>JANAVB010030816.1:10342074-10942074 GCA_029216955.1 Iris pallida | reverse complement strand
ACCACCACAGCCTGACACCCAATCACCATCACTGGAACCCCACCGGCCACCACCACGATAGCCGATACCGTCTTCCCGGCCAACCCCCGTCACCGTCCTCCAACACCACCACCACCACCTGTCGCCTTCCCACATCCAGCAAACACCTTCACACACGACGACCCGGCCTCCCCTGCCTCCGGCCACCTCCGTCAACCCCACCGTAAACCCAACAACAGCAAAACACCCAAAACCGAAGTAACACCACCACTAATAACCAAAATCTGACCTCGACTTACCTCCAGCCGACCGCGAAGGTGCATAGTACTCAGAATTCAACTTTTTCTCGCCTTTACAGCGAGTAAAGAACTTGCAGCCAACCCAGAAGAAGAGAAGAACTATTGCAATTTTTTGTGGCTCGAACGGGCTCCCTGGATAACGGGCTCCCTTTTCTTTATTTATTTTGGTGCCCTTCTTAAAGGAGGCAAGAGGGCTCTATATATAGAGTGGAATGAGACCTCTCTTCTTCTCCTTTCCGATGTGGGATTAAAAGTAATATCTCTCCTTTTTCATGCTTCTACAATCTCGAGCCGAGTCTAAGATAGCTTGACATTGCTAGTGACCACTCATATAGATGTGTCGGCAAGAGCGGCTATTCACGTGTATGCCTTTGGATTACGTCGAGTACTAGCAAGTTTTGAGTTGGGTCATCAAGTCATACTTATTGCAAGCACAAGTCCTGAGTTGGTACGGGTTTGGGTGTGCACGGTTGCATCACCAATCTAGAGCCTAAGAGATGGCTATAGCAAGGATACGTGCTTCGGCATGAATGTGGTCTCGTCTCGAGTTAAAGTCAGGAAGGGCCGTAAGGCAACTTGGTTAAGTCTGGTTGGTACTTGGGAGGCACAACCCCAACTTCATGGCACGATCAAGTCCACTGGCACGACCTGCATGAGTCGTCCCCTTGACGTCGTTGGCACAAGAATTGGTCTAGAGGCACTTGAGTTTAAGATAAAGTCTTGGCACGATCGAGTTCACAAAAGTTGCTCCTCGGCGAAGCACTGTCTCGAATATGTTGAAGTCCCGAATAGAGTATGGCATGACCCTGCCTTCCCGAGTTAAATTTCGGTCAAGTACGTAAGCGATGAGGCACTGCCTCGATCGAAATACACGTTGGCATTATAGCACGACCATGTCGTTGCACATCGGTTTGGTCAGGCGTCGTGGTCTTAAAACTGATCCTAAGGCAAGACTAGAAATACAATCGAAAGGGATTTAAACTGCATAAAGTAAATAAAAGTGTCGATTATGTATGGGTGGGCGAGGAGCTCACTCCACCAGTACAGTTGAGTACTGGCAACCACACAGTTTCCATGTGCAGGCATATGTAGAAGCTCGTGGCGCGGAGCTCGCTTGGATGCGTCGAGGCACGGAGTTCCTTGGCGACTCGAAGTGTGCGGCCACGTGGAATCAAAGACTTATACGGGACATAATGTATAGACATCGCCTTCCGAAGCTTCCGCTGGCTCAAGCATTGTATCGAGAGATGAGAGAGAGCAGAGTGACTTATAAAATAAGAGAAAAGTGACCACGAGAGACTTGTAATCATGGCCTTGCGCCCATTGTAATTTTATTATTTAATATCAATAAAGAGTTCTTTTGAATAACTTGTGTTTTGATTCTGAACTTCCGTTGTATGTTAAATGTTTCTGCTTGGGACTTCTATGCGACGACCCCGTCGCCTCCGCTGTAATCGGTCGTTATGAATCCGCCTTGCGCGAGCGCAATCTAGGCTCATGCAGTATCACGCCTTAGCGAGGACGATCGCTCCTACGGGAGTGGGGCGTGACATAAAGTCATCCGTCAGTATTGAAATCATAGTTTCCCAATAATAATATCAACACTGACCCCAATCCCAAGTGTACTAGTGCATTCCTAAGTGTACTAATCTCTAAATCCCTATATGAAGAGCGTGCTGCAGGGGCATGAGACCAAATAAAGCTGAAGAAAGGGAGGCGGCTCGAAGCTCTTCTATTTAAAAATATTTTGAAGCCAATTTATCTCGAAGGCTTTTAATTTCAATGTATAAAGGAGCATGAATGTATAGAATGACAAGAGTTATTTAATGGCAGCTTATGTAATGCCCGTAGTTCACATTACGTATTGGGAATACGTGTACGTATTTTGGGCTCGTATTTTGGTTTGTCATAATTAGTTAGCCTTGGGTTTTATTTTGAATGTTGCATTAGCATGGTTCATCATGGCATCGCATTGGCTTGGTTTGGTTCGGTTTAGTGGGTTTGGCTTGGTTTGGTTTTATGTGGAGAACCACTCCCACCTACCACCATCCTTTCATTAAATATCTATCCCACTCTCTCTCTCTCTTCCATTATTACTCATTACTCATTTCTTCTTCTCCATCTTTACTCTTCACCTACCAGGAGAGAGGGAGAGCTTAGGCAAGTGCAACTTGCTTCATGGAAGAACTCCAATTTTATTGTTCCATTTTCTTCCTCATGTGTTTTTAATCAACTTTAGTTCTTAGCATTTTTTATTTCCATGGTTAAATTTTTGTAAATCTAGTTTTGTGGTATTTTTAGTTTCCAGGATTTTTATCCATCAAACTTGCATATTTTGCTAAGTTGATGATCCCATGATTGCAGAGAAGTTCGTTAGGTCCAATTTGACCTATGGGATTTTGCAGAGCCGCATGACCTACTAATGCAAGAGCAAGCATTTAGTTTGCATGCATTATTTAATGCAATACTAATAGTCAACCGCATGTGGCACTTGGTTGAAGCCGCATGAGCTTGAAATAATAGATGCATTAAATAATGCATGGCCCTGGGTCTCCAGCCGCATGCATATTAAGGTGTTAAACCAATGCATGCAATATTTTAATGAATAATTTAATGCATTTTTTTTCCAAACACATACACTTAGCACCATCCCCATATACAAATGCATTGTTAATACATTTTTGAAAGCCAGCCGCATGAGAATGCATTTAATGCATTATTGAACACCAGCCGCATGTAAAGCATTAATTCAAGGCTTTGTCCAAGCCGCATAGCATTCTAAAGCATTAAATATAATGCTTTGCCCAGCCGCATACACTTTTGTTAAAGTATTAAATGTAATGCTTTGCTTGGAATGCATTGAATGCACTTTTGTTAAAGAATTAAATGTAATGCTTTGCTTGGAATGCATTGAATGTACTTTTGTTAAAGCATTAAATGTAATGCTTTGCTTGGAATGCATTGAATGCACTTTTGTTAAAGCATTAAATAAATGCTTTGCTTCAGGATGCGCATTGAATGCATTTTTGTTAATACATTAAATAAAGGCATGCATGGGATGCATTGATTAATGCATTAAATATAATGCATTATTTGAGACGCATTTAATGCATTGTCAATGCATTTCCTTAATGCATTGTTTAAGCATTCCTTTGGAAGTCAGTCGCATGGCCTTGCTAATATTAGCTTGCATGGCATTAATTCATGCTTGCATCAATATGAGCCGCATGGTTCTATATAGTGGTTTATTATTTAATCTCTTTTACGTTGCATTTGCTTGCAAATGCTAATTGTAGCCGCATGGAAATTTATCAACTGCTTGCATGCATTAAATTGCCAGCCTGGCCCCGCACTTTAGTTGTCGCATGAAAATAATTGCTTGGCCACGTGGTCTTATTTGCATAGGCCACAGGGCAATATTTGTATAGTTGTAAATTTAGGCCGCATGGCCTCAGTACTTGAGTGGCCACGTGCCCCTTTCTTTTGCTTGAGTGGAAGCTTGCATTTATTGCGGGTTCCACTCTCTTTGTCTTTTCTGGTTGCATGAATATTTCTTGCTGGCCGCACGGCCCCTTTCAGTTATTTTCTTGGCCGCATAAGCTTTGGCTGGCCGCATGGGTGGCATCCCACTCTCTTTGACCGCATGTATGTTCTTCCACTTTTGGACCGCATGGGGTCCACTTTGATTGTTTAATGTTTTATTTGTCTGAATTGTGGTCAGAATTTCTTCCCACTTCCAACATGAAAGTTGTAGAGTTTCTCCTTGGCCTCAAGAATATATATATTATTATATTATTATTTTAATTGTGCAAGTTTCACCCCTTCTTGACAAATAACATGACCTGACAGTGACCCGTGGTGGTGCACTCTTGACAATTAACTTGACATGATAAACATGACTTGATAGTGGCTCGACGTGGCGCACTCCTGACAGTGGACATGACATGATATATATATATTTCTCGAATTACTGTTGACGGCCAACACGACATGACAAAAAATTAAATGGTCTGGACACCGTGGGCGATTGTGCTTGTAAAAATGAACACATCTTGTCTTGCATCATGTCTAGGACAGGGACCCCTGAGTGCCACGGTCAGGGGTACCTACGGTAAATTGACTAAGGTTAATAACTAGAATAACACGGTAGTCATGAAGAGATTTCCCCAGCTACAGGCAATCCCGTTATCTGGGCGCCCCACTTGGGATCTGTAGCCTGCCGTCGAGTAGGGCACATTTCCAGCACACTGTCATGTGTTGCACCCTCTAAGTCACCTAAGGGTAGATGCGTTTCCTGGACGATGTACCCACTTGAATTCAATCCCTAATTGCGTTCGGATAGCCTGGATGGTCTGCAGGGCTTGTGGCTGTGGAATAATCTCACTGCATCTTGCTAGTAATTAGGCCTGTGATAACCCTAGTTAGTTAAACTATCAAGCCGCACTCTTTGCTTGGCCGTGATTGATTGTATGGAGTCTAGTCCAGCTTTGTCTCGTCCCAATCCTGTATAAGGTTATGACATGGCATGATTACTCGTGCTTTACTTTAATTCAATATCAAGATTATTACATGTCCTGATTTCTTAATTTATTCTGCCGATAGATAGTAGGAGATCCAAGTTCTGTTCAGATGAAGGGTTACAACCCCGGTCCTTATTTGGTTTACGGGTTGTAACCTGATTGTCTGAATAGTCCCATGGATTACCTCATCGTATATCATCCTGTCATACTTTTTCTATATTTTCTGTCTTTTATTTATAATGGTACTCTTGTGCTGATTGCTGGTTTTAGTTCCTAAGTGAAGCCTCCTTTGTGGCACTTGCTCTTTCTGGGATCTGACCCAGCTGGTTTTGTATGGCCAGATACCATAGCAGTGCCAGAGGATCTACCGAATCTCCAGCCACATGGTGACCACTAGACGGAATCCTGGCAACGAGTGGGTTATTTTTGGCTCTCCCACTCTAATGTAAAATTATTCTTTTGAGGCATTTAGCCGCCGAGCAAGTGTTAGCTCGTGTACATTTTACTTACTGTTTGCCTACGGGCTGTAACATGATTGGCAACCTAGGGTTGATCATGTATGACTGAAACTCTTGCTAGTCCTCACATTTTGTAACGACTAGCTTCATGATCAGATGAATATGTAATGTTTGGGACGTCTTACTATTGTATATTTGGTGATCTTACATCTTGTAATATTTACTTATTTGTTTGTGATTGAGATACTAGGCTTGTTATTGACCATATGAGACTGATGGCTTGTAGATAAATCCTCATATATCTAGACAACCGTGACCGTATAGTAGAGTGGATCACATTTCATTATACATAGCTGGCTATGTCTGCTCCCGCTCTCCAGTGTTCTGGTTCTGGGGCGTGACATGGTTTAAGTGGTAGCCCATGCAGGTCTTGTAAATCAAGATATGTGAGGGTTTACCTAATAGATGTCTCAATCAGTACTCGCCCTTGATCTCTGCTCGTATCCTCTTGATTCCTGAAATTCTTGTCCTGATCACATGCTTATAATCGTTGATCTGTCCTGGTCCTTCCTTATTGTTTCCATGTCGTCTTCTTCAGCGGCATTGAACCTGGACCTGCCGATCAGCAAGGCGGATCACCTTCCGTAGACCAGCAGCAACCAGAAGATCAGGCCCAGCACTCAGGAGCAGCCTCCCGAGTCGTACCTACTGGAGGAGAGCCGCCAGTTCAGCCAGTCCAGCCTGCAGAGCCTGATGATGGCACTTTGGTAGGTCTCATCAGATCATTGTTAGCTTCCCAAGATCGCCGAGGAGATGCCTTGCAACAGGCGGTGGCAGATGCTCTGAACAGAGGTGGAGATCATGGGAACCGTGCAGCAAACAGTTTCAAGCGTCTGAACCCTCCATTCTTCAACGGCAGCGAAGATGCTATTGCTGCTGATGCATGGCTCCAGGATACTAAAGTCATTCTAGAGGCAGCCAGAACCCCGAAGGACGAGAAGGTGGCCATGGTGCGTCTACAGTTATTGGATCTTGCCCGCAGCTTGTGGGCAGCACAGGCCGTAGGATTAGTGGCCCCTATTCCATGGGCACTATTCAGAGAGAGATTCCAGACTAAGTACTTCGATGCGGTGGCTCGGTATGATCTTCAGACCAAGTTCACCAATCTGAAGCAAAGAGGCAGGACGGTCGATGGATATGCGGCTGAGTTCTCCAGGCTTAGTCGGTTTGCTCCCACCTTGGTGGCGACCGAGTTTGACAGAGCCCAGCGGTTCCAGCAGGGGCTCCACCTCGAGATTTTGTTGGCAGTGGAACAGTTTGAGCATCAGACTTTTGATGCAGTATTGAGGGCAGCTAGGAGGCACGAGTATACCTCCCACAGGATAGTGGACAGGACCGGAGGTCGGAAGCGATCTCACGGTCAGATGACCCAGTCGTTAGCACCAGCCCCTGCAGTCAGGGCCTTGACAATTGGAACTCCGAGGCAGGCGGCCTCAGTGACGTCGGTCACGTCCCCTCAACAGCAGAAGCAGTCTTCCGCAATGGGCTGCACTCATTGTGGGAAGCCAGGACACGTTGTTTCGGAATGTCGCAGAGCGCAGGGATTGTGTTTGGCGTGTGGGGCACCGGACCACAAGATAGGGTCCTGTCCGAATAGAGCAGGTTCCTCCTCATCGGCCCAAACTAGTCCCTCGGTAAGGGGACCAGCCCCAGTCCAGCAGCAGCAACAGTATCTATTGTCGAGGCCATTGCCGCCTCAGGCCCAAGTGTTTCAGCAGCAGTACCAGCCTCCGAGGCCATTGCCGCCTCAGGCCCTAGCCTTCCAGCTACAAAGACCCCAGCAGTATGCCCAGGTCCAAGCTCAGATCCAGAACCGACAGAGAGGTTCCTAGCAGGATGTCTTCCCTCTTCCTTATGCCTTCTATTTCTTGCTTTGCATGATTGATTGATTGTTTGATTGATTGCTTAGTATAGCTTGTCCTTGCAATCTCTAGCCTCTTGATTAAATTTTGAGGACGGAATTCTTTTAAGATGGGTAGAGTTGTAATGTCCGTAGTTCGCATTACGTATTGGGAATACGTGTACGTATTTCGGGCTCGTATTTTTGGTTTATCATAATTAGTTAGTCTTGGGTTTTATTTTGAATGTTGCATTAGCATGGTTCATCATGGCATCGCATTAGCTTGGTTTGGTTCGGTTTAGTGGGTTTGGCTTGGTTTGGTTTTATGTGGAGAACCACTCCCACCTACCACCATCCTTTCATTAAATATCTATCCCACTCTCTCTCTCTTCTATTATTACTCATTTCTTCTTCTCCATCTTTACTCTTCACCTACCAGGAGAGAGGGAGAGCTTAGGCAAGTGCAACTTGCTTCATGGAAGAACTCCAATTTTATTGTTCTATTTTCTTCCTCATGTGTTTTTAATCAACTTTAGTTCTTAGCATTTTTCATTTCCATGGTTAAATTCTTGTAAATCTAGTTTTGTGGTATTTTCGGTTTCCAGGATTTTGATCCATCAAACTTGTATATTTTGCTAAGTTGATGATCCCATGATTGCAGAGAAGTTCGTTAGGTCCAATTTGACCTATGGGATTTTGCGGAGCCGCATGGACATTTTTAGCACTCAGCCGCATGGCCTACTAGTGCAAGAGCAAGCATTTAGTTTGCATGCATTATTTAATGCAATACTAATAGTCAGCCGCATGTGGCACTTGGTTGAAGCCGCATGAGCTTGAAATAATAGATGCATTAAATAATGCATGGCCCTGGGTCTCCAGCCGCATGCATATTAAGGTGTTATACCAATGCATGCAATATTTTAATGAATAATTTAATACATTTTTTCTAAACACATACACTTAGCATCAGCCCCATATACAAATGCATTATTAATACATTTTTGAAAGCCAGCCGCATGAGAATACATTTAATGCATTGTTGAACACCAGCCGCATGTAAAGCATTAATTCAAGGCTTTGTCCAAGCCGCATAGCATTCTAAAGCATTAAATATAATGCTTTGCCCAGCCGCATACACTTTTGTTAAAGCATTAAATGTAATGCTTTGCTTGGAATGCATTGAATGCACTTTTGTTAAAGCGTTAAATGTAATGCTTTGTTTGGAATGCATTGAATGCACTTTTGTTAAAGCATTAAATGTAATGCTTTGCTTGGAATGCATTGAATGCACTTTTGTTAAAGCATTAAATAAATGCTTTGCTTCAGGATGCGCATTGAATGCATTTTTGTTAATACATTAAATAAAGGCATGCATGGGATGCATTGATTAATGCATTAAATATAATGCATTATTTGAGACGCATTTAATGCATTGTCAATGCATTTCCTTAATACATTGTTTAAGCATTCCTTTGGAAGTCAGTCGCGTGGCCTTGCTAATTTTAGCTTGCATGGCATTAATTCATGCTTGCATCAATATGAGCCGCATGGCTCTATATAGTGGTTTATTATTTAATCTCTTTTACGTTGCATTTGCTTGCAAATGCTAATTGTAGCTGCATGGGAATTTATCAACTGCTTGCATGCATTAAATTGCCAGCCTGGCCCCGCACTTTAGTTGTCGCATGAAAATAATTGCTTGGCCACGTGGCCTTATTTGCATTGGCCGCAGGATAATATTTGTATAGTTGTAAATTTAGGCCGCATGGCCTCAGTACTTGAGTGGCCACGTGTCCCTTTCTTTTGCTTGAGTGGAAGCTTGCATTTATTGCGGGTTCCACTCTCTCTGTCTTTTCTGGTTGCATGAATATTTCTTGCTGGCCGCACGGCCCCTTTCAGTTATTTTCTTGTCCGCATAAGCTTTGGCTGGCCGCATGGGTGGCCTCCCACTCTCTTTGACCGCATGTATGTTCTTCCACTTTTGGACCGCATGGGGTCTACTTTGATTGTTTAATGTTTTATTTGTCTGAATTGTGATCAGAATTTTTTCCTACTCCCAACATGAAAGTTGTAGAGTTTCTCCTTGGCCTCAAGAATATATATATTATATTATATTATTATTTTAATTGTGCAAGTTTCTTCCCTTCTTGACAAATGACATGACCTGACAGTGACCCGTGGTGGTGCACTCTTGACAATTAACTTGACATGATAACTTGACATGATAAACATGACTTGATAGTGGCCCGACGTGGCGCACTCCTGACAGTGGACATGACAAGATATATATATATTTCTCGAATTACTGTTGACGGCCAACACGATATGACAAAAAATTGAATGGTCTGGACACCGTGGGCGATTGTGCTTGTACAAATGAACCCGTCTTGTCTTGCATCATGTCTAGGACAGGGACCCCTGAGTACCACGGTCAGGGGTACCTACGGTAAATTGACTAAGGTTAATAACTAGAATAACACGGTAGTCATGAAGAGATTTCCCCAGCTACAGGCAATCCCGTTATCTGGGCGCCCCACTTGGGATCTGTAGCCTGCCGTCGAGTAGGGCACATTTCCAGCACACTGTCATGTATTGCACCCTCTAAGTCACCTAAGGGTATATGCGTTTCCTGGAAGATGTACCCACTTGAATTCAATCCCTAATTGCGTCCGGATAGCCTAGATGGTCTGCAGGGCTTGTGGCTGTGGAATAATCTCACTACATCTTGCTAGTAATTAGGCATGTGATAACCCTAGTTAGTTAAACTATCAAGCCGCACTCTTTTCTTGGTCGTGATTGATTGTATGGAGTCTAGTCCAGCTTTGTCTCGTCCCAATGTATAAGGTTATGATATGACATGATTACTCGTGCTTTACTTTAATTCAATATCAAGATTATTACATGTCCTGATTTCTTAATTTATTATGCCGATAAATGGTGGGAGAATCCAAGTTCTGTTCAGATGAAGGGTTACAACCCCGGTCCTTGTTTAGTTTACGGGTTGTAACCTGATTATCTGAATAGTCCCATGGATTACCTCATCGTATATCATCTTGTCATACTTTTTCCATATTTTCTGTCTTTTATTTATAATGGTACTCTTGTGCTGATTGCTGGTTTTAGTTCCTAAGTGAAGCCTCCTTTGTGGCACTTGCTCTTTCTGGGATCTGACCCAGCTGGTTTTGTATGGCCAGATACCAGAGCAGCGCCAGAGGATCTACCGAATCTCCGGCCACATGGTGACCACTAGACGGAATCCTGGCAACGAGTGGATTATTTTTGGCTCTCCCATTCTATTGTAAAATTATTCTTTTGAGGCGTTTAGCCGCCGAGCAAGTGTTAGCTCGTGTACATTTTACTTACTGTCTGCCTACGGGCTGTAACATGATTGGCAACCTAGGGTTGATCATGTATGACTGAAAATCTTGCAAGTCCTCACATTTTGTAACGACTAGCTTCATGATCAGCTGAATATGTAATGTTTGGGACGCCTTACTATTGTATATTTGGTGATCTTACATCTTGTAATATTTACTTATTTGCTTTTGATTGAGACACTAGGCTTGTTATTGACCATAGGAGACTGATGGTTTGTAGATAAACCCTCATATATCTAGACAGCCGTGACCGTATAGTGGAGTGGATCCCATTTCATTATACGTAGCTGGCTATGTCTGCCCCCGCTCTCCAGTGTTCTGGTTCTGGGGCGTGACAGCTTATCAAAAGTTTTTCTTTTGTGTTTCAAAGAATGTAGCCGCAACTACATATGTAATATAAAAATGATCTCCCACATCGTTTGCAAGTTTCAATGAAAAGCTAAATTTCTTCCTATACTGCGTTCAACCCTCTACACTGTTTAATTTCAATTTACTGTTTCAAAAGAATTATCAAATGCACATTCTTGCCTTGTACAAGTCCAATATAGACTTGTATACAAGTCCAATATAGACTTGTACAACATTATGTCCCAGCGAAGACGATCGATTCATCTTGAATCGATGCGAAGACGAGCGATTCGGTGAACCGGGATATGACAAATTGGTATCAGAGCATGGTTTACACCTCAGACCTTTTGAAAATGTTTTCTTTTGGATGTTGTTGCGATTTCTTAAATTTTTTTACTTTTTGACATATGATGCAGAAATAATTATTCCATACAGATAAGCCCATAGATATTTTCGAGAATACTAACGGGCTTGCTCAATTATATAGGAATGACTAAAAGATTGAGTGTCCCCGCTATCAACGCCACATTGATTAGCACATATCGCATCGAGGAGGCGGCGCATAGCGAATCTACCATGGAGAGATTAATATGCCTCATAAAAGTCCAACCAGGTTCAGTTCAGCATCCAACAGAAACAGATGGATGAACTGACTCGGATCGTGACCACCATGGCAACCCAGTAAAATTTGGCGACAGTGTCATCCGAAGGAGAAGAGGAATAAGTAAAACCAGTAACGATGAAGCCTCTGTCTTCCTCTTCCCTGCTTAAGGCAACTGAGTTCAATAAAATGACCCCGCCTGAGTTCAACGGCCGAGAGGAGCCCGATGAGATCATAGGGTGGCTACCAAAGATCGAGGGCTTATTCAATATCCTCAACATTAAGGGGTCCAAGAGAGTGGCGTGTGCAGCCTTGAGCTACACTTTTGAGGGCCAACGACGGGTGGGAGGTGAAGAAACAAGAGCTCCACGAAGCCAACCCCGGTACTAAGATCTCTCTGGAGACGTTCATGCAAGCTTTCCTGGAATAATATATTCCTCGTGTCGTTCGTCGACAGAAATAAGACAAATTTATTTCCTTAAAACATGTCAGTCGAAGATTACGATGCGAAGTTCACAAAAATTGTGAAATTTGTCGGGGCTTTTTTGCCGAACAAGGAAGCGTAGTGTGAGCACTTCCAACAGGGCCTGAATGATGACCTTCGTAGGGATGTCATGAACTAAAAATGTCAGACTTATCGAGAATCCTACCACGCTGCGCTCGACAGTGAGCGAATCTTCGGTCCCACGCCATGAAGGGTGGTGCCACCCCTTCGTAACAACTTTAACAAACATCCTCATGACGCGGGAGGATCCAGAGTACTGAAGTGCCATAATACGTTCGAGAACCAGGGACTCAATTCTGGAATACGGTGCCACAGGTCATCACGTCCCGCTCCCGTAGGAGCGATCATCCTCGCTAAGACGTGATGCCGCGTGAGCCTAGATTGCGCCCATATAAGGCAGGTCCATAACGGCAGATTATAGGCTAAGCGACGGGGGTCGTCATACAGAAGTCCCAAGCAGAAACATTGAATATTCAACAGCGAAAATTTAAAAGCAAAATACAAGTTATACAAAATACTCTTTTATTGATATTGAACAAGGATTACAATGTGGGCACAAGACCAGATTACAAGTCTCTCAAGCTCACTATTCTCTTATATTACAAGTCACTCTGCTCTCTCTCTCAATTCTCAATACAAGCTTCAAGGCGACGAGTGGCAGATTCTGCAGAATGATGATGTCCATACATTATGTCCCGTATAAGTCCTGACTCCATGCGGCCGCACGCCTCGAAACGTCAAGGAACTCCATGTCTCGATGCAACCAAGCGAGCTCCACGCCATCGGGCTTCTACCTGTGCCTATATATGAAAACTGTGTGGGTGTCAGTACTTAACTGTACTGGTGGAGTGAGCTCCTCGCCACCCATACAAAACCGACACGCTCATTTACTATGTGCAGCTTAATCCCTTTTTGATTGTCTTTCTAGTCTTACCTTAGGATCAATTTTAGGACAAAGACACCTTGGCCTATACTTGGCAACGCAACGACAGGGTCGTGCTATACTCTATTCGTGACTTCAATACATATTCGAGGCAATGCCTCACCAAGTAGAAACTTATGCAAATGACGTCAAGGGGACGACTCGTGCTGGTCATGCCAATAGAATGATCGTGCCTTAAGACCGAGGCCGTGCCTCCCAAGGATCAACCAGACTTAACCAACATGCCTTACATGTAGTGCCCCGTCCCGCTCGGTCAATCGAAGGAATCGGAACACCGACGGCGTTCGAACTTAGCCTTACAACGGCTGCTTGGAGACATCGCTTGGTCGAGGCGACTCCTCGCTCAGGTAGGGTAGTTTTGGTGAACTCGCCTCATCTTAGCCTTCACATAATAAATCACATATTTTTAACTTGCAAAGTAGGCTTGATAATAAAAGAGACGAATCCATATAGATAAGAGAATAATCCTAACGGGTCGAATTGAGTTAGAATATGGAAAGGTCCATCGGTTAGCTTAGAGTTGGTGCATGACGTGCTTTAAAAATGACACTCGGTCCTTCATTCCGTGGCTTAGAAGAAGGAAAGTTGTCTTCGACACAAAACTATGAATTTGCCTAAGTCATAGGCGTTGCCCGCGTAAATGCTCGATAAAGCATGCACGCTTCCACTGCGCAAGGCTTGGCATAGCCTTTGCTCGTCCCTCGGGTTAAGTTGTAGGCTTGATTAAGTTAGGCAAGGTAATGCTAGGCTATTGAAGTCATAGCAAGCACTGTCCCGCTCTTTCTGCGGTCGTCAAGTTAGTTAGACCCATGATCTCAAGGCTCGTCATATGAAATAAGACTTGGGCGATAGCATCGCGTAGAATGTAAGTCGGCTTAAAGCACGAGCCACGATCGGCACTATGGAAAGATAGCCACAGTCTATGGTACTTTAAAAACATGTTATGTTCAAGTTAAATGGGAAGGCTATGCAGTAGCCGTTCACTGAGTTCAAAGAATGTTAAGCTCGAGCGATGGTCAGTCGTCGAGAAGAAATGTGACGGGACTGCAAGTCAGTCGCCGAGGCAACCCTGGTTTGGGCTCTGCAAGAGAAGTATGGTTCCAAAGTACGGTTTGCTAAGTTTGGTTGAGTCGTTCCATAAATTAGGCCTTGTATTTACGTGAGTCTAGATATTGTCGTAGGTGCGTGGTCATGGACTACTTATCGACAATGGGTGTTTTTATCGTTTCTTCGGATCGAAAAGCCTGGGCCAAGGGACCGATCCGACCATGAAGGAAACAGGGATAGCCGAGCTGGGTAAAAAGAAGCCGATAGATTGGGGTCTTACTTCGGAGCCCGCTACTCATGTTTGCAAGGCAGCTTCCGTCTACTAGGCAGCAACCGGTAGTGAGGGAACTTGCTTCAGAGTTAACTACTCGCGTTACAGGGGCCGCCGGCTACCAGCTATGTCCAAAATGGCTTAGGCCAGTGACCAGTTCATATAGATGGGTCGGCACGGGCGGCAATCCGCGTGTGTGCCTTTGGATTGATTCTAGTTGTATGTGTTTGCAGTCAGAACACAAAGTTTGGGCCTAAGATTTGGCTACAACGTAAACATCGTGCCTCGGCACGAGGGTGGCGTCGGGATTGTGAGTTGTCCACGCAAGTTCCACAAGTCGAGTTGGTTTCGGGTTAAGTTAGAAAGGGCCGTAGGGCAAGTTTGGTTATGTTATCTTGAGTTGCAGGGCACGACATCAAGATATGAGGCACGGTCGTGCTGTCATAACACAAGTATGGGTAAGTCAGTAAGTGGCGAGGCACTGCCTCAAGGAGGTAGCACGGTCACACGGAAATGGAGTCTCATCATGTAGTCGCATCTCTGATTTTGGACCGTCAGGCAAATACGACTTGATAGGTTAATATTGTTGGTACGAGAAGGGTCTAAAGGCATAGTATGTGTTGGCGTTGTTGTTACAAGCACGAGATAGTCTAGAGACACAAAATAGGCCAAGGCGTCGGTCCTAAAACTGATCCTAAGACAAGAGTAGAAAGACAATCAAAAGGGTTATATTGTACAAAGTAAATGAACGTGTCGATTTTGTATGGGTGGACGAGGAGCTCATTCCACCAGTACAGTTGAGTATTGACACCCACACAGTTTTTATGTGTATGCACAGGTAGAAGCTCGTGGAGTGTGTCACGCCCCGATCCCGGAGGATCGAAAACTAGCCACTGGGCGTGATGCCGTACAAGTCTAGATTGCACTTGTACAAGGTAAACCATTACAGTTCCTGGTAATTCTCAGAAAATATCGACAATGCAGCGGAACCAAGCAGATAAATTGAAGTCACACAAGATATTGAAGAATGTATCTCTTTATTGATAATCAAATGGATTACAAGACTTACAACGGAATACAGAGTTTACAATTGATTACAAGACTCTTTGAATAGCCAACTGAATGTATACACTTGCCCTTTAGGCTACAAATGAATATACCGACTTCTTTACAATAACTTGCCAATTAGGCTACAATCTCACTGGTACATCTGAGTTCCACTGTTCCATACATTATGTCCCGTATAGCAGAAGACATCATCTTGAAAGAAGAGCTTCTGCACACCCATCCGATTCATCGATGCCAAGCACTGATTCACAGGATTTCCTCCAAGCAAACACCTGTAATATTACCCACAACGTGGGTCAGTACATCATCAATGTACTGGCGAACGGTGCTGGCCCAACTCACCTAAGAAGACAGCACTAAGTAATCATGTTACAGAACATTATTAACATTGGTCTTTCTCGTTGCCTTAGGGTCAATTTCATGTTATAGCCGACAAGAAGTAAAATATGCAAATCTCATAGCCAACATAATTTTAAAGCATGCAGTTATCACCCTTTGGTGATTCTTACCCACGGTCGTGTAGCCATCCCTGTATATTTATAATACTTACTCTGCCTGCACAAGACATTGTTAGGAACAATATCATAATTCGATATAAATATCACTGTTCAGGTGATTCTTACCAACAGCCGACATCCTTCCCTATATTTGAGTAATAACTTACTCTGCCTGCATAAGACATCATTAGCATTGGACCTATCTATATGAAGGTCACTGGCGACACGCCATCTTGGATCATCTTCTGGTGAACGGCTAACTCCAAATGGGGTGCGAATCCATAGGAGGTTTCCGAAACACCGTGCTACTACTTCAGAACCATGGGATTTCAGCGTCCTTTCAGTAGGCGGTAGCAAGCCCCCACTGCAAGTCCTGTAATCCCGATGTCAGTATATCGACACCATCCTTGTTCCCCCTAGGACGAATCGGGTTCCATGGCCCAGGAATACCGTTCGAGGAACGAAACCTTATCGACAAGTTGTCCATGACCATGCAACTATATGCAACTTATCTAAGAAGAAAACATATAATGCATGATAAGGAAAACTAAGCAAAACCATCATTCTCATCCATCATGCCATCTTGTCTTGAGCCAATGCTCACATTATCATCTGCCCATCCAGGGTCTTAGTGAAACCAACATTCTACATCGGCACAGGATAATAGAATGTTGTTTTCCAATCTCTTTGCCACATCTTTGATATCATACCTCTTTCCAACCAACTCAATGTACTTACCGCCCAGTTCCTGGGACTTAGCATCTGTTTAGCATACATTCATTCGGACATAATTCAAGCATACTCACTGCCCAGTTCTTGGGTCTTAATATCTGTATTACCAATTATTCATCAAGCCAAAGCTCGATATACTCACTGCCCAAGTATTTGGGACTTTGCCTTCACCTGTCGTGTAATTCATCGCAACAACGTACAAGCATACAATTCATTTAGCCACAACAGTTTACGTTCATGTGATTATTATCTTTCATTATCTTTCCAAATTCCATGCAAGGTGTTATTGAGCAATTCAACAAGAAACATAGCATACTATCCTTATTTTAAGCGTGAAGCTAAAGGATCTTTGAAGGGTTCAATACTACTCACATTCATAGGACGATTCCCGCCACGATCGCATAGCCTTCCAAGCGATCCTTCGTATAATCCCAAGTCCAATAAGGCTTCATCGAACCAACCATCCATCATAAGGCATCTTGCGGATCGGGGCACTACAATATATACCACCCAGAAAAAGTTTCGTCCTCGAAACTCAAAACAAAACTCGTCCTCAAAACTTCAACCGACTTTTCATGAAACTTCTTAACGATCAACTTGCACCATCTAATATTTCTCCGTAATCTCTCGATTGATTTTCAATTAATCTACCGTCTCGTTACAGCATCCCAATTGATTCAACATAGTTTACCATCTTTGATCTTTCCTCCGACATTCGTGCAAATTCTTAGCACATGATAATCCTCTCCGTGGCTTCGTTTGAATTTAGCATACCACTTAGTTGGAATCATACACATATTTTAGGCGTCCCCGAAATACATGCACTTCAGCCAAGTTCAGTGATAGAGAAAGCGAACGAGCTACGGTGTAATCTTCCTTTTCGAACATCAGTAATTCGTTTTGAGCATCTCGTATAATCCCACTTGTTTATTCAATACTCCAACCAATTGATAACACAATAGATGTTGCTAATTCAAATCAAGACATTTTTTCTCAACCGATCCAACATTTCTAAAATATTCCGACATTAGATGTATCAAGTATTCCTTTCAAGTTCATTGTCATCCATGCCACCAAAGTTGATAAATCCAATAGCCACATTTCATTTCGATATCCCGATTCTCATTAGTCAAATCTTGTACTCATCATCGTTCGCATCCATACACTTTGTTTGCAACTCATAAATTTTCTCGATCCTGATTCATCCATCAAATTGTACCATCATCCCACTCTAGTAATATTTCTCATTGTACTCAAATATTTTTTTGTATTGATCCAGCCAACATATTATCCTCTCGCATAGGCAACTATCATATTCCAACAACATTAATTCTGAGGGTCATTCCTATTCACATTCGCACTAGCCGATCTCGGCTACATGCACTATCCAATTCCGTCATTACACTTATCCTCAATCTTGATCCAGTCAATAAAATTATCCCAACTATCTCAAAGCTACCAACAATTTTCGTACTTCAATATTAATCAGTCAAATTCAACCAGCTTTAGCAATTCCTAACATTTCAACAAAGGCAACCAAGTTCAAAACCGACATGATCCGTCATCCCGTCCAACATTATAACATCAAATTCCCCAAATATCCATTCCATCCCGAAGCCTACCTTCCATCACATATTATTCATTCCGACTAAACTCACACAACATCAATAGGGACATCCTATGGTTTTCCAACAGTCAGCTTAGCATACAATCAAGTCTCTACGGTCAGCTAATCTAAGCTAAACCAGACATTCAGCTAACCCATATGAGATGAGTAGCTATCAGGGACATACTTATATCTTATCTTAGAGGCAACCAATTCTCATCATAGGGGTAACTCTATGGTCTGACCAACTTAGGGACATGGGACACCACCCCAATCTTATGAACTTATTCCCAACACGGACAACTGAAGAACATAGCCAACCAAATCTGAAACTTAAGCAACCAACAAATATTCTAGGCAACCAATCGACACTCTAGGCAACCAACCGGCAATTTAGGCAACTAGCAAACAATCTAGGCAACCAACCGACAATCTAGGCAACCAACCAACATTCTAGGGTCAAGTCTTTCTACCCGTACTCATACCCGGATCATACCCAACGAAGTCTCATTCTAGACTTACCCGCAACCGACAAAGTCTATCCGATAATTCTATCCAACAATTCTATGGGCCAATCTCGAAGCTATCATATAAAATTCCTCAATCGAGTATCCAAGATTTCAATTTTCAACTTGCATAGACATAGCATCTGTTCGATCCAACTTGTATCCTCATATCGTACTCAAATTGTCTATTCAATCGGTTCAACTATTATGAATCATCATCTGATATTGTTATCTCATTAGTTTATCACTTATGATCTTTTTCCTACGATCTTCTTCGCGATATATTTATTTTCCACATTCTTAGATCATTGATACGGTCTATACTCTCTTAACCAACAAAATAAGGCAACTACATAATCATATTTCTTCCGAGGCATCATTTATAAATTTTCTAGCATTAACACGATCATCTCTTAGCAATTCACGTTAACCATCAATATTCGTTTTGCATCATCTCCTTATGATTCCACAAGAAGATTTATTATCCATGCGCCGATCAAATCTCTATAGCACCAATCATCAAGCATTCTTACTTTGATCATCCAATTGCATATGACATAACTTAATTAGCTAAGTCATAATCCCATAATTCTATATTCCACCAAACTTGTTATCCATGCGACAACATCATCTATTGACAGGGTCTATTACATATCGCTGCACCTCGATACTTATTTATATCCCAGCCATTCGACTCTCATAAGGGACATCTACCCTTTCATGCATCAAGGGACAAGTACCCATTCTCTATGCCTCAAAATAGCCAAGGGTCATAACTTTGTTAATTCGGGACACATCAATTTCTCTCAAGCCTAACTGCACATCGTGCTAAGATCATCTATTCCTCA
The DNA here is from genome assembly GCA_029216955.1 of Iris pallida. Taxonomy (NCBI): domain Eukaryota; kingdom Viridiplantae; phylum Streptophyta; class Magnoliopsida; order Asparagales; family Iridaceae; genus Iris; species Iris pallida. The sequence continues at coordinate 10,922,569 of JANAVB010030816.1, read as the reverse complement.
AGCCCATTTTCTACTTTTTCGGTCGTCGATGCAACTCTTTGCATCTTCTAAATCATTCGCAACATCCTGATAAGCGTCTAACATCACCATCAATTCTGTCGATATCCAACATGCAATTTATTTTATTCAATTCCAACAGCATTCGATATTCGGTCCATAGTTGTTCTCGTAAAATCTTTCGATAGCAACATTACACCATCATTACCAAGCCTACAATCCTTATTTTACCCAACTGATTCAAGTACTCGCCTGAATATAAAATTTGTTTCCTTCCCAACCAAGGCATTTATTTCATATTCTCAATCTCTTATTACCCAACATACTGCTAATCGACAAGGTCTAGCGATGGTTCACCCGAACACATCAAAATCTTGCAACGGGTCATCCGAACTTAATCGTCAAGGGACATTCCTAGCCGACATGTATCAATCGTAAGCTCAGCTACGATTCGATACCACCCAATACCTTATAGGTAAAGAAATCACAAACTCACAAACACATCAAGGGTCAAGGGACATCTTATCACAACGAGGGTATATGTAATATACCACCCAGAGCTCAAGCCATTCCGACACAATATTCTCTAGCATCAAACCAACGTCCAATATGGACAATCCATCCTGCAGTGGTTATACTGACCACAAATATCGACTCAAGATTCTGTCGATTCCCATTCACTGAAATCCATGTACATTCTGTTCCAACATACCAAGCCATCACCCACGATCGATTGCTGCATAACAATCGACTCAAAGAATCCCACACATAAGACATCCAGCATACATCACAAACTTATTATCGCATCGCATCATCGTTAATCTTTTTGGTATCTTTTAGAAATTCAACAAAGCACACATATCACAGCCCACATATTTAGACTTATTGTATGGAACACCCAGTGAGAGGTTAGAATGATCAACGGACTTTCAGTCAAGGGTACAACATAGAATAGTTTGGAAGCAATACAGAGTAATCGCAGAAGCACTATGAATCATCATAGAGGCAACTTTGATTTCATCGCGGAAGCAACTTTGAGTATTCGCGGAAGCAACTTTGATTCACCGCGGAAGCAACTTTGAATAATCGCGGAAGCAATCTTTGAATCATCGCGAAAGCAGCTTAGAATCATCTTAGTAGCAACATTGATTCGAAACAAATCGAATAGGAATCCAAGGACGTAAAGCCGTGCTCTGATACCATTATGTCATGCCTCGATCCCGAAGGATCGAAAACTAGCCACTGGGCGTGATGCCGTACAAGTCTAGATTGCACTTGTACAAGGTAAACCATTACAGTTCCTGGTAATTCTCAGAAAATATCGACAACGCAGCGGAACCAAGCAGATAAATTGAAGTCACACAAGATATTGAAGAATGTATCTCTTTATTGATAATCAAATGGATTACAAGACTTGCAGCGGAATACAGAGTTTACAATTGATTACAAGACTCTTTGAATATCCAACTGAATGTATACACTTGCCCTTTAGGCTACAAATGAATATACTGACTTCTTTACAATGACTTGCCAATTAGGCTACAATCTCACTGGTACATCTGAGTTCCACTTTTCCATACATTATGTCCTGTATAGCAGAAGACATCATCTTGAAAGAAGAGCTTCTGCACACCCATCCGATTCATCGATGCCAAGCACTGATTCACATGATTTCCCCCAAGCAAACACCTGTAATATTGCCCACAACGTGGGTCAGTACATCATCAATGTACTGGCGAGCGGTGCTGGCCCAACTCACCTAAGAAGACAACACTAAGTAATCATGTTACAGAATATTATTAACATTGGTCTTTCTCATTGCCTTAGGGTCAATTTCATGTTATAGCCGACAAGAAGTAAAACATGCAAATCTCATAGCCAACATAATTTTAAAGCATGTAATTATCACCCTTTGGTGATTCTTACCCACGGTCATGTAGCCATCCCTGTATATTTATAATACTTACTCTGCCTGCACAAGACATTGTTAGGAACAATATCATGATTCGATATAAATATCACTGTTCAGGTGATTCTTACCAACAGCCGACATCCTTCCCTATATTTGATTAATAACTTACTCTGCCTGCATAAGACATCATTAGCATCGGACCTATCTATATGAAGGTCACTGGCGACACGCCATCTTGGATCATCTTCTGGTGAACGGCTAACTCCAAATGGGGTACGAATCCATGGGAGGTTTCCGAAACACCGTGCTACTACTTCAGCACCATGGGATTTCAGCGTCCTTTCAGTGGGCGGTAGCAAGCCCCCACTGCAAGTCCTACAATCCCGATGTCAGTACATCGACACCATCCTTGTTCCCCCTAGGACGAACCGGGTTCCATGGCCCAGGAATACCGTTCGAGGAACGAAACCTTATCGACAAGTTGTCCATGACCATGCAACTATATGCAACTTATCTAAGAAGAAAACATATAATGCATGATAAGGAAAACTAAGCAAAACCATCATTCTCATCCATCTTGCCATCTAGCCATCTTGCCTTGAGCCAATGCTCACATTATCATCTGCCCATCCAGGGTCTTAGTGAAACCAACATTCTACATCGGCACAGGATAATAGAATGTTGTTTTCCAATCTCTTTGCCACATCTTTGATATCATACCTCTTTCCAACCAACTCAATATACTTACCGCCCAGTTCCTGGGACTTAGCATCTGTTTAGCATACATTCATTCGGACATAATTCAAGCATACTCACTGCCCAGTTCTTGGGTCTTAATATCTGTATTACGAATTATTCATCAAGCCAAAGCTCGATATACTCACTGCCCAAGTATTCGGGACTTTGCCTTCACCTGTCATGTAATTCATCGCAACAGCGTACAAGCATACAATTCATTTAGCCACAACAGTTTACGTTCATGTGATTATTATCTTTCATTATCTTTCCAAATTCTATGCAAGGTGTTATTGAGCAATTCAACAAGAAACATAGCATACTATCCTTATTTTAAGCGTGAAGCTAAAGGATCTTTGAAGGGTTCAATACTACTCATATTTATAGGACGATTCCCGTCACGATCGCATAGCCTTCCAAGCGATCCTTCGCATAATCCCAAGTCCAATAAGGCATCATCGAACCAACCATCCATCATAAGGCATCTTGCGGATCGGGGCACTACAGAGTGGAGCTCGCTTGGATGCGTCGAGGCACGGAGTTCCTTGGCGATTCGAGGCATACGGCCGCGTGGAGTCTGGACTTATACGGGACATAATGTATGGACGTCGCCTTCCGAAGCATCCGCTGGCTCAAGACTTGTACTTGAGAGATGAGAGAGAGCTGAGTGACTTGTATTGTGAGAAGAGTGAGCTTGAGTGATTGTAAATCTTGGCCTTGTGCCCCTTTGTAATCCTTGTTTCAATATCAATAAAATGTATCTTTTGAATAACTTGTGTTTTGTTCTAAATTTCTACTGCTATTATTCAATGTCTCTGCTTGAGACTTTTGTGCAACGACCCCGTCGCAGCCGCTGTAATCGGCCGTTATGGAACCCGCCTTGCACGAGCGCAATCTAGCCTCGTGCGATATCATGCCTTAGCGAGGACGATCGCTCCTACGGGAGCGGAGCGTGACATTACGGCCCCTACTGACTTAACTCGAGATGACGCCACATTCATGCTGAAGCACGTGTCCTTGCTATAGCCAAATTTTAGGCTCCAGAATGGTGTTGCAACCGTGAACACCCTAACCCGTACTAATTCAATCTAGCGCTTGCTATAATTATACCTTGTTAATCCAACTCTTAACTTGCTAGTACTCGGCATAATCCAAAGGCATAGACGCGGATAGCCGCTCTTGTGCCGACACATCTATATGAGTGATCACTAGCAATGTCAAGCTATCCTGGATCTTTGCATACGGTGACCATCCGTGTGCGAGGTACGAGCTCCCACCGAATGACCCGCAGCCTATATTGTAACGGTTCACTTCAATCGATTCGTACCGTCGATGAAGGCCGTACAATATCTGCAATTCCTCCTAGGCCGACACGAACCCGGTGTCACGCCCCGATTCTGTCGAATCGATAGTCGCCGCCCGTGCGTGATGCCGTGCAAACCTAATTTGCGATCGCACAAGGCATAGTCATAAGGTAATCCGAGACACGAGATCTAAGAGAGTACGCAGACAAATTGAAACACACATTGAGTAAAGAAAACTTTGATCTTTATTGATAATGAACATAATTTATAGACTCCAGTACATGACTTATGCCGCACGGGTTACAATATGACTCAAATACAAAAGAGTGCCGATGAGATAGTCGTTCCATACATTGTACACTTCCCTTAATATACAATAAAGTACTCCAGTGACCTGGAATGGAGGGACGTTGAGCCATCTTTTCTTGGATTGTCGAGAGCCTTCAGAAGTGGAGTTGCGGGACAAGTCTTCGACGTACGGCCGAAGCTTCAAAGTCACGAACGCCGCCGAGCTAGTTGGCACGTCCTTCATGATTCGTGGGACCTGCAAAGAGCGAGGATCAGTATGATCACATGTACTGGCGAATAGCTAATTAAAATCCAAGCTTTGTATTTGATTCAAGAAATTTTATAAACATGTTAGCTAGCTATTTCTGTGATCTTTCTAACTGTCCTGCTCGTTTTGCATGTTAACATGTTTTGAGGCAAGCATATGAAATTTGTATAACATTAAGCAACTATCATATTCATCCCGTGTCACGTGTATTTGTTAAGCAGTAAAAGGGTGTGAAGGTCACTGGTAATGTCAAGCCATCACGGACTATAACCGGGTTAGACGACGACCCTTTCGCGGTGGGTAGCGAGCCCTGTGCGAAAGTTTCCGAATAACCCATACCGATGAAAAGGGCTGGCGCTTGCTATACTCGTTCCTCCCCGGCCGAATCGGTCCCTTGGCCTAGGCAACCGTTCGAGAAAACTACACCTTGTCGACAAGTTATCCAATGACCGTTTTGCTTACTTAGCCGTATCATTGCGATAAACGTTAATCGATTCATTCATTGCTTTGCATAGGCTAAGTAGAATTACATAAGGAAGCATGTTTTCTATTTTCAATACCGGTAGTTTGATAGCAAGTGTTTCGTGAAGAATCGTGCACGATTTCTTTGATTCTACACTATTATGAGAAGCATTTAGTTACTTTATATTGATTTCGAAGTAGAGGGACGAGGCGAAGGAGGTCAGCCACTCGCCTTAGACTTGCTTCAAGCGAGTGACCGATTGGCTGCGCTGACGTCGCCTATGCGATCACCTGCAATCGCATAAGCAACTGATTAGAACACTGTGTAATTCAAAGAATTTCGATATGAATGTGAAGCTCGAAAACGCAAGTCATAAAAACTCATCGGAAAACATTCACGAAAAATGCATTTATGAAAACCAAATCCAAAGCCAAATCAAGTGCGGTATGAAAACCAGAGCAACGGAAGGTCTCTCCCGACTCAGCCGCAGAGCCAATCCTCGAGGCGTAAACCGCTGAATATGGGACTTGGTTCTGAAGAAGCCATTCCATAACGTGGAATGGATCTTAATTCAACCGTTCCCGTTCGATCGACTCTCGACCGATTCCGACCTATCAGTCCCGACCGAATCGATAGCAACATTGTTCCTTTCTCGCGCACTCCGTTGACGAAAATGGGGCACGATGTAGGGACGGAGCACTACACCTGGCACCCCAGGATCGTTCGAGGAATTCACCTTGCGTGCAAGTTGTCCAATGACCATGCAAGACTCAACTCGATCTACCAAGTCCTTCCTTATTCTTGACCATGCTTTCCAACTTTCTATCGAGACTCCCAAGTAGCGGGACCGATCAGTCGCATGGACTTCCTTATCGAGACTCCCAAGTAGCGGGACCGATCTCGTGTACTTTCTTATCGAGACTCCCAAGTAGCAGGACCGATCTCGTATGCTTCCCTATCGAGACTCCCAAGTAGCAGGACTGATCTCGTGACTTCCTTATCGAGACTTATCGAGACTCCCAAGTAGCGGGACCGATCTTGACGACAACCAATCGCGTGGACTTCCTTTGTCCGTGGCATGCTATTTACTAAACCAACCATGGCTCGTGACTTAGACTGACTTATTCTCTAGGTGATACTATCGCTCAAGTCACATACTTTATATGACGAGCCATGTTCTTGTGGGACTATGTGACTTGACAACCGCAGGCAACAGGAGACAGTACTTACCATAACTTCGATAGCCCAGCCAAACTCTTGTCTAACTTATTCGTGCGATGACTTGACTAGCAAAGGCTATGCCAAGCCTTGTATCGAGGGAACGTACCATGCACGCGTTCGACTTGAACAACCAAGCTCTTTGGGTGTCTAGACTTAAGCCACAAGCCGTGCAATACGACTTAAACCACGGGATGGGCAAAGGCTATGCCAAGCCTTGGACGACGGGACCGTGCCTGCTTATCAAGCATATACACGGGCCACGCATATGACTTAGGCTAATCCCAGTTTGTGGCGAATACCAACTATCCTTCTCCCAAGCCACGAGAAAAAGGACCGAGTGTCATTTTGAAAGCACACTGAGCAAACTTCTAAGCAGACCGTGGGACCTTTTTCTATGTTCTAACACATTTCGACCCGTCGGGATTATTCCTTTAGCTTTGTGGATGCGTCTCTTTTATTATCAAGCCTAACTTGTGCAAGTTGAAAACATATAATTTATTATGTGAAGGCTAAGATGAGGCAAGTTCACCGAAACTATCCCACCTGAGCGAGGAGTCGCCTCGACCGAACGAGTCTTCGAGCAGCCGTTTCAAGGCTAAGTTCGAACGCTGTAGGCGTTTCGATTCCTCCGATTGACTGAGCGAGATGGGGCACTACATCATACACCACTCAGAAAAAGTTTCATCCTCGAAACTAACTGAGTCTTACTATTAGACCACTTTGATCCAAGGACTCTCGTACACACTCCGCATATGCGTTTCTTCAATCCGAGCCACGCTCGCACTACTATCAATCTTTTCTTTAACACGATTTCAAAATCCTCGACAATTTTTCATTCCTCAAGTCTCACTTGAATTCAACGTATCACTTGGTTTGGATCATGCACATATCCCAAGCGTTCCCAAAATATATGCATTTCAGCCAAGCCGTATGATAAAGAATTCGTTATTCTCACTCGAGTCGCATCGTGCATATATTCAGGCGTCCCTAAAATATATGCATGTCAGCCGAATCTTGTGAAGGGTATTCCTATATTCTTGATTCACTCTATCCAACCATACCAATCCTCAAGATCAATCTTTCGAATGCTAACTCTTGAAACAGGGGCGTCTCGCTTAACCGTTAGGCAATTTCTCAAGGCTAAAGTCAATGTCAGGATTGGAATCATAGTTCCCCAACAATAATACCAACACTGACCCCAATCCTAGGGTCAAACCAAAGTCGATAATATGAGATTTTCTACCCAAGCTTGTGTAACGCCCCAGTCCTAAAATACGTAGGACTAGGAACGTAGACATGTCAGCTGTATTCATACGAAGTATATAGGTCTCATATGGATACATAAGCTGTAAAATACAGTAAACCACAACTAACTAATCTCATCCACAAAATGCAAGAATAAAAGATATCATATAATCAACTATAAAATTGTCATTTGGTACATGTACTTGGGCGGAGACAAATCCACTACCAACTATGAAAAGAAATACATAAAAAAAGAAAGATTTTGGCGAGCGAAGCGAAGACGATCAAAGTGCAATCATCCTCGAAGGAATAGAGATGATCATGGCCACGGCTAGGACACCTACGAAAGACAAGAGCACACACCTGGCGAGATAATCAGGTCCTCAGAGGGACGTAACAAGACACATAATATCATGCCAATATAACTGAATATAAATTGCTCAAATAAATAAGTAAATTGAATTATAACATGGTCCAATACACACCTATTGAACTAACTTACCATCCCCCCAACCAAACAAGGACAAGAGATGGTAAACTAATTCACGATAACGTATCTTTTCATGCTATGAATCCAATATGGTATCCGGACCCCAACAAGGTTCAATACCTTCTCATCGAAGTAGTAAGCCACACCTACAACCAAACAAGGACAAGATGTAGCAAACTAGTCCGCGACAAGTTATTGTTCCAAGCTATGGTCAGATACAAGTACCCAAACCAAAAGTACTCATACCTAACGGATAAAGTAACCTAACCATTTTAAGTGAAATGTAGTTAAGAACAATCCTTCCTGCGCATGGGCCCTGGCTAAATAAGATCGACGTAGTCCCCCTTGGGGTAACAGAGGCCCAATCAATAAGAGCATAATGTTTCGCAGAACGCCAGTGGCCGTCAGTAATCATGGGTCATCAATCCCGTATCTCTAGCGGAGCTTCCGGGTCACAAGGGAAAGTGCATCGAAGCCCATACGCGAAGGAATTGTCCTCTCCGCCCAATGCCTACTATGTTGTATCCACAACAGAAAACCTCTATAACCGCTAAGTCAAACTAGCATACAATTCTATTAGCAGTTAATCCTAACGCACGACTTGTACGTACTGGTGGCCAGCCAATCACGCATGTTCGTGTTCTACATGCGACACAAAACTTCGTGGTACGACGTGTCAAGGCCAAATGAATGCAACACACAAAGGTGGTCCCTTAAATCTAGGTTTAATGTGTAAGAAAACTAATACATAGCAGGAAATATAAATGAACAGTAAGTTCTAACAGGTTATACCATGTATCACAGTTTATTTTGCATAAAAAAAATAATAGATAATGCATGAAATATGAGCTAAATAAATAAACAGCAAATGGCAAGGTGTCGTGCCTGATAGGACGCCTGGTGTACTGCAAGGATCAAGGTGGCACGAACTGCGACTTCGGTGTAACAACTAAGTAAGATGACCTCTGATGGTGGCACGGACAGTTCCATTGGGTCCAGAAGGGTCAAACTAGTTAGGGTGGACATAATGTAGTACGAAATTTGGCAAAGGAATATGAAGATTGGGATTGGTCATGGACATGAGGATAATTGAAGGTATTTTGAAAAATAGTATATATAAAAAACATTTTTTAATGCTTGAAGTATAATTTATTTAGACAAAATACGCTTTCCAATACATAACCAAAAATTGAAAGATGTTTCAGGGCAAAATCTCTAAGTTTTGACAAGATACTATTTTAGGCTGAAATCTTTACTTTTATAAATCAAAATTATTTTAAGTGAAATAATTCTAAAAATTTATTTAAGGCTAAAATGCATATTTTGTAAAAATAAAATTTCTGATAAAAAGCTATACTATTTGAAAATTGAGAATAATTTTTTTTTAAATTATATTTTTACTAATCAATATTTTTATAAAAATGCAAAAATAAAATAATAATTTAGGTCGAAAACTCATTCATGATATCTAGGAATAGGGGTGAGCATCGGTTCGGTTCGGTTCAAACCGAACCGAATATGTGAAAACCGAAATAACCGTAAACCGTATTTCTCAAAACCGAAAATCGAACCGTTTTTATAAAAACCGAACAAAACCGAACCGAATTAATTCGGTTCGGTTTTCGGTCGGTTCGGTTTCATGGACCAATGTGCATGGCCTTCAAGTTTTTAGCAAAATGAGCCTATTTAAATAAATTTTTTTTAAAAAATATATGACATTATTGTATTTATGAATTGTTATATTACATAGAGTGAAAGATATTAGTATATATAGATTGAGGGTAGATAGAGAGAGTGCTCAAAGAAGCACCGACATAGAATATGAGAAGAGAGTACGCTCAGTTAGGGATTAATAAACATTAGTATATGTATATTGTGGGTAGTTTGATAAATTACTAAATCTAAAACGATTTTCGGTTCGGTTCGGTTTTTCGGATGAAGAACCGAAAACCGAACCGTTATTTCAATTTTTTAAAATTTTAAACCGTAAATCGAACCGATAACCGAAAAACCGAACCGTTTGTCATATTTCAGTTCGGTTCGGTTCGGTTTTCGGTTTTCAACCGTTATATGCTCACCCCTATCTAGGAATGGGTAAGTGTATAATTTAAGTTAAAAACTGAAATAGATTTGCAAATATTAAATATTGGTATTGGTAATATAAAAACAGTATTAGACTAAATATTATAGTAGTCATACTAATTAATAATAAAAAATAATAATATTACAGATAATAATTTTTCCTAATAACCAACAATAATCATAAAATTATATACGTAGCTATACTATACAATATATAGTAGCTATACTTAATGTAAACACACAAAAGCCAAAAGTTACAAATCAATCGGGAAGACAGAGAATAAAGTAACCTCTGGTTCACTTAGGAATTTAAGTAGGTCATCACACATAAAGTGAGAGAGAGAATAACATAAGGAAAAATAAGAGGGGAGCAGTCGGGAGGCTGAGAAAGGGTGCGGAGGATGCGAAGGGTTCCGGCGCTGGGTCGGCGGAGCTGCGGGGCTCGACACGCGATGGAGGAAAGGGGAAAAGCGGGAGAGGAAAGAGGATGCACGTGCGCCGGCCACGATAGCCAAAGGGCGCTGCGACGGAGGGGCATGCCCGCGTGCGGCGAGGCTTACGGAGGAAGGATTCGTATGGCCAGGCGGGGCTCACGGCGAGATCGGGTCGGAAGTGGAGGGCGGCTCCGGGGATTCAGCACGACGGAGGCGCTGGCGAAGTTTCCGGTGGTGCGCGGCCACGACGGTGTCGGGTGAGGTTGGTAGTGGTGTTGGCGAGGTGACGGTCGAGCGGGGCTTCGCTGGTGGTCTTGGATTCGAGCGCCCACGGCAGCAGCACGCTGGGAACGATGGGCTTGGTGGCGGTTGCCCAGATCTCGGCGTGGCATTTCATGGCGGCTACGTCCACCTGCGATGCTTCACCAACTGAGGTCGTCGGGAGGGTTTCGTCAGCCAGGTAGAGGTAGGTGGCGGTGAAAATTGTAGTTTATTTTAGTGATTTATGGTTTTGGGGGGTTTTGGGCTGTCGGTGGTGGCGTTCGGCCAAGGTAGCCGTGGTGGCGGTGGTGGTTTGGGTGGTGTTCCTACGGTGGTCGGGGGTGGCATAGGTGGCTGGCTATCGTGATGGTGAGGGGGATCGAGGTTGTGGTGATGATGAAGTTGGTAGTTGTATTGGTGGCAGCGGTATGCTGCGAGAGGAGGAGTTTGGCGGTGGCAGTAGCTGACGGTGGTGGTGCTTTGGTCGTGGTCCGGGTGGTGGACTTGTGGCTGTGCGCGGGTGAGCGGGGATCGAGGTGAGCGGTTGGTGATGGTCAGGGTTGGGTTTGGACGAGGCCGGGTGACGGGTTGGTCCTGGTGTTGGGGTGTTGGGGTTGCAGAGGAAGTCGATGGGGAGGCTAGGGAGAGGATGGTGGGTACGATGGTGGTCGGAGCAGCGGTTCGCTGGAATTAGGGTTAGATGGGTTTTGGTGGTTCGTGTCAGGGAATGTCCTACACGGCCTAGAGGAACGTTCAGATTGTCGGACGTGAGAGAAAATGTACTTGTACAAGGGATAATTAGTGGATGGGGGTATGGGACACGGACACGATGCACAAACTTGGGTTATGAAATTTGGAGTTGAAATTTATGGATGAGTACCTCTCCTTATATAGGAGGTAAAAATTCCCAGTTGGATAAGGATGTAGGAAAATTTAAATCCTTAATAAATAATTTGCTACTAATTTCAATAATTTAAATCCAATCAAATCCAAATCCAATCCAATTTAAATCTAATTAAATTTCCATCTTTTAATTTAAAATCAAATAAGATAAATCAACTTTCAAATATAGATATTTATTTAACTATTTAAATAAATCCATAAAATCAAATCAAGATTTAAATTGCCACAATAATTTCAAAATATGTTTTCTAAAAATACTAAAAACAATAATTTTAAAAATTACATTATTATTTAAAAATAAACTAATAAATAATTAGAAAATATATATGTATGCACAATTAATATTTACATAAATATACTTTTCTAGTATACCATTTTCTATGAATATTATTTATTATTTTAACTGTATAAATGAAAGACTTTTCATAAATAAAATAAATAAAATAATGAACTTGAAAATTTTGGTACGATGGCTAAAATAATTATTATATATATTATTTTGAAACTATAAAAATAGAAAAATGTTTTTCTAAAATATGTATGCTCGCACATATTCGCACTCGTCGAGCAATTACAAAATAAAATAAAATTTCGCGCGTGACGTACAATGCAACTACGCGACGTACAAATACAAATTAAGAAAAAAAATCAGTACCAAATTTATTTAAAAAAATAGTAGAAATTTTGGGGTTTTACATCCTACCCAACTTAAAAGAATTTCATCATCAAAATTAAGAATTTGTAGGGGGTGAGGAGGCACAAGGGGGTATTGGTAAGGAACACATTCACAACGTTCAACAAAACATGCATTAGAAAATCGCAATTTCAATAATGACGAAAATAAATCATGGATACGGCTAACTAACGTCAGAAGAAAATGATTAGGGTTAACGTTTAACCAAGATAACATGCAATAAAGAATAGTACGGTATCAAGAGATATAAATTTGAGAACTTAAGGACATAGTTCCTTGAGAGTAGATTGAGGGCACGAATAAAAAAACGAATTAGATTCACTCCTAATTTAAGTGATTAGGAGGTCGTGATAGTAAATATAGGGCCGAGGAAAAGAACGAGTAGTTTAGGACGAAGGTATAGCAACTTTGAGTGGTAATGGTCCTAATTGATAGGAAGGCTAGAGGAAGTTTTAGTACAACGCCTTCATCCTTCTAAAATAGGTGAAGGCGAAAGCTATAGGGAGTTCAAAAGGCGATATTATCGAATTCGAATATGTGGTGCAAAGACGACCGATTAATTTCAAAAGAATTGTCAAGACAGTCGTAGATGAGACTCTAAAGGACAAGTTTAGCTGTCCCCATCCACGTAGAACAATAGATAAAAGCGAACCAAAGTGCACTTGGTTGATCAGACCATTATGTACCGGTTCTGATTAGACAATATGTTAGTGGGAGCTCTTCCAATAACATATATCGTGAACAAGCTCGATAAATCAATGAACTTGCAAATTTGGATTATAGTAGCAATATTAGTCAATATGGTAAAATTATAGGCACGAGAGTTTAAAATTGAGAGGGAGTATAGTCGAACTTCTAAAGGATCTAAGTCGTGTCATGTGATGGACTTTATACAGTCGTCCTATAGTCTTCTTGTCCAAGTCCTTGGTTGTCTAGATGGGTTAGGGTCCTCTAAATTCTAGAATCTAAGTGAACTTACTAATATAGGTCACAAGGACAAAGGAGTTGCTAAGTCATAAGGCATTCTACCCAACTTAAAAGAATTAAACTAATGATGTTTTGGGACAAAAAACATGTCCAACTAGTAGGGGTCACCTTTCTAACCTCTAGCAAGTACAAAGGGGAGATAAGAATAGTGATGGAAGGAATCAAGCAAGATGCAATCGATGAGTCGAACGGTAGTTTGAATATGGAATCGAGAAAAGAGGTCAAGTATGTGGATGAGATCCTAGACTTCTAATCCTATACGTAGGCTTGCTTGGTACGGTAAAGCAACCAAACAATTTATCTTGACCTGCATGGGCCACCACAAAAACATATAACGCCCCAATCCCAAAATATATAGGACTAGGAACATAGACATGCCAGCTGTATTCATACGAAGTACATAGGCCTCGTATGGATACATAAGCTGTAAAATACAGTAAACCACAACTAACTAATCTCATCCACAAAATTCAAGAATAAAAGATATCATATAATCAACTATGAAATTATCATTTGGTACATGTAGTTGGGCAAAGACAAATCCACTACCAACTATGAAAAAAATACATAACAAAAGAAAGATTTTGGCGAGCGAAGCGAAGACGATCAAAGTGCAATCATCCTCGAAGGAATAGAGATGATCATGGCCACGGTTAAGACACCTGCGAAAGACAAGAGCACACACCTAGCGAGATAACCAGGTCCTCGAAGGGACGTAACATGATACATAATATCATACCAATATAACTGAATATAAATTGCTCAAATAAATAAGTAAATTGAATTATAACATGGTCCAATACACACCTATTGAACTAGCTTACCATCCCCCCAACCAAACAAGGACAGGAGATGGTAAAGTAATTCACGATGACGCATCTTTCCATGCTATAAATCCAATATGGTATCCGGATCCCAATAAGGTTCAATACCTTCTCATCGAAGTAGTAAGCCAGGACAAAATGTGGCAAACTAGTCCGCGATAAGTTATTGTTCCAAGCCACGGTCAGATACAAGTACCCAAACCAAAAGTACTCATACCTAACGGATAAGGTAACCTAACCATTCTAAGTGAAATATAGTTAAGAACAATCCTTCCTGCGCATGGGCCCTGGCTAAATAGGATCGGCGTAGTCCCCTCTTGGGGCACCAGAGGCCCAATCAATAAGAGCATAACGTTCCGTAGAACGCCAGTGGCTGTCAGTAGTCATGGGTCATCAACCCCGTAATCTCCAGCGGAGCTTTTGGGTCACAAAGGAAAGTGCATCGAAGCCCATACGCTAAGGAATTGTCCTTCCCGCCCAATGCCTACTATGTTGTATCCACAACAGAAAACCTCTATAACCGCTAAGTCAAACTAGCATGCAATTCTATTAGCGGTTAATCCTAACGCACGGCTTGTACATACTAGTGGCCAGCCAATCATGCATGTCCGTGTTCTACATGCGACACACAACTTCGTGGTACGACGTGTCAAGGCCAAATGAATACAACACACAAAGGTGGTCCCTTAAATCTAGGTTTAATGTATAAAAAAACTAATACATAGCAGAAAATATAAATGAACAGTAAGTTCTAACAGGTTATGCCATGTATCACAGTTTATTTTGCATAAAGAAAATAATAAATAATGCATAAAATATGAGCTAAATAAATAAACAGCAAATGGCAAGGTGTCTTGCCTGGTGGGACGCTTGGTGTACTGCAAGGATCAAGGTGGCACGAACTGCGACTTCGGTGTAACAACTAAGTAAGGTGACCTCTGATGGTGGCACGGACAATTCCATTGGGTCCAGAAGGGTCAAACTAGTTAGGGTGGACATAAGGTAGTACAAAATTTGGCAAAGGAATAGGAAGATTGGGATTGGTCATGGACAGGAGGATAATTGAAGGTATTTTGAAAAATAGTATATATATATATATATATATATAAATATTTTTTAATGCTTGAAGTATAATTTATTTAGACAAAATATGCTTTCCAATACATAACAAAAAATCGAAAGATGTTTCAGGGCAAAATCTCTAGGTTTTGACAAGATACTATTTTAGGCTGAAATCTTTACTTTTATAAATCAAAATTATTTTAAGTGAAATAATTCTAAAAATTTATTTAAGGCTAAAATGCATATTTTTTAAAAATAAAATTTCTGATAAAAAGCTATACTATTTGAAAATCGAGAATAATTTTTTTTAAAATTATATTTTTACTAATCAATATACTTTTATAAAAATGCAAAAATAAAATAATAATTTTGGTCGAAAACTCATTCATGATATCTATGAATAGGTAAGTGTATAATTTGAGTTAAAAACTAAAATAGATTTGCAAATATTAAATATTGGTATTGGTAATATGAAAACGGTATTAGACTAAATATTACAGTAGTCATACTAATTAATAATGAAAAATAATAATATTACAAATAATAATTTTTCCTAATAACCAACAATAATCATAAAATTATATACGTAGCTATACTATACAATATATAGTAGCTATACTTAATGTAAACACACAAAAGCCAAAAGAAACAAACAAAAGTTACAAATCAACGGGGAAGACAGAGAATAAAGTAACCTCTGGTTCACTTAGGAATTTAAGTAGGTCATCACACAGAAAGTGAGAGAGAGAATAACATAAGGAAAAACAAGAGGGAAGCAGTCGGGAGGCTGAGAAAGGGTGCGGAGGAGGCGAAGGGTTCCGGCGCTGGGTCGACGGAGCTGCGGGGCTCGACACGCGGTAGAGGAAAGGGGAAAAGCGGGGGAGGAAAGAGGATGCGCGTGCGCCGGCCACGACAGCCAAAGGGCGATACGGCGGAGGAGCATTCCCGCGTGCGGCGAGGCTTACCGAGCGGCGGATTCGTATCGCCAGCGGAGCTCACGACGAGATCGGGTCGAAAGTGGAGGGCGGCGCCGGGGATTCAGCACGACGGAGGTGCTGGCGGAGTTTCCGGTGGCGCGCGGCCACGGCGGTGTCGGATGAGGTTGGTGGTGGTGTTGGGGGACGGTGACGGTCGAGCGGGGCTTCGTCGGTGGTCCTGGACTCGAGCGCCCACGGTAGCGCACGCTGGAAACGATAGGCTCGGAGGCGGTTGCCCAGATCTCGACGTGGCATTTCGTGGCGGCTACGTCCACCTGCAGCGCTTCACCAACTGAGGTCGCCGGGAGGGTTTCGTCAGCCAGGCGGAGGTAGGTGGCGGTGATGATTGTAGTTTATTTTAGTAATTTATGGTTTTGGGGGGTTTTGGGCTATCGGTGGTGGCGCTCGACCAAGGTGGCGGTGGTGGCGGTGGTGGTTTGGATGGTGTTCCTACAGTGGTCGGGGGCGGCGTAGGTGGCTGGCTATCGTGATGGTGAGGAGGATCGAGGTTGTGGTGATGATGAAATTGGTAATAGTTTTGGTGGAAGCGGTGTGCTACGAGAGGAGGAGTTTGGCTGTCATGCCACACTCCCGTAGGAGCGATCGTCTTCGCTAAGGCATGATGCCGCACGAGCCTAGATTGCGCTCGTGCAAGGCGGGTTCCATAACGGTCGATTTCAGCGGTTGCGACAGGGTCATCGCACAGAAGTCCCATGCAGAGACATTGAATAATAGCAGCGGAAATTAGAATGAAACACAAGTTATTCAAAGAAGCTCTTTATTGATATTGAAAATAACGGTTACAATAGGGTTCAAGGCCAAGATTACATGTCTCTCAAGCTCACTCTTCTCATATTTTATAAGTTCACTCAGCTCTTTCTCATCTTCCAATACATGTCTCGAGCCAGCGGATACTTCGGAAGGCGACGTCCATACATTATATCCCGTATAAGTCTTGACTCCATGTGGCCGTGCGCTTCAAATCGCCAAGGAACTCCGTGCCTCGACGCATCCAAGCGAGCTCCGTGCTACGAGCTTCAACATGTACCTGCACATGAAAACTATGTGGGTGTCAGTACTCAACTGTACTGGTGGAATGAGCTCCTCACCCACCCATATAAAACCGACACATTTGATTTACTTTGTGCAACATATTCCCTTCTTATCAATTGTCTTTCTACTCTTGCCTTAGGATCAGTTTTAGGACCGACGCCTTGGCCTATTCTGTGTCGCTAGACCATCCCGTGCTTGCGTCAACAATATTAACTCATGCTTTGCCTCAAGACCCTCCTCGTGCCAACAACGTTAACCTATCAAGTCGTGCTTGCCTTACGTCCCAAAATCAGAGATGCAACTACACGATAGACTCTATTTCCGTGTGACCCTGCTGCAAGTCCATACGAAGGTCATGCCTCGCCATTCAATCTGACTTAACCATGTCGCCGCCTCGTGGCCCTTGCTATTTTTATCACCATCTGACCCAATCAAGACTTCTGAACTTGTGTTGGCCGATTTTGCCTTGCGGCGGTTCCTGACTTAAACTCCAGACAACTCAGATCCACATGCAACTTATATGCCAAGACTTACGACTCGACGCCACACCCCTGTGACAAGCATTTTGCCTATATTGAAGCCACATCTTAGGCCACAAGCATCATGTTCTAACTTGTATACACCTTCGACTCGACTCAATTCCAAAGACATACGCACGGATAGCCGCCATTTTGCCGACATCTATATGAACACGGATCACTGGCAGAATAAGCCATTCTGGACTCATAGCTGGCGTATAGGATGGTCCGATCAAAGCAAGTAGAGAGCCCCAATGACCGTCCACCGAATACCTGTTGCCTCTACCTGGCACAACTATACCTGTTTTCTCCTAGGCCGGATCGGTCCTGTGGCTCCAGGTTGTCGATCCGAGGAAACCCTTCCTTTTTACCTTGTACAAGTTGTCTATGACCATGTAAGACTCGACTTAAACTGACATCTCACACAGTCATCCTTCTTTCAGTGTTACCATCTCTTTCAAAACTAAGTTCAAGACTTCTATCCTTGAGATCCTTCGACGACCCACGGTCGCGAGCATTCTTTTCATGTTACCATATTATTTCATTCCACTCATGAATGCCTATTTGATAGTCCTTTCTCCAAAACTCACCTGAATCAATTATGGTCATTGCCTCAAACACTAAGTCTGCGATATCGTGCCTTAAACCGACTTATGTTCTACGCGACGCTATCGCCCAAGTCATACTTTATATGACAGGCCTTGAGACCGTAAGACTATATGGTTATACCCAGTCGTAGAACTCGTAGGACCGTGCTTGCTACTACTCCGATAGCCCAACATAACTTGCCTGACTTAAACGCATAATGACTCGACGAGCAAAGTCTGTGTCAAGCCTCGTTTTGCAGAAACGTGCCGCACATGTGTTCGACTTTGAACGATCAAGTCATTTGGGTGCCTAGACTTACTCACAAGCCGTGCAACGCAACTTAACTCATGGGACAAGCCAAGGCTATGCCAAGCCTTGGACGATAGGACCGTGCATGCTTTATGAAGCATTTATGCGGGCGACGCCTATGACTTAGGCTACGTTCATAACTTTGCCTACTCAACCAACTTTTCTTCTCCCAAGCCACGGGACGAAGGATCGAGCGTCATTTTCAAAGCACGCCGTGCACCAACTTTAAGCCGACCGTTGGACCTTTCCATATTCTAACTCAATTCGACACGTCGGGATTATTCCCTTAGCTATGTGGATTCTTCTCTTTTATTATCAATCCTACTTGTGCAAGTTAAAAACATGCGATTTCTTATGTAAAGGCTAAGATGAGACAAGTTCACCGAAACTATCCCAACTGAGCAAGTGGTCGCCTCGACCGAGCAATGTCTTTGATCAAGCCGTTGCAAGGCTAAGTTCGAACGCCGTTGGCGTTTCGATTCCTTCGATTGGCTGAGCGAGACGGGGTACTACATCATACACCACTCAGAAAAAGTTTCATCTTCGAAACTAACTAAGTACTTACTTATCGACTTATCGCTTTACTCACATTCAAGAACTCTCGCACACACTACGCCTATGCGTTTCTCAATTTCGAGCCACGCTCGTGCTACCCTCAATTCTTTCTTCAAAACTCACGATCTCAAAATCCTTGACACTTTCCGTTCCTCAAGTCTTACTTGAATTCAATGTATCACTTAGTTGGATCGTGCACATATTCCATGCGTCCCCGAAATACATGCATTTTAGCCAAGTCTCGTGATAGAGAATCCGTCATCACCACTCGAGTCGGATCGTACACATATTCGGGCATCCCTGATATACGTGCATGTCAACCGAGCCTCACGAGTTGTGCCTCCACAAATCCTACCATTTCATACTCGGACGTCTGCCTAACCGCTAGACTATGTCTTTCTATCAGTATTGGAATCATAGTTCCCAAACAACGATATCAACACTGACCCCAGCCTAAGGTCAAACCAAGTTGATAGTACAGGGTTTTCTACCCAAGCTTGTATCACTCCGATTTATAAACATCGAGCATCGATTCCCTACACACATCCCAACATTCGTCGCACGGGGTCTGAGTCATTCAGCAAAGCCATCCTACGACAACTTACTTTCAACCAATTCTACGACGTATTAATATCGCTCCTTCAACAAACCATCTTGCATAGTCATCTCTTCAAACACGTTCGATATAGTTCACCTATCAATCCTTCCAAGTCAAGCACGCTACGACACAATTCATCGCTAAACCATAATTCACATTTCATATTCCCTAAGTTATTCATCCTAATTCACGTATTCGATCATGAGGTCCTCTAGCTTAACAATATGTTGCGCCCCGATCTCACACGATTCAGATTATCCACGATGGGTATGAATCACCATGCACGCTCCCGCGGGGTAATCATCCTCATCGGGACGTAATTCTTGTTTTGTGCCTAGACTAATTCATTCTCGATGCGTGGATTGGACCTACTCGATCCTCAAGTTTCATTCATTCGTCAATCACAAGTCCTATAAATCCTCGAATTCACCTTCGCATCAAGCCAACAAGTCGAGACAATCAAAATTGTCGCGTCTTAATTTTTTTTTGAGTTTGATCTTTTCAGCGACATGAATCACCATGGCAGCGCTCACGCGGAACGATCGCCCCAAATCTGATACGACGTATGTTTGAGGCTGGAGTTGCGCTCGCGCAAGACAAGAATGTCGATGCTGTGGTTATCCGCGTAACCATCAAAACATAATCATTTTTATCTAACATTCATCTCAATTAAAATCCTAAGTATAGCATCCAACCGAACAATAACACTTACACGATCGTCTTTCGCCGAGTCAGAGTACCCCTGAGTTATTGTATATCGATCTTTCATACGCCTCAATACCATCGATGATATACGTAACCTGACGATCTTCCTTTGCAACCAATTTCGAGTCATACGAATGATGCTATCGTCCGACTGGATAATCTCCTCGATATTCGAATTCAAGTTTGATCGTTATCCCTCGAATCATTCATAATATCAATTTCCTCGAACCCAAATTTGCGTATCGTTCATCCCTCTATCTTAATTCATCGACCAACGTATTTTCTCAATTCGCATCATCCCTTTGCTAACTCAATTTATCGAACAACATTCAATCCAATCCTTACAGTCATTCGTGTAACATTAAAATTCAACTTTTCATGCACGCTATCTTCTCATCGTGCTAACTTTTTCTATACGATCCTCCTATCAATTTTCTTTATCAAGTCATATGTTCGCTACACCTTAACTTTTCCTCGATTTGATTTCACCTACTCAATCATTTTTGCATTTCATACTCGCGCAATCCTCAATCCCGTGCACGTTCCGTGCGCGTCAATTTCTAGTTTGTTCGAATGAACTCGTCAATCTTCAAGACTACAACTTATTAAACGATACTCAATCTACGGCTTTGCATACACACGACACTTGCTGATAGACTCATCGATACCCCCATCCTTACTCAATCGATCGACATCCCCGAGGCTATCGCATACACCACTCGGGGATGAAGTCATTCGAAAAATCCTCAAACTATCATTCGAATCAAAATTGACTTCTTCAAATTTTTCATTCGAACCATTTTTCGAATTTCAAGCACGCTCATCTATATCGTACCGACGTTATCGTCGCTCGATAGCACCCCTATCGATAGTCATCTCACTTTTACTCAACCGAGTTCAATTCATTCTTGCTCGATAGTATTCAATTCTCGCACTCGACTTTTCTAAGGTCGACGCAACTTTGGTGTATATGCCCAGCACGACTTAGCCAACCGTGCTTACGCAAACCATCTTTTTATTTTGTCAAAAACTGTTCTCCTACATTTTGCAAAATAGTTAGACTTATTATATGGACATCCGTGGGACATTTGAGAGAGAGCGCACCAACGATAACAACTTTGTGAAAGCAACAATTCAGAGTTTACGAAAACAACGGAGTTAAAGAATTCAATCGGTAGTCCAAGGACGTAAAGCCATGCTCTGATACCATTATGTCACGTCCCGCTCCCATAGGAGCGATCATCCTCGCTAAGGCGTGATACCGCACGAGCCTAGATTGTGCTCGTGCAAGGCGGATTCCATAACGGCCGATTTCAGCGGCTACAACGGGGTCGTCGCACAGAAGTCCCATACAGAGACATTGAATAATAACAGCAAAAATTAGAACGAAACACAAGTTATATAAAGAAGCTCTTTATTGATATTGAAAACAATGGTTATAATAGGGCACAAGGCCAAGATTACAAGTCTCTCAAGCTCACTCTTCTCATATTTTACAAGTTCACTCAGCTCTCTCTCATCTCTCAATACATGTCTCGAGGCAGCAGATGCTTCGGAAGGCGACGTCCACATATTATGTCCCGTATAAGTCTTGACTCCATGCAGCCGCGCGCTTTAAATCGCCAAGGAACTCCGTGCCTCGACGCATCTAAGCGAGCTCCGCGCCACGAGCTTCTACCTGTGCCTGCACATGAAAACTATGTGGGTGTCAGTACTCAACTGTACTGGTGGAATGAGCTCCTCGCCCACCCATAAAAAACTGACATGTTTGATTTATTTTGTGCAACATAGTCCCTTTTTATCAATTGTCGTTCTACTCTTGCCTTAGGATCAGTTTTAGGACCGACGTCTTGGCCTATTCTGTGTCGCTAGACCATCCCGTGCTTGCGTCAACAATGTTAACTCATGCTTTGCCTCTAGACCCTCCTCGTGCCAACAATATTAACCTATCAAGTCGTGCTTGCCTTACGGCCCAAAATCAGAGGCGCAACTACACGATAGACTCTATTTTCTTGTGATCCTGCTACAAGTCCGTACGGAGGTCGTGCCTCGCCACTCAATCTGACTTAACCATGTCGCCGCCTCGTGGCCCTTGCAATTTTTATCACAATCTGACCCAATCAAGACTTCTGAACTTGTGTTGGCCGACTTTGCCTTGCGGCGGTTCCTGACTTAAACTCCAGACAACTCAGATCCAACACATGCAACTTATATGCCAAGACTTACGACTCGACGCCACACCCCTGTGCCAAGCATGTCGCCTATATTGAAGCCACATCTTAAGCCCCAAGCATCATGTTCTAACTTGTATACACCTTCGACTCGACTCAATTCCAAAGGCATACGTGCGGATAGCCGCCATTTTGCCGACATCTATATGAACACGGGTCACTGGCAGAACAAGCCATCCTGGACTCATAGCTGGCGTATAGGATGGTCTGGTCAAAGCAAGTAGCGAGCCCCAATGACCGTCCACCGAATACCTGTTGCCTCTATCTGGCACAGCTATACCTGTTTTCTCTTAGGCCGGATCGGTCCTGTGGCCCCAGGTTGTCGATCCGAGGAAACCCTTTCTTTTTACCTTGTATAAGTTATCCATGACCATGCAAGACTCGACTCAAACTGACGTCTCACACAGTCATCCTTCTTTCAGTGTTACCATCTCTTTCAAAACTAAGTTCAAGACTTCTATCCTTGAGACCCCTCGACGACCCACGGTCGCGAGCATTCTTTCTATGTTACCATATTATTTTATTCCACTCATGAATGCCTATTTGATAGTCCTTTCTCCAAAACTCACCTGAATCAATTGTGGTCATTGCCTCAAACACTAAGTCCGCGACATCGTGCCTTAAACCGACTTATGTTCTGCACGACGCTATCGTCCAAGTCATACTTTATATGACAGGCCTTGAGACCGTAAGACTATATGGTTATACCCAGTCGTAGAACTCGTAGGACCGTGCTTGTTACTACTCCGATAGCCCAACATAACTTGCCTGACTTAAACGCACAACGACTCGACGAGCAAAGGCTGCATCAAGCCTCGTATTACGGAAACGTGCCGCACATGCGTTCGACTTCTAAACGATCAAGTCATTTGGGTGCCTAGCCTTACATCACAAGCCGTGCAACGCAACTTAACTCATGGGGCAAGCCAAGGCTATGCCAAGCCTTGGACAATAGGACCGTGCATGCTTTATGAAGCATTTATGTGGGCGACGCCTATAACTTAGGCTACATTCATAACTTTGCCTACTCAACCAACTTTCCTTCTCCCAAGCCACGGGATGAAGGATCGAGTGTCATTTTCAAAGCACGCCGTGCACCAACTCTAAACCGACCGTTGGACCTTTCCATATTCTAACTCAATTCGACACGTCGATATTATTCCCTTAACTATGTGGATTCTTTTCTTTTATTATCAAGCCTACTTGTGCAAGTCAAAAACATGCGATTTATTATGTGAAGGCTAAGATGAGGCAAGTTCACCGAAACTACTCCACCTAAGCGAGCGGTCGCCTCGACCGAGCAATGTCTTTGATCAAGCCGTTGCAAGGCTAAGTCCGAACGTCGTTGGCGTTTCGATTCCTCCGATTGGCTGAGCGGGACGGGACACTACATTGGCGGTGGCATTGGCTGACAGTGGTGGTGTTTTGGCCGTAGTCCGGGTGGTGGACTTATGGCTGCGCTCGGGTGAGCAGGGATCGAGGTGAGCGGTTGGTGATGGTCGGGGTTGGGTTTGGACGAGGCCGGGTGACGGGTTGGTCCTGGTGTCGGGGTGTTGGGGTTACAGAGGAAGTCGATGGGGAGGCCAGGAAGAGGATGGTGGGTACGATGGTGGTCGGAGCAGCGGTTCGTCGGAATTAGGGTTAGATGGGTTTTGGTGGTTCATGCTGAGGAATGTCCTACACACCTAGAGGAACGTCCGGGATTGTCGGACGTGAGAGAAAATGTACTTGTACAAGGGATAATTAGTGGATAGGTGTAGGGGACACGGACACGATGCACAAACTTGGGTTGTGGAATTTGGAGTTGAAATTTATGGATGAGTACCTCTCCTTATATAGGAGGTGGGAATTCCCAGTTGGATAAGGATGTAGGAAAATTTAAATCCTTAATAGATAATTTGCTACTAATTTCAATAATTTAAAACCAATCAAATCCAAATCTAAATCCAATTTAAATCTAATTAAATTTCCATCTTTTAGTTTAAAATCAAATAAGATAAATCAACTTTCAAATATAGATATTTATTTAACTATTTAAATAAATCCATAAAATTAAATTAAGATTTAAATTGCCACAATAATTTTAAAATATATTTTCCAAAAATACTAATAATAATAATTTCAAAATTATATTATTATTTAAAAATAAACTAATAAATAATTACGAAATATATATGTATGCACAATTAATATTTACATAAATATACTTTTCTAGTATACCATTTTATAAGAATATTATTTATTATAATAACTGTATAAATGAAAGGCTTTTCATAAATAAAATAATAAACATGGAAATTTTGGTACGATGGCTAAAATAATTATTATATATTATTTTGAAACTATAAAAATAAAAAAATGTTTTTCTAAAATATATATGCTCGTACATATTCGCACTCGTCGAGCAATTACAAAAAAAAAAAAATTTCGCGCGTGACGTACAATGCAACTACGTGACGTACAATACAAATTAAGAAAAAAAATCACTACCAAATTTATTAAAAAAGTAGAAATTTAGGGGTTTTACAGCTTGTGTCACGCCCCGCTCCCGTAGGAGCGATCGTCCTCGCTAAGGCGTGATGCCACACGAGACTAAGTTGCTTTTGTGCAAGGCTAAATCCAGGAACGACCGATTGAAGCTAGGCCACAGAGTCGTACAGAGTGTCCCCATTTGCAGCGGAAAGTAAATGAACACAAGTTGGAACAAATTCAATTTCTTTATTAATTTTCAAGAAGTAGTACAAGCGGTGCTAGGCCGAGATTATAATTCGCTCAAGCTCTCTCTCTCTCTGAAACATAAAAGGCGTGCCAAGTGGCTTACAAGATGGAATGATTCATGGCGATGTTCCGATACATTATGTCCTGTATATGGTGCTTCAGTTCCTTTGCAACGCTCCAAGGCTCCAGAGTTAGCTCCGCGCCTTAGCACATTCGAGGGAAGCTCCGTACTCGACGACGTCTCCTGTACCCAACAAGAAATCTGTGGGGTTATCAGTACATTGTTATACAGTAGTGGGGAGCCTAGCTCGCCCGTACGCTATTATTACCAAACACGTTCATTTACTTTTGTGCATCCTCTATCATTCATTGTCTTTCTAATCTTGTCTTAGGATCAGCTTTATGGTATATTTCATAACCTATCTCGTGTTACCGATTTCAAGTGTTTGCATGAAAATACATGCATGACTTACCCATACTTACCGTCCGGTCTTTCCTGTCCAAAGTAAACCAAGGTAGTCAACAATTCATATATAACAACTTAACATAATTCACGTAAACATTTAGTGTCAAGTGCGTGTCCCTGCCTCAGATTCTAGAGCGTCGTAGGCGTGTTTCTAACTCATTTGCACAAAGTACTCTAGTTCATTTGGTGTGTTATATTCAAGCCTGTTCAGAAGGCGCTTCGTTCAGTTCCACCGTTGTTTAGCTTACTCAAGTTGTCAGGACGTGTTATACTCAGCTGCTGTTTAGATATATTTCATTCAGTAACATAGCGTGTTCAGCTAGTCAAATTTACTTGTTTTAATGCAAGGTCTCGCACGCGGATTGTCACAATCGAGTCAACTTAATCTATATGCACTGATCGCTGGCATCATAAGCCATATTGGACATGTTCCCCTTGGTATTCTCACATATCATAACGTGATGGCTGGGGCACCTTGATAGTCTTTTGAAATATCTGGCCTTACATTTCTTGGGTGGCCGAGCCCCCACCCAAGCAGCCCGTAAGCCATGATTTCGCCTAGGTCGGCCACGATGTCTCGTTGATCGTTGCCTTGGAATCCCTTTTTGATTCTTCTCCCCGTATACGAGTGGGTTGTCCGCGACTATTTCGTATTATCTTGTCATTTTAACTTAACGGCTATCTTTGAGCCATAGGCTGTCTATGAGCCATAATGCGTTATCGACCAGGTTGGCGGCGACATCCGTGCAGCACGGGTAGCGAGCCCCGTTACACATCTCCGTCATACCTGTCGCTAACCATTCATTTCTTTTCTTTCTTTCACTTGTTCGTTCGTTCATTGATTCATTCACGTATTCATTCATTCACTCATTCGTTCATTCGTTCATTCATACAGTATGTAACTCCCTGTGTGGGAGTCGCCTTGGCGGTCCATCGGTCCCGAGGTCTTTCAATGTTGTTATACTCTACTCGGAACGACTATGTCGATAGTCTTCCCATTTTATTATTGTAAACCATTCATTGCTTCATTGTTGAATGCATAAAGAACTTGAAATGTAAGCTTGTGCCTTGGCACGAGCGTGGAGTGATGTGCGATAGTTCTTATATTTTTTGAGTTCTTTTCCATGTTCTAAATAAGCATACAAGATGAGATTATTCCCTTAGCTAGGTGCGTTGAGTCATTTATTAGCATGCACGGTATTATCGCCTAGCGATTCTAGCAATAGTGTCCGTATTATTAAGTGTCTAGACTAAGCAAAGACAGGTTCAACGGAGCCACCCACCTTAGTAATGTTCGCATCGGCCAAGCGATACTCCGAGCGCGCCTTGAAAGTCTAAGTCTGGATTCATCCTTGACGGACCAATGTAAGTCATGCATCGATTCTTCATCGGGTCGACGCAACTCTTCGAGTCGACGGCTCGTTTGAGTCGTCGCACTTGCCGTTTAAATCGGCGTTCCGCTAGGGCGGAGCGGGTCGTTACATAATACACCACTCAAAACAAGTCTCATCCTCGAAACTTCCTGAGTGCATGTCATCCTACCATTCCTTAACTCATATCGTGTGTGTATCTTAGACAATCCATATCGAATGGCTTTATCGTTCGATGGCATCGAACTATACTCGGTTATCCTTCCAAGTTTTATGTTGCATGCATTTGGTAAATCTCATCGAACGACTTTACTACTTATTCAAGAGTTAATGGTACTCACTCAGTCGTCATGTTTCTGTGACTTGGTTACTATTGTGCCCTGTTGTGGGACTGAAATGGTCACACGAGGTACGTTATAATTCATCAAACACGAGGGTCGTAGGCTGAGATTAACTCACTCATTCGTTCATGCGTATCTCAACACCCACTTGCAGCTGTATCGAGTTTATCATATCGCTGAGTTTAGATCGTGCACATATTCAAGGCATCCCCCGAATACGTACATTTTAACCAAGCTTAGCGATTAGCGAAGTCGGACAAGCTACTCGTGATAGTTTCGATTTGCCGATCATTTTGCTAACTTCGATTAAAATCGAACTCATGTGCGTCTCACTATCGTTTATCTCGGTCCTCGAGATGATCCGATTCATTTTTTCATCCGATTCAAGACCAAGTATTGTACTATCACCGAGTACGTCATCCTATCAATGATTCAATTTGTTATCCTAACTTTACTTGTTTATCATCGATTTCTATTATTCACTTCGTTTGAGGCTAATCTCGTCGTCATTTACGCACACTTCCAGTTCCCCGTCCTACTCTAAGTCTTGTTGTCCCAAGTCTATCGTCCGTCCAGACGATACAGTAAATGTCAGTCGCACAGGTTCAATCACTCGGCATAGGGTCGTCCGTCTATCCGCTAGGTCATCTCACAAGGTCATAGTTACAAGTCAAGTCCATGGTTCATCGTGCAAGGTCATTGCACGACGCTCGCCCCAAATCCTATGGTCAAACCATTTGTTCGTTTGTACGAGAGTTTCTACCCAAGTTCATTTCATTCAAATTTCTAAACATCAAGCAGTGTTCGTCCTATTCGCATCAACACATTCTCCGCTCCAAGTCCGAGCTCGTTTAGGAAAGTCATCCTACGATAGGTCGTCCTTAACCAAGTCCTCGACATGTCAATATTATATGCCATACTAGTAATTGTCATAGTCTATCTCTTCAAGTATGTTTGATTTAATTTCACCTATCCATTCAATCCAATTCACGTAGTTGATCACAAGGTCGTCTAGCCTTGCAATATGTCGTGCCCCGATCTCACGCAAGTCTGATTATCTACGGCGGACATGAATCACCATGTCAACGTTCTCGCAGAATAATCGTCCTTATCGGGGCGTAACTCTTGCGTTGAGTCTAGACTTACTCATTTTCGATACGCGGATTGGGTCTACTCAATTCTCAAGTTTTCTTAATCGCCAATCACAAGTCCTAACAATCCTCGAATTCACCTTCGCTTCAAACCACAAGTCGAAGCAATCAAAATTGTTATGTCATGATATTTCGAGTTCGATCATTTCCGCTGGACATGAATCGTCATGCCAACGCTCATGCGGAATGATCGTCTCAAATTCGATGTGATGCATGTGCGAGGCTGGAGTTGCGCTCGTGAAAGACAAGATCGTTGTCGTTGTGGTTATCACCGAACAATCAAGTCACTTCCCTTCTTCATCCGAACATTTATTTCTATCAAAATCTCCAACATAGCATCCTTCAAAATAATAACTTCTAACACGATCATCATTCATCGAATCAGAGTACCTCCGAGTTATTGTACATCGATCTTTGATACGCCTCAATACCATCGATGATGTACATAACCTGACGATCTTCCTTTTGCAATGAAATTCGAGTCGTGCAACTTAATTCCTCAATTCGCATTGTCTCATGCTAACTCGTCATTGAGCAACATCTAGTATAAATTTTTAGTCATTCTTCGTATCTTCAAACCAACATTTCCATGCATGCTATCTTCCAATCGTGCTATCCTAGATTATGTCTATGGGTACTTTACTTCAACTAAAGTTTTACTCAATTCGACTATTCCAAAATCGCTCGTATGATCCACTAAGTTTTATCGACCAAGACGTCCATTCATTTCATCGTTCTAACTCTCTATTTAACTTGTTTTGTAATTTGTACTACACATTCGCAATTCGTCCGAACAATATCTCGTTTGAGACTCTCGAATCATGACCAACTAAGCGTTACTCATTCTAAGGCTTTGCGCGATATCATCGCTTGCCGACATACTTGTTCTATCCGTAAATCCTTTAGTTTCGCTCAAACAATTTTTATAACATCTATACACCACTCAGGGTTCGAGCCACTCGACTAGTCGTCGACACTCACTCTTATTCTTCTTCGTAGCTATCACATACACCACTCGGGGTCAAGTCATTCTATAAATTCTCAAAAGGTTATTCGACTCACAATCGACATGTTCAATTGTGCATTTGCTCGTTCCTCAAAGTCTAAGAACCATTTCCCATGTTCGTTTTAGCGTTGGTCAAGTAGCGTCTCTATCAACATACGTTCTAAGTCTCATTTATTCTCGTCCGAGCGATAGTCGATCTCGCTCGTAAACTCGTTCGTACCAGAAGGTCTAGGTGCGCGATACTCGGCACAACTTAGCCAAAAGGCTGCGTGCATAACCATCCCGTTCGAACTATACTTCAGTCTCGTGCACTCGTTCGCTATTGTCAGCGTAAGGTTATTCAAGCATGTACTGCATTTGCTAACCTTTAGCATTAGTTTCTTACAACTCAAGTCCGTCGTAGTTTGGCATAAAGGCCTTTGCCTATCGATCCCGTTCAACCGAGTACTTGTACAAGCTTTTAAAAATATTAGACTTATTGTATGGAACATCCCAAGGCACAACGAGAGAGAGTGTATACTTCTTTTATTTCAAAACGAGCTTTTAAAACTGAGATAATCGAAATGAAGTCCAAGGACAAAGCCGTGCTCTGATACCAATCTGTCATGCCCCGCTCCAGTAGGAGCGATCGTTCTCGCTAAGGCGTAATGCCGTACGAGACTAGGTTGCTCTCGTGCAAGGCTAAATCCAGGAACGACCGATTGAAGCTAGGCCACAGAGTGGCACAGAGTGTCCCCATTTGCAGCGGAAAGTAAATGAACACAAGTTGGAACAAATTCAATCTCTTTATTAATTTTCAAGAAGTAGTACAAGCAGCGCTAGGCCGAGATTACAAGTCGCTCAAGCTCTCTCTCTCTGAAACATAAAAGGCGTACCAAGTGGCTTACAAGATGGAATGATTCATAGCAATGTTTCGATACATTATATCCTGTATATGGTGCTTCAGTTCCTTTGCAACGCTCCAAGGCTCCAGAGTTAGCTCCGCGCCATAGCACGTTCGAGGGAAGCTCCGCACCCGACGACGTCTCCTGTACCCTGCAAGAAATCTGTGGGGTTATCAGTACATTGTTATGCAGTGATGGGGAGGCCAGCTCGCCCATACGCTATCATTATCAAACACGTTTATTTTACTTTTGTGCATTCTCTATCATTCATTGTCTTTCTAATCTTGCCTTAGGATCAGTTTTATGGCATATTTCATAACCTATCTCGTGTTACCGATTTTAAGTGTTTGTATGGAAATATATGCACGACTTACCCATACTTACCGTCTGGTCTTCCCTGTCTAAAGTAAACTAAGGTAGTCAACAATTCATATATAACAACTTAACGTAATTTACGTAAACATTCAATGTCAAGGGCGTGTCCCTGCCTCAGATTCTAGCGCGTCGTAGGCGTGTTTCTAACTCATTTGCACGAAGTACTCTAGTTCATTTGGTGTGTTATATTCAAGCCTGTTCAGAAGGCGCTTCGTTCAGTTCCACCGTTGTTTAGCTTACTCAAGTTGTCAGGATGTGTTATACTCAGCTATTGTTTAGATATATTTCATTCAGTAAGATAGCGTGTTCAGCTAGTCAGATTTACTTGTTTCAATGCAAGGTCTCGTACGCGGATTATCGCAATCGAGCCAACTTAATCTATATGCATCGGTCGCTGGCATCATAAGCCATTTTGGACATGTTTTCCTTGGCATTCTTATCTATCATAGCGTGATGGCTGGTACACCTTGATAGTCTTTTGAAATACCCGGCCTTACGTCTTTTGGGTGGCCGAGCCCCCATCTAAGCAGCCGTAAGACATGCATGATTCTGCCTAGGCCGGCCACGATGTCTCGTTGATCGTTGCCTTGGAATTCCTTTTTGATTCTTTCCCCTGTATACGAGTGGGTTGTCCGCGACCATTTCGTATTGTCTTGTCATTTTAACTTAACGGTTGTCTTTGAGCCATAGGCTGTCTGTGAGCCATAATGCGTTATCGACCAGGTTGACGGCAGCGTCCGTGCAGCACGGGTAGCGAGTCCCGTTGCACGTCCCCGTTATACCTGTCGCTAACCATTCCTTTATTTTTTTTCTTTCACTTGTTCATTCGTTCATTGATTCATTTACGTATTCATTCATTGATTCATTGATTCATTCATTCATTTACTTATTCGTTCATTCGTTCATTCATACATTATGCAACTCCCTGTGTGGGAGTCGCCTTAGCGACCCATCGGTTCCAAGATCTTTCAATGTTGCTATACTCTACTCAGAACTACTATGTCGATAGTCTTCCCATTTTATTATTGTAAACCATTCATTGCTTCATTATTGAACGCATAAGGAACTTGAAATGTAAGCTTGTGCCTTGGCACGAGCGTGGAGTGCGGTGCGATGGTTCTTATATTTTCTGAGTTCTTTTCCATATTCTAAACAAGCATACAAGATAGGATTATTCTCTTAGCTAGGTGCTTTGAGTCATTTATTAGCATGCGCGGTGTTATCGCCTAGCGATTCTAGCAATAGTGTCCGTATTATTAAGTGTCTAGGCTAAGAAAAGACAGGTTCATCGGAGCCACCCACCTTAGCGATGTTCGCATCGGCCGAGCGATACTTCGAGCGCGCCTTGAAAGTCTAAGTCTAGATTCATCCTTGATGGGCCAATGTAATTCTTGCATCGATTCTTCATCGGTTCGACGCGACTCTTCGAGTCGACGGCTCCTTTGAATTGTCGCACTTGTCGTTTAAATCGACATTCTGCTAGGGCAGAGCGGGTCATTACAGCTTGCATCACTCAGATTTTTAAACATCGAGCATGATCACCTAATTCGCATTAAGGCATTCGTTGTGCAGATTCGAATCCGTTCAAATCACCAATTTGTATAGTCTATTCCTTCCAACATGTCGACATAATTCATATATCTATTCTAACCAATTCATGTATTCGATCACGAGGTCATCTAGCACAATGATTTGTCACGTTCCAATCTTACGTAAGTTCGATTATCTACGTTGGACATGAATCACCATGCCACGTTCTCGCAGGATAATCGTCCTTATTGGAGCGTAACTCTTGCTTGAGTCTAGACTAATTCATTCTTGATATACGGATTGGACCTACTCAATCCTCAAGTTCAATCGTCAAGCACACTGAGTCATTCTCGAGTCCACCTTCGCGTCAAACCATAAGTCAAAGCAATCAAATTGCCACGCCATGCAGGTTCGACCCCCCCGCTGTATGAATCACCATACCAGCGCTCACGCGAAATGATCACCCTAATCCGGCGTGACGTATGTGTGAGACTAGAGTTGCGCTCGCATAAGACAAGAACGTCAACATTGTGGTTATCGTCGAAGCAATCCATAAACATTTTATTTTCATTCAAGCCAATATCTCAGTTCGATAGTCAGTACGTCATTCGTTCAACTAGAAAATCCTCGAGACAAGTCTATCTTTTCCTCGACACATTTCCACATCCCGATTATAGCATCCAACAGAACAATAATATTTTACACGATCATCATTCCTCGAATCAGAGTACTCCCGAGTTATCGTATATCGGTCTTTGATACGCCTCAATACCATCGATGATGTACATAACTTGACGATCTTCCTTTGCAACGAACTCCGAGTCGTGCAACTGATGCCATTGTCCGAATTGGATATACCACAATTCCATTCGACCAAATCCGAAATCATAAGTGCGATCCTCTAGGTTTTCTCGATCAAGACATTCATTTTTATTCATTATTTTGAATCTTGATTCAATATCGTTTCCTAATTCGCGTTGTCCATTCACAAGTTGTCCGGACAACATCTCGTTTGGAACATTAAAAGTCACGACCAACTAAGCATGACATATTCTAAGGCTTTGTGCGATCGCATCGCCTCTCCGACATACTCGTTGTTACCCCTAATCCTTAATTTCGCTCGAATGATTTCCAAGACGGACCATACACCAATCAGGATTCGAGCCATCCGATTTAGTCCACAATCACGTTCGTAATATTCGCTAATACATCTTTCAGATTTGTTCGACGAAACTCTAGCGTAATCGCTCATGTCGTCTTGATAGTCTAAGTCTCGTATATTTCTATCGATATTCCATATGTAAATCATATTTATGATTCATGCGTCTCGACGTACTAAGTCGTTCGCACTATTCCTTAAAATCTAAACCAATCTTCCATGTATGCCTAAGCGTTAGTCCAATAGCATTTCTATCGATATACACTCTAAGTATATCTCTGTTCCCGACCGAACGATACTTAATATCGCTCACAATTCGTTTGCACCATAAAGTCTAGGTGCGTGACACACGGCACAACTTAGCCAAAAGGCTGTGTGCATAGCTATCTCATACGAACTATACTCTGATTTTGTATGCTTATTTGCTAATGTCGACGTAGGACTATTTAGGCATGCACACGACTTGCCAACTTTAGCATGTGTTTTCTATCAACTCAAGTTTGACACCGTTCAGCACAAAGACCATCGCCTACCGATGCGTTCGATTGAACACTTGTATGAGCTTTTAAAAATATTTAGACTTATTGTATGGACATGCCGTGGGACATTTGAGAGAGAGCGCACACTTCTTTATCAACGACGAGCTTTCAAAACTGAGAGATTCGACTTGAAGTCCAAGGACATAAAATCGTGCTCTGATACCATTATGTCACACCCCGCTTCCGTAAGAGCGATCGTTCTCGCTAAGACGTGATACCGCGTGAGCCTAGATTGTGCTTACACAAGGCAGGTCCATAACAGTCGATTACAGGCTAAGCGACGGGGGTCGTCGCACATAAGTCCCAAGCAGAAACATTGAATATTCAGCAGCGAAAATTTCAAAGCAAAACACAAGTCATGCAAAATACTATTTTATTGATATTAAACAAGGATTACAATGTAGACACAAGGCCAGATTACAAGTCTCTCAGGCTCACTATTCTCTCATATTACAAGTCACTCTGCTCTCTCTCAATTCTCAATACAAGCTTCAAGGCGACGAGTGGCATATTCTGCAGAATGACGATGTCCATAAATTATGTCCCGTATAAGTCCTGACTCCATACGGCCGCACGCTTCGAAACGTCAAGGAACTCCATGCCTCGACACATCCAAGCGAGCTCCGTGCCATCGGGCTTCTACATGTGTCTGCACATGAAAACTGTATGGGTGTCAATACTCAACTGTACTGGTGGAGTGAGCTCCTCGCCCACCCATACAAAATTGACACGCTCATTTACTATGTGCAGCTTAATTCCTTGTTGATTATCTTTCTAGTCTTGCCTTAGGATCAATTTTAGGACAAAGATACCTTGGCCTATACTTGGCAACGCAACGACAGGGTCGTGCTATACTCTATTCGTGACTTCAATACATATTCGAGGCAATGCCTCACCAAGTAGAAACTTATGCAAATTCGGTCGTGCCAAGACCTTCCACTTCTTTCTATGTGCCTCTAGGCCATTCTCGTGCCAATGACATCAAGGGGACGACTCGTGCTGGTTGTGCCAATAGAAATGATCGTGCCTTAAGACCGAGGTCGTGCCTCCCAAGGATCAACCAGACTTAACCAACATGCCTTATGGCCCTTCCTAACTTAACTCGAGATGACGCCACATTCATGTCGAAGCACGTGTCCTTGTTATAGCCAAATTTTAGGCTCCAGAATGGTGTTGCAACCACGCACACCCTAACCCGCACTGATTCAATCTAGTGCTTGCTATAATTATACCTTGTTAACCCAACTCTTAACTTGCTAGTACTCGACGCAATTCAAAGGCATGCACGCGGATAGCCGCTCTTGTGCCGACACATCTATATGAGTGGTCACTAGCAATGTCAAGCTATCCTGGATCTTTGCATACGGTGACTATCCGCGTGCGAGGTACGAGCTCCCATCGAATAACCCGCAGCCTATATTGTAACGGTTCACTTCAATCGAGTCGTACTGTCGATGAAGGCCGTAAAATATCTGCAATTCCTCCTAGGCCGACATGAACCCGGTGCCGCGGGATCGTTCGAGGAATTCACCTTGCATGCAAGTTTTCCAATGACCAAGCAAGACTCAACTCAATCTACCAAGTCCTTCCTTATTCTTGACCATACTTTCCAACTTTCTATCGAGACTCCCAAGTAGAGGGACCGATCTCGGCGACAACCAGTCGCGTGGACTTCCTTATCGAGACTTCCAAGTAGCAAAACTGATCTCGTGTGCTTCTTTATCAAGACTCCCAAGTAGCGGGACCGATCTCGTATACTTCCTTATCGAGACTCCCAAGTAGCGGGACCGATCTCGCGTGCTTCCCTATCTAGACTCCCAACACTACAACAAATAGGGCCTAGAATAGCAGTTTTTCTATAGCGTTCAAGTGTCCCCGCTATAGAATGTTATCAACAATAGCGTCCTTTCTGCAGTGCTATAAAAATATCTATCTATAGTGTTTCCTGAATGCTATAGAATCTATAATATTCATCTATTACTATGTTTGTATGTCAAAGCAGATCTCATGTTCGAATCCTAAGAGAAGCAGCGTAGGTTTATATTTTATATGACAAAAAAAAGACTATAGCATATATGGCATGAAAGCATACAAATTTACAAAATCTGAGCCCAACATTCACTACAACAAAATATGTTAATAACGACACTTTTTTGACGACACGTTCTAAATCAGTGTCATTAATTTTTTGTATTAACGACACTCTACTAAAATTTGTCGTTGTAATTAAGTATTTATCATAATCTACAACACTTTATTAAAAATATTGTAAAAATAAATTTAACATCACTTTTAATATCACTTAAAAATATAGTTTAATATTATATACCAAATACAACATTTAAAAATGTTAAATATTATATACTAATACAACACTAAAAAAGTCGTCAAAAATTTCATTTCCCCTAATTTTTTTCGCTTTCCCGCTTCAGCCAAAAAAATTGGCGCTCTTAGCTGCTTAGCAGCGGTGAAAAGCCTTTTCCCTCTCTCATTTCCTTTATTTTTTTCGTTCTCTCCCTCTCTCTCTCTCTATCTCGCCTTCCCTCTCTCCTCCTCCTCTTTTGACCTCACCGAACTTGGCATTGCCGCAGGGGCCAACAGATCCATGCCTGTCGCACCGCCTACGTCCAGGCCATCAAGATCCTCGTCGAGCTCGCCTTCCTCCATACCTCCTTCCTCACTCTCGACGAGGCCATCGGAAGCACCAATCGGAGGGTCAACGCACTCGAGAATGTCGTCAAGCGAGGATCGAGAACACCATCACATACCTCAAAGGGGACCTAGACGAGCTGGAGAGGGACTACTTCTTCCGACTCAAGTAATTAAGCAAGAAAAAAAATGTTAGTGATTTCGACTATATTTTCTTCTTGAACAGAAAAGTACCAGCAAACAAGCTCACAACAAACTCGCTCACAAGCAACAGCAGCCCATATTAACCACAAACACCAAGGTTACAAAAGAGCCCCAGAAGAACACCATCCGCCCCGCGTTCTCCAAATGTGCTGCTCGGAGCCAGCCGGTCCTCCTCTGCCAGGATGATCCGAACCACCTGTCCTCCGGGTTGAACGGCTACAAGAAGGAGATTGACAGACAAATGATGACAGGGCATTCGCCGAGGAAGAATTTGCCGAGAAGCAATCGTTGCGGAGGGGGATCTCAGTCGGGACCGCGCACCATCGGGGGTGGGAAGGACGTCGATATTACATTCTTATCTCCGAACTATTCTTGTTCGATCTGCTCACTATGTGTTTGTTGATATGTCTCAAAGGAGGTTCCTTGTCGAACTTCAAGCTGGGGATTCGAGGATCAATGTTTTTGCGGTTGTGAATCGGTAAGATCCCAGGACACTTCCTATTTCATGTTCATGTTCTTGTTGTGTTATTTGGGTTGCCGAATCGATTGTTGAATGCATGACTTAAGTGTTATGTTATTTGGACTGTTGAACTATAGGCCTTATAATGTTGCTTAAGCTTGATATTGTTTGCAGTTACTTGGTTTCTTTGGAGGGATCCATCTGGCAATTCTTGCAGCTTCTCTTTGTAAGCGGCTTCCTAATGGCAATATAAATGCTATTGTAACTTGTTCTTTCAGAATTTTTCACTTTAGCCTTGGCCTAAACCAGTAATTGTGCAAGATAGTTCTATACCTATATCGTTCAAGCATCCTAATGGCCGCTCCCTCATGCCCATAATGATGCCTTGTAGTAGTCCGTTTGGCTAGTGCAACTCTAATATCACAAAAAGCACCTACAACCAAATTAAGGAAGAACTTCAGCGTAGTTTAGTATTTTTGTAGTAGTCTGCTTTTCACAGTGATGATCACCCGGGTAGGTTCTTGCATGCTCTTAGTAATTTCACAAAAAACACCCTCATGCCCATAATGATGCCTTGTAGTAGTCTATTTTTTTACAGTGATGTTCACCCGGGTAGGTTCTTGCATGCTCTTTGTAGTTTAGTATTTTTGTTCAGCTCCAAAATAATTATAAACAGTCTAAAGTAACATAACTTTCATGTTGCCATTATATATTAATTTATTTCTCCATGGTAGAGTTGATAAATGATATCAATTTCTCGAGTCAGCATTTGGTATAATATGTTCTTTGTGCACACTTGAAAATTTTGAGTTGGTGGTAAGATGCCGAAAGTGCTAAATTACGGAAATCAGTTGTTTCAAAACCACCGAAACCCCCTGAAACTGGTAAGACCGACAATAATAGGGTCTGAAACTGATACAGAAACTGATATTGCGAACCTTCCTAAAATAAACTAACATAACATATGGAGTTTAATCATGCATAAAGTGCCGTCGTATTCACAAAGTTCCACTGAATCCGTTCCGTATACATGGTGTCATCTTTCCAAAACATACCATTATGAATCAAAGTTCCATGACATTTTATACCATCTCTCTAACCCTAACAACTCACTTAGAGTTACAGATGAATTTGCAGAAGGCAGTGCAATTAAACATGGAAGACTACTTAGCTGAATAAGAGACCTCTACTCTGGTCCTGTAAATACTAAATACATGTCACTGAAGTTCAAACCTCCAAGGTGTCCCTAGAATTTTGCGTCTAGGGAGCCTGATTGAGAAAGTTTCTAACTTTCTATCTATCGATGAAAATCCTTTGAGAATTGGGGGTTGGAAGAAATTAAAAGATGGCTTCTCATGCTTAGATCAATTTCAGATTCTTCCATCTTTGAAAATTAAGACAAAAGATATAGAAACTTCTACCCATCCCCTATTCAGTTAACCTATCCCAACATTGTATAGAGTGTTCCGAAAGTGTAAGAATCAAGCTGCATTTTTACATTGACTTATTATATAAGTTACCCTAATTTTATCAGCTAAAGTTATCATACCTTGCTTAGAAAAGTGGTAAACAAGGAAAAAAAATTGCATAACTCCTAAATTCCTACCTCCAAAGGGGGTGGACAGTGGTAGCACTCGTAAGGGAGGAGGAGTGGGTGTGAGTTCAAGACCTACCCAGGGTTAAATTTTAAATTAAAAGGGAGGGTGTGTTGGTGCTAGTAGCCCAAGGCAAGGACGACCATTAACAACTGGCCTTATCTAAATAAAAATAAACTCATAATTTCCTATATTTACTTGGGATCTTGTTAGCCATTATTTTTCATCTCGTCTTCCCTCATAAAAATGGGGTTAGGTGTGGAGCAGAATTACCCCCCAAGTGATTAAGCCTTTACAAGAAGTGCAATGCGAACGCTCTAAATGAGGTGCCAAATTCATAGCCAAAACTGCTATAAATTCACAGCCAAGGCCTTGTCACAAAACCTCAAAGGTTAGTTAATGGGTAGGTTAAGCTCCGGTTTCTTTGTCATCTAATTTACGTGGAAAGACACTATCCATTTTTAGGACAATAACTTTCTAGTTCTTAGCCTTTATATATAACTTACAAGAGTATTAGCTCAATTTACTGAGCAAAAAGTTTCATGACAGTCTTCTTTATGTTGAAAGCAGAATGTATGAAAATGAATGCAGATGATGTACGAGGAAGCAAGTCAAGTTGCTAATGATGTGATTGGGAACATAAAAACAGTAGCTTCTTACTCAGCCGAAGAGGATGTGATGGAACTATATGAGAAGAAATGTGAAGGTCCTGCAATGACAGGGATGAAGCAGGGACTGATCAGTGGCATCAGTTTTGCGTCTATGCGACCACTTTTTGTGCCGGAGCTCGACTTGTGGCGAATGGGAAAACGACATTTGGGAAGGTTTTTTGAGTAAGTGTTCATTGAACTTTTCAATCAAAATAGTAGTAACAATATAACATACATACATAAGTATCAGAATAGTTCATTGAATACTGAAGGAATGTTGAAGCAAGATGGCATTGTGTGCTTGTTTTCTCCATGTATAGAACAAGTATAGCGGTCTTGTGAAACTCTACAATCAAATTTTACAGGTGCTTATCCCTCTGTCAAATGACTACATTACATATTAATTTTTTAAGACCATATGTCATATTTCTAATTTTTGAACTTCTTCAGCATCTACATAGCCATCAAGAAACGATATCTACATAAAAGATTCTGGCAACTTCATTTCAACTGGAACTTCTTTAGCATCTAAGATAATTCAAGAGTGCAAAGCGTCAAATAATTGTCTTATTAATTAGTAATAATACCATCTTTTGTGAATTTTAGTTTCTTCGTTTTGCTGGAAACTATTGATTTCTCTTGAAATAGCTTTTACTTTTTAGAATAATTTTTGTGTACTTTCTTCAAATGAATTTTATGTATGGATAGTGAAGTATTGAAACCCTCAGCTTTTGAAGACCACTATCATTTTACTTTTCACAAGAGCATTAACAGAACTGAATGGAAGAATAAAATGATTCAAATAACTGTTCTAAATTTTTTTGGATAAAGGCTTTGTTGTTGCTACTTTTTTCACAAGATTACTTCTTTAACTTGTTGGACATATGATGAAGCCCACCAATCTTAAGTGAAAATACCAGTTGAATGAGAAATGCAAGAGGTAAGAAAGTTTGTAGCCACACAGACTTATGGTATATCTCATATATAAGAAGTAAATGTGGAAATTTTGTAATTCTTGTGGAAATTCATAAGTTTTGATCAAGTTAGTGAATTTTTCTGGTAACTAGATAAATATTTTATATTAATGCTTAAAATCTTCATCTAGATGTTACACTTGGTAAAAGGATGACCCCCAAAATGCTTAACTCTTCATCATGTATCTCTTGATGTGAGACAAATTATGGATCCTTTCTAATAGAACTTATTGTAGAACCCTAGAGGGGGGGTGAATAGGGAAATAAAAAATAACTAGAGCACAAGAAGTAATATATGACAAATAAAAGAAAAGAGTAAGAAGATCAAACACAAGATGTATCCTGGTATCCTCGCTTGAGGCAATCCAGTCCCGGAACTCTCTCTGGCTTAAATCCACTATTTAATCAAATAGTACACACGAGTTTGGATCCGAAGAACTCGCCAACTTCAACACGAGTTTGGATCCGAAGAACTAGCCAACTTCAACACGCGAGTTTTCTTACGAAGGCTCGCCAACTTCAAACAAATGAGAAGAGAACTTGTTGATCTTCTAACACGTGAAGATCGAAAATTATAACTCTTAAATACTCTAGCACTTTGGGAGAGGATGACAATTAAAAGCTTGGTAGAGTATTAATGGTGGAGCTCTTGGTTGTTTGGAAAATTTATGACAAGAGTTGGTGGAAGCTTCATGAGAGAGAAGGCTTTCATTTATAGAGAAACCAAGAGTAGGTGACATTTAATGCTCCTGGATACAGTCTGACCGGCATACCGTCGGTATATCGGTCACCCAGTAACGGTCATATTAATATCTGTTGGGAGCATTTAATGCTGCCATTAATGCTAGTCAAAGCAATTCAAAAATCAAATATTTGTAATCTGGTATACCGTCGGTATGCCGCGGCATACCGTCGGTATACCGACGTTTTATCACAGAACGTTTTTAGGCAAACAAAACGGTATACCGTCGGTATACCGGAGCCTACCGTCGGTATGCCGACGTTTGGTCACAGAACGTTTTGTGGTCCACAAAACGGTATACCGTCGGTATGTCGACAATTTTTCACAGAAAGTTTGTGGACGATAAAAATGGTATACCGCTGGTATGTCGGAGCATGCCGCCAGTATGCCGCTCTGTAAGATATTAATTTTTGACTTATGCTTTTAGTTTGTCATCCAACCTTAAGTGTTTACAGATATACCTAGACCTTATACAGACTCGAAATCTTTAAGCAGTGAGGAAGCCGTCTATGCAAGGAGTGCCGGTATTTGCTTCAGTCTTCAATGCAATGGATGGTAGTACTTGAGAGGATAGACTTTATGTAGTAGAGCTTCTGAGAAGATATGAATCTGAAGACATAGAAAACTAAACTACGAAGATGCTGTTAATATATCAAAATAAAATGTGCCAACAATCTCCCCCATTTTGATAATTGACAAAATAGAGAGATAGCATATTCAGGAAGTAACTCCCCCGTAGGAAGATAATTCCCCCTCAATATGTTTTCTCTCCCTTTGTCACTTAGTCAAAGATAGGAAAAATGATAAAGATAGCATAATTATGGAGCACAGTAACATAGATAAATGCATGTATTGATAGATAAGTCGGAAACTGAATACATGCAGGATATCCATAACATACTTCAAAAGACCAAATTAAAAACTCTCCTCTACGAGAGTTAGCAAGACAGTAAAAACAGATAACAAGTCACAACCAACCACTGGTCCCCGAAGGACCTCAAAAGACAGAAAAAGACACAAACACAAACACACTAAGACAACCATTTATTCGACACCACCATCAAAAGGAAGCAACCCCTACTCGTCAGCCGGATCATCCCCACCATCCTGAGCCTGGTGAAAAGCGCCAAAAGGATCAATGCCGTCTGGGTACATGAAATCGTAGGCATTGGGATCGAAAAAGCGGGAGGCTTGGTACATTGGATCCTGAAGATTCAGATCCAGAAAAGCATCCCGGTCCTGAAGAGTGCGCTGAATGAAATAGGCCTGGTCATGGAAGCGGGACTGAATCAGAGTGCCAAGGCCACGAGTGTTGGCTCGTATCTGCTCCTCCGCCTGAGCCATACGCATGTCGAAGTGCTGCTGAGTCAGCGGTATGTAGCGGCCGGAGGCAGGAGGAGTAGAGGCGGGTGCGGCAGGAGTGGAAGCTGGCGGCTCTTGGGAGGAGGAGGCACGGGATGTGGAGGCACCACCGATAGAGCGAGAAACAACGAGGAAGGATGGGACGCCGTTCGAGTAGCATTGCGAGAGGTCGACTTGCTTGGCTTCCAAAATGAGAGTGATGAAGGAGCCATAATAGAGATTCTGCTTCCCCAGTGGTGGTAAAGAAAGCATGGAGAAGAGTCTTGGGGAAGGAAAAGGGCTTCCTCGAGTACAAGTAGTACATACATACCAAGGCGTCACCAGTGGTGGTGTCATAGTTTCCGCCCTTAGGATAGAGTGTGTGGCACACAATCCTATGGAGCTCGTAGTAAAACGGCTCCAGTTGAACGGAAAGAGCAGGGATAGCAGGAGGGTTGGGGCCCTTGCAAATAATGGCGCAAAATTCGTCAAAGGAGACCGATGACGAAGAATGAAGAGCAGCCAAGCTCGGTAGAGCCTCTCCTCTGTCCGGGACACCAAGAATGCTAGAGAGGTCACGAGCCGTCAGGCAGTAATGACGGTCGTTGACCATCGTCTCAATGGCTCCGTTCTCTATGTCCGGGATCATGTTGCAGTAGAAGAGACGAACGGCGGCAGGGTAGACAGGCACCTGACGCCGAAGAAAAGAGGATAGTCCAGCCGCGTCGAAGAGAGAAACATGGCCGGGGAAGAGATTCCAGTTAATGGCGCGGCCTTTGTACACGTTATGGTGCACGAAGTGGTAAAACCAAGACTCGGCAGCCAGGGGAGAGGTAAAGACCCGCTGATCGTAGCCATGGGGGAGAGCCACCGGGGTGAAGGGATTCGAAGCGACGGAGGAGGAACGAGCACGCTTGGGGGCAGCCATTGGGAGAAGAAGATAGGTGGAGAAGGAAGTAGGGTTTTGTGAGAAGTGTAGGAGGAAGAGGAAGAAAAATAGGGTTTTAAAGTAGAAGGAGGGAAGGGGAACGGTTATGGAGTTGGGAAGGGGAAGGGTGGGTTGGAAATGATGAAGATAAATGGAGATAAAAGAGAAGTTATAGGGAAGTGGAAGGGATGTGTAGTTAATGTGATGGTAAGTTATGATAAGGGGAAGAGGAGATAAGGTATGGGGAAGTGGAAGGAGGTGGTTAATAAAGAGAGAAGTGATTTGATGTGATGGGTATTAATGAGGATAGTAAGAAATAAAGAGAGAAGAGAAGAGAGAGGTGGGCCCGTG
Organism: Iris pallida; assembly: GCA_029216955.1. Taxonomy (NCBI): domain Eukaryota; kingdom Viridiplantae; phylum Streptophyta; class Magnoliopsida; order Asparagales; family Iridaceae; genus Iris; species Iris pallida. The sequence goes on along the minus strand of JANAVB010030816.1, from coordinate 10,878,432 downwards.
CTGTAAATGACACAGCAGTCCGCCGTGCATCGGTATTCCGATTTTTGGCACAGAACCTAATTCTGAACCAAAATCGGCATGCCGTCGGTATACCGTAGTATACCGTCGGTGTGCCGGCCGAGAAGAACTATGAGTCAAAATTTAAAATGCCTAATTCTTGGCAAAGAAAAACGAAGCGATCCTCCGGGAGCGGTTTGGTGAAGATGTCGGCTAACTGATAGGTAGTGTCAATAAATTCTAGGCGGATATCTCCCTTTTGTTGATGATCACGAAGAAAATGATGTCTAATTTCAATGTGCTTCGTGTGTGAGTGACAAATCAAATTTTTCGTAAGATTGATCGAACTAGTGTTATCACATTTGATAGGGGTGCAAGTATGAGAAATGCCATAATCTAAAAGTGTTTGTGACATCCAAAGAATTTCTGCACAACAACAACCAGCTGCAATATACTCGGCCTCAGTGGTTGAAAGAGCAACAGAATTTTGTTTCTTACTAAACCATGATACCAAGGAGTTTCCAAGGAATTGACATGTGCCGCTAGTGCTTTTTCGGTCAATCTTGCATCCGGCAAAATCTGCATCCGAAAAGCCGTGAAGCTCAAAGGATGAAGATTTCGGATACCAAAGGCCCATGTTCACGGTGCCTTTGAGATACCAAAAAATACGTTTTACGGCACATAAGTGCGATTCCTTTGGATTTGCTTGATATCGTGCACAAAGACAAACACTAAACATGATATCAGGACGGCTAGCAGTAAGATAAAGTAAACTACCAATCATACCTCGATACTTACGAATGTCAACCGATGTGCCATCTTCATCATTGTCAAGCTTTGTAGTTGTTGCCATAGGAGTCCTCATTGATTTGGATGAGTCAAGTTCGAAACGCTTGAGGAGATCCTTTGTATATTTTGCTTGATTGATGAAGGTCCCTTTGGGTCCTTGTTTGATTTGTAAGCCCAAAAAGAATGATAGTTCACCCATCATGCTCATTTTAAATTCTTCCTACATAACTTTAGCAAATTTTATACAAAGTGTATTGTTAGTAGAACCAAAAATAATGTCATCGACGTAAATTTGAACCAATAAAAGAGTGCCACTATGGGATTTGATAAAAAGTATTGTGTCGACTTTGCCCTTAGAAAAATTGTGTGAAACAAGAAAGGAGCTAAGGCGCTCATACCAAGCACGAGGAGCTTGTTTGAGGCCATAGAGGACTTTGTGTAGTTTGAACACGTGATTAGAAAATTAAAAATCTTCAAAGCCAGGAGGTTATTTTACATAAACTTTCTCTTTAATAATACCATTAAGAAAATCACTCTTAACATCCATTTGAAAGAGTTTAAAATCATTAAAGCAAGCAAAGGCACAAAGCATGCGAATGGATTCAAGACGAGCAACCGGAGCATAGGTTTCGTCGTAGTCAATGCCTTCCTCTTGGTTATAGCCTTGAGCAACCAATCGGGCTTTGTTACGAGTCACTAACCCATCTTCATTAAGTTTATTTTGAAACACCCATTTAGTTCCAATAATGGGGTGATTGCTAGGTTTTGGGACAAGTTCCCAAACCTTGTTTCGCTCAAATTGATTTAGCTCTTCTTGCATCGCTATCATCCAAAATTCATCAAGAAAAGCATCATTAACATTTTTAGGCTCTATTTGAGAGATAAAAGCCACGTTCGCACAAAGATCACGAGTTGAGGATCTAGTGCTAACACTGGAGGAAGGATCCCCAATGATAAGTTCCTTAGGATGGTTGGTGACAAATCTCCATTCTTTTGGGAGATCCTTTTGAGGAGGCTCGAGAGGTGGAGACTCTTTTGTTGGAGGAGTCACAACTTCACTGTTAGATGAAGAAGGACGATCTCCAATAGAGGAGTTCTCCAACCCAAACGAGATGTCATCAACATCATCGGAAGAAGAGAATGTAGAAGAGTTAAGTTCATTAAAAGAGACATTAATTGACTCTTCGACAATAAGACTTCTTTTATTAAAAACACGAAAACCTTTACTATGCGTAGAGTATCGAAGAAATATTCCTTCATAGGCTTTTTCTTCAAACTTGCCTACGTTATCCTTGGTATTCAAAATAAAATAATTACAACCAAAAACTTTAAAATATTCAATAGAGGGAATTTTGTCAAACCAAAGCTCATAAGGAGTCTTCTTAGAAATAGGTCTAATCAAGACCCTATTTATAACATGACATACCGTATTAACGGCTTCCGCCCAAAAATATTGGGGGAGCTTATATTGGTTTAACATAACCCAGGCCATGTCGCCAAGGGTTCTATTCTTTCTCTCCACAACACCATTTTGTTGAGGAGTTCGTGGACAAGCAAAATCATGTCCAAAACCATTCTTTTCACAAAAACTTTTGAAATCGGCATTGTCAAATTCTCCTCTATGATCACTTCTAATCTTGTTAATAGAAAAACCTTTCTCATTTTGAACACGTTTACAAAAAGCAACAAATTCACGAAAAGTATCACTTTTGCAAGCAAAAAAAATAACCCAAGTAAATCTCGAAAAATTATCAACCAAAACAAAAGCATAAAGCTTGCCTCCAAGACTAGTAACTCTACTAGGACCAAAAAGATCCATATGAATAAGTTGAAGAGGTCTAGAGGTACTCACAGAGTTGATGGATTTGAAGGATGACTTGGTCAACTTACTCTTCTCGCATTCTTCACACACCATATCCTTTTTGAACGGGATACTTGGGAGTCCTCTTACGAGCTTCTTGGTAGCAAGACGAGAAATAGTATCCATGTTGGCATGTCCAAGTTTCATGTGCCAAAGCCAACTCTCATCGTTCTTAGCAACTAAGCACCTGTCATTGTTAGTGTCTTCGACAAGATATAAAATATAGATATTGTTTTCTCTAATGCCTTCATAAATAATAGATCCACTTGAACTATCGGTAATGAAACATTTGAGCTTAACAAACTTGATATCATAACCGTTATCGGTAAGATGACTAATACTAAGAAGATTGTGTTTAAGATTAGTAACAAGACACATTCTTAATACAAGGAAAAGGAGGGGAACCGATATTACCATTTCCTAAATGTGACCTTTAAGATTGTTACCAAAAGAGACGTGTCCTTCCTTCTTCATCGATAGCGTTGTAAATAATGAAGCATCCCCGGTCATGTGCCGTGAACAACCGTTATTGAGAATCCACTTGCTTCTAGCATGAGAAGGACTCTTCACCTACAACATAAGTTGAAGATGAATATTTTGGTACCCATGATCATATGGGTCCTTGAGTGTTAGTCTTAGGAACCCACTTAAACACTTTCTTATTAACTAGTTTCCTTGTATGACAATAATTGGTCGTATGTCCAAGCAAGCCACAGTAGTTGCAAATCATAGAGGATTTAGAAGAAGATGTGTGAGAATCATGCATATGTGAATCTCTAGTACGAGGAGTTCTAACATTAGTATTATGATGATGATAATAAAAAGCATGATACGAAGTGTTTTTCTTAACAAATGGTCCTTTCCTTGTGTTAGAAAAGGATTTGTGTGTAGTGTTCATGTAAGAAGTATGTCTAGCATTGTGATGAGTGTGGAGTTGTCTTGGAGTATGCATGTGAGTAGTGTTCTTATTACCTAGTTTCTTACTCTGTACAAGAAGATCATTATACTTAATAGAAGTATCATATTCTCTCCTATTAGTATCTTGAACCTTATGCATAGCAAATTCATAAGCTCTTCTCATGGATTGAATCTCATCATCATTTTTCTTAATGGTGACAAGGGATCCTTAAAACTTGAGTCACAAAGACTCTATCTCATCCGTGTCAGAAGCATGAGATTTTTACTTTACATCAATAATGATGCTTGAGAGTCTTTCTACTTCAAGTTGAAGAGCATCAACCTCTTTTAGAGACTTCTTGTATTTATTCCTAACACCTTTGTGCTCTTCATGCAATTCAAGGATAGCTTTCTCCAAATCATCATAAGTAAGAGTATTTAAGGAGAGATCATCAAGTACCTCATCGGTTGCCATGAGACAAACGTTGGCATTGTGTTTGCACTCTTTGTCGTTGTCGGAGTCGCTTGCATCACTCTCACACCAAATGCTTGTGTTGGCGAATTTTCTGGAGGACGAGCTTCCCTTGCTAGGCTTCTCGTACTTGCTTGAGTCTTTTCTTATCATCGGACAGTCCCTCTTGATGTGTCCGGGTCTTCTGCATTGATAACACGCCGGATCTTCCTCATTGTCCCGTCTGAAGTGGTTGGCTTTGTTGAATTTGAGGAACTTCCGGAAGTGCTTAGCTGTGAGAGCTATTTCTTCATCGTCGTCCGAATCATTGTCGTCGGAGCTATCCTTAGAGTAGGACTTTGTAACTTTGAGAGCAAGAGACTTCTCCTTCTCTTTGGTCTTCTCCTTCTCCTTCTCTTGTATGGAGGATTCCTCTTGATCCTTCATATCGAGTTCATGAGTCATTAGCTTACCCATGAGGGTCTCAAGGTTCATGACTGTCAGGTCGTTCCCCTCAATAATTGCGGTAGCTTTAGGACTCCAAACTTTTGTCAATCCTCTAAGAATTTTTCTGATCTTTTCATGAGCATGATATTCCTTACCAAGAGAAGAGAGAGGATTAATAATATCACCAAAACGAGTAAACATGCAAGTAATAGATTCATCATGGTTCATCTTAAAGGACTCATATTCTTGCGTGAGTCTACTAATCTTGGATTCCTTCACTTGTGAAGTACCCTCGTGTGTGACTTCAAGTAACTTCCAAATCTCATTGGAAGTCTTGCAAGTAGAGATTCTGTTGAATTCACTACAATCGAGAGCACAATAAAGAGCGTTCATAGCCTTGACATCTCGACTAGCAAGCTTTTTGGTGTTTTCAGTAAGTGTGTCCCTAAGGGTGTCAGATGCAATATCCTTAATAACTCTGGAGAGAGTAGGAAGACCATTTATCACACAATCCCATAAATCGAAATCTATGGACTTCAAATAAATGCTCATTCTAATCTTCCAGTAGTTATAGTTGGTTCCATCAAATAGGAAAGGCCTATTTGTGGAGTGTCCTTCATTGTGGAAGGTGTTGATACTAGGGTTAGTGGCCATGGATCACTCAAAGGGTGTAAATCCAAATTAAGAGAACAAAGCTCTGATACTAATTGTAGAACCCTAGAGGGGGGTGAATAGGGAAATAAAAAATAACTAGAGCATAAGAAGGAATATAGGACAAATAAAAGAAAAGAGTAAGAAGATCAAACACAAGATGTATCCTGGTATCCTCGCTTGAGGCAATCCAGTCCTGAAACTCTCTCCGGCTTAAATCCACTATTTATTCAAATAGTACACACGAGTTTGGATCCGAAGAACTCGCCAACTTCAACACGAGTTTGGATCCGAAGACTCGTCAACTTCAACACACGAGTTTTCTTACGAAGGCTCGCCAACTTCAAATAAATGAGAAGAGAACTTGTTGATCTTCTAACACGTGAAGATCGAAAATTACAACTCTTAAATACTCTAGCACTTTGGGAGAGGATGGCAATTAAAAGCTTGGTAGAGTATTAATGGTGGAGCTCTTGGTTGTTTGGAAAATTTATGGCAAGAGTTGGTGGAAGCTTCATGAGAGAGAAGATTTTTATTTATAGAGAAACCAAGAGTAGGTGACATTTAATGCTCCTGGATACAGCCTGGCCGGCATACCATCGGTATGCACCGGCATACCGTCGGTATACCGGTCACCCAGTAACGGTCATATTAATATCCGTTGGGAGCATTTAATGCTGCCATTAATGGTAGTCAAAGCAATTCAAAAATCAAATATTTGTAATCCGGTATACCGTCGGTATGCTGCGGCATACCGTCGGTATACCGACGTTTTATCACAGAACGTTTTTAGGCAAACAAAACGGTATACCGTCGGTATGCCGGAGAATACCGTCGGTATGTCGATGTTTTGTCACAGACCGTTTTGTGGTCCACAAAACGGTATACCGCCGGTATGCCGGAGCATACCGTCGGTATGTCGACAATTTTTCACAGAAAATTTGTGGACGATAAAAACGATATATCGTTGGTATGCCGGAGCATGCCGCCAGTATGCCGCTCTGTAAGATATTGATTTTTGACTTATGCTTTTAGTTTGTCATCCAACCTTAAGTGTTTACAGATATACCTAGACCTTGTACAGACTCGAAATATTTAAGCAGTAAGTAAGCCGTCTATGCAAGGAGCGCCAGTATTTGCTTCAGTCTTCAATGCAATGGATGGTTGTACTTGAGAGGATAGACTTTATGTAGTAGAGCTTCTGAGAAGATATGAATCTGAAGACATAGAAAACTAAACTATGAAGATGCTGTTAATATATCAAAATAAAATGTGCCAACACTTATATCTTCTAATTTGATACCACAAACCATATATATGAATTTCAATGGTCACTATTTCTTTAAATATATTTTGTTGATTCACATGTGCTTAATTTATAATAGTGGTGACATGTGGGAAGGATCTATTAGTCGAGTTGGAGGTTGTACAGAAGCTGAAAGATCAAGTTTACATTCTTTTAGGAAATGTTCAGTTTAGTTATCGTAATCCTGTTAAAAACTCAATACAAGTCCTTCAAGAATTCAACAAGCAGCTGGTTGCCTGGTTCGTTTTAGTATTATGTTTTCAGTATGTCTTCATGATTTGTATATAAGTATATTGGTTTAGAATTCATGAATCTATATCTACATGTAGGTGGGTGAAGACAATGCAAAATTTTCTTCTTCTGGTTGGATATCATTGTGAAGTGAAGGTAGGAAACTTGGTTAACTTGATCATCAATCTTTTAGTTTTAGCAATTTGAACTTGATATCCTCGGGTCTAGTAATTTCCTCAGTCATAGAAAAATACCATCTAGTTATTGTTTGATATTGTTTTCTACTCAATTAATTGAGTAGTTACAACTAAATGGGGGGCAAGAGAAGGGAATAAAGCTTTATAGGCTTACGGGTACCCACAGTCCATCATAACTCAACTTAATATCTAGACCCTTTGTTTCCTTCAATTTTGTAAGACCCCCGTTTACCTTATCGTGGTCCCTCAGATGCATCATACCTTGCCACAAATCATGAGAGAATTATTAGATGTATATTTGATTTTAATTTAGAATAGCTAGCCAACTTGATTTGTTTCAATTACCATGTGCAGGGTCAATAACAATTTGTTCAATGTGTATTATAAGCCGTGATCAAAGAAGCAGACATACCATATAAGGTACTTCATATTTTATCATAAGTTAGAAAACAGAAATGGGCTGCACAGCTTGTTCCTCTTCGATTAGCAGCAAATCCCTAGACCAAGACCTCCTTCCAAATGGAAGCTATGCTCTTACTACCACAAGATGCATCTAGTGCAACTGCAGCTCTAGCTCCAGATATGATCAGGTAGTATCCCTTTTGCATGCAATCGTACAAATTTTACGTTTTAGGTAAAGTAACCATTAGTTCAAGTAGTAAATCAACTTATGCACCTTGTAGGTTCTTCTGCAACCCATTCGAAGGCCTCAACTTGACTGTATGCCCGGTGACAAAGTGCGACGGAGATCTGTACATTGGCAACAGCACAACGTCAGGCTACGATCAGTCTACTTGTGCCTATCAAGGGTATACTAATTCTACTGGCTTCAACATCCTGAGCAGTCTGGCTACTCGATCAACTTGCAACAGTGGTAAGCTAGCACGCTTGCTTGCAGCTAATTATTCATGATTTTATTTAGACATCAAGCTACTTGTGGCTTAATGGTTGCATTGATTCTTGCGGGTCTTGTAGTTGGTAGTCCAAAAGCACAACCTCCAGCTAGATTGTAGCATGGAGATAACTCATCTCCTAACTCTGCAGGCTGCAGGTTAGGTCCACACAGGTACTGGACTTAGCTTATTGCCCTCCTCCAGATGGCTCTGTTTTATCTTGGTGTATAATGATGTGTTCTTTGACGATGCATGCATTTGTACCTTCTACAGTGTTCTAATTATTTACCTTTTAAATTGTAGTAGTTTTACTTTTACTGTTTGGTTTAATGGTAAGAGTATTTACCTTTTAAATTGTAGAAGGGTGCACTCATATGCTCCCAATTGAGACAAATTCTCATTATTTTATCAATTCATCGACACAACGCGATGGATTGATCAAGCTCAGTCCTTTAACAACTCCTCGCTCTCAAACTTTACACTTTCCTCCCTTAATGCTTGTCCCAACACCAAGCCAACCCCAAACCCATCTTGATCATAGAAGTAAGATACACATCGACTAGTGTTGCTCTTTTTGGTCCAATAGCTGCATCATCTCTCATATCCACAACTGCATCTATTCAACCAACTCCACATCTTCAATCATGCATTTACACAGCTTACCGCCTCTTGTATCTTAGTTTGATAACTCTAATATAAAGTTGTTCTTAAACTGATGACGTGTAACATATTGCTTCTTCAGTTGTAGATTCATTTTGTCACTACACGTTACAAGTTTTCGTTCTAACTTGAAAAGAACAATATAAAAATATAAAGCTCTTGCTAAGATGAGCTAAATTAGTTTGTAGAGCCATAACACAAAGCTCATGTTCTTATAGCAACAGTTTACTGACATGAAATTGACTCCATGATGGTCATTTGCATTAATTTCAAACAGAAAAGACAAAGGATTATAATGGTTTTAACCAGCAATGAAGAAAGGGTGTGCCACAAGTTGTGGACTTGCTAAGTATGTATGGATATGAATGGATTACTAATAAATTCAACTGACAATGGATTCCAGTTGTTTGGTTGATTATAACTCAATAGAATTTTAGGCAATTTTCTATTGATAGCTAACTCATAAATTCAACTGCTTGTTTATTAACCAGGAACACTAATGTTTTCCCTCTGTATTTGTGTAGGTTGGATGAAGTAAGAGGATTTCTGAGGAGCTTTGGTTGTGGATAGGCTCGAAGGGTTCGAGCTAAATTTTGGATATGCAACATTTTGGATATATGTATGGAAACAATTAAACGCTGACTACGCTGTTAATGTTTAAGTTTGGAGAAATTATGAAGGATTTTGAATGTTCTTGACAGTGAAATTAATGAATTTGCTTGTGTTCGGAATTCATTCTGTGATTGATTCGTCGAAAAGCATTTAAATTTTTGAATACCCGCATTTTGTGTATATATGCAATAGATATCTGTGGCATTCTGTATATCTGCAATGCTATTTTGATGTGCTGCAATACTATTCTGATGTGAATTATTTCTTTACACTAATACATTCTGCAATAGTATTTTAACATGATATTGGTGCACATATAATATCACGAAAGAAATGCTATAAAAACTAATTTGCATTGAAAAGCTATTCAAACGTTATTATGAAACTATAGCGTTCGTAAATGCTATGTAAACTCAATAGCATTTGTCACTGCTATAACAAGTCTATAGCGTTCATGGACGCTATAATAACTAAATAGCATTCATGAATGCTATTAATAACCTATAGCGTTCTTATACGCTATAAGACTTGTATAGCGTTCATAAATGCTATAACCTGTCTATAGCGCCATGGAACGCTATAATCCATCAATAGCGTTTATGAACGCTATAACTTTATAGCGTTCTTGTATATGGGGCAATTATAGCGGAGGTATTTATAGCGGGCCGAATACGCTATAATAGGCATTCTACAGCGTTCTGAGCACGCTATCGTATCCCATATCTATTGTAGTGCAAGTAGCGGGACCGATCTCGTGACTTCCTTCGAGACTTATCGAGACTCCCAAGTAGCAAAATCGATCTCTTGTACTTCCTTAGCGAGACTAACAAGTAGCAGGACCGATCTCGGCGACAATCAATTGCGTGGACTTCCTTTGTCCGTGGCATGCTTTTTACTAAACCAACCGTGGCTTGTGCCTTAGACTGACTTATTCTCTAGGCGACACTATCGCTCAAGTTACATACTTTATTTGACGAGCCTTGTTCTTGTGGGACTATATGACTTGACAACCGCAGGCAACAAGGGACAGTGCTTACTAGACTTCGATAGCCCAGCCAAACTCTTGTCTAACTTATTCGTGCGATGACTTGATAGCAAAGGCTATGCCAAGCCTTGTATCGAAGGAACGTGTCATGCACGCATTCGGCTTGAACAACCAAGCTCTTTGGGTGCCTAGACTTAAGCCACAAGCCGTGCAATACGACTTAAACTATGGGACGGGCGAAGGCTATGCCAAGCCTTGGACGACGGGACCGTACATGCTTATCAAGCATATACGCGAGCGACGTATATGACTTAGGCTAATCCCAGCTTTGTGGTGAATACCAACTATCCTTCTCCCAATCCATGGGACGAAGGACCGAGAGTCATTTTGAAAGCACGCTGAGCAAACTTCTAAGCAGACCGTGGGACCTTTTTCCTTGTTCTAACACATTTTAATTCGTTGGGATTATTTCCTTAGCTATGTGGATGCGTCTCTTTTATTATCAAGCCTAGCTTGTGCAAGTTGAAAACATACAATTTATTATGTGAAGGCTAAGATGAGACAAGTTCACCGAAACTACCCCACCTGAGCGAGGAGTCGCCTCGACCGAGCGAGTCTTCGAGCAGCCGTTGTAAGGCTAAGTTCGAACACCGTCGGTATTTTGATTCCTCCGATTGACTGAGCGTGACGGGGCACTACACATGTGCGGTAAGATAAGGCATCTGGCAATGAATTTCAAACGGTGGAGTGCTTCAAGTGTGGCGAACTAGGCCATAAGGATCCAGACTGTCAGATGGGGAAGGTGAACCAAAACCCGAGGAACGTTTCGAACCAATATCTTCCAAAAAACTTCCAGAATCAGAATATGGCGCCTTCCACTAATGGTGCAAACGTGGTGTCAGTGAACCCACAAAATCATCAGGGAGCACAAGGCCGAGTCTATGCATTGACTCATAATGAAGTGTTCGCATCTGACACTGTTGTAACAAGTATATTACTTTATAAAGATATGCCTGCTAGAGTACTATTTGATTCAGGTGCTACGTATAGTTCCACATCTGTTGACTTTGTAGAATAAAATAAATTACATATGCAATCGCTAGATATGAACCTTAATGTTAGCACTCAATCGGGAGCAGATATGTCTGCCAATCAAATTTATAGGGACGGTTATATCTACATCGATGAGAGAAATCTATCTTTGGAAGTTATTTTCCTCGACATGTCAAATCCCTATTTTAAAAATAGGTATATGATCATATTTCGTAATTGGGTGATTTTTAAATTTTGTATTTGTTTAAATTTTCATTTATTTTCTAGACGTGGGTTTGTCTTAGTTATTGAGTCTTAACTCGTGGTTATCGTTGCCGTATTAATTTACGGTTTGTATTATTTTATCATTATTATTGGAGTTGGTATTTTAGTTTTATTGTTATAATTATTCCTATTGTTATTATCATTTATTATTATTATTGTTATTGTTTATTATTTCCTATATCTACCCCTCCAAAATATCTAAACTGTAACCCTAACCCTCAGCCCCCACTCTCTTCCTCTCTCCTCAGTCAGCTGCCACCCCCCAATCTCTTTCTCACTCTCCCGCTCTCCTTTGGAACAGCCCCCCCACACAATGGCTCACTCTTTCCCCCGCCCCTTTGTAGTGCCCCGTCCCTACATCGTGCCCCGTACTCTGTCCACGGGGTGCGCGAGAAAGGAACACTGTCGCTATCGATTCGGCCGGGACCGATAGGTCGGGATCGACCGAGTCGATCGAACGGGAACGGTTGAATTAAGACCCATTCCTCGTTATGGAATGTCTTCTTCGGAACCAAGTCCCATATTCAGCGGGTTGCGCCTCGAGGATTGACTCTGCGGCTGAGTCGGGAGAGACCTCCCGTTGCTCTGCTTTTCACGCCGCTTGCGTTGGTTTTGGCTTTGTTTCTGAATGCGTTTTCGTGAATGTTTTCGATGGTTTTCATGACTCGCATTTCTTGTCGAACTCCTTGAATAATGCAGTGTTCTAATCGGTTGCTTGTGCGATTTCAGGTAATCGCGTAGGCGACGTCTAGCGCGTCCAACAAGTTCGCTCGCCAAGGTAAACTCAAGGTGAGTGGCTGACCCTCCTCTTCTCGACCCCCTTCTTAGGCAAAAATCGATAGTGTTGGTACGAAGAAAAAGATAAATGCAAAGGCACGAAAGGCACGAACACGGGAAAAAGAATTGAGTTTTCAAAGAGAATGGTAGGCTATGTCTTAATAACTAAAAAGAAGAAAAATGGTCTTTGCACGGTCATGGACAACTTGTCGACAAGGTAGAGTTTTCCCGAACGGCAACCCAGGGCCACGGGACCGTTGCGGCCAAGAAAGGAAACAAATACAAAAGCTGTGCTGGGCACAACGTTAGGCGAGGACTTGCAGCGGGGCTCGCTACTCGCGCTGAAAGGGCCTCGTCTAATCAAAAGCAAAAAGGAGTCCACAATGGCTCTGGGAGCCAGTGACCAACACACGAAGTATAGCACTTAATATGCAAAAGATAACAATTGAAAGGAAAGAACATGGTAAGTTTCATAAGGCGCGACGCGGTCCGCCGGGGTAAGTTTCAACGTAAAGTTCACTATGCTTGTCATTACTTGTTCGGAAATTCATTAGGATGGTTAGAAACATTCATATTATGTCACGCCCCGATTCCGTCGAATCGATAGTCGTCCCCCGGGCGTGATGCCGTGCGAACCTAAGTTGCGTTCGCACAAGGTATAGTTATAAGGTTATCCGAAACACAACATCAAATTAGAGTACGCAGAGAAATTGAATAACACATTTTGAAATGGAAGTAGACTTTTCATTGATAATATGAACTTTACATAGACTTCTTTTTTACAATCATTGCCGCGCGGGCTACAACATGACTTTGACTTACAAAAACGAACGCCGATGAGATAGTCGTTCCATACATTACACCCTTTTTATACAAGCAAAAACCAATACATATTTCCACCTGCTATGGCGGGAAGTCGAGTCGTCATTTTTCTTTGGACTGATGTGCGGGTCTTCTTCAAAGGAAATCCAGAAAACAAGCCTTCACACGGACGAGGCTTCAAAAGAATGCACGTCGCCTTGAGCTTTAGTTGGCACGCCCTTCATAGTTCGGGGTACCTGCGTGGAGAGCGAGGATCAGTACATTACACTTTGTACTGGTGCGTGGCTATTTAAATTTCCATGCTCTCATTTGGTTGAAGAGTTTATATGACATTAGAGTATGAATGTTTCTAACCATCCTAATGAATTTCCGAACAAGTAATGACAAGCATAGTGAACTTTACGTTGAAACTTACCCCGGCGGACCGCGTCGCGCCTTATGAAACTTACCATGTTCTTTCCTTTCAATTGTTATCTTTTGCATATTAAGTGCTATACTTCGTGTGTTGGTCACTGGCTAATGGTATCAGAGCACGGCTTTACATCCTTTGGCCTCGCGTCTAGAGTTTCAAACCATTGACCACGCAACGATGAGATAAGTTGTTCCATACAATGAGTCCGTAATAATTTGAGACTGATGCGTTGCCTTCGTATCGCAGAAGTGGCGGAACCCACGGCCGAGCAAGAACAGAGCGCTTCCAGCGGCTCTAGTAGCTCGCATCGTTCGCAGGCCGGACCTTCTAACGATACCATCGAAAGGATGCTGCGCATGATGGAGGCGCAGCGGAACCAGTCCGAGAACCGACATCAACGAGTAGAGGAACGACAGGCCCAGTTCGAAGCTCGCTTCGATGCGCACATCAAACTTCAACAAAAGCAGATGGATACCCTGCAGCAGATCGTCCAGACGTTTGCGGCCAATGGAAATTCTGCGACGGCACCTACCGTCACCGTACCTACTACCACCGTGCCGACGATTCCACCCATTGAAGTCGACACGGCGGAGCCCGAGCTTCAACCAGCGGCACCAAAGAAGTACAACTTCGAAGTGTCAGAATTCAAGAAGGCGTGTCGCACCTCTTTCAGCGGCACCGAGGGTCCTTCCATTGCGATCGACTTGCTGGAAGAACTAGAAGACCACTTCGAGCTCCTCGGCATCGAAGAATCAAAGCAAGTTGCCTGCGCACAACTTCAACTACGGTTGAACGCGCACGACTGGTGGGCCGTGCGCAAGCGAGCGATTCGACCGGACAACACTACCGCGCCGATCTCTTGGGCCACGTTCCGCAAGGCTTTCGAACTCGAGTACCTTCCGTCCGCCGTTCGCCAAGCAAAAGAAAATGAATTCATGTCCTTGAAGCAGGGGAGCAGGACGGTGCAACAGTACGCCGCAGAGTTCAACAAATTGTCCAAGTTCGCTGGTGCGTTTCTGCCTACTGAAGAGTGCCGCGTGCGACGGTTCGAAGTGGGACTGCGATAATCTATTGGTGCGCATGTCGGCGTCCCGGAGTACAAGACCACGGGCGAGGCTCTGAATCACGCTCTCCGTCTTGAGAGCCTGCTTCCTTCCGGTGCTGAAGACGTTGTGCGCCACTCCAATCACAAACGTCCTAGCTATACGGGAGGCAACAATCACGCGTCAAAGCGTCCACACACTGGCGGCTACCAAGGCAAGAACCCGTTACCACGATGCAGGAATTGCCATCAGCTTGGGCATACCGAAGACCACTGCTTTGCCAAGGCAGAGTGCTATGCTTGTGGGCGGAGGGGTCACTATGCCCGAGACTGCCAGAATTCCCGACCGAATCGCAATGCCCCTTCCCAACAAAACCGTCAAGAAAACTGAGGGCAGGCGCCTCGACCTGCTCAGCCTGCCCAACCAAACCATCAAGACAGGCGTCCGAATGCACAAGGACGCGTCTACGCCTTGACTCGAGATGAAGCGCTTGCCTCAGACACGGTCGTGACAGGTATACTTAGTTTTAATAATGTGCCTGCTCGCGTACTATTTGATTCAGGTGCTTCGCATAGTTTTATAGCGGCAGACTTTGTCGCCGAGCACAAATTTTCGTTAGTATCATTAGACCTCGACCTTAGCGTGAGCACACCTTCGGGCACACCAATACTCACTAATTCAGCCTGCACCGACGGGATTATCTGTATCGGCGGTCAAAAGATCGGTCTGGACGTGATGGTCCTAGACATGAATGACTTCGATATCATTCTGGGGATGGATTGGCTCGGGCCGTGCAACGCAACCATAGAATGTGCCAGGAAGACGGTCACTTTCCGCATACCAGGAGTGCCTGAATTCTGCTTTTCGTGTGGTGAGGCGTCGTCGACCTGTATGTTGATCTCGGCAATCTCTGCTCGGAGGATGCTGCATTCTGGGTGCGAAGGCTACTTGGCATCCGTCCGAGACATGCGACAGGATGGTGCAAACGTAGGTCAGACCGACGTTGTGGCAGAATTCCCCGATGTGTTCCCGGACGAGCTACCCGGCATGCCCCCCGACCGAGAGATCGAGTTCAGCATCGATACATTCCCCGATACTCGACCGATTTCAAAGGCCCCGTACAGAATGGCCCCCGCCGAGCTGAAGGAGCTCAAGACCCAGTTACAAGAATTACTCGACAGGGGATTTATTCGGCCTAGTGTTTCACCGTGGGGAGCGCCCGTGTTGTTCGTGAAGAAAAAGGATGGGTCCATGCGTCTGTGCGTCGATTACCGAGAGCTGAACAAGGCCACCATCCGGAACAAGTATCCTTTGCCCCGCATAGACGACTTATTCGATGAACTGCAAGGCGCCTCGGTATTTTCGAAGATTGATCTCCGCTCGGGCTATCATCAGCTCAAGATCAAGTCGGACGACGTGCAAAAGTCAGCCTTTCGCACTCGGTACGGCCACTACGAGTTCCTGGTGATGCCATTCGGCCTGACGAACGCCCCTGCCGCCTTCATGGACCTAATAAATCGGGTGTTTCGACCCTTCCTTGATAAATTTGTGGTAGTCTTTATTGACGACATTCTCGTCTACTCGAAAGACAGGGCGCAGCATGCAGAACATCTGCGGACCGTGCTCCAGACACTTCGAGAGAACCAGCTATTTGCGAAGCGGAGTAAGTGCGAATTGTGGCTCAGCAGCGTATCCTTCCTTGGTCACATCATTTCGTCCGAAGGCATTGCAGTCGACCCGAAGAAAGTGGAAGCCGTTGCTGATTGGAAGAGGCCTGCGTCTGCTAGCGAGATTAGAAGCTTTCTTGGTTTGGCGGGATACTATCGACGCTTCGTGAAAGACTTCGCGAAGATTGCATCGCCACTGACTCGCCTCACTCAAAAGGGAGTCGCGTATGAGTGGTCGGATGACTGTGAAGCTTCATTCCAGGAGCTAAAACAGCGGCTAATTTCGGCACCCATACTCGCACTTCCGGATGGGCCAGAGGGTTTTCAGATATTCAGCGATGCTTCAGGCCAGGGCTTGGGATGTGTGCTCATGCAGCGGAACAAGGTGATATCATTCGCCTCTAGACAGTTGAAGCCGCACGAGAAGAACTATCCTACGCACGACTTGGAGTTAGCGGCGATTGTGTTTGCGTTGAAATTGTGGCGTCACTATCTATATGGCGTGGCGTGCGCGATCTATACCGACCACAAGAGCCTCAAGTATCTCTTCACCCAGAAGGAACTGAACTTACGACAGCGGCGCTGGCTCGAACTAATCAAGGACTATGACTTGACGATCGACTACACTCCGGGCAAGGGAAATGTGGTGGCGGACGCTCTGAGTCGGAAATACCTTGCCTCGCTATCCATCGACCGCAGACTACTACAAGATCTCGAAAAAATGGGCATCGATCTCCGGGTTCGATTCAGGGATATACGGTTGGCGCAGCTGCAGTTAGAGCCGAGTTTGCTGGAAAAGATCATGGCCGCTCAGAAGGATGATCCGTACCTGAAGAAAATGCGCGAGCGAATTTTAACAGGTAGTGTGACCGACTTTACGGAAGACAAGACCGGCGCGCTGCGATTGAATGGCCGACTATGTGTTCCGGATGATTCTGAACTACGAAAGGAGATTATGTCGGAGGCGCATCACGCGAAGTATACCTTACATCTAGGCAGTACCAAGATGTACAAGGACCTCCGCACGACTTTCTGGTGGCACGGGATGAAGAGAGATGTGGCGCTCTTCGTGTCACAATGCATGGCCTGTCAGCAGGTGAAAGCTGAGCATCAGCGACCGGGCGGGGAGATGCAGAACCTTGCCATTCCAGAGTGGAAATGGGATCATGTCACGATGGACTTTATTGTTGGCCTGCCGAAGACACCACGGGGGAGCGACGCCATCTGGGTCATCGTCGATCGATTAACCAAGTCGGCGCACTTCATTGCCATTAAAGTTACTTGGAGCGTTGATCGGCTGGCGCAGATTTATCTTGACGAGATCGTACGGCTGCACGGAGTTCCAGTATCCATCGTCTCTGATCGGATTCACGGTTCATGTCGCGATTCTGGAGTAGCCTTCAGTCGGCGCTGGGTACCAAGTTGCAGTTCAGTTCAGCTTACCATCCACCGACCGACGGCCAAACGGAGCGCGTTAATCAGATTCTCGAAGACATGCTACGGCTCTGCACAATCGACTTCAAATCAAGCTGGGACGTCCACTTACCGTTGGCGGAATTTGCATATAACAATAGCTACCAGTCCAGCATCCAAATGGCGCCGTATGAAGCCTTGTACGGTCGGAAGTGCAGATCGTCCATTTGCTGGGATGAAGTCGGGGAACGGCAGATACTCGGCCCGGAGCTGGTAGAACAGACGGTGCAGAAGGTCAAGCTAATTCGGGAAAGACTAAAGATTGCACAGAGTCGGCAGAAGAGCTATGCCGACACCCATCGAAGATCGCTTGAGTTCTGTGTAGGCGATCACGTGTTCCTGAAGGTGTCGCCCATGCGTGGAGTTACTCGGTTCGGCGTGAAGGGGAAGCTGAGTCCGAGATTCGTTGGGCCGTTCGACATACTCGAGCGGGTCGCCCCCGTAGCCTATAAGATTGCCCTACCACCGGCGCTTGAAGGTGTACACAATGTCTTCCACGTCTCCCAACTGCGGAAGTACGTGCACGACCCTAGCCACGTGGTGGATTTTGGCCAGCTAGAGCTGAAGTCTGACTTATCCTACGTCGAAGCGCCAGTTCAAATTTTAGAATGCAAGGATAAGTTACTTCGAAATCGGGCGATCCCTCTCGTCCGCGTACTCTGGAGGAACCATGCGGCAGAGAAGTCGACATGGGAACTCGAGTCAGAGATGAGGGAAAAGTTTCCTTCATTATTTTCATAGAGGTAGGTTCTATTCTTAAGTTTCGAGGACGAAACTTTTTCTTAGTTGGTTATGGTGTAGTGCCCCGTCCCTACATCGTGCCCCGTACTCTGTCCACGGGGTGCGCGAGAAAGGAACACTGTCGCTATCGATTCGGCCGGGACCGATAGGTCGGGATCGACCGAGTCGATCGAACGGGAACGGTTGAATTAAGACCCATTCCTCGTTATGGAATGTCTTCTTCGGAACCATGTCCCATATTCAGCGGGTTGCGCCTCGAGGATTGACTCTGCGGCTGAGTCGGGAGAGACCTCCCGTTGCTCTGCTTTTCACGCCGCTTGCGTTGGTTTTGGCTTTGTTTCTGAATGCGTTTTCGTGAATGTTTTCGATGGTTTTCATGACTCGCATTTCTTATCGAACTCCTTGAATAATGCAGTGTTCTAATCGGTTGCTTGTGCGATTTCAGGTAATCGCGTAGGCGACGTCTAGCGCGTCCAACAAGTTCGCTCGCCAAGGTAAACTCAAGGTGAGTGGCTGACCCTCCTCTTCTCGACCCCCTTCTTAGGCAAAAATCGATTGTGTTGGTACGAAGAAAAAGATAAATGCAAAGGCACGAAAGGCACGAACACGGGAAAAAGAATTGAGTTTTCAAAGAGAATGGTAGGCTATGTCTTAATAACTAAAAAGAAGAAAAATGGTCTTTGCACGGTCATGGACAACTTGTCGACAAGGTAGAGTTTCCCCGAACGGTAACCCGGGGCCACGGGACCGTTGCGGCCAAGAAAGGAAACAAATACAAAAGCTGTGCTGGGCACAACGTTAGGCGAGGACTTGCAGCGGGGCTCGCTACTCGCGCTGAAAGGGCCTCGTCTAATCAAAAGCAAAAAGGAGTCCACAATGGCTCTGGGAGCCAGTGACCAACACACGAAGTATAGCACTTAATATGCAAAAGATAACAATTGAAAGGAAAGAACATGGTAAGTTTCATAAGGCGCGACGCGGTCCGCCGGGGTAAGTTTCAACGTAAAGTTCACTATGCTTGTCATTACTTGTTCGGAAATTCATTAGGATGGTTAGAAACATTCATACTCTAATGTCATATAAACTCTTCAACCAAATGAGAGCATGGAAATTTAAATAGCCACGCACCAGTACAAAGTGTAATGTACTGATCCTCGCTCTCCACGCAGGTACCCCGAACTACGAAGGGCGTGCCAACTAAAGCTCAAGGCGGCGTGCATTCTTTTGAAGCCTCGTCCGTGTGAAGGCTTGTTTTCTGGATTTCCTTTGAAGAAGACCCGCACATCAGTCCAAAGAAAAATGACGACTCGACTTCCCGCCATAGCAGGTGGAAATATGTATTGGTTTTTGCTTGTATAAAAAGGGTGTAATGTATGGAACGACTATCTCATCGGCGTTCGTTTTTGTAAGTCAAAGTCATGTTGTAGCCCGCGCGGCAATGATTGTAAAAAAGAAGTCTATGTAAAGTTCATATTATCAATGAAAAGTCTACTTCCATTTCAAAATGTGTTATTCAATTTCTCTGCGTACTCTAATTTGATGTTGTGTTTCGGATAACCTTATAACTATGCCTTGTGCGAACGCAACTTAGGTTCGCACGGCATCACGCTCGGGGGACGACTATCGATTCGACGGAATCGGGGCGTGACACCCTTAGCTCACTCTCTCTCTCTCTCTCAGCTCTTTCTCTACCGAGCTCACTCTCCCTCTCCACCCTCACTCTTCTAATTCCTTACTCTCTCACCCTCTCTCCCTCGTACTCCTCCTCTTCCTTTCTCGTGCTCATCCCCCGCCATGGTGAGTGCCTCCGGCCACTGCAACCACCCTCACCACCTGTACCATCATCATCGCCATCGTTGCCTCCATCCGCCTCACCTTCGGTCGTGACCACCTCCACCATCTCCCTGTCTTCTCTGGCCTCCTCCGGCAACCACCACCACCATGGCCGCCTCCTCCTCCACTTCAGCCAGCACCGCCGCTGCCATCCTTCCTCCGCCAGAGCCCGATCCGACCTGGCCGAGGCTTCCTCGACAGATCCTCACCCCCCTTATTTTCTTTTCTTTTTGTGCTGCTCGGGTAGCGTGCAACCTCGAGCTCTGCATTGTCCTCGGGATGTGTGCTTCGGTGTATGTATACCCTCGAACAGTGTGCTACCTTGTACAGTATGCTGCCTCGAGCAGCACACCCTCGATCCGCGTGTCCCCTTAATCCTCGTGTTCCTCGAGACATGTGCACCTCGATTTATGTGCCGTCTCATTTTTGTGCCACCTTGATCCACGTGCTGTCTTGGGCAGCAGGATGCCTTGAGCCCCATGCCGCCTCAGGCACCGTGCCATCTTGATTTATGCACCGCCTCGTTTTTTGTGTCTCATCCTTTGTGCCTATCTTGTGATTAGTGTCGCTTCGATTTGTGTGCACGTACCGATATACGTGTCGCAGTGATTTGCGTGCCACCTTGGACTCTGCGTCGCATTAATTTGCGCACATGCACTGATTTACGTGTTGCATTGATCTATGTTGTTTCTTGAGTCTTGTACCGTCTCAATTTACGTGTATGCACCGATTTGCGTGACGTATTAATTTGTGTGCCATATTGTATCTTGTGTCGTCTCGATTTTGGGTGCATGCCTCAATTTGCATGCCGCATTGATTTGTGTCATCCTGATAATCCTTCGGTGCACGTCTCAGTTTGCATACCCGTCTCAATCTGCGTACATGTCTCGATTTACGTGCATGTTATGTTTTTCGTTCGTCTCGATATTCGTTCCATATTAATTCTTGTGTGCTTCTCGATATACGTGCACATCTCGGTTTGCGTGTCCGTGTTGATTCGCATGCTTTAGTTTTTATGTCAGATTTCTGCACCACTAGCAGACCCACGCGATATAGCCTTCAGCCATCTTTGTGATTCATGTTATTATTTTATTATTTAATGTTGTAATTGTTTATTGTGTTCCGAGGACCTCGATGGGCGTGCTTCCTTGGATCTCGATCGCCGAGGACTTGCTTACCTAGCCGAGCCCTCTAGGCAAGTACCCCTTGCTCATCGACGGCTCTTTCCCTCATGCTAGATTTCATGCATTTAATTAAATCCTGTAATTTGTAGATGTAAATGTATAACTGTGAGTAGTGTAACATAGTATTAGAATTGCCATGATTATAACTTAGGATAACTTAGTGCAATACAGGATCAAGCTGAACGAACTCGGACGAGTCATCCATACCTCCAAAGACACTAGCACGACTCACATATATGGATTGCCCTCATATGCCACGTGTCCGACTCGCGGTCAGGTAACGGCTTTGGCTAACTATTTCTATGACCATGCTTGTGGATTGGATATGACTGTGGGTCTGTAATGCACCCTGCGTGGCAGTTCCTGTTGCATGTACTGGCTTGGCGCCCAACACATATCGTAGTGCTGCTGGAGACCGAGACTTAGTGTTCTCGACTATGGTTTGGTTCCCAGTACGCGTTGTTGCTGTAAGCCCCTGAATTTTGGGCTTATTTTTTTCAATTTTATAAATCAATTATTTTGAATTAATATTATTATTTGTTTATTATTTGATTTAATGCTCTTTACCGTGCCTTTGACTTCTGGAGCGTCAGGGATGCCAGTCTCTGGAAACTTTCTTCTTGAAGTTTGAAGTAGACGAGATTACCTTCACGTCGATATATCATGTCCCATCCAAACTCGTTCCCTTGTGCTCCTTTTGTATCGCGCAAGTTCGGGTCAATTTAGACCAATTAATTATCTGCCGTAAAATCTGATTTAATTTTCCATTTAATTTCTGGGCCAGACATCAATCCAATCTAGTCGACCCCAAATATGGACATGACCCACACGAAGCCTACTATCTGCCCACCACTTGTGTCCCATTTATTTGAGCCCCCGCATGCTACTTATTTATCCGTGATCATAAATACCTATTTTTAATTTAATTATTGTACCTAGTCCATTTTGGCCCAGCCCGGCTCCACTGAACCCAACCCCAGCTCCATGTTGCCCTCCATCATGACTGTCCATACCCCACTGATATTTTTTCCTCTACCCTAAATATCTCTTTTTTATGTAAATATCTAATTCCCTCATTGTATATATATACACATATATATACATAATATATATATATATTACACTCATTCTCTCTCTACCTACACTCCACACCCCATCACCAGCACATCAACTCCTCCCTCCCCCATGTGGCCGAACACCCTCTACTCTTCCTCTATTAATATCTCTCTCTCTCACTTTATATATTATACCCACACACACACACTAATATCTAACTATCACTCTCTCTCTAAATATCCAACTCTCCCATCACTCTCTCTCTACCTACACCATCAGCACAACAACCCCCCCTCCCCATGCTGGTACACGAACACCCCACCCCCCATATCTTTCACTTTCTCTCTCTCTCCCTCACTAATATCTTTCATTCTCTCTCTCTCTCCTTTATTTTCTCACAACACACACACCCCACACTATCAAACCACTCCTTTCCCCAATGGCCGACACCCCCTCCTCCTTCTCCACAGCCACCACCCTCACGTACACCACCACCTCCTCCATCTTCTTCATCTCCTCCTTCCCGACTCCAACTCCTCCTCCTCCATAGTCATCTTCATCATCATCACGAGCTTCATCACCACCATCAATACCATCAACCGCCACCACTTCCACCCGAGAACGGCCCCACCGCCGTCGCCGCCCCGCCGTCGTCGCCCTGCCGCATGCAGCCTCGCCGCCCCGCCGCGCGCCACCGCGGGTGGCCAGCAGCAGCCGCGAGGCAGCAACTGCAGCAGCAAGAACGGCGGCAGCAGCCCACCGCAGCCGCACGACGGTGCCGCCGCCGTCGCGCACGGTCGCCGGCGAGCCCCCTGGCTGCGCGCGCGACCCCGGCGACCCCCCCTGGGTCCGCTGCTCCTTTCCCGGCAGCGACCAGTTCGACGGAAAGTCGATTTCGACTTCGGGATCGAAATCCCGTCGTGACGCGCGTATTGGAGAGGAAGAATACGCGTCTCGAGGCAGCAACTTCGCACGTGTTTTCGGGGCAATCCGACCGTTGGATCGGAGATTTCTTCGCTCCGTCACAATCTCGGTATATACCCCTTCGTCTCTGTCAAATTTGAACCGTTAATTTCGTCGTTTGATATATCAAAACCGGCCACCAAGTTGACGTTTTAATTTGAACTGTTTTGCACAGTTTCGTGATGCCAACTTCGCGGGTTCGTATCTTCGTCGTCGTAGCTCCGTTTTGCGCGCCACCAGTTCCGGTGCACAGCTGGTATAACCCTCTTCTTGCCCCCTTTAGATTTTATTTCAGTTTGAGCTTGTTAGGTCGGTCGAATTCGACGCCAAAGTTGGCCGTTCGAATTCTTAGTGTTGCACTTGTAAAATTTCATTTTTGAACCCGGGACTCCAGATTCAATTTCTGACACCACCAGTAGACTCGTGGCGTCGTTCTGGTATATTTTCATATAAAGTTTGCTTGATTTGGAGAACGTGGGCCCTGACACGCATTTCGGTGCAAAGCGGGTCCCACTTTCTGAGTCAACGGAACTTTTTGACGCCGGCTCATCGGAATCCAATTCCGGATATACTGTTGAGTTCGTATCGTCATTCTGGATTCGTTGACATATAATTTGCTGAGTTTTGAGGACATTGGCTCCGACACGCTTTTCCGTGCAAATCGGTTTCCAATGTCCGGGTCAACGGACCAATTTGAGATCGGGTCAACGGAATCCAATTCTGGATATACCGTTGGGTTCGTATCATCATTCTGGATTCGTGAACATATAATTTGTTAGCTTTTGTGTACTTTTATTTCGATACGTTTTTCGGTGCAAAGGGTGTCCAACGACGGACATCATTTTGGCCCGAAATTACCGTTTTGCCCCTGTGTCCAAATTGGATTTTTGGACAGGCTATCCTAGCTGATTTGACCATTTTGGACACGTTGGTGATGTTAGTTTCATCATCCGACAACATCTGTATATTTCTTCCCTTTTTGTGTCATCCTATTATTATAATATTTTCTCCTTTTGGTTGTTTTAGAGACCTGTCGATTTCAGTGATTTCTAAATCACTGAAATTCATAAGTTGACCTTGTAGATGGTTATAGAGACTAGCTTGACCATGGTTGACTACTTTGACTAGATGTCGAAGTAGAGTCAATATTTGACCTAGGTTTGACCAGATTTGACAAACGTTGACTTTTTGACCAAAGTCAACTGTAGGTCAACCATTGACCTATTTAACCTAGATTAGACTTAGAGTTGACCAGAGTTGACCAGTTGACCAAAGTCAACTGTACGTCAATCTTAACCCAGTTTGTCTTAGTTTGACTTAGTTTGACCTAGATGTTAGTATGTCTTTTGACCCTGATCAGCTCTTGTATTAATTCATCTTTAGGTCTGTGGCTTTACTCCGAACCCTGATTCATATTGACAGCAGGACCCCAGGTGAGTACATTCTCTGATAATATTTCTGTTTTATGATATCGTTTATGTTTCTTGTATTTAGTGTAGATATGCTTGTTCTCGACACATTGGTCACACGGATTGGTATTCATGGATCCCGACGAGAGATGTTTCTCCTTTTTAGGTTGGGATGTATTGTGCAAGCACCCTTGTAGCTCTTGCTCGATATGTGGTCACTGATTCTAGAGAAGGTTCGCGACCTTCTCATTAGAATCCCGTGCAGTGACGTGTCCTGTTTGGATCCACTCTACCAGTCGGGGACGGGAAGTATTAGTGTAGATGTGTGGTCATTATCCACCTTGTTGTCCTTGTAGATCTTGTGAGTGTTAATCATACACCCCACGTATGATTAACCAGGCCAGTAGACCTTGTGCAAGACCCAAGCCGGCCACATGTTGAAACTAGTACTCACACACTTAGATAGATGATTCTTGATTCTGTACATGCCATGATCAGTTTTACTTGCCTTGTTCTAGCTCTAGATTTACAGCTTACCTTGCCATGATACTCACATATACATTTCATGATTTCTCGTATATTCTCTCTATTTACTGCTACATGTTCAATATCGTCTAATTAGAACTGTTATTTGAGATTTGTGCTCGTTCCATCCTGACTGGATATGTTGACAAAATTTTAGGAGTAGTTGTGCCTCAGTATTTGGACTTCATGATGTTGCTAGCTGAGGTGGATCTCACTGTTCCTCTATGTGAGTTGCCTGGTAGTTATTCCTTAGTTAGTCTTGTTGTTCCTTCATTATCTTCCTATCTTATGATCATTGTAGATTCTAGTTGTTCTAGTGATATTGTTATTAATTCTTGTCTTATCTTCCTTAGTTTTCGTGATGTGACATGAGTACATTTCTAGTTATGGATTCTTAGATGTTGTAGTTAGTATAGTATACTTGACAGCGTTCTACCGCCGATACCGCGACGTAGGCTGGGCGTGGTCCACGTATTCGTACCCGTATATTCGGGTACGGGTCGTGACACATTTTTAGTGGTGGCCCATGCAGGTCAGTCTTTGCAATTAATGCGAAGTCGTGGTAGTACTTGATCTTATCTGTACTACTGCGAGCCTGCCCTAGGATTAAGATTGAGTCATGGCATATTTTAGGATTTTGGTACTCAGTCACATATTAGGAACTCTTGGTAGATTCTAGGGATAACCCCTGGGAATCTTATTTCGAAACTCTTCGAATCTATTCCAATTTGTTTCTATCTGTCCTGATTCCTGAGATATCTGTCATTATCAAACTTTATTCCTTCTTGGGATGAGTTTGTGGACCCCAGAGGGAAGGTATGAGTTGGACTTATTTATCATCTAGGTTGGGGAGAGAATATGATTTACCAACCTCGTATCATGGTCGAGGTTTGTTTTAGATTATACTCCACCATTTTCTATCTTGACCTAGGTAGTACCCTCGGGACTTTCCCTGAAATTTTCCTCTGAACCCTATCTCGGAAGTTGTTTCCGTTGTTTCTATTAACTTACCCTTGACTTGTTGTTGAAATTTTAAATCTTAAATATTCGTTGTTGACCTTTGATTTTGTTTTGGATAATTCTTTTAAGAATTGAGTTAAGATATCCTGATAAACATATTTTGGACGATGACGATGAGAACGGTAAGTGTCTACTTTATTTATGGAGTTTAGAATTCATCGCAGTCATATTAGCTAGCGAGACATGGACATGGAGCCTGATTTTGGATATACTATCCTAGTTATGTCATTTAGGTTCTCTTGCAGCCATACCGGGTGGCGTGGCAAGAAATCTAGATGACATGATTATAGGGTGTATACCATAGTTATGGACTTTATTGTTTATTACCGCTATGCTTACTGGCGTGGCGAGAATTCTGGCGACATGATTGGGATAGACGTGTATGGTTATCAGATCGTATCTTAAATTGATTCGCTTGTTTTAACATATTGGGTAAGAGTAGTTCCTACTATTACTTCTTGTTTTCCCATTCTTCTCTTCCTCATCGCATGATGATTTTCTCATCTTGCCCTTACTTCCTCCGTCTTGATCAATTATGTCCTGATTCCACCAATTACCTATCTCGTATCTACTTCTGTCAGCCATACTTTGAAAACCTTGAAAATTTTAGAATTTTTATATCTTTTTATCTTGGGAGAAATCGAGGAAGTACCGTAACCATCCGTCTCGGGGTAAACATTGTTGGTAGTAGTCGAAGCAGAGCGAAATGATTACCCCGGCTTCCTCCTACGATCCCATATTCTGGTTTCTATGATAACGGAAGCAATTCAATTCTACATCCTTGATTTGTTTATTATATTTTGATATCGTGAGATTGATCCTCTCTGATGGACCAATCGATTCTGGTTGTCTAGTTTATCGTGCCAAAGAGTCTTGATTGTTGATTAAACTTAAATGGTTTCGAATTCCATTGTGATATGATTTTCTTCTTAGATGCTCGTGTCCAGACTTCGTTGATTTTGTTCTCCATCTTGCCCAAATTCTGATTTACTCAAAACTTGATCAATTTAACTCGTGCTGAGACTAAATTATTTATTTTTATCGTGATTGGGCAATGCTATCATCACTCGTGCTTTAAACTTTCGATTCAATTATGGCAAATGACTGAATTCTATTCCAATCACGATTAGGCTTCAGACTATCCTTGATTATGCCGGAGTCTCATTTTCTGAATCGTGTCCCAATGACTTAACTTATCTATAATCGTGCCTATATGATTCTATTCATATTTTGATTCTATCGTGCGAAAATTTTTCATCGTGCCTGAATAATTGTGAATTGAATATCTTAATCATGCAAACTTGTCATTCTACTATCTTGTTTTACCCCTACTACAACTTTAATTTCGAGGACGAAATTTTTGTAAGGTGGGTAGGATTGTAAGCCCCTGAATTTTGGGCTTATTTTTTTCAATTTTATAAATCAATTATTTTGAATTAATATTATTATTTGTTTATTATTTGATTTAATGCTCTTTACCGTGCCTTTGACTTCTGGAGCGTCAGGGATGCCAGTCTCTGGAAACTTTCTTCTTGAAGTTTGAAGTAGACGAGATTACCTTCACGTCGATATATCATGTCCCATCCAAACTCGTTCCCTTGTGCTCCTTTTGTATCGCGCAAGTTCGGGTCAATTTAGACCAATTAATTATCTGCCGTAAAATCTGATTTAATTTTCCATTTAATTTCCGGGCCAGACATCAATCCAATCTAGTCGACCCCAAATATGGACATGACCCACACGAAGCCTACTATCTGCCCACCACTTGTGTCCCATTTATTTGAGCCCCCGCATGCTACTTATTTATCCGTGATCATAAATACCTATTTTTAATTTAATTATTGCACCTAGTCCATTTTGGCCCAGCCCGGCTCCAATGAACCCAACCCCAGCTCCATGTTGCCCTCCATCATGACTGTCCATACCCCACTGATATTTTTTCCTCTACCCTAAATATCTCTTTTTTATGTAAATATCTAATTCCCTCATTGTATATATATACACATATATATACATAATATATATATATTACACTCATTCTCTCTCTACCTACACTCCACACCCCATCACCAGCACATCAACTCCTCCCTCCCCCATGTGGCCGAACACCCTCTACTCTTCCTCTATTAATATCTCTCTCTCTCACTTTATATATTATACCCACACACACACACTAATATCTAACTATCACTCTCTCTCTAAATATCCAACTCTCCCATCACTCTCTCTCTACCTACACCATCAGCACAACAACCCCCCCTCCCCATGCTGGTACACGAACACCCCACCCCCCATATCTTTCACTTTCTCTCTCTCTCCCTCACTAATATCTTTCATTCTCTCTCTCTCTCTCCTTTATTTTCTCACAACACACACACCCCACACCATCAAACCACTCCTTTCCCCAATGGCCGACACCCCCTCCTCCTTCTCCACAGCCACCACCCTCACGTACACCACCACCTCCTCCATCTTCTTCATCTCCTCCTTCCCGACTCCAACTCCTCCTCCTCCATAGTCATCTTCATCATCATCACGAGCTTCATCACCACCATCAATACCATCAACCGCCACCACTTCCACCCGAGAACGGCCCCACCGCCGTCGCCGCCCCGCCGTCGTCGCCCTGCCGCATGCAGCCTCGCCGCCCCGCCGCGCGCCACCGCGGGTGGCCAGCAGCAGCCGCGAGGCAGCAACTGCAGCAGCAAGAACGGCGGCAGCAGCCCACCGCAGCCGCACGACGGCGCCGCCGCCGTCGCGCACGGTCGTCGGCGAGCCTCCTGGCTGCGCGCGCGACCCCGGCGACCCCCCTGGGTCCGCTGCTCCTTTCCCGGCAGCGACCAGTTCGACGGAAAGTCGATTTCGACTTCGGGATCGAAATCCCGTCGTGACGCGCGTATTGGAGAGGAAGAATACGCGTCTCGAGGCAGCAACTTCGCACGTGTTTTCGGGGCAATCCGACCGTTGGATCGGAGATTTCTTCGCTCCGTCACAATCTCGGTATATACCCCTTCGTCTCTGTCAAATTTGAACCGTTAATTTCGTCGTTTGATATATCAAAACCGGCCACCAAGTTGACGTTTTAATTTGAACTGTTTTGCACAGTTTCGTGATACCAACTTCGCGGGTTCGTATCTTCGTCGTCGTAGCTCCGTTTTGCGCGCCACCAGTTCCGATGCACAGCTGGTATAACCCTCTTCCTGTCCCCTTTAGATTTTATTTCAGTTTGAGCTTGTTAGGTCGGTCGAATTCGACGCCAAAGTTGGCCGTTCGAATTCTTAGTGTTGCACTTGTAAAATTTCATTTTTGAACCCGGGACTCCGGATTCAATTTCTGACACCACCAGTAGACTCGTGGCGTCGTTCTGGTATGTTTTCATATAAAGTTTGCTTGATTTGGAGAACGTGGGCCCTGACACGCATTTCGGTGCAAAGCGGGTCCCACTTTCTGAGTCAACGGAACTTTTTGACGCCGGCTCATCGGAATCCAATTCCGGATATACCGTTGAGTTCGTATCGTCATTCTGGACTCGTTGACATATAATTTGCTGAGTTTTGAGGACATTGGCTCCGACACGCTTTTCCGTGCAAATCGGTTTCTAATGTCCGGGTCAACGGACCAATTTGAGATCGGGTCAACGGAATCCAATTCTGGATATACCGTTGGGTTCGTATCGTCATTCTGGATCCGTGGACATATAATTTGTTAGCTTTTGTGTACTTTTATTTTGACACGTTTTTCGGTGCAAAGGGTGTCCAACGGCGGACATCATTTTGGCCCGAAATTACCGTTTTGCCCCTGTGTCCAAATTGGATTTTTGGACAGGCTATCCTAGCTGATTTGACCATTCTGGACACGTTGGTGATGTTAGTTTCATCATCCGACAACATCTGTATATTTCTTCCCTTTTTGTGTCATCCTATTATTATAATATTTTCTCCTTTTGGTTGTTTTAGAGACCTGTCGATTTCAGTGATTTCTAAATCACTGAAATTCATAAGTTGACCTTGTAGATGGTTATAGAGACTAGCTTGACCATGGTTGACTCCTTTGACTAGATGTCGAAGTAGAGTCAATATTTGACCTAGGTTTGACCAGATTTGACAAACGTTGACTTTTTGACCAAAGTCAACTGTAGGTCAACCATTGACCTTTTTAACCTACATTAGACTTAGAGTTGACCAGAGTTGACCAGTTGACCAAAGTCAACTGTACGTCAATCTTAACCCAGTTTGTCTTAGTTTGACTTAGTTTGACCTAGATGTTAGTATGTCTTTTGACCCTGATCAGCTCTTGTATTAATTCATCTTTAGGTCTGTGGCTTTACTCCGAACCCTGATTCATATTGACAGCAGGACCCCAGGCGAGTACATTCTCTGATAATATTTCTGTTTTATGATATCGTTTATGTTTCTTGTATTTAGTGTAGATATGCTTGTTCTCGACACATTGGTCACACGGATTGGTATTCATGGATCCCGACGAGAGATGTTTCTCCTTCTTAGGTTGGGATGTATTGTGCAAGCACCCTTGTAGCTCTTGCTCGATATGTGGTCACTGATTCTAGAGAAGGTTCGCGACCTTCTCATTAGAATCCCGTGCAGTGACGTGTCCTGTTTGGATCCACTCTACCAGTCGGGGACGGGGAGTATTAGTGTAGATGTGTGGTCATTATCCACCTTGTTGTCCTTGTAGATCTTGTGAGTGTTAATCATACACCCCACGTATGATTAACCAGGCCAGTAGACCTTGTGCAAGACCCAAGCCGGCCACATGTTGAAACTAGTACTCACACACTTAGATAGATGATTCTTGATTCTGTACATGCCATGATCAGTTTTACTTGCCTTGTTCTAGCTCTAGATTTACAGCTTACCTTGCCATGATACTCACATATACATTTCATGATTTCTCGTATATTCTCTCTATTTACTGCTACATGTTCAATATCGTCTAATTAGAACTGTTATTTGAGATTTGTGCTCGTTCCATCCTGACTGGATATGTTGACAAAATTTTAGGAGTAGTTGTGCCTCAGTATTTGGACTTCATGATGTTGCTAGCTGAGGTGGATCTCACTGTTCCTCTATGTGAGTTGCCTGGTAGTTATTCCTTAGTTAGTCTTGTTGTTCCTTCATTATCTTCCTATCTTATGATCATTGTAGATTCTAGTTGTTCTAGTGATATTGTTATTAATTCTTGTCTTATCTTCCTTAGTTTTCGTGATGTGACATGAGTACATTTCTAGTTATAGATTCTTAGATGTTGTAGTTAGTATAGTATACTTGACAGTGTTCTACCGCCGATACCGCGGCGTAGGCTGGGCGTGGTCCACGTATTCGTACCCGTATATCCGGGTGCGGGTCGTGACAGTAGCGCTGCTGGAGACTGAGACTTAGTGTTCTTAGTTTGCAATTCTGCGACGGGTTGCGCCGAGTGGATTTAGCCCTAATTCGCTGGGAGCTCCCGTTCAGAAATACAGAGGAGACTCTGCAGAATTTTTTCAGAATTCTCGGTCGAGAATTTGGTTCGAAGATTTGGGCAGAACCATTTCTTTGGTTTGCTGAACCAGCATCATGCACTTTTATCGTAGTATAGTATACCTGATTCTAGTACCTGCTAGGTAGACTCATGACTAGATTAGTCGCTTAGCTACTTGACCTGTCTTGTCCGACAGATAGCGTAAGAAGCACAGTTCTACTCGGGAGACGGTCTGCAACCCTGGTCCTCGTTTGGTTTAAGGGTTGTGGATCTGCTTCAGAGCGGTTCATGTAATCCTTGTCATTCTTCGATGACATAAACTAATAGACTCTTATCCCCTGTCCATTCTTTCTAGAAGTTATCCAAGTTTTGCCAGATAGGGCTATCAGTTGTCCTATGTATCGGGATTTATGAATTTTGGATATATCTGAGGATTGACTATTATAAGGAGTATGACCCCGGGATATTGATTTGGCAGACTCATGTGGATTCTTGGATAATATTGTTATTTCTTTTGATGATGTTCAAATTTAATCAGATATATGTGGATTCCTGGATTTTGGTGATTGTGCGAGTGTTTCGCAGAACGAGAAGAATATCGAGGGTATCATTATATGATTTTTACTCGACTTTTCAAGTGCCCAAAACCTGTCACGATTGCTATATCTTGGTAGTTGAGAGGCTTGTTTCCTGATAGCTTATGATCATTGATTCAAAGAATTCTTGTGAGCTAGAGGACCTAGCATCGATTATAGTGATTAGCTTAGTATCTGGTAATTGTCTTTTCTGACATGATATTTATTCCATCGTAGATGGGAGACTTCTGATAGATTGATCCGATGGATAGATCAACTTGATAATTAGAGCTGCAGGCTCCCAGGTGTACTTGAGATGCTAGTATAGTAGAGATCCCGACCATGTACCTGACCTGATACCATGCCACGATGTGGACAGATGACTTTATGTGACATATTAATTGTCCTTGTTCCTGACATTACTACGTGTATCCGTACTATGATTCCAGCTTACCCTTTGAGGTATTGGCCCAGTTACTGCACTGAGGTGCTATTTTCCTGATTATATTGCACTGCGGTGCAATCATGTTATTCTAGGTATATGATATGATTACCTACACGGGTACCTTGGTAGTTGGCCTATAGTCTTAGCGTGATCATAATTGATTGATTGCTTGTTGTATTACACTAAGGATGAATCACAACTGGGACTCGAGGTGCCGAGGTTGATTCTTACTTAGCGATCCCGTACTGAGGAACGACATCTAGGAGGATGATCATGTGACCACGGTAGTGATTCCGGATAACTGTAGGGATGTAACGCCCCAGTCCCAAAATACGTAGGACTAGGAACGTAGACATGCCAGCTGTATTCATACGAAGTATACTCCAATATATGAAAGCCTCGTATGGGTACATAAGCTGTAAAATGCAGTAGAACCATGACTAATCTCATCCACACAAAATAAAAGAATAGAAGATCTCATATAATCAACTATGAAATTGTCATTTGGTACATGTAGTTGGGCGGAGACAAATCCACTACCAACTATGAAAAGAAATACATGATAAGCAAAGAAAGATTTTGGCGAGCGAAGCGAAGACGATCCAAATGCAATCATCCTCGAAGAAATAGCGATGATCACGACTAGAGCTAAAGCACCTGCGAAAGACAATAGCACACACCTGGAGAGATAACCAAGTCCTCAGAGGGACGTAACAAGACACATAATATCATGCCATATAAACTGAATAAATATTGCTCAAATAAATAAGTCAATCGAATTATAACATGGTCCAATACGCACCTACTGAACGAGCGTACCATCCCCCCAACCAAACAAGGACGGAAGATGGTAAACTAATTCACGGTGACGTATCTTTCCATGCTATGAATCCAATATGGTATCCGGACCCCAACAAGGTTCAATACCTTCTCATCGAAGTAGTAAGTCACACCTACAACCAAACAAGGACAAGATGTGACAAACTAGTCCGCGACAAGTTATTGTCCCAAGCCACGGTCAGATACAAGTACCCAAACCAAAAGTACTCGTACCTAACGGATAAAGGTAGCCTAACCAGTCTAAGTGGATGCAGTTTTAAGAACAGTTCATGGTCGCATGACTACCGGGTCAAGTCAAGAAAATACCAATGCAGTACCTCAGTAGCGAGTCACAACACCATATACTATTCCTCAGTATTGAGCGAGTCTATAGCATATAGTCTACCTATCGTTCCTCAGTAGCGAGCGAGTCTACGATAGATAGGGTGGTAGTCAACTTCCAATCATGTTCTTCCCGCCCAATGCTAACTCTATAACCGCTAAGTCAAACTAGCATGCAACCTCTATTAGCGGTTATTTCTATCGCACGACTTGTACGTACTGGTGGCCAGCCAATCACGCACTTCCGTGTTCTACATACGACACACAACTTCGTGGTACAACGTGTCAAGGCCATGAATGAAACACACAAAGGTGGTCCCTCAAATCTAGGTTTAATGTGTAAGAAAAATAATACATAGCAGAATATAAATGAACAGTAAGTTCTAACAGTTATGCCATGTATCACAGTTTATTTTGCATAAAGAAAATAAATAATGCATGAAATATGAGCTAAAATAAATAAACAACAAATGGCAAGGTGTCTTGCCTGGTAGGACGCCTGGTGTGCTGCGATAATCATGGTGGCATGAACTGCGACTTCGGTGTAACAACTATACAAGGTGACCACGGATGGTGACACGGTCGGTTCCATTGGGTCCAGAAGGGTCAATTTAGTTAGGAAGGTCATAAGGTAGTCTAGAATTGATGATCAAATAGGAAAGAGGGGGTTGAGTTACGGTAGGAAGAATAAAGAAAATTTTGACGAATAATAGATATATGATTTTTTTTTGAAAACTTGAAATATAATTTGTTAATCAAAATGTGCTAAATAATTTTTACGAAAAAAATCAAAAGTCGTTTCGAGGCAAAACTGTAAGTTTTGTCAAATAATATTTTAGGCTAGAATCTATGTCTTATAAATCAAAATATTTTAGGCGAAAAATAATATTAGAAAAATTATTTAAGTTTAATAACCATATATTGTAAAAATAACATTTTATTAATAAGCTATACTTTTAAAATGCCAAAAATAATATATCAAATACAATTAGTGCTTCTAACCCAATATTGACAATATTTCTTTATACTTGCAGTAATAACAGTATGATTAGTACCAATAATAATAATAATAATTCTTAAATCAAATACAATTAGCAATAATATATACTCTACTTAATATTCTGTAATAATAATAATAATAATGATAATAATAATAATAATAATAATAATAATAATAATAATAATAATAATAATCACAGTAATGATAACTAATAATAATAATAATGATAATAATAATAATAATAATAATAATAATAATAATAATAATAATAATAAGTATAATAATAATAATTTTACTTACAGTTACAGCTGTAACAGCTCTCCTCCTTCTCGTTTCACGAGAAGGGAGTAAAGAAAAAAAATAGAAAATAAGCAGAATCAGAAAGGAGAGAGAGAGAGAGAAAGAAATCGGTGGGGAGAGAAGAGCAAGAGAGAGTGGAAAGAGAGAGGGGATGAGCGTCAGAGAGTGAGGCGGAGGCGGAGGCTGTAGCAGGCGTGGCGGCGGAGGCTTGCACGGCGCACAGCGAGAAGGGGGTCTGTCTTCGGCGTGGGCGCGCGATTGCAGGCGGGTGGCGCACGCGGCGGACGCGCGGCGGAGGAGAAGTGAGGGGCGCACGGTGGTGGGGTTTTCGGGGGTTCGCCGGACGCGGTGGTGGCGCTGGGTGTGGACGCCGCTCGTGGTGGCCGAGCGCGAGAAGTTCGACGACAGAGGGAGGAGATGAGGGCAGTGGCGCTGGGACGGTCTTCGGCGGAGTTGGCCGAGGTCGCGGCTGGAGGGCGGCGGCGGTCGCCAGGGCGGCCGGAGGTGAGTTTAGGATTAGGGTTTTTAATTTTTCTTTGATTTTCTTTTCCTGTGGTGGCGATGTATTTGGGGACGGGTTGTCGGAAACGCCGGTGGTGGCTGATGGTGGTGGCCGGACGGCTGGGCGGTGTTGGTCGAGGGTTCTCGGGTTCGCCGGCGTCGAACGCCGGTGATGGTGGTGGGTTGGAGGTCAGGGTGTCTGTGGTAGGGTTGACGAGGCAGTGGGGGTTCGGCCATGAGCCGAGGTCAGGGAATTGGTGGCGAAGTCGCGGGGTTGGTGATGGCGTTGATGATGGAGAGGTGGCGGTGACGGTGATGGAGACAGGAAGAAAAAGGGAGACGGCGTCGATGAGGCGAGGGCGACGAGTGGATTAGGTTAGGGATTTTGGTTTGTGTCGGAGGTTTGTGTCCGGCATGTCGGACATGAAGGGGTTGATGATAACATGTGTCCGTGTATGGACACGAGAAAGATAACAATATAATTGTAATGAAGAAAATAGTGGAAAAGATGGAGACACGGACACGATGCACTGGATTAGGGTTGGAGAAAAATTTTGTGGAGGAATTTGTGGATGAAAATATTGGAGGAGTACCTGCCTATTTATAGGATGTGGGAATTCCCAATTGGATAGGAATTAGGAATATTTAAAACCCAAGTAGATAATTCTCTACTTAATTTAAAATCAATCGAATCCAATTTCAAATCCAAATCCAATTCAAATCAAATTTAAATACTTTTAGTTTACAATCAAATCAATTTAAAATATAGATAGTTTACTATTTAAATGTATCCATGGAATCAAATCAAAATTTAAATTGTCACAAATATTTCGAAAATATGTTTTCCAAAATAATAATAGTAATAATTTCGAAAATAATAAATCTTTTCAAATATCTTTTTGAACAATAAAAATATTAATATTGATAAATCTCGAAAATTATATTTTTATTTAAAATAGACCAATAAATAATTATAAAATATATGTATGCAAAAATATTCTTTTCATAATTATGCTTTTCTAGTATACAAAAATATTATTTTATATTTAATAATTTTTAGAAATGACGTAAGAATAACAAGCTTAGAAATGATAGCAAGACTAATTATTATATTATTTGAAACTATAAAAATAAAATAAAATATTTTTTTAAAATATGTACGCTCGCACATATTCGCACTCGTCGAGCAATTACGAAAAATAAAATTTCGTGTGCCATGCAATTTACGACTACGCGACGTACAATACAAAATTTTAAATCAGTACCAAAAATAAAAATAGTAGAAATTTAGGGGTTTTACAAGGGATAATCTAGGTAACTTACACTGGTAGAAGCATTGGGACGGAACGGAATCTCGAGGTCGTGCAGTACTAGTCCACTTATTTTGCCTG
Source organism: Iris pallida (assembly GCA_029216955.1). Classification (NCBI taxonomy): domain Eukaryota; kingdom Viridiplantae; phylum Streptophyta; class Magnoliopsida; order Asparagales; family Iridaceae; genus Iris; species Iris pallida. The sequence goes on along the minus strand of JANAVB010030816.1, from coordinate 10,841,359 downwards.
GGTGCCACGAATATTGTTACAGTCAGCATTAGAGGATGGTAGTATCCGACTACTTTATGTACTATGTACTATATGCTTGTCTTGCTCGCATGGTAGCCTTGCGAGGGACTGGTTCTTATCTAGTCTTGTTATATTTGGCCCCGTTAGCCAGGCTGGATCGACACGATTTGAGGATTCCTTTACATTGTTGGGGTAACCCAACCTCCACATAGAAAGCCATAGGCATTTTAGTGGCCATTTATTCACTTAAATTGTTTAGCTTGCTGCTTGCAAAGCTGGCTGATATCGAGTTCCAATTGGCGATGCAGGTATTATTGTATGTTAGGAAAATTATGATGATTGTTGGTTATTTAGCTTTACTAGTTGTGGATTGTTATCGTGCATTGGTACCGCACGATTCTTACCCTCATTTACTGTTCATATTTGTTATTCATGTGTTATATTTTATCCTGCTGGCTTTTCTTCGTCCGTCCTTGAGACATCCTTTCTGGTACTTGTTGCGGTTGGCCCGACCAACCCTGGATTGTTCCCAGATTGTCACGACCCGCACCCAGTGTAGGGACACGAAAAGTGGGTACGTCCAGCCTACGCCGCAGTGTCGGTGGTAGAACGATGTTCTAGGTCACTATCTAATCAACAACTCACGCAATTATATAATGTATCTGTCACAACCTCAACCCCGAATGGAGGACAAGTATAAGAAATGATATAACTCAATCACAGTCTAAGTATGATAGGATAACACAGAAGTCTATGCTAAACTCAAAGCAACAACATAAATAAACTTCTAAAATAATAATATCTCAAACAATCTCAAATACAACTCAAATATCCACTTATTACAATACAAGTTCCAACAGAGAAAACTAAACCAAAAACTAGCAATCTAGTCCAAGCTCTACTGGTCCTCTAGGCTAGCTATGAATCTCTATGTTACCTGTAATATTTTCAACATGTCCAGTCAGGACAGGAACGAGCACAATACATCTCACACAGATCAAAACAGTTAGGAAATATAAACGTACAAAAAAGTACGATACATGAAAACTAAAAGAATGTACATGATGTAAATAGAGAGAACTGTAATGGAAATATCTACTATAAGTAGAGAACTATCAGTGACTAGTGATGTAGAGTACAAAGTCGACATGTGAACGGCTGGATTTGTACATGAATATACTAAAGAGGCTCACATGGTTATACTACTTTAGAATTGTTCACATGACTATTTATACTCCTCCATACCCCAATCAATACACAAGGATCCAGACAAGTTATATTACGCACATGATTTTCACATGAAAGCCCATAAATGGGTGCACATGAAGTATACATGAGGGCTCATAAATGAGTGCACATGAACTTCACATGAAGGCCCATAAATAGGTGCACATGAAGTATAGGTTACACATGAAGTACATGAGAAACATGATCGTACATGAGAGCACATGAGACTACACGAGCGTACATGAACGTACATGAAACACATGAGAAACATGAATAACATGAGAGCGAGGAATACATGGTATACATGAAATACATGACATGAAGTATCCGATGCTCCCAAGGGGGATAACATCTCAATGTAGGGATCCATATAGTACCAATCCGTGATAATATCGTGACAACATCAAATGAGGTAATCTAGAGCAGGAATATAATCCTAAGAAAGTTATAAAATGATCAGAGAATGTACTCGCGTGATACCTTGAATAGCTGATATGAAAAGATGGCCAACTGGAGTCACAGAGTCCTAGTTATAGCAACACAGGTTATAAAGAGTTCAATTTATATGATAATTGAAATTATAATGCAATCTACATGAGTCTACGTCAATCTAGGTCAAAGTCAACTCTTGGTCAACTCTAGTCAATTATAAAGTCAAACTAGGTCAACTCTAGTCACTACTAAAATACAGCAAATTGGCGATGGAGGACTAGCGACAGATCAAATCCGTCGGCCATAGCGACGGCCTCGCGACTACCTTGTGACAGGCTACCGTCAGAAAGCAATGTATATTTTTTTTAGTTTTTTTGCGTCAAAATCAGTCGCACATCCGTCGCTAATTTGACGAAACATTAGCGACGGATTCATGTCCGTCGCTAATATGTCGCACATTGTGACGGCAAAATCTGAAATAAATGGCGTGCTAAATTAGCGTCTATGTGGCGATGGTTGTTCCGTCGGTAATCTAGTTGGTATTTAGCGGCTACCTACCGACGGATATATCCGTCGGTAATTCATCGCTAAATACTGTAACATAACTTAAATTGACCGACGGCGGAGGGGGGAGGATTTTTCATTCCCCCCAAAAAACTCTCTCTCTTTCCTCTCTCTCTCTCTCTATCCGGCGAGCTCTCTCCGACAGGTCACATTCTCCGACGAAGCTCTCTCCGACGGGATATCTCTCTCTCAGGTATGCTCTCTCTCTCTCCCCCTCTCTCTCTGTTTAGGGTTTCGGGTTGGGGGGGTCGGTTGTCGCTGGGGCCGACGGGTGGGGGGAGGTTGTTGAGGGCGGTAGGCAGGGTAGGGTTTAGGGTTTCGCGGTAGGGGTAGGGTTTCGGGGGGGGGGGGGGTGGACCGGCTGTCGCGGGGGCTAGCGGTGATGGGGGGAGGAAGGGGGACGGGGGGTAGATGGTGTTGGGTGCGGGGCGGGGTGAGGGGGAGGGGGTGAGGGAAATGGGGTGGGTGTTTGCTGTCGGGGGGTGAGGGGGAGGGGGGTGGAGGTTTGCTGTCGGAGGATGAGGGAGAGGGGGTGGGTGTTTGCTGTTGGATGAGGGTGGGGTAGGGGTTTGCTGTCGGAGGGTGAGGGAGAGGGGGGTGGGTGTTTGCTGTCGGTGGGGGGAGGGGGTGGGGTGGGGGTTTGCTGTCGGGGGGGGGGGGGGGTGGGAGGGGGAGGGGGGAGGGGGAGGGGGTGGGGGGTTTGCTGTCCGACGAGGTAGGGGAGGGGGTTGGGGGGGAAGGTATCGGTGGTTTTGGATCGGACTATTCCTATGAGTATCGGTGGTTTCGAATCGGTGTATCGGATCGGGGGAGGGGGTATAGGTGGTTTCGGATCGGACCAATCCTATGAGTATCGGATCGGGGAAGGGGGGTATCGGAATCGGTATCGGAATCAGAATCGGTATCGAACAGATACTGACCGATACCGGTACAGTTTGGCAAAATATGTCGAAATACAAAGAAGAAAGTCCTCAAATGGAAGGAAAAGAGTCAAAACTCCTCACCATTGGCAACCCTATTGCATGGGGTTCTTATTTGATGCCTCTATACTATTTAATGCAATTTTGAGGGTTTATAATGCATATACCTATTGGGAGATAGATTTCTAATAAAAATGGCTCCAAGATCTAAAAATCCCCAAGCTCCAAGTGCTCCATCCTCTAATCTACGGTACGACATGGTGATCAGGACATAGTCCCTGCAGCCATTCGACTGGCGAGGCAGAAATTATGTAGCCGTAGATAAAGTTGACTGTCTTTCGACCCTCATCCCTCGACAATGATGATACGACAACCTATCACTATATCTTATATAGTAGTAGATGATGTTTTAGTATTACATTATGTGAGCTCATCTTGATATTGTTATATTCTTCAGATACTAGATACGATAAGAACATATACTACACCATATGTACAAAACATAGATGATTCACACTAATGTATGCTAGAATGAATTTTGGGTTGTGTTCTGAGCCATATGTTCTCACACTTAAAACACATATGAATTAGAACTGTGTGTCAATCTTTGGTTTTGTATTTTCGGCGAACCCAGGGATTGGATTCTGTATTTTGTATTTTGGATTCTTTATTTTGGCTCCAGCTCCAGCTCCATTTGCATAAATCTACGGTACGACATGGTGATCAGGACATAGTCCCTGCAGCCATTTCGACTGGCGAGGCAGAAACTATATAGCCGTAGATAAAGTTGACTGTCCTCCGACCCTCATCCCTCGGCATTGATGATGCGACAACCTATCACTATATCTTATATAGTAGTAGATGATGTTTTAGTATTACATTATGTGAGTTCATCTTGATTCTGTTACATTCTTCAGATACTAGATACGATAAGAACATATACTACAACATATGTACAGAACATAGATGATTCACACTAATGTATGCTAGAATAAATTTTGGGTTGTGTTATGAGCCATCCGTTCTTACACTTGGAGAAAAATCGAATTTTCTGTATTTTATCTGACGCACAAATACCGCTCGAGTGAGCCAAAGGCATGCAGCCAATTCTCTCCTTCATTCCCCCTCTCCCTCTCTCATGCTATCAAGTCACAACTTTTCCAGTGTTACTCCCTCTAATGATGATGAACGCAAAAATCAAAGACCCCCCTCCTTTCTCACTCTTCATAGTTATCACAACAGGAAGGATCAGTGTTTTCTAGTTCTCTTCCATCTATCCATTTCTCCGTTCTGAGCAAGCCTCCACATATGATATCCAGCTCAAGTGTAGAGGCGGAGAAGAAAAAGTGGCCAGGAAGAGGAGGGGGAAGCAGCACAGCCGACGGCAAGACCTGGAGGAATTTCAGTAGGTTTTTTTAACATCCGTAGGAGAACTATAAGGATATATCTTCTCACAACATGTCACCTTGTCAAAGATCCTTAATATGAATATCATGTTACCGCGGTGTCGGAAGACTAACATGTCATAATTTTCTAAGCTGTATGCTTTGACATAATCCTCCCAACTCTTTCCTCCTATGTAGTAATCTTGCACTTCATAAAGAAATACAAGATTACTAAATAGGAGGAAAGAGTTGGGAGGATTATGTCAAAATACACGACTTAGAAAATTATGACATGTTAGTCTTCCGACACCGTGGTAACATGGTTGTCACATTAAGGGTCTTTGACAAGGTGACACGTTGTGAAAATATATATCCTTATAGTTCTCCTACGGATGTTGAAGAAAGCCTCTGTACTTCCTCTAGGTCATGCCGCCGGCTGTGCTGCTTCCCCCTCCTCTTCCTGCCCACTTCTTCTCTCCTGCCTCTACACTTGAGCTGGATATCATATGTGGAGGCTTGATCAGAACGGAGGAATGGATGGATGGAAGAGAACTAGAAAACACTGATCCTTTCTGTTGTGATAACTGTGAAGAGTGAGAAAGGAGAGGGGGTCTTTGATTTTTGCGTTCATCATCATTAGAGGGAGCAACACTGGAAAAGTTGTGACGTTGATAGCATGAGAGAGGGAGAGGGGGAATGGAGGGAGGGAAGTGGTTGCATGCCTTTGGCTCGCTCGAGCGGTATTTTTGCGTCATCTGGTGGCGCTCCTCCGGCTCCAGCACCGTGTCCAGCTCCAGCTCCAGGCGATCAGTAGTTTCGTTTTTTCATTTTTGGGCTGTACTATATTTTTGACTTTGTACGTATTTGGGGATATTTAGTTTTTTCGTTGAGGATACTGAGTTTGTACGTATTTACGGATATTATATATTGACATTGTTCGTTACGGATAGTATTTTTTCTTTATATTTTTTTATATATTCTGGAATGTATTGTAAGTGCCGGTGTTGAGTGTTCCACCGAGGGGGTCGACGAACCCATGGATTGAATTTTGTATTTTGTATTTTGTATTTTGTACGACATGGTGATCAGGACATAGTCCCTGCAGCCATTCGACTGGCAAGGCAGAAACTATGTAGCCGTAGATAAAGTTGGCTGTCCTCCGACCCTCATCCCTCGGCAATGATGATACGACAACCTATCACTATATCTTATATAGTAGTAGATGATGTCTTAGTATTACATTATGTGAGTTTATCTTGATTTTGTTACATTCTTCAGATACTAGATACGATAAGAACATATACTACACCATATGTACAGAATATAATGATCCACACTAATGTATGCTAGAATGAATTTTGGGTTGTGTTCTGAGCCATCCGTTCTCATACTTAAGTACTGTGAGAGCACCGGAGAGAGTGAGAGCGCCGGAGGGGGGAGGAGAGAGAGTGAGAGAGTAAAATGGGGGGAAATGAATTGGTAGGGAAATATAATTAGAATTTAGCGACGTTCATACTAACGTCGCTAAATTAGTCGCTATTAGTGACGTCATAGCGATGTTTTGCGACATATAATGCCGATATTTGTAACAAGTAGTTTTGTTGGTTGGTTAATTGGTAACATGGTGATCGGGACATATAGTCCCTGCAGCCATTCGACTGGCGAGGCAGAAACTATGGTACGACATGGTGATCAGGACATAGTTCCGGCAACCATTTGACTGGCGAGGCAGAAACTATGTAGCCGTAGATAAAGTTGACTGTCCTCCGACCCTCATCCCTCGGCAATGATGATACAACAACCTATCACTATATCTTATATAGTAGTATATAATATTTTAGTATTACATTATGTGAGTTCATCTTGATTCTGTTACATTTTTTAGATACTAGATTCGATAAGAACGTATACTACACCATATGTACAGAACATAGATGATTCACACTATTGTATGCTAGAATGAATTTTGGGTTGTGTTCTGAGCCATCCGTTCTCACACTTAAAACACATATGAATTAGAACTGTGTGTCTTTGTATTTTCGGCGAACCCAGGGATTAGATTCTGTATTTTGTGTATGGTGGATGCTGAATATGTTATATTACAGGGAATAGTCTCTTTCATACAATTGTGTATGTTGTGATATATTGGATGTTTGGAGATATTGTGTTGGCAATATGGATATTTGTTGGATATATTGGATGTCGGATATGTTATATTTGTGTATGGTGGATGCTGAATATGTTATATTACAGGGAATAGTCTCTTTCCTGCAATTTTATTTTCAAAAATATTTCAGTTAGCGACGGATTATCGACGGCTTGCCGACGGACTTTTGCAGGTAGCGACGGAGTACCGACGGGTTACCAACTGACATTTGCAGTTAGCGACGGTTTCCTGACGGATTGTGCTTCAGCCTATTTCTGGAAAAATTTTGCGACGAAAGAGCGACGGACGTTCCGTCGCTCATATTCTGGAATATATGGACGATTTCCAGAAGGATGGCGACGTATTATCCGTCGCTATTCCGTCGCTAATCCGTCGAGGATGGCGACGCTTTGAGCGACGGATATTACGTATCAGAAACCCTCGGATACACGGTTAGCGACGATTTAGCGACAACTTTTTCGTCGCTAATTTTATGAATGTATTTAAAATTCAAACTGTCGTATTTGACGGGAAGCCGTCGGTAGGCCGTCGCTAAAAGTTTTTATTTTGCCAACGGAAATCCGTCGCTAATTAGTCACAGAGCGGCGGACTAGCAACGAGCTAGTTTTAGCGACGAGGTTATTCCCGACGGATTTTTTCCAGCCCGTATTCGTTGAAAATTCGTCGGTAAAGGGAATTACCGACGGATTTCCGACGGATAGTGCCGTTGCTAAAACCTTGTATTTTGGTAGTGAGTCAACTGTGGTCAAACTAGCTAGGGTTGGGTGAACAATGGTCAACTAGTCTAGGTTAGTCAATTCTAGGTCTAAACAAACTAAGTATATGCAAATCAAGTATCCAAGATAGCTACTAACTCATAGCCTAAGTCACTTGCTAAACCAAGCACAAAACTAAACCATAAGCTAACAAGGCACACAAACTTAGTCATATAATGTATATATATTATTCACATTCACATATTCATATACATAGATATATATAGGAAAGCTATATATATAGGCACACATATATATATATATATATATATATATATATATATGTGCCTATATATATATATATATATATATATATATATATATATATATATATATATATATATATATATATATATATATATATATATATATATATATAGAGGTAAAAGAGTAAGTGAGTATGTGTGTGTTTGGCATGTGTGTGAAAGGATATGTGTTAATGTTCTCAGATTTAGTGATAGGTAGGTGTATGTGACATGGGATACATGGTGTCAAAGGGTGTATGAATGCATGTGTGTAAAAGGTTATATGTTAACTCAGTTTATAGAAATGCATACATACATACTTACATTGCATACATGTATACATACATATCATGTATACATACATACATTGCATACATGCCTACATACATATCATATATGCATACTTGCATTCATTCATGCACCTAAAAAAAATAAAAAATAATATATATATATATATATATATATATATATATAGAGGTAAAAGAGTAAGTGAGTATGTGTGTGTTTGGCATGTGTGTGAAAGGATATGTGTTAATGTTCTCAGATTTAGTGATAGGTAGGTGTATGTGACATGGGATACATGGTGTCAAAGGGTGTATGAATGGATGTGTGTAAAAGGTTATAGGTTAACTCAGTTTATAGAAATGCATACATACATACTTATATTGCATACATGCATACATACATATCATGTATACATACATACATTGCATACATGCCTACATACATATCATATATGCATACTTGCATTCATTCATGCACCTATACATACATACATAGATGCATACATACATATTTGAATATATTATATACTTGCATACATTATATTCATATATGCATACTCTATATTATATTACATTCATTCCTGCATACATGCATACATATAATATATGCATACAAACTCATATATTTAACTCAAAATATATGTGAATATATACATTACATTACCTTAACACACATATATATATCATTCATTCATATCCCATATACATGCATACTTCAGTTCATGCATTATATCCATTAATTCACATATCATTAAGTTGCATGCATATACTTATTTTCATTACATACATGTCATTCATGCATATTACATACTTACATGTATATATATAAATTGTATACAACATGTAAAAATAGAAGAGGAAAATAAAAATAAAAACTGAAATGAAAAGGGAAGGGAAGAAAAAATGTAAGGAAAAGGAAAAACAGTAGACATATACATGCTTGCATCATATATTCTACATTACTATACATGCTATCATTATATATTGCATTACATTATTTATACATTATGCATTCATATCTATCATTACATGTATACCTTGCATTCATATCTAGCATTCATTATATACTTTCACGCATACATTGTATATCATTCTTTCATTCATGCATTTATGCATTGTTTACATATATTACATTGATTGCATTCCTACATGCTTGCATTCAACCATATATATACATATTTGTAAAGAGGATATATATCATATATATATCATTTCATTCATCTGACATATCATGCATTACATACTCTACATTCATTTAATATCCATACTACATAGGCTCATAGGTTACACAAAATGCCTATGTCGTATAGTCACTCTTCTACTTAAAATCAATACTGTACCAATTGGGCCTTCACTAAATTCTAGGATTAAAGTATGTTGTAGCCCTTCGTGTTAGCTTTTTGAAACTTCAAACGAATCGCATTTTCGTGTCCGGAAGCTCCCGAAATTGCAAAAATACCGAAATGCGTTCGTCTTTCGTACAGCTGATACTCAAATAATTCTACAAAAAGTTCCAAAAAGAATTTGGCTTATTAAAATATATATTTGAAAAGCTAACTTCGATACGGTTCTTTTAAAAAAAAGGAGATTAATCGGAGTTCTAAGCTAAAAGTTATGACATTTCTAAGTTGTTTTGGTTAATAAAAATATGGATGAATATTATGACAAATTTGAGTTATTTTGGACAAAAGAAACACATGTAAGCCAAGATACATGGATACCAACATAGGTATCCAAATAAAACTCATTCTAACCATTCTAATTAAGATCAATCCACTCTCTAACCATTTTAAAACTGAATTTAAATATCTATTTAAACTATTAGCATACATACATACACATGGGGTGTCCTAATTTGGGATCTATCAAGTAGGACACAAGACACATATCTAAAATCCTCAGAAGAGCTCCAAATGGCCTCAAATTTGAATCTAAATGGGGTACATGCATAGGGGTGGATCCTATGGATTCAAAACTAACTACTATGCATAGGAAATCAATTTTGAGGGTTGGTTTTACCTATTGGGAGTGAAATCCCAATGATACTCCCAAGGACACGGCTCCGATACGAAGATCTTCCAAAAAGGACACTCCTTCTTACACTTTGCTCTAAATCTTTGCTAGCACCCTCCTTTGGTAGTATGAGAAGGTTGGATGGAAGTTTTGGTGGAGGTATGTAAGGATTTGGAGATCAAATCAAAGAGGGAAGCTCTCTAATTTGGGGGAGAACACTTTGTGAAGGAAAAGAGGCAAGATGGAATGAAATAAAAGGAAGGGAGACTAACCTACCTATAGTGGATGCCCTTAGATGAATTAGGGTTAGGTTTTAGATGTAGATGAGTGGCTAGCTTGTCCACCCAATTTCAAGTCCTCCTATTGGTTCAATTAGTCCTAAGGTTTTTTTTTTTCACAAATATCCTAAGAAGAAAATATCCTACTTATAAATATCTAGATATTACTAACCTTGGCACTTAGTAGGAATGTTCTAACCTCAAGACTAATCTAGATTAGGTTAAACTTCTAGGTTAAGGCTTAACTAAAGGATTAGAACAATATTTAATTAATATAAATTATAATTTCACAAAATTGTCAAAATGACCAAAATAACCCTAGGCTAAAAGTTGTAATTAGTCATCCTAATCATATGACTAGGCTCCCTTGGTCATGGTTAGTCTCTAGGCTTAGCAAAACTAGGGTTTAACTAGTTAACCATTAAAATCATAATTCAACATTTTAAATAGTTTTAAATTGATTAAAAATCACCAAAAATTACAACATGAGTTAAATCTTATTATTGATTAATAAAAATTATAAAAGTTCAAAATTACCCTTATTTTAGAAAAGTGGGTGTTACACAGATTGCCAGTGACCGACCCTGTGGATCTTCCAGACTTGACTTGAAGAATGTACTTCAGTTCCAGACCATACGAGAAACTGTAGGAAGGTATTATTGTCTACATTATTATCTTGTACTGTAGACTCTTGATTATCATATGAGTATTTGTAGTGCCCCGTCCCTACATCGTGCCCCGTTGACTCGTCCACGGGGTGCGCGAGAAAGGAACACTGTTGCTATCGACTCGGTCGGGACCGATAGGTCGGGATCGATCGAATCGATCGAACGGGAACGGTTGAATTAAGATCCATTCCACGTTATGGGATGGATTCTTCGGAACCAAGTCCCATATTCAGCGGGTTGCGTCTCGAGGATTGACTTTGCGGCTGAGTCGGGAGAGACCTCCCATTGCTCTGTTTTTCACGCCGCTTGCGTTGGTTTTGGCTTTGGTTTTCCGAATGCGTTTTCGTGAATGTTTTCGATGGTTTTCATGGTTTACATTTCGAGCTCACATTTCCTATCGAACTCTTGCATAATACAGTGTTCTAATCGGTTGCTTGTGCGATTTCAGGTGATCGCGTAGGCGACGTCTAGCGCAGCCAACAAGTCCCTCGCCTCAAGCAAAACTCAAGGTGAGTGGCTGACCCCCTTCGTCTCGGCCCTCTATTTCAAATGAGAACTCGGGTAATGTTACAAAAATTGAATGATTCGCTTGCAGAATACTAGTCTTGTATGTTAGAAGGGAAAAAGAAATGTGTTGTGTTGAAAAGAGATATAATTAATTCATGCCTGCAAAACGACCAAGTAAATGAATCGAACACATAACAAGCCCCAACGGTATCCTAAAAATACACCATGTTAACCTATCATGTACTTGGACAACTTGTCGACAAGGGGAATGGTTTCTTCGAGCGGCGACCCGGGGCCACGGGACCGACTCGGCCTAGGAAGAAACTGGTTTTAGCCGAGCTGGATAATAGGCAATCGGTAAGACGGGGGCTTGCATCGGGGCTCGCTACTTGCGTTGTAAGGGTCCCGTATTACCAGGCTATGTCCAAGATGGCTGGTTAGGCCAATTGACCTCCATATCAAACACTTGATATAAATTGTTATAAACTAACATGGTAAGTTTTATGTCGCACGGCGCGCTCCGCCGGAAGAAACCTTGGTGTAACCTAATGCTTCTTATGAAAACATCTAGGATGGTTAGAAAGACCACTGAATGAGCAAGTTGTATGATTTTATCAAATTCTTGAACCAAATGAGAGCCTGGAAATTAATTAGCCACTCGCTAGTACATGTTGATTGTACTGATCCTCGCTCTCTATACAGGTGCGATAGATCTGGAAGGGCGTGCTACGTAAAGGGAGGCAACGCTCGTGTTTTGAAGCTTCGTCCGTGCATTGAAGCTTGGATCAACCCTTTTGAAGACTCCGCTGTTGAAGCATCGAAGACAGATGGAGCGCCTTCCCACCATCCCAGGTGGTTTGTAATTTTGGTTGTAAAGTCAAGGGATGAATGTATGGAATGGCTATCTCGTCGACGTTCATTTTGTAATGGAGTCAGTTTGTAAAAAGCCCGCGCGGCGCCTTTGTATCGAGTCTGTAAAATGATGTTCCATTATCAATAAAGCTTATGTTCCCTTCTCTATAATGTGTGTTCAATTTACTCTGCGCATTCTGCTGTTGTTGTGTTTCAGATAACAATTATGACTATGCCTTGTGCAAGCGCAACTTAGGCTTGCACGGCATCACGCCCGGGGGACGACTATCGATTCTACGAAATCGGGGCGTGACATAATGGTATCAGAGCACGGCTTTACGTCCTTGGCCTCTAGTGTCGAGTTTTCTGTCTCAAATCGTTGGTCTCGTGTCGATGAGATACGTCGTTCCATACAAGGGAGTCCGTAATAAGTTTGGTTACTAATGTATTTTTACCTTCAAATCCCAGAAGGTGCGATGGTGAATGTGTCGAACGAAGAAAGTGCTTCGAGCGGCTCGAGTAGCTCGAGGCCCGGACCCTCAAACGATGCCATGGGACGGATGTTGCGCATGCTGGAAGCGCAACAACAACAAGCTCTGGAGAATCAACGCCTGAATGAGCAACATCGACGGGAGACGGAGGCACATCGACGGGAGGTAGAGGCACGCCAGACCCAGTTCGAGGCCCGATTCGATGCATAATTCAAGTTGCAGCAGAAGCAGCTTGATACTCTTCAGCAGATAGTACAGACGGTGGTGGCCAACAATAACAACTCTACGAGAACTCCTGCCGTGACCGAGCCTACGGCCAGACAAAGTGATGTCGATCCGGAGGCACCCGAGCCTACATATGCAACACCGAGAAGTTCTAACTTCGACGTGTCGAAATTCACAAAAAGTTGCCGTACTTCCTTCTACGGCACAGAAGATCCCTCCTTGGCGATCGACTGGTTAGAGGAACTGGAAGACAAGTTCGAGCTGCTAGACGTCGAAGAGTCCAAGAAAGTCGCATGCGCTCAACTTCTACTCCGGTCGAACGCGCACGACTGGTGGGCCGTGCAAAAGCGAGCGATCAGACGCGACGACGAGACAGCAGCAATTTCTTGGGCCACCTTTCGCGAGGCGTTCGAGATCGAGTACCTCCCCGAAGCCGTTCGACAAGAGAAGGAGAATGAATTTATGCAGCTAAGGCAAGGGAATATGACGGTACGGCAGTATGCAGCAGAGTTCAACAAGTTAGCCAAGTTTGCTGGACAATACCTGCCTTCCATGGCGAGTCGTGCACGACGGTTCGAAGTGGGCCTACGGCCATCTATTTCCGCCCATGTGTCCGTTCCAAAATACCCAACGATGGGGGAGTCTCTCAACCACGCCCTCCGCCTTGAAAGCCAATACCCTCCAGGTGCTGCCGGCGCTGTGCATACCTACAATCACAAACGCCCTAGCCACGCGGGAGGAAACAACGTGACCAAGCGTCTGAACAACGGCCCCCAAGGCGGATATCAAGGGCGTAATCCACGGTACTGCAACCGATGTCACCGAGTCGGTCACACGATCGACTACTGCCGGATACCAGAGGATGGATGCTGGAACTGTGGCAAGAGGGGCCACAAACGTGATGAGTGTCCAACCAGAAGGCCGAACCCAACGGCGCCCCAACAGCTCCGTCCAGGGAATCAAGTTCCAGCGCCTCGAGCCCATCAGCCCGCACCGCAAAATGGCCAAGACCGTTGCCCCAATGCCCAGGGCCGCGTCTATGCCATGACTCGAGATGAAGTGCTTGCATCAGATACGGTCGTGACAGGTATACTTAGTTTCAATAATGTGCCTGCTCGTGTACTATTTGATTCAGGTGCTTCGCATAGTTTTATATCGGCGGACTTTGCCGCCGAGCACAAATTTCCTGTAATATCATTAGACCTCGACCTTAGCGTAAGCACACCTTTCGGCACACCAATACTCACAAACCTAGCCTGCGCTGACGGGATTATCTGTATCGGCGGTCAAAAGATAGGTCTCGATGTGATAGTTCTAGATATGAAGGACTTTGACATCATTCTGAGAATGGATTGGCTCGGGCCGTGCAATGCAACCATAGACTGCGCCAGAAAGACGGTCACTTTCCGCATACCAGGAGTGCCTGAATTCTGTTTTTCATGTGGTGAGGCGTCGTCGTCCTGCATGCTGATCTCGGCGATTTCTGCTCGGAGGATGCTGCATTCTGGGTGCGAAGGCTATTTGGCGTCAGTCCGAGACATGCGACAGGATGTTGCAAACGCGGGTCAGACCGACGTTGTGGCAGAATTCCCCGATGTGTTCCCAGACGAGCTACCCGGCATGTCCCCCGATCGAGAAATCGAGTTCAGCATTGATACATTTCCCGATACTCGACCGATTTCCAAGGCCCCGTACAGAATGGCTCCCGCCGAGTTGAAGGAACTCAAAGTCCAACTACAAGAGTTACTCGATAAAGGGTTTATTCGGCCTAGCGATTCACCGTGGGGAGCGCCCGTATTGTTCGTAAAGAAGAAGGATGGGTCCCTGCGTCTGTGCGTCGATTACCGGGAGCTGAATAAGGCCACCATCCGGAACAAGTACCCATTGCCCCGCATAGACGACTTATTCGATCAACTGCAAGGCGCCTCGGTATTTTCGAAGATTGATCTCCGCTCAGGCTATCATCAACTCAAGATCAAGTCAGACGACGTGCAAAAGTCCGCCTTTCGCACTCGTTACGGCCACTACGAGTTCCTGGTGATGCCATTCGGCCTGACGAACGCCCCTGCCGCCTTCATGGATCTGATGAATCGGGTATTTCGATCCTTTCTTGATAAATTTGTCGTAGTCTTTATTGACGATATTCTGGTCTACTCGAAAGACAGGGCGCAGCATGCAGAACATCTACGGACCGTACTCCAGACACTTCGAGAGAATCAGCTATATACAAAGCAGAGTAAGTGCGAATTTTGGCTCAGCAGCGTATCCTTTCTGGGTCACATCATTTCGTCCGAAGGTATTGCAGTCGATCCGAAGAAGGTGGAAGCCGTTGCTGATTGGAGGCGGCCTGCGTCTGCTAGTGAGATTCGAAGCTTTCTTGGTTTGGCGGGATACTATCGACGCTTCGTGAAAGACTTCGCGAAGATTGCATCGCCATTGACTCGCCTCACTCAAGAGGGAGTCGCGTATGAGTGGTCGGATGACTGTGAAGCTTCATTCCAGGAGCTAAAACGGCGATTGATTTTGGCACCTATACTCGCGCTTCCGGATGGGCCAGAGGGTTTCCAGATATTCACGATGCTTCAGGCCAGGGCTTGGGATGTGTGCTCATGCAGCGGAACAAGGTGATATCCTTCGCCTCGAGACAATTGAAGCCGCACGAGAAGAACTATCCTACGCACGACTTGGAGTTAGCGGCAATTGTGTTCGCGTTGAAATTGTGGCGTCACTATCTATATGGTGTGGCGTGCGTGATCTATACCGACCACAAGAGCCTCAAGTATCTCTTCACTCAGAAGGAGTTGAACTTGCGACAGCGGCGCTGGCTCGAACTGATAAAAGACTATGACTTGACGATCGACTACACTCCGGGCAAGGGAAATGTGGTGGCGGACGCTCTGAGTCGGAAATATCCTGCCTCGCTATCCATCAATCGCAGACTACTACAAGATTTAGAAGAAATGGGCATCGATCTCCGGGTTCGATTCAGGGATATACGGTTGGCGCAGCTGCAGTTAGAGCCGAGTTTGCTGGAAAAGATCAAGACCGCTCAGAAGGATGATCCGTACCTGAAGAAAATGCGCGAACGAATTTCAACAGGTAGTGCGACCGACTTTGCGGAAGACAAGACCGGCGTGCTGAGAATGAATGGCCGACTATGTGTTCCGGATGATTCAGAACTACGAAAGGAGATAATGTCGGAGGCCCATTATACAAAATATACATTGCATCCAGGCAGTACCAAGATGTATAAGGACCTCCGTACGACCTTCTGGTGGCACGGGATGAAGAGAGATGTGGCGCTCTTCGTGTCGCAATGCATGGCCTGTCAGCAGGTGAAAGCTGAACATCAACGACCGGGCGGGGAGATGCAGAACCTTGCCATTCCAGAGTGGAAATGGGATCATGTCACGATGGACTTTATTGTTGGCCTGCCGAAGACACCACGGGGGAGCGACGCTATCTGGGTCATCGTCGATCGACTAACCAAGTCAGCGCACTTTATTGCCATCAAAGTTACTTGGAGCGTTGATCGCCTGGCACAGATTTATCTTGACGAGATAGTATGGCTGCACGGAGTTCCAGTATCCATCGTCTCTGATCGGGATTCACGGTTCATGTCGCGATTCTGGAGTAGCCTTCAGTCGGCGCTGGGTACCAAGTTGCAGTTCAGCTCAGCTTACCATCCTCAGACCGACGGCCAAACGGAGCGCGTTAATCAGATTCTCGAAGACATGCTACGGCTCTGCGCAATTGACTTCAAATCAAGCTGGGACGTCCACCTACCGTTGGCGGAATTTGCATACAACAATAGCTATCAGTCCAGCATCCAAATGGCGCCGTATGAAGCTTTGTACGGCCGGAAGTGCAGATCGCCCATTTGCTGGGATGAAGTCGGGGAACGGCAGATACTCGGCCCGGAACTGGTGGAACAGACTGTGGAGAAGGTCAAGCTCATTCGGGAAAGACTGAAGATTGCACAGAGTCGACAAAAGAGCTACGCCGATACCCATCGAAGACCGCTTGAGTTCCAGGTGGGCGATCATGTGTTCCTGAAGGTGTCGCCTATGCGAGGAGTCACTCGGTTCGGCGCGAAGGAGAAGCTGAGTTCGAGATTCGTTGGGCCGTTTGAAATACTCGAGCGAGTCGCCCCAGTGGCCTATAAAATTGCCCTACCGTCGGCGCTCGAAGGTGTGCACAACGTCTTCCACGTCTCCCAGCTGCGGAAGTACGTGCACGACCCTAGCCACGTGGTGGATTTTGGCCAGCTAGAGCTAAAGTCCGACTTATCCTACGTCGAAGTGCCAGTTCAAATCTTAGAACGCAAGGATAAGCTGCTGCGGAATCGGACGATCCCTCTCGTTCGCGTACTTTGGAGGAACCATGCGGCAGAAGAGTCGACATGGAAACTCGAGTCTGAGATGAAGGAAAAGTTTCCTTTATTATTTTCATAGAGGTAGGTTCTGTTCATAAGTTTCGAGGACGAAACTTTTTCTTAGTTGGTTATGGTGTAGTGCCCCGTCCCTACATCGTGCCCCGTTGACTTGTCCACGGGGTGCGCGAGAAAGGAACACTGTTGCTATCGACTCGGTCGGGACCGATAGGTCGGGATCGATCGAATCGATCGAACGGGAACGGTTGAATTAAGATCCATTCCACGTTATGGGATGGATTCTTTGGAACCAAGTCCCATATTCAGCGGGTTGCGTCTCGAGGATTGACTTTGCGGCTGAGTCGGGAGAGACCTCCCGTTGCTCTGCTTTTCACGCCGCTTGCGTTGGTTTTGGCTTTGGTTTTCCGAATGCGTTTTCGTGAATGTTTTCGATGGTTTTCATGGTTTACATTTCGAGCTCGCATTTCCTATCGAACTCTTGCATAATACAGTGTTCTAATCGGTTGCTTGTGCGATTTCAGGTGATCGCGTAGGCGACGTCTAGCGCAGCCAACAAGTCCCTCGCCTTAAGCAAAACTCAAGGTGAGTGGCTGACCCCCTTCGTCTCGACCCTCTATTTCAAATGAGAACTCGGGTAATGTTACAAAAATTGAATGATTCGCTTGCAGAATACTAGTCTTGTATGTTAGAAGGGAAAAAGAAATGTGTTGTGTTGAAAAGAGATATAATTAATTCATGCCTGCAAAACGACCAAGTAAATGAATCGAACACATAACAAGCCCCAACGGTATCCTAAAAATACACCATGTTAACCTATCATGGACTTGGACAACTTGTCGACAAGGGGAATGGTTTCTTCGAGCGGCGACCCGGGGCCACGGGACCGACTCGGCCTAGGAAGAAACTGGTTTTAGCCGAGCTGGGTAATAGGCAATCGGTAAGACGGGGGCTTGCATCGGGGCTCGCTACTTGCGTTGTAAGGGTCCCGTATTACCAGGCTATGTCCAAGATGGCTGGTTAGGCCAATTGACCTCCATATCAAACACTTGATATAAATTGTTATAAACTAACATGGTAAGTTTTATGTCGCACGGCGCGCTCCGCCGGAAGAAACCTTGGTGTAACCTAATGCTTCTTATGAAAACATCTAGGATGGTTAGAAAGACCACTGAATGAGCAAGTTGTATGATTTTATCAAATTCTTGAACCAAATGAGAGCCTGAAAATTAATTAGCCACTCGCCAGTACATGTTGATTGTACTGATCCTCGCTCTCTATACAGGTGCGATAGATCTGGAAGGGCGTGCTACGTAAAGGGAGGCAACGCTCGTGTTTTGAAGCTTCGTCCGTGCATTGAAGCTTGGATCAACCCTTTTGAAGACTCCGCTGTTGAAGCATCGAAGACAGATGGAGCGCCTTCCCACCATCCCAGGTGGTTTGTAATTTTGGTTGTAAAGTCAAGGGATGAATGTATGGAATGGCTATCTCGTCGACGTTCATTTTGTAATGGAGTCAGTTTGTAAAAAGCCCGCGCGGCGCCTTTGTATCGAGTCTGTAAAATGATGTTCCATTATCAATAAAGCTTATGTTCCCTTCTCTATAATGTGTGTTCAATTTATTCTGCGCATTCTGCTGTTGTTGTGTTTCGGATAACAATTATGACTATGCCTTGTGCAAGCGCAACTTAGGCTTGCACGGCATCACGCCCGGGGGACGACTATCGATTCTACGGAATCCGGGCGTGACAGTATTGCCTATTTTTCATATGATTATCTCTCTTGTTGTTATTTCATTGTTATTTTCTGTGGATATGAGATCAGATTTAGGCCAAAGATTGATTACATGCTAGGATACCCAACAAGATTGACAACCATAATCGCCGTATGACGTATTTATACCTTATATGGTGTAGCTGGCCTATGTACTTCCCCGTATTTTGGTACTGGTGTCATGCCCCGATCCAGAAAATTGCTCTTCCTCGCTAGATTTTACCCGAATCACCGTCCTCGCTGGGGCGTGATGCCGCACGAGCCTGGAGTTGCGCTCGTGCAAAGCAAGATAATGGTTCACATAGTGATTATCTCAAATTTGTAACATAAGCAGCGGAAGGAAACAAGAATACAACAAGAATCTCTTTTATTCATAATGAACTGAAGGTTACAAAGGCTCTGAATAGCCCAACATATATGCCTATTGGCTACAATGCTCATGATCTCTCTAGCTCACAAAGGATTACATTGTTCCATACATTATGCCTCTTTATAGCCACCAAGTAGTCTTCGGCCGAACATCTCCATGTCGCAAGTCCGAACGCATATGCGGTAGCTCCTCTTAAACGCCAAGGACTCCATGCCTCGGCACGTCCAAGCCAAGCTCCGCCCCGAGCCGATCATAACCTGAGCCTGCACATAAACTAGTGGGGGATTAATGCTTTCGTCCTCGCTTCGCACTGATCAAGACCCGCTCGCACCCAAACCAAACACTTAATCATTTAGTAGAACATGCATCATTATTGGTGATCTTTCTACTTAGCCTTAGGATCAGTTTCATAGCAATACTTAAACATAACACATTATCATAAATGTGTCCCATGCTGTGTTCCTGCAGCAGATACAGTTAGCCATAATATGAATGTAAACATAGTGTTCGTGCTCATCTCCGTTCCATATTGCCTAGCCTGTACGGATTAGAACTTAACATGAAATCATATTCATTCACGCAACAACCAACCATAAACTTAGACCATGTATAAGGGTCGCAGGCCCTGCGCCTGCACCCGACTCTCATCTCAGCCCACCGGCCCTATCTATATGAAGGTCACGGTGTTTCGTACCGTAATGGACTTGGCATCTCTTATGTGTAAGCCTACAATCGCTTCGATACGGGTTGCTAGCCCAGTATACGAAGGATCCCAAGCTTACGGATATCATAGATTATCACAGCACTGGACGGTCGCAATCCGTCCGAATGATGTGCACCATAAATACCACACATAATTTCCTCCTAGGCCGAACGGTCCCGGTGCCCCGGTCGTAACCGTTCGAGGGAAGCCGCACCCGTGCACGGGCCATCCGAGTCCATTGACCATGCAATACGTATCATAGCATACAAGTCATATCGTCCAACCAATCTCGTGTTCCATAAACATAGTCTCGATCCATAAACGGTTTCCCGTGCCATAAACGGTTTTCCGTGCCATAAACATAATCTACCATTCATATGGGGAGCTCCGTCGGCGTTATGCCCCAACACATCCATATTGATGCACGACGCCCAACGGCTTAGTCATCTAACGCGTACCATTCGTAAGTTATTCTCATAGCATAATTCCGTATTATTTAGTCTTTTCGTAACATAAGTGCCCGAGGGCACGCTCAGTACCGTAATCAATGTTCTATACCTAGTGTTCAATGTTCTCGGAGGCGTGCACATGATGCACATCTCATTATCATCTGTCAATGTTCTACCATCATTGCCCTACCGTGACCCGTGCACTCGATGCACGTCGCTTCAATTGTTCGATTGTTCAATATTCTATCTTAGTGTTCAACGCATATTTAGATCTTTCATCGCCGAGCCACGCTCGCTAACTCGATAACATCTTACGCATACCATAACATATTTTATTAGACGTGAAGGAATAGGGAGAGAGAGTCAAGAACCCGCCCACCTTAAGCCGATACGCCTTGTCGTTTCGCCGATTGAAGCATCTCGCTTCCATAACTCGATCGCATAGCTAACTCCCGGACTTAGCCATTCCTTTGGACTACTCGGTTGATTTGGCCTATCGCGCCCATACCACGATCCGTAATCCAGCATAAAGGCATAGCCTGCACACCAGATCAACAAACGTTAGCACTTGCTCAACGAAACTTATCCTTTGCATCGATTCGATTCATAGATTCCAACCGACTCAAAGCTTACCTTTGGCCAACGTAACTCTCGCATCGATACTTCATCGGGTCAACGCAACTCTTCGAGTCAACGACTCATCATAATGTACCGTACGGAGCGGGGCATTACATAATATACCACTCAAAATCAGGTTCGTCCTCGAACCGAAACCAACACTTAATCCAAGTGCCTCGCATAGATCGTTTCGCGATCTCGTGCTACTATCGTTGGAATCATACAACTTAGTTTGGATCATACACATATTTTAGGCGTCCCACCAATATATGCATTTCAGCCAAGCTAAGTTATAGGATATCGGTACACTAACAAGCTCAACTTAAATCCTCAAGCACCCATCGTTCCATTCTCGACTTAGTCAAATCTTAGCGCCTATTCCCAAAATACTTCTCGTATGTTTATTCCATAGCATGCGATCATCTTTCAACATCTTGCACATAACTTAATTCAAACCATAACTTCGATCTCATAAGTTTCTCGCCGATCATCTAACGCATGCACTGCATCGAGTCATTGCGCATCCGATCACAACAATTCTCTGCAACGCTTATTTGCCCAACTGTTTGCCTATTTCTCGTATAAGTCAAGTCTTTCATCCTATCATTCATAACATTTGGCCTTAACGACATGGACTAAGTCAACATGTCACAAATTCCTTTGTCTACCATCCGTACTAAGTCTCGCTCACAACTATCCATATGTGATTCACGTTCTCTCGCTCTATCCACGCATTGCGTCTGGGGCTACCCCCGCTAGGTAACTTATCCAAACATCGTGCTTAATTTTTCTAACACAAGAGGTCAACTTGAGTCCATGATGCCCAAAGGCAACAATCTTTTCGACCCAAGGTCTCTTACGATACGCCTATCTCCGATACTCGATCGAGTACAAATCCTTTACTCAATTCTGGAATCAATCCCGACTAGTTCGTTTCATAACATAGATAGCACGCTCAATGCACATAGCCTAACCGTTACTCAATCGATCTACGACACAACTCTTAGGGTCGTTCTACTATCCGTCGCTCTCGTGCGTTATAAAAATCCTTGCAATCGTCTTACCGCATCACTATACTAGGCACGTTCCTCAACATCCATTCGATCTAACATAACTTTTCTGACCATATCGATTCTAGTACTCGCCAACTTTCGAAACACGATACTTACTCGCTTAGACTTATCCTTAACATGCACTACCTCATCTTTCATCCTCGACGAAATTTCTTATGCGATTTCATTGGGTCATCCTATGGGACTTCAACATTCACTTGATTTGGCGGTCAAGTCTTCTAGGGTCATCTGCCCCAAAACTATGCTCGATAATTGAAGATCATCAACGAGGGACAGTTACATCGAACCATGCTATATCCTATTGCGGAGCCAAATCAATTCCCGACAATTCCTATGCGACTTCATCCAATCTGACATAACAATTCATAATTTCTCTACTCCCGTGCAACTGATGCGCCGTTGCTACTCGAATGACTCATGCGCTTGCGCACCGTTACTACTCGAATCACTCATATGTTACCGTCGACTATCCTTGCCAGTCATATGACATCTACTCGCCTCAAGTCCGAGTTTACCTATCCGTGATCATAGCTCGACACATTTCGTACTCATCAAAACCATCCTCGAACAACTTTCGCATCAAACCACAAGTCCATATCAAATTTGCCACGCCTCGCAAGTTCGATCATCCCCGCTGGATGAATCACCATACCAGCGCTCACGCAGAATGATCGTTCTAATTTGACGTGACGCATGTACGAGGCTGGTGTTGCGCTCTCTCAAGACAAGAATATCAACATAGTGGTGATCCACGAAACAATCCAGACACTTTCGTTTTCATCCAAGTAACGTACATCCCCTCTCGAATTTTCCGAAGCACTACCGTTATCATTTCAATTGCTATAACTTAACTTGCATCTTATTCATCCAACAACAATGCTCAACATAATTTTCGTTCATTCGATCAGAGTATTCTCGAGTTATTGCATATCGTCTTTGATACGCCTCAATACCATCGTCGATATGCATAACTTGAACATCTTTCTTTCTCATAAGCTCAAACCCGTTACAATCATTGCCATTATCCGAACTCGAATACGAATCAAGTCTCACACTTATCAAGATTCATTCCGTTATAACTCACTACCAAAATCGCAACACAATTTCCAATTCACATATTCATTCTCATATCCCTAACTCGTACTTCCAAATCGTGCTACCGATTCATCGCACTAACCCAATTTCGTTCATACGATTTCTTCGTACCTACTCAACGTAATCTCGACCGAGTCGACTATTTCCTCAATGCAATTTTTCTTTCGCTATGCTCCGTCTACCGTTCGACTTACACTTAACGAATCCTCGTCCGACGTATCCTCCGTGGATATGACTTCGCACATAATCGTTCGACTCAATTCATCGAAGCATACTTGCATCGACTTCTCTCAAGTCATTCCCACTCAAGTCTCGGTACTACTCCGTCCGTTGCGGACAAACCTATCGTAACAACATAATCGTCTCGACAAAGTCTATCGCAAGTCACCAACCGGCTTAACATAGATATCGCCAAGTGGTATTCCATATACCACTCAGGATCGAGCCTATCTTATCGATACAATACTTCGCTACACTTGCTCGCATAATTGGTATTGCATATACCACTCGAAATCGAGTCATTACTCGACTTTACACTCCGCATAGATCCGACACCTATCTTCCGATCAACTATCCCGTATGGCGATCCTTCCGATCCCAGCTCTAGCGTTTGCTTACTCGAGTTGGCACAACAACTGAACCAACATACACCATCGTTCACTTAAGTTGACATACATTCGATCTAGCCGTACCATGGCGATCATATCGATCACACCCGTAATATTCGCTTATTCAAGCTCAATGCTACATACGGCCAACATAAATGTTCGCCTACTCAACTCGACTCATTATTATCGCATCCACGATTTTCTAATCTCGTTCATTGCAACTCGTGCAACAACTTACTCTCGATACTTAAGGTCTTTACTCAATCTCGTGCAACATATCGCTATCCATTCGCATAGCCATACGACACGCATCATACCATATCGACTCGTTGCACCGATGCAACGAACGATTCACGACTTGCTGCACTCCGTGCAACCAACAACACATAACCATTCGCATAGCCACATGACTCGTATCGTCTCACATATCAACCCATTGTACTTCGTGCAACCAACAACACATATCTCCTCGTACTTCGTGCGACCAACAACACATAGCTCCTCGTACTTCGTGCGACCGACTATACATATCGTTGCACTTCATGCAACCAACATCACCATATTCGTTGCAGTTCGTGCGACCAGCATTCCATAACTCGTTGCACTTCATGCAACCAACATTACCATATTCGTTGCACTTCATGCAACCGACGACTCGTAACTTTGTTGCACTTCGGGAAATCAACATCTTATAAATCATTGCACTTCGTGCAACCAACGTTCTCCAATGGGACTCGAAGATCACGCGATAGTCACGACATACTTGTGGCAGACGTACACACTTAATATAGACTTATTGTATGGAACATCCAATGTAGCATCGAGCAGATCCATGAGCCATGCGGTTGCGGAAACAACTTAGAGTCAACTGAATTCGATAGCGAAACAACTGAGGGTCAAAGAGATTCGTTCACGGTCCAGAGAATGGAACCGCTCTGATACCAACTTGTCATGCCCCGATCCGTGAAATCGCTCGTCCTCGCTAGATTTTACCCGAATCATCGTCCTCGCTGGGGCGTGATGCCGCACGAGCCTGGAGTTACGCTCGTACAAGGCAAGATAACGGTTCACATAGTGATTATCTCAAATTCGTAACATAAGCAGCGGAAGGAAACAAGAATACAACAAGAATCTCTTTTATTCATAATGAACTGAAGGTTACAAAGGCTCTGAATAGCCCAACATATATGCCAATTGGCTACAACGCTCATGATCTCTCTAGCTCACAAAGGATTATATTGTTCCATACATTATGCCTCTTTATAGCCACCAAGTAGTCTTCGGCCGAACATCTCCATGTCGCAAGTCCGAACGCATATGCGGTAGCTCCTCTTGAACGCCAAGGACTCCATGCCTCGGCACGTCCAAGCCAAGCTCCGTCCCGAGCCGATCATAACCTGAGCCTGCACATAAACTAGTGGGGGATTAGTGCTTTCGTCCTTGCTTCGCACTGATCAAGACCCGCTCGCACCCAAACCAAACACTTAATCATTTAGTGGAACATGCATCATTATTGGTGATCTTTCTACTTAGCCTTAGGATCAGTTTCATAGCAATACTTAAACATAACACATTATCATAAATGTGTCCTATGCCGTGTTCCTGCAGCAGATACAGTTAGCCATAATATGAACGTAAACATAGTGTTCGTGCTCATCTTCGTCCCATATTGCCTAGCCTGCACGGGTTAGAACTTAACATGAAATCATATTCATTCACGCAACAACCAACCATAAACTTAGACCATGTATAAGGGTCGCAGGCCCTGCGCCTGCACCCGACTCTTATCTCAGCCCACCGGCCCCATCTATATGAAGGTCACGGTGTTTCGCACCGTAATGGACTTGGCATCTCTTATGTGTAAGCCTACAATCGCTTCAATACGGATTGCTAGCCCAGTATCCGAAGGATCCCAAACTTACGGATATCATAGCTTATTACTAACTGGACGGTCGCAATCCGTCCGAATGATGTGCACCATAAATACCACACATAATTCCCTCCTAGGCTGAACGGTCCCGGTGCCCCGGTCGTAACCGTCCGAGGGAAGCCGCACCCGTGCACGGACCATCCGAGTCCATTGACCATGCAATACGTACCATAGCATACAAGTCATATCGTCCAACCAATCTCGTGTTCTATAAACATAGTCTCGATCCATAAACGGTTTCCCATGCCATAAACGATTTTTCGTGCCATAAACATAATCCACCATTCATATGGGGAGCTCCGTCGGTGTTATGCCCCAACATATCCATATTGATGTACGACGCCCAACGGCTTAGTCATCTCATACTCGTATTCAACGCGTACCATTCGTAAGTTATTCTCATAGCATAATTCCGTATTACTTAGTCTTTTCGTAACATAAGTGCCCGAGGGCACGCTCAGCACCGTAATCAATGTTCTACGCCTAGTGTTCAATATTCTCGGAGGCGTGCACGTGATGCACATCTCATTATCATCTGTCAATGTTCTTCCATCATTGCCCTACCGCGACCCGTGCACTCGATGCACGTCGCTTCAATTGTTCGATTGTTCAATATTCTATCTTAGTGTTCAACGCATATTTAGATCTTTTATCGCCGAGCCACGCTCGCTAACTCGATAACATCTTACGCATACCATAACATATTTTATTAGATGTGAAGGAATAGGGAGAGAGAGTCAAGAACCCGCCCACCTTAAGCTGATACGCCTTGTCGTTTCGCCGATTGAAGCGTCTCGCTTCCATAACTCGATCGCATAGCTAACTCCCGGACTTAGCCATTCCTTTGGACTACTCGGTTGATTTGGCCTATCGCGCCCATACCACGATCCGTAATCCAGGATAAAGGCATAGCCTGTACACCAGATCAACCAACATTAGCACTTGCTCAACGGAACTTATCCTTTACATCGATTCGATTTATAGATTCCAACCGACTCAAAGCTTACCTTTGGCCAACGTAACTCTCGCATCGATTCGCATCGATACTTCATCGGGTCAACGCAACTCTTCGAGTCAACGACTCATCATAATGCACCGTGCGGAGCGGGGCATTACAACTGGGGCATAACAACATCAAGGAGTACGATATCATACTTGGCATGGATTGGTTGGGTGCATGCCACACAACCATCGAGTGCGCGAAGAAGAGAGTTGTATTCCGTGTCCCTGGCGAAGCAGAGTTCTCCTACTCATACGGAGCAACGTCGAAGACAGCCATGGTTATATCGATGATTTTGGCAAGGTGCATGTTGCGTTATGGTTGTAGCGGGTTCCTAGCATCAGTTCAAGACACGAGAAAGGAGATTGTAAGCACGGAGCAGACTGAAGTCGTAGAGGATTTTCCTGACGTGTTTCCAGACGAGTTGCCAGGGATGTCGCCAAATTAAGAGATATAATTCAGCATTGACACCTTTCCGGGCACTCGGCTGATATCCAAAGCACCCTACCGAATGGCGCCGGTGGAACTGAAGGAACCGAAGGCACAACTATAAGAGCTGCTAGACCGCAGATATATTCACCCTAGCGTCTTCCTGTGAGGTGCTCCAGTACTATTTGTGAAGAAGAAGGATGGATCGATACAGCTATGCATCGACTATCGGAAGCTTAACAAAGCCACAATGCGAGACAAGTACCCTTTGTCGAGGATCGGCGACTTGTTTGATCAACTGCAAGGGGCCACAGTAATTTCTAATATTGATCTTCTCTTAGTCTATGTCAGTTAAATATCAAGCCCGAGGACATGCCGAAGTCCGCCTTTCGTACTCGAACGGCCACTACGAGTTCCTAGTTATGTCGTTCGGTTTGACAAACGCACCCGCCACCTTCATGGATCTAACGAACAGAGTCTTTCGATCGTTCATAGACAAATTCATAGTCGTATTCATTGACACATTCTCATCTATTCGAAATATAAGGTAGAGCACGCAGAGCATCTCTTCACATCTTTCCTCCATCTCCTCAAAATATACTTTTCTGGAAGCGAATCGACATCATATTCTTCGATAAGCACATGACGCTCATGTCTGCACAGAATCCCTCCAAATTAAATATGTGACAACTGCAGAAAAAATCACGTTCCTGCATTTGAAATGAAACAATGAAAACCTGAATTTTATGAAAGCCATAGACTGAAGTTCTCGCTTGGAAATCATACTCTACAACCTCTGCACCATCTCGTGTATTAATTACTTTACAGTACATCTTTCTTGTCAACTCTGCCATAAACTCTCTAAATTTTAGAAGGGCGTAAACTTGCTGAAGTTGTGCTTCTATTTCGTAAAAGTGATACATGGAATAACCTATGAAAATGACTGAAAATCTGTATACGTTTCTTTTTTCAGCCTTATTCCTTAGAGCATTTTCATTCTGCTCTACAAAATGCTTTAAAGTTGTCTTTGAATTAACATACACATCAAAAAAAGGAATTTATACTCTCACTTCTCTGAGTAGTTGACATCACAACCCAAAACATTATTTTTAGGAAGCAAGATACCAACCGTCTCCTCTCTTAGGGGAGAACTATACTTTTGGTCATTGAATGTTTACAAAACATAAGTTTTAATCACTCTCTCAATATATTTTTGGTTGCTAAGTGACTAAAAATTAAGTTTGGCAAACATTCAATAACCAAAAGTATTGCGTTCCCCCTCTCCTCGTATAATCCACTCAACCAAGTATTTTTCTCCAATCTGTACTTATCAATCATCTCAGCCCATTGTTTCTCTATCTCTGTAGTGGCTTGTGTTAAGAAAAGAGTCATGCTCATTACATAATTTCTTTTTTAGTATTTTCCTTCTTTATAATATTACCGTTGTACTTTCCTTCTTTGTAATATTACCGTTGTACTTACTAAATTTGTTTTCTTTGTAATCTCTATAAATTGAGATTTTTCTCTAATGAATAAATACACAAAAAATTATTCCATTCTCCATTGCTAACATGGTATCAGAGCCTTGACACTAACTCTTTTATCAATTTCAGCCGTCGTACTTCCCTCGATTCCATCCATCGCGCCTCCTGTTCGAAGTCTGACTGTCCAGCTGGTGAGCACTAGATTCAGAGCTCTGCCGTGAACTCCTCCGTCGATCCGCCAGAAGCTCACCGTTCGCCCCGTTCGAACGATATATCCAACTCAGATCCAGACTGTGGCTTCTCATACTCTGCTTCCGCCTGTAGAACCCAACTCGCGGTAGTGAGAAGTCCGAACCACACACTCTGGCCTATGTCGACGTCTCCGCAATCGCTCACGACAGTTTGCACAATTTTTTTTGTATTCCAATTTCTTACTCTAGACTATAGTTCACTATTATTCAAATCAATAACCACTGAACACGTGGACCTAGCAGATACCTTTTTTATTATAAACTCTTATTCACCGTTACACAAAAAAAACTACTATTTTCTTTTATATTAACTACAAGTCTATATAGACTATATAGGTTTAGTAACATCTAATCTCATTTTTTTTACAACAAAAAAAATTCCGAAGTCAAAAGACACTTGTTAGATTCCACAAGTGAGGATTTTGTGTGTGTGCGTTTTCTTCTTGTTAACTTCTTTCTTACAAATTTTGCACAATCTTTTATGAATATTTTGACACCCTCCGGTCCTAGTCTTTAACCACTACAGTTATTTAAGATATGATCAAACATGCACTTACCGGTAACTCTATTGTAGCCTCTACTTTTTCAGGTATTTACTCCAATAGTTGGTTTCTTGACTCTGGTGCATCACATCATATGACATATAATTCAAAATGTTTTGAAAATTTAACTTCTATTTCTTCATCTTCTATAATTTATACTGCTGATGGTACTACTATTACGGCAAGTCATATCGGTTCTGTTAAAACATCTAATGATCTAGTTGTCTCAGATGTTTTGCTTGTGCCAAAACTTTCAATGAATCTTCTCTCTGTCGGACAATTATGTGATCAAGGATTTGATATTAACTTCTCGTCTATTGGTTGTGTCATTCAGGATCGCTCGATGGGGAAGCAAGTTGGGACATGCCATAAAATTGGTAGACTTTTTGCCATAGACAAACTTACTATCCCACTCGTAGTTGGTACCTCATTTATTACTCCAACAACTATTTCATCTCCTTTTATGTTTTGGCATTCTAAATTAGGTCATGTTTCTTTTTCTCAACTTCGATATATGCTGAATAAAGGATTGTTGGGCTCTGTAGATAAAGAACCTTATTGTGCTGCTTGTAAACTTGCTAAACAACCTGTACTTCCTTTTCATAAAAGTATAACTTCTTCAAAAACACCTTTTAATATTGTGTATTCTGATGTTTGGGACAAAGCTCCTATTAAAACTATGGGAGGTGCTCAATATTTTGTACTCTTTATTGATGACTATACTCGCTATACATGGACATGTTTATTACATTCTCGTTCTGATTTTTTTAAAGTATATATTAAATTTTGCACAATGATCAAAACACTGTTTTCAAAAACCATTACAAAATTTAGATCAGGCTCCGGAGGAGAATATGTATCCAATTCCTTCCTTGATTTTTTAAAAACTCAAGGAACCATTCCCCAATTATCATGTATTGAGACACCTGAACAAAATGGTGTTGCAGAACACAAACACCGTCATATTGTGGAAACTGCACGTACTTTACTTCTCTCCTCCTCAGTTCCACATAATTTCTAGGGAGGGTCCTTTCACACTTTTACTTATATCATAAATCGAATTCCTTCATCAGTCACTAGCGGGATATCCCCCTTTGAATGTCTTTATCAGACCCCTCCAGATTACTCAGAACTTCGAGTCTTTGGCTCCACCTGCTTTGTCCTTTTATCCAAAAGAGAACGAGATAAACTTAGCAAGAAAACAACTATGTGTGTATTTTTAGGCTACGGTGTTCAACAAAATTTTTACAGATGTTATGATCCCTCCTCTTTGAAAAACTTTATGTCTCTCGACATGTTACATTTTGGGAAAATATACCATTTTACTCACTCCCAAAATATCAAACAAATGTCTCGGATTCACTTCATTGTCATGATCCTTTTATCGATTCACCACCTGATAGTCCTGAACAAACACCACCAAAAAATCATCCTACACAATGTACTGAACCAGCAATAGTACCACCATCGGACCCTCCTATACAATATTCTGACATACTCTCTCCGGATAATAATCCAACAGTTGTTGAGCAAGTCTCTCCGAAAACGGATCCAGTGCCCTCAATTTCCACTCGACCTGTTCGTGATAAACACCAACCTGCTTATCTGACAGATTATCACTGTTACATTTCTGCTCTTTTATCCCTTCATGAACCAACAACATATCGTGAGGTCTCTTCTGACCCACTTCGGCAACAAGCAATGACCGAAGAGCTAACTGCTCTACAAGATACTAATACATTAGATCTTGTGGATCTTCCTCCTGATAAATCTGATGTTCGATGTAAATGGATTTACAAGATAAAAATAAAACATGATTGTTCTGTTGACCGATACAAGGCCCATTTAGTTGTAAAAGGCTTTACATAAGAATATGGTTGATTATGAAGAAACTTTTGCCCCTATTGCTCGTATGACTACTATACGAATCTTAATTGCAGTTGCTTCTACGCGTCAATGGAAATTATATCAAATGGATGTCAAGAATGTCACGCCCCGCTCCCGGAGGAGCGATCTTCCTCGCTAAGGCATGATGCCGCACGAGCCTAGGTTGCACTCGTGCAAGGCTAAGTCCAGAAATGACCGATTTGAACTAGGCCACAGAGTCGCACAAAGCGTCCCTATTGCGACAGAAGTAATTGAACACAAGTTAAAGCAAATTCAAAACTCTTTATTGATATTCAAGAAGTGTTACAAGCGGTGCTAGGCCGAGATTACAAATCGCTCAAGCTCTTTCTTTCGAAATATAAAAGGCATGCCAAGCGGCTTACAAGATGGAATGATACATGGCGATGTTTCGATACATTATGTCCTGTATATGGTGCTTCAACTCCTCTGCAAGGCTCCAAGGCTCCCGAGTTAGCTCTACGCCTTAGCATGTTCGAGGAAAATCTCTGCACCCGACGAGGTTCTCCCGCACCCTGCAAGCAAACTCTGTAGTTATCAGTACATTATTATGCACTGGTGGGGAGGCTAGCTCGTCTATTCGCTATTATTACCAAACACATTAAATTTATTTTCGTGCACCATCTATCAATTATTGTCTACTAATCTTGCCTTAGGATTAGTTTCATGGCATATTGCAAAACCTATCTCGTGTTACCGATATCGAGTGTCGTATAGGAAATACATGCGCAACTTACCATACTTATCGTCCGATCTTCCCTGTCTAAGGCAAACCAAGTTAGCCAACACATTATACGTAAAGATTTGACAGATTTTTATAGAAAATACGAGTATCTTTAACGTGTTTCTGCCTCGGGTGAAGTACTCAAATTTCTTTCAGATGTTCATTTAGTTGTTCAGCTTACTCAGGTTACCTGTTTCAATACAAGGACTCGCATATGGATTGCCACCAGCGAGTCCACTTAATTTATATGCATCGCCCACTGGCGATACAAGCCATTTGGACTTCCTGATCGTGGTATTCGTAGTATCTATCAGACGATGATGGCTGGTACACCCTGATAGGCTACGCATACCGATATTACGTCGCTTGAGCTGACCGAGCCCTCATCTAGGGTGTCCGTATGGCATGATTCCTCCTAGGCCGACACGATCCCTGGTCACCCAGCTTTTGATCGTCCGAGGAATTCTTCTTTCTCTTTACTCGTGCACGAGTTGTACACGACCATTTCGTATTCTTTTTTTTATTTCTTTATCTTATCGGTTCTCCGAGCCATATCGGATTATCGACTAGGTTGGAGGCGACATCCGTGTAGCGCGGGTAGCGAGCTTCGTTGCACATCCTCATCATACCTGTCGCTAATCATCTTTCTTTTCTTTCTTTCACTTATTCTCGACACGATTCCTGGGACACCTAGCTTCTGATCGTTCGAGTTCTTCTTTCCATTCTTTCATTCTTTTATTTGTTCTTTCTTTCATTTGTACATTCATTCATTTATTCATTATGTATCTCCTGGTACGGGAACTGCCTTGGTGATCCAACGGTCCCAAAGCCTTTCGATGTTTCTATTACTTTGCTCGAAACGACTAATTTGATAGTCTTTCTGCCTCAATTCAGTAAACCATTCATTGTTTATTGCCTCAAGTTTTGTTTATTGTTTCATTGCATACTTGAGCGCATAAGGTACTTGAAACATAAGCTGTGCCTTGGCACGAGCGTGGAGTACGGTGCGAGGATTCAAGTAAATTCCCAAGCTCATTTTCATGTTCTACACAAGCATACAAGATGGGATTATTCCCTTAGCTAGGTGCATTGAGTTCTCTTATTAGCATGCAGGGGGTTATCGCCTAGCGATTTAGCAATATTGTCCGTATTATTATGTGTTTAGGTTAAGCAAAGATAGGTTCATCGGAGCCACCCACCTTAGCGATGGTTGCATCGGCTGAGTGAGACTCCGAGTGTGCCTTTGAAAGTCTAAGTTTGGATTCTTCTGAAGGGGTAAGTCCATTGACTTTGCCATAGTTCGTTGCTGTAACCCCGCTTTCCCGAATTATTGACTTTTTGTATTTTTTTGGGATTTTATAATTTAGTCATATTTTTGTTTATGGTTTGTTTATGGAATATTAATTTTATTAGTATCATGACGTGGTTTAAAACATTTTGGCTATTAAGTTATTACGAATCTAATTTGTTTTTTTATTCTTAAAAAAAATTCTTGATAAATTAAATTGATTACTTAGCTCAAGAGAGCAATTCAAATTTTGTACAAATTAAGTTTTCCTCCATTTCTTTTTCCCTCTCTCCAAGTCTCTAACAAACTTCCTACAATCCCAACCACATTTCTAACTGATTTTTCCTACAGTTTGTAATAAATCATATCTTAGGGGTCTTTTTAGAAAAATCCTAATTCTTTCCTAAATCCTATTTAAATCCTCTCTCTCTCTTCTCTTTCTCACATTTCACTTTTCAGTTTTCACCTGTGAAATCGAGAGCAGAGCTTCCATTCCTCCTTATTCTCCAAATCCCTTCGCGATGCCCTAACCCTAACCCTAGTTTCTTTGAGTCAGTAGTGTCGACAGCGGGATCGACGGTTAGTGGCGACTGCGACTGAGCGCCGTCTCTTACCAACAATGGCGACCGAGATCTGATCGAAGTCTTGAGGACAGTCTTCTTCCATGCCGACCATTCTATTTCTCCGACGATCTGAGCTTATCCGACGACTGGTTCTTGGCGGCAGTGGTCCGTTCAGATCTTCTCTTCTCTACGAAGTATCTTCTTCGACGATTTCGTGCGTCGAGCTCTGGTGCACGACTGTTTCCCGACACCGACGACACGACGTTCTTCTCTAGCTGCCGATTGAGTTCCCAGGATCTTCTCATTCTCGAATCCAGGAACTCAGTGGATCGGGACTCAGATTCTTGATCTGGTAAGTCTCGATTGGAAATTGATTTTTTGTTTTCTGAATTGATCCAGTGGATCAATGATCCTTGAGTTGAGTTTGGAATTTAACCTTCGAATTTTGAATCGAACTCTGAAACGTGTTCCATGTTCCTGAGCACCAGGTACTCGAGAGTTTGCCTCTGGGGATTCTTGATATTTTGTTAGGACTGGATTAGACTCAGCACATCGGGTATCAACGTGTGGAGGACACATGTATACTTCTTTCTCTCCTCTAATCTATTTCTATAGGATAGATCGGCCATGTCGTGTGTGTGTGGTACCGAGATTGTGATCAGTTCTGTGTGTGTGTCCAGGTTTAGTCTATGCTAAGGAGGCTGATACCGGTGTCATGTCCGGTATGGAGTTGTGTCCAGATTGTGGGTGGTGTCGTATACGTGTGTCCAAGTGCTGTGCGTATCTAGCCTTTTGGTATGTATCCGTGGATGATGGAGTAGAGCAGTCTGGAGGAATTTATACTCGAGGCTTGGGATCTTAGGCTTAACAACACTTTTTGATTTCAAATATTTTCTAAAATATTGTTTTAGTTGTTGTAATCGGACTTTGATTTCAATATGGATTGGACTGATTATTTAAACTTCTGATTTCCTGGGTTCTCTTTTCAAATTGGAATTTATCTGAATATTCTTGAAAATTTTGCCTTCTTTAATTGTCCTAAACCCTTGTTTGAATGTTGCGAAACTGGCGTTGTGTTGCTGGGATTGGAATAGTAGCAGTGGTGAAGTGGAAATTCGAATGGTTCTGTGTATATTTGTTGGGTCTATTCAACTTGGAGTTCTTCCTTTCAGTTGGGATTTTAAAATGATTCTTTTGGATACAGTTTAGTATCGGATGGGTTGGGTTTTGTTTAA
Source organism: Iris pallida (assembly GCA_029216955.1). NCBI lineage: Eukaryota > Viridiplantae > Streptophyta > Magnoliopsida > Asparagales > Iridaceae > Iris > Iris pallida. The sequence continues at coordinate 10,805,917 of JANAVB010030816.1, read as the reverse complement.
TTTTTTCCTAAAGCCTTTCTTTTGAGCTATGTATCTTGTTTGTAGCTAACTTTGCTGGGTTCTGTATGTAAATTCTCAGATGTGTTCGACTCTTGTGATTAAGTTATAGAGTTTGGGTTGTATATGAGCCAGCATGGTCGGGTTGTGTAGCTCCCCTTCCCAAATTTTTTAAAATTTTTATATTATTATTTATTTTATTTAAATAGTAATTTTTAGATTTTATAAATAATTAATTAGTTAATTATTATGGTAGATGATTTTAGCCATGGTTAGGAATTGTAGTACAAGGTGACTAGAAAATCGTGACACGAATAGTGCAGTGGCGTGCTTTGACTAGTGTATTAGCCCTGGGAGGGAAGACCTGTCCATAAGTGTGTCCTAATTAGGAAAACCAGGCCAAGTTGTGACATGACCATTATAAATAATTTAATTATTCATTATTATTATTGTTTGACGTTTAAGTGACTCGATTGTACCAAACTAGTCCGGACTGGACTCGAACCAAGCTCAAGCCCGGGTAGGCATGTAGTGAGACCAAAGACGTCCTTGAGGACGTACTTTATCGGTATGCAAACATTTTGTATCTATTTAGGAATTAACAGATGTTTCTAGATATTTGCTATAAATGTAGAATATAGCTATTATTAATAATAACTGGCATTTTAGAATATATGTACAAATTTCTGGAGCCAAATAAATGGTGTCTTTGATGAGTTCACCGAAATACATTATTGGTTTAATTTCAGTTCTTATTAGGATTATTATTATTATTAATGTTGTTGATGTTATTATTACATAATATTATTTTACAATTATTGGTTATAATTATTTTATTGTCAAATAAATATTATAGTATATGTGTTCATATTTATGTAGGTAGGCCCTACACTAGGTGGTAAAAAGAATATTGAAGTTTATTTAGATTTTATGAAGATTATCAAATAAGTATATATGTGAATATATAAATGTGTATGTATATATAAATAAATATTATATATGTGTGTATGTGTATGTATATATAAATATATATATTATATATATGTGTATATGTGTATGTGTATATATATAAATATAGGTATATGTGTATGTATATGTAAATATATACATATATCTATATATAGATATATCAAAACATAAAAGAAAAACAAAGAAACAAAAGAGAGCAGCTCGGCCCAACAATCTCCAGCAGGTCCCAAGCCCGAGCCCGGGCATCCCCAAACCAACCCGAGAGCTTAGCCAGCCCGACCGAGCAGTTCTATATAGCTGCTGCTATATAGGTAGCCGAACGGAAGCTACGAAAACCCTCATAAACCCTAATTCTTTACCCCTGACCTCGCGCCCCCTTTCCAGCACGTGCGTGCGTCGGTGCCCCGCCTCCGGCCACCGCCGACGTGGCAGCACAGTCGAGCAAGAAGTAGTAGCCGCATGAGAACAACAGAGCCCGCTCTGTTTCGTAACAGTGAGGTACCAGGTTTCTTCCCCTTGTATCTTTGCATGCGTCCATCTATTTATGATTCCGTAAGATTCTGTGGATAGTCCACATGACACACTAGAGGACCCAACAAGTAATTTCCAAGAAAGAATGACCCATTGAGTCGGGAATTCGACTCGAAGAACCCAAAAACCTAATGTTCCCTGACAATTGAACACAGCCCAAACCCCCAAGATCGAAGATAAATTCTGATTGATCTAGCAGTAGTCTTTGGTAACTTGTTGAATAGAAATTATAGACCACATATAGGTCCTTAACTCCCTTCTGGTAGATTAAATTTTTATGCACCATATGCAATTAATTTCGAATCCAAAGTTAGAGAAAAATTACTTTTGAAAACTGAAAATTTAGAAAAATCTCCCCGATACGACGTGCGTTCCGCCAAACCGGGCGATATGGTCACGAATCGAAAGTTTCAAAAGGTGCGTAATGGCTTCGTGGACGTGTGATTTGACGGAATTCAAATTGGTTGTGTGTACGCGACGAATTTGATGCGTATCCGTCGAAATTCACCGTATCGACCTCTGTGCAAATTTTTTAATTACTTTGTGCACGTTCGTCAGATCGAGACGAAACTTGCGCCAACAGGACCGTATTGTTTTTTTGGTCCTGTATGCCAAGTTTGGTCAAATTCTGAGACAGTTGATCGGATCATCGTTTTGCGTGTCCCACGGTCCGACTCAACGGACAATTTTATGCACGGTCCGTCGAAATCCAACTTTGGACATACGGTTGGATTCGTATCGGAAAACCGGAACAGTTGACATATAGTTTGACGACATTAGAGACCATAGACTTTGGCACGCTTTTCGGTGCAAAGCGGGTCCAACGGCGGATACCGTTTTGGCCAGAAATTACCGTTTTGCCCCTGTGTCCAGAATTGGACTTAAGGACAGGCAATTCTAGGTAATTTGACTATTCTGAAAATGTTGGTAATATTTATCTCAGCATCCGGAGACTTCTGCATGTGTTGACTGTTGTGGCTCATTGAGTAGTATGGTATTATCGGTTTCACCAGTACAGGACCTCAGGCGAGTACATTTCTGATAGTTTTCATATTTGATTATCTCTATACTTCTTGTATTTAATAATGTTTTTACATTGATATCACATTGATTCTTGACACGCTTGTCACACGATATAGTATTTATGGATTCTTACATGTTGTTCGTGACCAATATATTTTCGTGTTCGTGACATGTTTGAATCCATGGGTACTAGCCGGGCGGAAAAGTACATTAGTAGACATATAAACATACTCAGAAATATCCCCAAAATGTCTATTCTTGCCTGATAGCAGTCGCACAATTCACGTGCGGGGTGCCGAATTTACCCCTTAGCCGTTAAATGTCGAAAGTGTATTTCACATCACTTGTTAGATATAGTCTTGCTACATTACAGTTTCTTGTCATTGCTTGTCTTATGTATCATGTCTTCCTGCTTTTACTCGCATGATTCCTACCATGATTCCTATTATCCCTTATCATGTATCTCAGTATTATTACAGATTTATGGATTTCGTCATTTATTGATTCTGTTGTGAAATTGTACTTGTTCCATTCCTGACTGGAAACCAACATTTTTCAGGTTAGCTGTGGCTTCACTTAGCTTTAGAAGATATGGGTGTACTTGCAGACAGAAATCTAGAAATAGATAGCAGTTTTATCATTTTTATTAATTGTGAGAACTTTGTATTTTCTTTAATTTTAAATATTGTAAATGTTGTAATAAATTTAGGAATGTGAATGAGCAATAAAGTTTATTTTGAGCAATTATTTCTTGTGGGCTTGATAGCGTTCTACCGCCGACTCTGCGGCGTAGGCTGGCTTGGACACGTCTCGTATCCGAAAAGCGGGTGCGGGTCGTGACAAGTTTTTGTGGTGGCCCATGCAGGTCGGTTTTCACAAAAGATTGCAAACTCGTGGTAGTACCATATTAGTCGTACTACTGCGAGCATGCTACTAGGAAATGCTCATTCACAATTAGGATTGAAATGATTTAGGAGGATAACTAGGATAAGGGTCCCTTATTAATTTGACTAATTGGGTAGTTAAGATTGTCTGACAGGCCATGCAATTTAGATACAAAATTATTAATTTAGATAGCTTGCCAGATCTCTATAGATATACTATTACTTTTGATATGACGATATGATCCAACGTGGGTATACTACTCACTTGGTTAGTTAGGCTTTCCTAGAATTAAGGCTATAATCTTGATAACCTATTCAATTTTTTTTTGCTCTATTAGATATAAACTTCATACCATGAGTTAGAATTGCCTATTTTAAATCATATTTTGCTGTAAGGAATTAGTTTATAATTTCTGATTCTGTTATTCATATACAAATCTCGAGGTAGATTGTTCAAAGTCTTCCCTCAGCCATTTGAAATACATATGAAATAACGATTAGGATGTTCTTACTTCCCGTGTCTTCAGTTATTTCCTCCCCAATCAACCTTTTACTTTAAGGATTGAGACTTATAGGCAGATATTTGAGCTTTCTATCATAGTCAACTAGTTTGAATCTCTAGCAGCTCCTTGAAGTTCTTAGGAATATAGTTGGAGTAATTTAACGACTGCGATGGCTAGACAGCAGCGCACTGTCGTCAATTACTTGAGAATGGAGAGTGTGGGTCCACTGCAGCCAGCAACGCACTGGCGAGGCACGACCCATAGAGTTGAAATTATTTCAAGGAATCATAGGTTATGGAACATTGCTAAAACTATGTCTTCGTTGACCTCTTTAGACCTTGTGTCAATATAAGGTAGAGTATCCGATAGCATATCACATCTGAATCACGGAACCAAGGGTTTACCACAGCCAGAGTAAATGGGCAAGGCATAATTTTTGGTAAAATGTCTTCAGACGTGATTACAAGTTTAGGATACTATATAGGATAGAAAAATATCCTGTGTGTCCTATAAGATCCAAAGTCAATACTAGTGGAAGTTCTGTAAGTTAGGTAGCATGTCTCCCAACCTAGTATTCAATGGTCCTCGTGATAAATTAACGAGGTAATTGACTGACACTAATAGGTTTACCTAGAATATAGAATTTAGAGATCCATAACCCATTAGTCGACCAATGCCTTATGGATAAGAAGATAGTAGGATGACTGTATAAGCAAGAATACTAGGTAAGATTTTGATTCTCTCGAAACTCGAACCACTTGTGCCTCCTTTCAAAAATCTCGCATGCTTGTATCTTGACCAACGCTGCTATTACAGCCTAGTTTTACAAGCTTACTCTTTTATCGAGCTTGATTTAAGACATTTGTTTATTGGGGATGCCTACTAACATATTGTCTAATCAGAATCGATGTATTACGGTCTGATCAACCTTAGTGCACTCGGTTTGCTCTCCCTCTGATTAACCTACATGGATTGAGATATAGATGTCTCTAGGAACTCATCCACGACTGCATTGACAATTCCTCTTGAATTATACATTTGCCTTTGAATCACGTAATTGTATTCAACGACATCTCTCTTGAACTCTTTATTGTTTTTGTCTTTCACTGATTTGGAAAGACGAAAGCTCATAATTGATAGATAGATACAGAGTATTTCCCATGGCTATGATAGTTGTACACACAAGTGTAGCTACCATCGGCCAGCCATGTGACTAGAACCTTGCCTTGAGTTACTTATTCTCCTCTCGACCCTCAAACTACTATTGGGACCTTCTAGCCATCTGAATTTGAGAATGATTAGGGTTTTACCCTTAGTCAACATGCCAACCTAGGAGACTATCTATTCTCAAAAAACTAATTGTTGTGAGCCTCTAATTATTTGCTTGAAGCTCGCTTTAACTAACAACCCTTAAGCCTTAACCCGACCTTTCCTCGACCAAAGCCCATAGTTTAGACATGAGATGAATAGACAAAGGTAAGGACAATCATTTACCATGACTATGGTAGACACCCATCTCGAGATAGGTTTCCAACAAATATTATCCTAGTTAAGTAAATTTTATTATTAAGACCTAACTAGTATTGGAACACCACAGTCACTAGCTTAGCCAATACCATAGCTTAAATATCCTGTCATATTATGATCTACCAGTTATCAACAGCAATACATGATCACTACATCCCATACTACTAGAACCCTTGTGACAATAGTCTGGCAGGCTCGACACAAATAGGAATTTATGACTCAGTTGTTAGAAATCTCTTCATATGATGTGTCTTAGAGTTGGTTATCCCGTCGATAACTCTTGTATACTATGGACAAGTAGATCATTCTATTTTATCGACCATGTGTCATTGTACATACTCATTTTTTATTTATTAAGGAACGATCCTTGACTTGACTTATATCTACCGTATCCCGTTACGTCGTACCTTATTCTTTATTGACAAGAGTCGAGGTACAATATCCGGACTTTGGAATCCTTCTAACCTCATTATTCCTAAAACCATATCCTAGTTTCTAAGGTGAGTAGACTATAAGCCTTCTAAAATTTTGAGATATACGAGGATTACCGATTGATTAGAATAATTTCCATTATGATGATAATTAGTGCCCCATGGACTTCCACTTTCCATTTAGATCATTTTGTGTCCCCGACCGTGCCATTAATATTTGGGGTACGAGACCAGCTGTTACCTTCCAACAAATTTCCTATACAAGATCTAGACGAGTCTACCTTCATCTAGGTATATCATGTCACACTCAAACATGTCCCCTTGTACTCTATTTTTGTGGTACGACTTTCAGGTCAAAAGGACTAGCTATAACTCTTACCATAATAACGGTATACTTTCCGACTTCCACTAGAGCCTCAACCTTGACTCAATTCATTCGACCCAATTATGATTATGATCTACTCCAAGCCCACTACGCACATGCCACTAGTGTACCACCCAATTGAGGCCTCATGTGCTACTTAAACACAAAAGTCACTGAAGGCGCATTATTGGGCTTAGGGGCCTAGCTAACCAACCTGACTGGCAACTAGCTCAACCATTTGGGTGGAAATCTATTCTAGGTTATCCTAACCTAGAAGAAATAGTTTTATCATTGGGATCTTGTCCAGTCAATATAGATTGAAATCCAAGGTTTATTCCACCAACGATTGAAGTCCAATCAGGAAGCCCATTAAGACCCAGTAAAACCCATCCATACATACCACCATACTTGGACTATAAAACTGAACTATTTAAAATAGGTCCCTATACCTATTAGGTTAGTCTCCACCTCGTAGAATGTGATGTCATTCGTAACCATTACTCCATCTACCTGGAAGTCACGATACGATCTTGTATTGCATCTATATCCCTTGCCCGTGTGTTTAAATAACCACGGAAAGGATCACAATCTTGGTTTCTCAAATTCTGTTCCATTATGGAACCTTGTTTGGATTAATTTTGAGAACATGACTTCTGTATTGCACGGATTGCAAGCCCCTCTAAGAAACGAAGGGTTCTTCGATTTGGCAAGTAATTAGACTGGAGTAGCCCAATCTAGCAAATAAGTCAATGGTTCATAAACTCTCTTTCTATCTGTGTTATTGGATACTCCCTACCGCTCTTGAAACTTTATATTTGCTCTTGATTATTTTTTCTTATTTTTCTGTCCTTCCTATTTCAGAGCGACGAATGGCCATGCTTACTAGAACTTATCAGTATTTCCTAGCTACTTGTGTAAAATTTGTTTCTTGTTAAATTTTAGGTTGCTTGATAAATAGGAGAGGATTATAGATGCCATATGCCTAGATATCTGTTGGTAGGATTGTTAGCAACTAGTTAAAAGATTATAAGATTTTAGTTTGAGGAGTAGTGTGACCAAAGGTGGGTAGAAGTCCTAGAGGTTACATAGTTACAAAATGGCTAGGAGGAGGATATAAACTATTTTTGAGGAATTGAGATTTAAGGAGATTAAGGTTAAGGTAGAATTTCTTTTTGAATTTTAAGGAATAGTTATGAATTAGAATTTTGAGGACGAAATTATTTTTAAGGTGGGTAGATTTGTAGCTCCCCTTCCCGAAAATTTTGAAATATTTCTATTATTATTTATTTTATTTAAATAGTGATTTTTAGATTTTTATAAATAATTAATTAGTTAATTATTACGGTAGATGATTTTAACCATAGTTAGGAATTGGAGTACAAGGTGACTAGAAATTGTGGCACAGATAGTGCAGTGGCGTGCTTCGACTAGTGTATTAGCCCTGGTAGGAAAGACATGTCCATAAGTGTGTCCTAGTTAGGAAAACCAGGCCAAGTTGTGACAAGACCATTATAAATAATTTAATTATTCATTATTATTATTGTTTGACGTTTAAGTGACCCGATTGTACCAAACTAGTCCGGACTGGACCCGAACCAAGCTCAAGCCCGGGTAGGCATATAGTGAGACAAAGGACGTCCTTGAGGACGTACTTTATCGGTATGCAAATATTTTGTATCTATTTAGGAGTTAACAGATGTTTCTAGATATTTGCTATAAACGTAGAATATAGCTATTATTAATAATAACTAGCATTTTAGAATATATGTACAAATTTCTGGAGCCAAATAAATGGTGTGTTTGATGAGTTCACCGAAATACATTATTGGTTTAATTTTAGTTGTTATTAGGATTATTATTATTAATGTTGTTGATATTATTATTAAATAATATTATTTTATAATTATTGGTTATAATTATTTTATTGTCAAATACATATTATAGTATATGTGTTCATATTTATGTAGGTAGGCCCTACACTATGTGGTAAAAAGTATTGAGGTTTATTTGGATTTTATGAAGATTATCAAATAAGTATATATGTGAATATATAAATGTGTATGTATATATAAATAAATATTATATATGTGTGTATGTATATATAAATTTTTTTTATGTATATATAAATATATAAATATAAATATCAATATAAATATAAATATAAATATATAAATATAAATATATAAATATATAAATATATATATATATATATATATATATATATATATATATATATATATATATATATATATATATATATATATATATATATATATATATATATATTATATGTGTATATGTGTATGTGTGTATATATATGTATAGGTGTATATGTGTATGTGTATATATATAAATATAGGTATATGTGTATGTATATGTAAATATATACAATATATATATATAGATATAGATATATCAAAACATAAAAGAAAAACAAAGAAACAAAAGAGAGCAGCCCGGTCCAACAATCCCCAGCAGCTCCCAAGCCCGAGCCCGGGCATCCCCAAACCAGCCCGAGAGCTTAGCCAGCCCGACCGAGCAGTTCTATATAGCTGCTGCTATATAGGTAGCCGAACGGAAGCTACGAAAACCCTCATAAACCCTAATTCTTTACCCCTGACCTCGCGCCCCCTTCCCCGCGGGTGCGTGCGTCGGTGCCCCGCCTCCGGCCACCGCCGACGTGGCAGCACAGCCGAGCAAGAAGTAGTAGCCGCACGAGAACAGCAGAGCCCGCTCTGTTTCGTAACAGTGAGGTACCAGGTTTCTTCCCCTTGTATCTTTGCGTGCTTTCATCTATTTACGATTCCGTAAGATTCTGTGGAGAGTACACATGACACACTAGAGGACCCAACAAGTAATTTCCCAGAAAGATCCACCCATTGAGTCGGGAATTTGACTCGAAGAACCCGAAAACCTAATGTTCCCTGACAATTGAACACAGCCCAAACCCCCAAGATCGGAGATAAATTCTGATTGATTTAGCAGTAATCTTTGGTAACTTGCTGAATAGAAATTATAGATCACATATAGGTCCTCAACTCCCTTCTGGTAGATTAAATTTTTATGCACCATATGCAATTAATTTCGAATCCAAAGTTAGAGAAAAATCACTTTTGAAAACTAAAAATTTAGAAAAATCTCCCCGATACGACGTGCGTCCCGCCAAACCGGGCGACGTGGTCGCGAACCGAACGCATCAAAAGGTGCGTAATGGCTTCGTGGACGTGTGGGCTTTGACCGAATTCAAATTGGTTGCGTGTACGCGACGAATTTGATGCGTATCCGTCAAAATTTATCGTATCGACCTTTGTGCAAATTTTTTAATTATTTTGTGTACGTTCGTCAGATCGAGACAAAACTTGTGCCAACAGGACCGTATCATTTTTCTGGTCCTGTATGCCAAGTTTAGTCCAATTCTGAGACAGTTGATCGGATCGCCGTTTTATGGGCCCCACGGTCCGACTCAATGGGCGATTTTGTGCACCGCCTGCCGGAATTCAACTTTGGACATACGTTTGGGTTCGTATCGAAAAACTGGAGCTATTGACATATAGTTTGACGATATTAGAGATCATAGACTTTGGCACGCTTTTTGGTGCAAAGCAGGTCCAACGGCGAATACCGTTTTGGCCCGAAATTATCGTTTTTCTCCTGTGTCCAGAATTGGACTTAAGGACAGATAATTCTAGCTAATTTGACTATTCTAAAAATATTGGTAATATTTATTTTGGCATCCGGAGACTTCTACATGTGTTAACTGTTGTGGCTCATTGAGTGGTATGGTATTATCGATTTCACCAGTACAGGACCTCAGGCGAGTACATCTCTGATAGTTTTGATATTTGATTATCTCTATACTTCTTATATTTAATAATGTTTTACATTGATATCACATTGATTCTTGACACGCTTGTCACACGAGATAGTAGTTATGGATTCTTGCATGTTGTTCGTGACCAATATATTTTTGTGTTCGTGACCTGTTTGAATCCATAGGTACTAGCCGGGCGGGAAAGTACATTAGTAGACATGTAAAGTTACCTAAAAATATCTCTAAAATATCTATTCTTGCCTGATAGTAGTCGCACATTTCACGTGCGGGGTGCCGAATTTACCCCTTAGCCGTTTACATTCGAAAGTGTATTTCAAATCACTTGTTAGATATAGTCTTGCTATATTACAGTTTCTTGTCATTGCTTGTCTTGTGTATCATGTCTCCCTGCTTTTACTCGCATGATTCCTACCATGATTCCTGTTATCCCTTATTATGTATCTCAGTATTATTACAGATTTATGGATTTCGTCATTTATTGATTCTGTTGTGAGATTGTACTCGTTCCATTCCTGACTGGAAACTAACATTTTTCAGGTTAGCTGTGGCTTCACTTAGCTTTGGAAGATACGGATGTACTTGCAGATAGAAATCTAGAAATAGATAGCAGTTGTATCATTTTCATTAATTGTGAGAACTTTGTATTTTCTTTAATTTAAATATTGTAAATGTTGTAATAAATTTAGGAATATGAATGAGCAATAAAATTTATTTTGAGCAATTATTTCTTGCGGGATTGATAGCGTTCTACCGCCGACTCTGCGGCGTAGGCTGGCTTGGACACGTTTCGTATCCGAAAAGCGGGTGCGGATCGTGACAGGTTGTGTAGGAAAAAAATTCAAAGGTGAAAGTTTGATCTGGTGCTATAGAAAGGATGGGCTGGGCTTGTGAGCTGAACAAATTAGAACAGAAATTGGGCTGGACCAGGAAGGGAATTGGAAATAAGGTTTGTAGGCTTGAGCTGGATGGTTTGGGCTGAGCCGAGTCCATGGACTGAGTTAGAGTTTTGAATATAGGCTAGAGTGATTTTGGGTTGGTTGCGTATATTGTTGTTATTGTTATTATTATCATCAATATTATTGTAGTTGTTAAAATGTTAATTAAATTAACATTTAGTATGTCTTGGTAATCATTTGTATAGTAAATAAATTAATAAAGACTTACAAATATATATATGTATATGTAAATATTGCTCTTATTTAGATAAAACTTTAGCTAGCAATTATTGTCCAAATAAATGGTTTAAGGTACTTCTAATTATTACTTTGATAATTAAGTATTCATTAAACTAGTACATACTCTAAATGTTATGTAGTAGTATCATTTTAACAGCTACTTTGAATTTCTAAATGGTTACATTTTAGTGACTATATTACTAAATTTGGCAGTTAGTATAAATAAATATTTTTAGCTGAGAAGTATGTTATAAACAAATGGTTCTTTGCTAAATATAGTTTCATTTGTTTTGATTATGCTATAGTATATATTTTCTAAAAATATTGTAGCTAGTCTATAGTTAGCTAGTATATGGATAATTAGATAGTTAGCAACTTTAGTTAGTGGCTATTGTTTAGATTCTGATCAAATTGTACCAAATTCTAGGTGGACATAGAGATTATTACATTTCTATTCTCGATCATCTAGAGCAAGGCAAGTACACCAATTCGAACCCTTTACTCTGTATTTTTGTCTTGCTTCATGTACTCATATTGACACGTTGTACACACGATTGTTCATTGTTCATTGTTCATAGTTCATTGTTCAGTGTTCTTTACTTGTACATTGGGGTGGGAAAATACTACAGATATGTGACCAATCCTACTTTAGCTAGGCATTAAGTAATAGCTTAGGTCTCACATCGTACACGTGGGACTCTAAGCCGTACCATCATCGTTCATTGTTTACCCAGCCGGTCACATACTCTGATAGTTATTTCAAATGCATGTTACACTGATAGTATAGCTCATTGTTCAGGATCTGGTACTATAGTTTCATCATTATTCATGTACCATAGTTTTATATTCCTGTCTTGTACCATAGTTCATATTGTGATTCTTTTTCATGCATTTCAGTTTACATTATTTAATGCTTCTTGTCAGGGTTGTACTTTGCTCTTTTCCTGACAGAATACGTTGCAGGTTTACTTGTTGATGTTGTATCTCCTTCATGGACCAGAGCCCGAAGTCCGGATAGAGTTGCCTCGGGATAGACTTAGAATTTCAGAGTTATAGTTAGATCTTCTCTTAGATTGTTTTAGAAATTTTTGTCATGTACTTTGTATTTGAGTATTCAGGACTGTATAATTTTATTTTGATTATCGAATTTGTCTCCGGATGATATTGTATTGATTTGGTAGATTGTGGAGATTTGTTCTGGGAACATATATAGCAGCTGTGTTGTTTTATGTATCTTGTATCTTGGAGTTTTTCTTAGAATTATACAGCTTACTTCGTCGTGTCCATAGACGAAGGTTGGGCGTGTCCGACTCGTGTCCGATTATTCGGGAGCGGATCGTGACAATTGTAAGGCAATATTTTGGTTTTGCGGTCACTTTTGTGAATAAGAAAAAATGTCGACCTCTTATCATTCAGCGTAAAAGCGTAGCCTGCACATGAAACTAACCAAAATTAATATTTGATCCAATTGGACTTGTGCGTTGCAATGATTCAATTTCTTAGAATCGTCAAACCCGTTCAATGCATTCTCTCGGCCAACTTAACACTTTCATCGATTTGCATCGATACTTCATCGGGTCAACGCAGCTCTTTGAGTCAATGACTCATCGTAATGCACCGCATGGAGTGGGGCATTACAAAGAATATCTTTCTTCATGGAGACCTATAAGAGAAAGTTTATATGACACCACCTTCTGGTCTCCCACACTCTCTTCGTCAGGTTTGTAAACTTCGACGTGCTTTATACGGTCTCAAACAAGCCTCTCGAGCTTGGTTTGAAAAGTTTTGCACTACAATCATTAATTGTGGTTTTACCCAGGGTACACATGATTATGCTATGTTCTTTCGCTCTTCTAATAAAGGTATTGTTATTATTGTCCTATACGTAGATGATATGGTTATTACAGGTAATAACTTAAAAGGTATTCATGCTTTAAAGTTACACTTGAGCACATGTTTTGAGATGAAAGATTTAGGTACTCTCCATTACTTTCTTGGGATAGAGGTTGATCATACTTCCAATGGTTATTTTCTTTCTCAAGTAAACCATGCATCTGAAATAGTTCTTCGAACAGGTTTAAGTGATATTAAGACTGCAGATACTCCACTTGAATTGAATACAAAACTTCAAGCATCTGACGACACTTTACTCTCTGATCCTATTATGTATCACCAGGTTGTAGGCAGTCTTAATTATCTCACTATTACTAGACCAGATATCAGTCATGCGGTTCATATTGTAAGTCAATTCATGTCTTCATCTCGCTCTGTTCATTATGCAGCTGTTCTTCAAATCTTTCGCTACTTGAAGGGCACTTTATACCAGGGACTACAGTTATCTTCTACCTCCACGCTTACTCTTCGTGCTTATTTTGATTCTGATTGGGCGGGTGATGTCACAGATCGTCGCTCTACTACTAGCTTCTGCATCTTTTTTGGCGATTCTTTCATTTCTTGGAAAAGTAAGAAGCAAACAACTGTTGCCCGCTCAAGTGCTGAAGCTGAATACAGGGCCCTTGCTCACACTACGTCTGAGATTATATGGTTACGCTGGCTACTTCATGACATGGGTGTTGAACATTTATCACCAACTCCTCTGTTTTGAGACAGTAAGAGTGCTATTCAAATAGCTCATAATGATGTCTTCCATGAGCACACCAAACATATTGAAGTTGACTGTCATTTTGTCAGGGATCATTTTATAAAAAGAACAATCCACCTACCCTACATTACTTCAGAAGCTCAAGTTGCAGATTTTTTTACAAAGACACACCCCTTAGCTCGGTTCAACTTTCTCGTATCTAAACTCAATATGTTTCCTAAACCATCTTGCGTTTGGAGGGGGGTGTTAAGAAAAGAGTCATGCTCATTACATAATTTTCTTTTTAGTATTTTTCTTCTTTATAATATTACCGTTGTACTTTCCTTTTTTGTAATATTACCGTTGTACCTACTATATTTGTTTTCTTTGTAATCTCTATAAATTGAGGTTTTCCTCTAATGAATAAATACACATAAAATTATTCCATTCTCCATTGCTAACATTTTGGTTATCATATTCACAATTTTCAAAGTAACACAGATAGAATCATAATCATTACAACCTTTGAGCTTTTCATTCACCTTCTTCATTATGTACCACATACACCACCTGTGCCTACTATTAGGAAACACACACGAGCTCAATTGTATTTTGCATAGCTTTGTGTTGATCTATGGTTATTCATTAAGGATCTCATGCCCTCGAGCCATGTAGTGAACAACCAAACAAAAGTTTATGTATCTTCGTTTGATACCAATGCACATCCCAACAAGATAGATTGTCCATGATGGTTGACACCAACAAATGGTGAAAATGGCATATCATATTTGTTTGTTAAATATGTTGAGTCAAATGTGACGACGTCACCAAATTCTTTGTATGCTTCTATGCACCTACCATCTTCCCGAAATACATTTCTTAATCGATTTTTGTGATCCAAATCCATACAAAATACAAAGCCTATATTTGATGCTTGCAACTTCAAAAAATACTTTTGAATTGTTAGAGCATCTCCTTTCCCTAATCGTAGATGCCTCTTATTTTCAATGAAATTTCTAGCATTTTTATCTATACATCCCATATTCTCACATCCATCAGACTTGACCAAAATTGTATTGATACTTTTGTTTGGTCTAAGTCCGGCTATATCATGTAAATGGACTTTTCTTTTTATTGTTTGATTGAGTCTTCGATTGCACCGATAAATTGAGTCTTGTTAGGCCTTACATCATGATTGTGGTTCAGAACTAATTCATAATCTCCCATATGCCATCAATGTTTAAATGTGTCGAAAGCCTAACCTTGCACACTTCCACCTTGAGGTATGGGCTTTAACACATTTAACCCCTTACTTTGTCACCATTTGTTACCTTGACTACACTCAAGTTCAACATATCTTAATTCTCCATCATTACCCTTTCTCGAATGTCGTCTCCTCATTAAAAATCCCTTGTAACATCCATATAATCTAAAGACCTCATACACTTTTTTCTAAATCCTCAAAATTTATCCCCACCTCAGGTGTGACTACATTAATGAATTCAATTTCTGTCAATTCTCCATCACATATATTTGGATCATATTCTTCTTCTAATATCTCCTCATTAGGATGATCTGCTTCCATGCCTACATATTCTTCATGTAAGAACTCTTCAGACTAGTGCTCTCCTTTCATGCCTACATAAGTATACAATAGCAAAAATATTATACATGCTTATTATTAAGGTAATCAAAAAAATTCATCATATCCTTTTATTATTTTTTTGAAGCAATGGGTAATTGTGGTGAACTCGCCTTTACTGGGGCCGAACTCCGACCACTTGGGCCGCATGCATCTCTCTTAACCACTAGGCTAGAGGTCATTTGCAAATTCATCATATCCTTGTAAATATAAAATATACAATAGCAAATAATAATAATAATAATAATAATAATAATAATAATAATAATAATAAGAAGAAGAAGAAGAAGAAGAAGAAGAAGAAGAAGAAGAAGGAGAAGAAGTACCCGTTTCTTCTGCATCGGAATTCAGGTCGTTGTCGTCGAGGAGTGAGGTTGTCGTCGTTTCTCTGTTGTGTTTCAGTGACGGTATTGTTAGGTTGAGAACAAGGTAGACAAGAGAGATGAATTGGAATCGTTTCTCTGCTGGATTTTGTTTTGTTTGTTAGCAATAAAGGCCGACGTGGCAATTGGTACTAGGTGCCACATCATCGATTGTAAGTAAGTTGTAATGTTTTGGTGGTAATCGTAGCATTAACTTGTCCCAACATGGTTTCTATCTCAAGTTCCACCCTACGTGACACTGATGTGAGAGAAATTTTCTACAAGGATTTCTAAAACTCTTATAAAAATTCTCCATCCTAATATTGGACCCACTTTCAAACTAAATTATAAAAAAAATATTTATTATTCTTGATCTTAATATTAGGTAGCGGCCACGTAGGATAAAAAATAAGAACCATTGAATAATATATTTTATACAATTTCTATGTAGAAATTATGCCATAAAAACTCTCTAAAACTCAATTTTAGATATTCCGAGCCTAATAATACAAGTGATGTTTACCGAACTCAGCCGACTCTTGTAGTCAGCAAGGAGATGTATAACTTTTCTTGCTAGACAGACTTTATCGGGATTGAACCGCGAAAAAGATGTGGATACGTGTGTAAAATTAAGACTAATGGGCCTTAAAAGATGTACAACGCAGTGTGTATAAAATTTCGTACGTTATGCCTGACATCGGAAAAAATAAAAAAAAAAACGTGTCCCTAATCCAACGGTCACCAATCTCCAGCTATAGTGACAGGTTAACCTGCAATAACCGATCACCAAAAAACTCTTTTCCATGGAATGCTCCACTTCGTTCCTCTCTCCCTCTCTCCATAAAAAAAGCTGTGGTTTTTCTTCTTCCTCTCCCTATTTTCCGATAAAATTTATAAATATAACACCAACTTCCCATCTCCATTTTCCTTCGAAGCTCGCCAAAAAGATTGAATTTTCCCCCATTCTCTTCCAAGCTTCTCTTCAGCTTTAGATCCATAAAGATTGAATCTTTACTCCTCTTTCTTGAGCCAGGAAAAATCTTGATTTGGGGATGTGGGTTGGTGTAACCTAGTTTTTTTTTTTGGCATAAAAATTGCATGTTTAGTTGATAATTGGATGTGGGTTGGTCTAATCTAGTGATTTTCTTCACAAAATGTTTCGATTTTTAGCGAGAATTTGTGATTTGGGATGTGGGTTGGTCTAATCTAGTGATTTTTTTCACATAAAGATTTGATCTTTTAGCTCTAGATCCATAAAGACTGAGTTCCTAGCCAACTTTATTGAAGTATGCGCATGTTGAAGTTGGGCTTGTGGTGAAGATCTTAGCTTTTTTATTAGGTTTGGAGGTTGGGTGTGATGGTTTGGGAAGGGAGATGACTGCTGGTGGTGTCAGCACAACCATTTCACAATGTTGGATGCTAATAGCAGGTATAGGAGCGAGGATGATGGGTCTTTCTCGGACAGCGAGTTGCCGGAGTCCCCGGAAGGGGCGAAGCACCGCCTAGGGAAACCCCCTCGCCACTTGTCCGTCATCCGGCAGTGCGCTAGCTCCGCCCGCCTCGCCCAGGCCCAATCTGTATGGTGCCTGATGTTGCATTCCTTTTTCGATTGTAGGTAGTAGTAGATTAGGCTATGTAATGCTGTTTCATTTGGGTGGGTGCAGGAACTGAAGCTCGGGAGCCCGGGCTTGGCATCTCCTTTGGATGGGAAGCCCGGGTTCTTGCCGTCGTTCCGCTCCGGGAGCTGCTCCGAGATTGGGCCAAAGAGTTACATGGAGGACGAGCACATCTGCATCGACAGTCTTGTCGATCATCTCGGGGCAGATGAGGACTTCCCAGCGCCGGGCGCCTTTTATGGGGTTTGCTACCATCATATTATTCATTCATCTTTCTTTTTAGCAATGATTAATGTTCTTCTTTATTATACAAATGTAGTCTTTAGTAGAAGCATGCTAACTTTGGGAAGTACAACAAATCTACTCTACAAGCTTTCTATGTCAAATATGGTTTTATAGTCTCATCGAAACATGAAAGGTTCTAAAGGCTATTGAATTCCTTACTTGATATAAGGATGTGTTTGGCTCATAAAAACACGACGGAACAGGGAAAAGTAGTCGAGAATAACTCTACTCACCAATGTTTGGTGTTTGGAACTTGTTTGGCAAATGGGAAGTTAAAGAGAAACTAGGAAACTAGTGCTAGTTTCCATTGGCTTGCATGTTTGGCAAATGGTATAACGAAACTTGTAGGACCCACCACTAAAGTGGATTCCCCAAAACCTGTGTACCAAACATGTCCCTTCTCCTAGAAAAATGTGGGTCCCACTTGTTATTTTAGAAAATAACATATCAGTGGGACCCTTATTTTTATAGGAGAGGAAACATATTTGTTACACAGGTTTTGGGGATAACATCTACTCCCTGAAGACTCATATCAAGCAATTATGACCCATTTGTTTATTTTATTTTTTACTTTAAAATTTTTAATAAAACACTCACCTTTAACCCTCTATATAAATTATTTTTTATATAATAAATACTTTCTACTTTCTAGGAAATAAACATGGTTTTTAATTGGAAACTAACTTTTCTTGAGTTTCTTAGTGTCAGTAGTTTCCATTTGCCAAACAAGCTAGCAAACAAACAATGTTTTAAATGGAAACACACTTTCTTATGGTGGCTAGAAACCAAAAGAAACTTGGTTTCTTAGTTTCAAAAGGTTTCCGTTTGCCAGACAGACAAGGTGAAAAGCTTGTTTAGGCCACAGCCACTATAAAGTGAAATCTTCTTCCCATCTAGTTCCCAGTCCAAATAGGTAAAAAATTGGAAATCATGGAAGACCAATGATTTTTGCTGTATGAATACAAACATGATACAAATAACAGACATTTTCAAATGGGAACAAAAATAGTTGCCTATGCTGCATGAATACAAACAGGGGGTATGAACATGATGCAAATGCGGACACCATTTCGCCGACATTTTCAAATAGGAACAAAAGTAGTTACCAATGCTGCAAGAATACGGAGAGGGGTACGAACATGATACAAATTCGGACACCATTTCGCCGTGTCCGTCCAAGATAGTCAATGATCGTTCAACTTATTATTATTTTTGATTTTCCAAAATATACATCCACCTTTTAACTCTTTACTTCAATGATTTATTTTACTTCTATGTTGCCATATACGCTCCCAGGTTTCGATACTCTAGTTTCTAGCTTGCAAACATGGTCTTTAATTAATTGGAAGGTTAGTTTCTAAATAGTAATAACTTAGAGTTCTTTAGTGAGTAACCCTTTAAATGTTAGTTACATGTCATTGGAAGTATAATTTATCATTAACAATGTTGTTTATGACTACTCAGTTATTATTACAGGATTAAATTTGATTATTGATGATTTGCTAAATTTGCATAGCTTCCCATGGTCAGGTATTTGATGGACATGGTGGTACAGATGCCGCAACGTTCGTGCGCAAGAACATTCTCAAGTTCATACTTGATGATTCTCATTTTCCCTCTAGCGTGGAGAAGGCTATAAAGAATGCATTCGTGAGAGCCGACCATGCACTTGCTGATTCCAGTTCTCTTGATCGTTCTTCTGGAACCACGGCACTTACTGCACTCATCTTTGGAAGGTTAGCATTGACAGTGACTTGTATTAAATATTTTTAGTATCTTCAGTGTGGAAAAGCTAATATTTTAGTTGGTATTGGGACAACTTTTATCGTGAAAGTATTATGGTTTATACAATGTAAGATGCATTCATCCACTAAGGCTTCATATGAATATCATCTCGTTAATGGAGAAAAGGTAATGTAGACTGCATCAAATCTACACCTTAGAAAGAGTGCAGCGAAACCTGATTTGCATACTTCTATTGGCTTGTGAAGAAAAGAGAAGTTAGTCAGTTGGATACAAAATATAAATATAATCATGGTTGCAAGGATGAGGACCTAGGAACATTGTAGTTTCTATCATACCTTTCAAGGATATCTTTGTTAATCTAATGATCCCTTATGTTGCACAAACCCGGGAAAATGGTATCCGTTTCCAATTTGTGCCTGTGCAATTTTTTTTTTTTGAGATGCCCGACGATACGCACAGGACTTAATACACGCTGCATTGCATGCATGTTGGGCCCACTGCCCCCAACTCCCACCAAATAAATGGAAGGAATAATACGCCCCCGTGACTCGATCCGCTGATCTCCGCCACCCAGCCGGGGTCTTATACCTCTCCGCTGATGTCCGTATCCCGTAACCATATCACATCGTTATCTATATCCAGTGTTCATATTTTGCAACATAGGTTCTCACCATGTTTCTTTTGAGAGAGAAGCATGTTTCTCTAGTGGAGTCGGAATTTTGAATGGCCTAACTATAACTAAAACAAGGCTATCATATGAATTCATAATTATAAGCAGAAGCTTGCTTATTAGTCTAATTGTTGCCGTCGTTATTTTGATGAATATTTCCTGGTGTTACTATTCAAAAACATGTCTTAACTTGTTCTTACACCCATCTTCCTGCACTGTTCAGGATTTTGCTCATTGCAAACGCAGGTGATTGCAGAGCCGTGCTAGGTAGGCGTGGACGCGCAATTGAGCTATCCAGAGACCACAAGCCCAACTGCAAAACGGAAAGGCTCCGAATTGAAAAGTTGGGCGGCATCATCTACGATGGCTATTTGAATGGCCAGCTCTCTGTTGCCAGGGCTCTCGGTGACTGGCACATGAAGGGAACCAAAGGTTCGCTCTGCCCCCTGAGCGCCGAGCCGGAGCTCCAGGAGACAACGCTCACGGAGGAGGATGAGTTCTTGATCATGGGCTGCGACGGCCTCTGGGATGTTATGAGCAGCCAGTGTGCGGTGACGATGGTGAGGAAGGAGCTCATGCTGCATAACGACCCCGAGAGGTGCTCAAGGGAGCTTGTCCAGGAGGCTCTCCAGAGGAACAGTTGTGACAATTTGACCGTTGTGGTCGTCTGTTTCTCGCCTGATCCGCCTCCTCACATCGAAATCCCTAAAACTCGCGTCCGGAGGAGCATATCGCTGGAAGGCTTGCATGTCCTCAACGGAGCTTTGAATGGTCATGTGTGATCGGTTTAGGGATATTTGATTAAACATGGAAAAGCCTCCCTCCCATTGAGGCCTGTAACATCTGTAAGGCTTGTTGTAGCAGTAAAGCCTCTCAGGAATAAATTCTTTTTCAAGAGATTTTTTGGCAAGAGAGTTAGATTCATTCATCATGTAAATTACATGTCAGTTATTTGTGTTCAAGGGAAAACCACGAGTTTGTACGTTGTTCAGTGACATTTTTAGAACGTGGAAAGAAAAAAAAAAAAAAAGCAAGAAAGAACGAAAGAATTTAACATTGTTCAGCGATATTTCGAGTCTGAAATTGGATAATAACTACAGATATTTCATGCTATGGAACCGAACTGCCATAGGGATATACAAGTATAGGAGAAGTTTCAAACCAAAGAGAAAAAAATATATGGGTATATACTGAAGTTTCCCAGTATAGCTAAAAGAAGTCTCAACCATCTCCAGTTTCATCACCAACAGGCCTATGTCTGCAATATGAAGATCAAACAATTGGCTTCCAAAAAAAAAAAAAAATGAAGGTCAAACAATTACGACATAGGTTCCGGTACTACCTTCAGATTGTAGTCCCTTGATTCCGCAAACTTTCAATCTATCATTTCCCAGCAACAACCTACAGAATGCTCCTAGTGCTGCAAGGGAGCGAAGCTGAAACAGTAAATGTTAAGGTAATGTACATGAAAACAGTAAATGTTAAGGTAATATGAATGTTAAGTTGATATGAATGAAAACAGTAAATGTTAAGGTAATATGCATGTTAAGGTAATGAAAACAGCAAATGTTTAGGTAATATGAATGTTAAGGTAATGGAAACAGTAAATGTTTAGGTAATATGAATGTTAAGATAATGGAAACAGTAAATGTTTAGGTAATATGAATGTTAAGGTAATGAAAGCAATAAATGTTTAGGTAATATGAATGTTAAGGTAATGGAAACAGTAAATGTTAAGGTAATATGAATGTTAAGGTAATGAAAATAGTAAATGTTAAGGTAATGAAAACAGTAAATGTTAAGGTAATATGAATGTTAAGGTAATGAAAATAGTAAATGTTAAGGTAATATGAACGAAATGACCATAGTCATACCTGCAATTTTTTGGTACACTCCAAGTGTGTCCCTCAGAAATCTTCCTCTCTGGGGGCATAGCCATGTAGTTTCTCCAATCATCGAGCATGAGTTTGAGGTCGTAGATCTTCCTGCTCAGACCAATGCAACAGTTTACGTGCATCGTACAGACCTTGTTAAAATCTCTGCTCGGCTCGCAAAGCCCGCCGAAGTAGGCAGTGTTTAAGAACCTCATCTGCAGTCCTATTTCCCTGACAAACGGATCACGTTTGATGAAATTGAGCACGTCCTGCTCGTGGCGCCCCGGATATCTCTCTTTCGATGCGCACCAGAACTTGTAAAACTGTATGGTCCGGTTGTTCGACTTCACATATATGAACCCTCCGTTGGGGCTGTTATTTAGATCTAGTTCGTTCCCCACAAAGTGATCACAGGCTATCTGGAAATCTCCATCGGGATAGAAATGTGGAAATGGATTACGGAACCACATGATATCAGTATCCTGAAGTTACAAAAGTAAAAAAAATTGTTATCAGTGAGTTATATAACATAGCATATTTGAAGTGCCATGCAAAGATAATAGTGAAAGTAAAAAAATAAATGTTAGATTATATTGATAATGTAAATATGGCCCATACCCATAAGCCCAACTGTAGACAATATATATATTGTAACAAACCCTAGCAATGAGAACAAGGCATTATTATTTCCTACAGTTGCACAGAAGACTTTGTTGTGCTTTGTTCTAAACAGACTTCGGTGCCTTGGAATCACAGTAGTTGCACAGAAGACTTTGTTGTGCCTTGGAAGTTGCACAGAAGACTTCGGTGCGAAGATGGATCGGTGCGGCGTCGGTGCTGCGGACGTGTCGGGTCGGTGCGGCGTCAGGTCGGTGCGGCGTCGGATTGGACGTGTAGGAGATCGGCGGGTCCGCAGCGGACGTCGGGTCGGTGCGGCGTCGGATCGGCGCTGCGGACACGTAGGAAATCGGCGGACGCGTCGGATCGGACGCGTTGGGTGCGTCGGACACGTAGAGATCGGATCGAGGATGGAGAATGTGACGGCTAGAATTTTTCTGGAGGCTCTGATACCATGTAGGAAATAATAATGCCTTGTTCTCATTGCTAGGATTTGTTACAATATATATATTGTCTACAGTTGGGCTTATGGGTATGGGCCATATTTACATTATCAATATAATCTAACAATAAAAGATAACAATTGGTACATTAAATATACGAATGCAAATATGATAAAGCAAAAACAACCATGCATTTTCTTTATACTTTGGACACAGTCAATTTTTGTGCATGTTCAGTAAACAAAAACTAAAACAGTAAAAATAGTGAGATTGTTAATCAATTTAGTATCTTGCAGCAACAGAAAGCTTAGAACATTTCAGAAAGGACACAAGACAAATTTATGAAAGAAAAGGAAAAAATGTTTATTTATGTATATACTGTACTTTCTATCCACACTTCTCTCCTGTGTAATTTAAATCAATATAGCTGCTTGATTTGATTAAGGAACCAAAACAAAGTTGTGAAGAAAAGGAAAGAAGAAGAAAAAGTTCTGTGAAGGAAGAAAAGGAAAAAAAAATGTTTATTTATGTATATACTGTACTTTCCTTCATTCTTCTCTACTATGTAATTTCAATTCAATTAATCTAGCTGCTTGATTTGATCAAGGAACCAAAATGTTATGAAAGAAAGAAGTTCTGTGAACTTAGGAGTCACGCTTCTTATACAATTATGAATAATTCAGTTATAAACATTTATTCTTTACTTCCTCACTTGTATATAAAAAAAAATCTTTACTTGAATATCAACTCAAGAGGATCAAACTTGCCTATAGGTGCATGCTTGTGTAAGTGGCCCAAGCATGAAAGCATGCAAGCGTTTTATTTTTGTATGGAGTTTTGGATGGCCAATTACTTTTAGATAATTGCTAACTTTTTATTTTAAAATGTAAGGATGTTGTGCATGGAACAGATATCTCAGTGATTTTACTTTGGATTATTTTGGTATAAGTGTACCAGGTTTAGAACCTAATTAGACTTGTGGGTACTTGAATTTTTTGTGACACAATTTAGTGACGAATACTTGTTAAAAAAACTCATTTCGTCACTGAAGCCCAATTCCGTCACTAGAATGTGTCACTAAAAATGTTCGAGTATCCAAAGTCTAAAACGGGCAAATCCAGTAC
Organism: Iris pallida; assembly: GCA_029216955.1. Lineage (NCBI taxonomy): Eukaryota > Viridiplantae > Streptophyta > Magnoliopsida > Asparagales > Iridaceae > Iris > Iris pallida. The sequence goes on along the minus strand of JANAVB010030816.1, from coordinate 10,781,720 downwards.
CCAAAGTCTAATTAGGCTGGTACCCTTATACAAAGTAATCCTTTACCTTTTACATAAAAATGTTCTAAACTAGAAGTTACTTATAGCATGGAGAAGTTTATAGATGTGTCATGGAAATTTTTTAATAATTGTGGTAACTAGAAATTACTTATAGTAGGAAGAAGTTTATATATAGATGTGTGATGTAAAAAAGTTTATAGTAGGAAGAAGTGTATAGATGTGTGATGTAAAAAAGTGTATAGATGTGTGATGCAAAGAAAGGAATTAATAAGCATTAATCCGAATGTGTGGACTATATAGCAATAGAAGTTGATATGAAAACAAGGAGTAAAGAAGTCCATGTAGAAGAGCACTACTTGGAAGCTAGCTAGGAAAGTGGTAAACCTTGAAAGTCACAATCATGAATTATATGCATGTTCTAGATCAATTAAGAAAATGGGTGTTCTAGATGAAATTTCAACGGGGTAAACGTAGAAAGTTCAACGGTCCATGGAAACGGATGTTCAAATGGGAGGAACATCAACTTTCACAATAATGTCCAATTGCGGACTATGAGGTAGTGCAGTTAGCTATGAAATATCGTTTTGCTTGGTTGAAAATGCAACACATAACTAGGATAATAAATTGGACTTCCAATAATTGAAGTATAATTGAAGTGTAATTAGAAAAATCCAATAATATTGAAGTATAATTGAAGTGTAATTAGCAAAATAAGTCTCACATGCATGTTATCCACCAATGTTTATAAGCAAGTTGCGACGGACACAGTAAAGAATAAATGAGGTCAACTGAATCCAATTTTTTTTTTTTTCTGTTACTTGCATGCTTACCCCAGTCTCCGTTTGAAAAAAAGGCCCACAATTTTTTTGTTGATACTCAATTTATCTTTGATTTTTGTAAGATATGTAAAACTAACTCTCTCTCTCTCTCTCTCTCTCTCTCTATATATATATATATATATATATATATATATATATATATATATATATATAATTTTATTTTTGGGCTTCTTTAGTATTTGAGACTGATCCCTCTCTTAAATTTCTGCAGCCGCTCATGCCAATTGCGGACTATGAAGTAGTGCACATAAACATCTCGTCTTGCTCGGTTGAGGATGACACATAACTAGGATAATAAATTGAACTTCCAATAATTGAAGTATGATTGAAAAGTCGTTGGAAAAATAAGTCTAAAATACATCTTATCCACCAGTGTTCATAGCAAGTTACAACGTACAGAATAATGAACAAGTGTGATCAACTGAATCCAGTAAAAATACTAATTTTTTTACGCTACTCGACTGCTCACCCCAGTATCCAATGAAAAAAAAGACCACAATCTTTTTTTGCTAATGCTCAATTATCTTATTTTTTATAAGACATGCATGTAAAACTATGTATGTATACATGTATGTATGCATGTAGGCTTATATGCGAATTTATTTTTGGACTTTTCTGTATTTGAGATTGACCACTCTCTTAAATTTCTGCGGCCGCCCCTGCCAATTGGGGACTTATGAAGTAGTGCCACTTAGACATTTCTTTTTGCCTGGTTGAAGATGACACATAACTAGGGAATTAAATTGGACTGCTAAAATAAGATAGTGATAGATGGATGGATGTACCGTGAAGACGAAGTTGTATCCCATTTCAAGAACCTCCCGCAGGAAGTTGGTCCTCCTCCACATCATCTTGAGGTAGCCGGCGGACATGAAGTTCTTCTGGCCGGAGAAGTCGACCCCCTCCGTGACGAGGGCGTAGCAGTGGGGGTGGAAGCTCGCGCACCGCTCGTACGCCTCCCTGTCCATGGCGATCACCACCAGGTGCTCCAGGAGCCCCCGGGTCCCGTTGCCGATCCGGAAGCTCTCCATGAAGATGTCGATCACCGAGTCCTTGGAGGCCCACGCCGAGTTCAGCGTCGTCAGTATCACCGTCTTGTCCTCCGTGGCCGCCCCCTCCAGGACCTTCCTCAGCCTGGCCTGCTCATTGTCCTCCTCCTATAGTAAATTTCAAGCAAATGCCAACGTTATGGAGGTTTGCATCATTGCATGCATATAAGCCATGCAATTTAGGGTTACGTAGTTTTAGGTTCTCATATAATATTTGAAATTTGGGACTCGGACGATCTAAACTTAAATTTCGAATCCAAATATCATACGAGACCCATCCCTAAAACTATAGGTAAAATTTGAATATTATGAAGACCCGAACGAAGATCTAACAGTCAACAACCTCGATCAGTCTACGAAGACCTAAACAGGATCTAACGGTCAACAACCTCGATCAGTCTACGAAGACCTAAACGAGATCTAACGGTTAGTCCAAGTGAACTATCGGGATGAAATACAAATCTTTTCTTCGGTGCAATATGGAGACTAACTAACGAATAACGAATAGTATACGGAAACAATCCTTAAAATAACCCTTAAATCTACATTAGATTAGGTTAAGCCCGAAATAAAACTAATCATTAATAAGAAAAAAAGTGAAAAATTGCAATTTAAGCAATTTTTAGACCAAATCAAAGATGTTAAGATTATAGAGCTTTTTGAATACAAGTCCCATAAATCTATAACTTGTTATTTGCTTAAAGTGACTCAAATCATTGTCATCTCCAAAAACTAACAAGTACTTAGGTTGTTCTATAACACAATTTGTGTTTATTTATTTATTGAGAATATGAGAATTTAATTATATGCCAAAAACTCACTTCAAAATAGGGGTAGGTTTATGTGATTTGTATGACAAAAACCCAAAGATTATATCCACATCCAAATTAAATTTGTTAGCTCGTGTGAAATTGAGGTATGTTTGAGGGGCTTATGTGACAAAAAAAATAGAAGATTGCATTTTCAGGATGAAACACAAATCATTTCTTCTGTAAAATATGGAGACTAACGAATATTATAAATAATCCTTAAAATAACCCTTAAATCTACGTTATATTACGTTAGGCCTCAAATAAAACTAAATACCGAGAAGAGAAGAAAAAGCAAAAAAAAAGAAGCAATTTAAGCAAACTTTAGAACAAATCAAAGATGTTAACTTTACAAATTTCTTGGAATAAAGTCCAATAATCTAAAACTTATTATTTGCTTAAAGTACCACACCACTATGTCGGTTTGTATGAAGAATTTAATTATGGTCTTGTGAAATTGTGCTAGATTTGAGGAACTTACGTAACAAAAAAGCAGAAGATTTGAGGGTTTTAGTGTAAAATTGGGGTAGTTTTGAGGGACTTTTGTGCACAAATAACCATCGATTTTCCTATTTTCGACGGATCGTCGATGTCAGCAATTAATGCGCGCCGCCGAGGAGAGGAGCTGCTAAAACGTCCCGGCGGAGCAGCAGACCGCACCAGCCATGAAAACCAGCTCTCGAGGGGCACAATCGTAATTCTGACTAAAAACGGAAATAAATGGCTCGGTAGAATCGTCGTCATCAAAAACCCTACTACGACTCGAACTCCATTTTCTTGATCGCGAAGAAAAGAGCAAGGTACCGGATGATTGGAGACGACGCCATCGGCGGCGGCGGCGTCGGTTGTGTTCGTTCCGTTAGCGGCGGCGGCGGCGGCGGAGTCGGGGACGAGGAGGAACGGGAGGCTCCTCTTCCATCGGGCCGAGGAGGACGAGAGCACGTCCGGCGCCGCGGGGCCCGCCAGGTAGATGACGGAGCACGGGAGGACGACGGCGGCGACGATCAGCACGACGATCGCCGGCCGCCGGATCCAGACGGAGGAGGCCTCGGCGGCGGAGGGAGGCGGCGACGAGGGCTGCTGCATTGTAATTTTGTGGATTGGAAGAGTGGAGAGCCCCATGAATTTCTATTTATAGCCTTATTGGTGGGTTTCGAAGAAGTGAAGCGTGTGTTTGGATCAGAATAAAACCTGACTTTATATGCATTTCCGATTCGGAAACACTTTTTATATCTGCTCTTTCTTTCTTTCTTTTTTTTTTTTTTCATGGAGAGAGAAAAGAGCACGTGTTCTCTTCTATCACGTAAGTTGGGGACCGGACCGGACCGGACCACCAGTCTGGTCTGGTCTGAACCCGTTCTGGACCGACCACCGAAAAAAGTTCCAGTCAGGGGCGTAGCTAGCCAGTCCCGATGTAACCTGATACAACCCCGTGTCCAGCTCCATTCCAGTGCAGTTAGTGAAGAGGAGTGTGGATTCCAGGAATGGAAATAATATTTTGTCCGCGGTTTTTAATCGCGGACGTGGCTGTCGGCCGGCCATTGGTCCCCCCTTGCTATCTTCGGATCCCGACCGGACCAGGGGATCAATGGCCGGTCACCACGTCGGCCGGCGGTCACGCCCTCGATTACAAACCGCAGTCAACGTAGCAGCTCCGTTTCAGGAATGGCGACAGTGTTGCAGTGTATCACAGCTAGCTTCTAGGGGGTTGACCGTTTGTTTATTCAGTTTCAATCGAACAGAAATAGTCGGATAAACCGAAATTCTAAAAATCCAAAACCGAAATCGAACCGAATCGAATAACGATTCGATTTGTTCGGTTGGATTATTTCTGTTGCACAATGGAGTGGGGTCCAAAGTTAAAATCGTGGTTAAATGACATTGAAAATATATAATTTTTATATACACGTTTGTTGTATTTGCGTCCAAAGATAGATTCGTTATTAAATTACCAAAGATTGATTTAAAAACACATAAATAAAATCGTTGCTTTCAAAATATACACATTTTAATTATAATATGTGTATATTACATAATTTGCACAAAGTCATATTCGATTTTCAGTTTTGGACCGAAATCGAAATCTAAAACAAACTGTAGTCGAATAAAAAAATTGTAGTATTTAAAAACAAAAATCGGATCGATTTTTTTTTTTTTTTAAATCGAACCGAATCTCTTATTCGTATATTCGTACTGGGTCTGATTGGACTTTCGGTCCAAAACCGAATAATGCTCACCCCTGCTGAGCTTCTAGCAGTGAATGCAGTGTATCAAAGCTCATTAGTTGAACCAGAGCTCAACCACATCATCCATACACATATCCAAGTTCAGTTACCGATCTAGCCAGCATCTATTCGGTGCCCCAGTTAGCAATTAATGCTGATGTCACGTAACGAACTAATCAGCATCATTCTATAAATAGGGAATTGAGTATCCTTTTCATTTCAATTTCCTTTACAACATATTGCAATTAGGTTTTCGACATTATTAGTTTTTCACCCGAAAATCGAGTTGAACCGAATAAGAGATTCGGTTCGACTTCGATTTTAAAAATACTTGATTTTGGTTTTGGATTTTAGTTTCGGTTCAAAAACTGAAAACATAATAAGACTTATACAATTATATAAATATTTTCAATTCTATGCATATTTTATGATTAAAAATGTGTATATTTGTGTATATATTATGAAAACATTAATCCTATGTATGTGTTTTTTGAAGCCTAGCTTTGATAATTTAATAAGTAGTCCAAATTTTTTGACGTAACTTTAAAATACAACAAATTAATGTATGTACAAAAATTATAATTTTTAAAATAATTTGACCACAACCATAACTTTGGACGGACCCATTGAACAATAAAAATAGTCCAATCGAATCAACCGAATCGATATTTGGTTTGGTTCGGTCCGATTTTAGTTTTGGCTAATAATTTGGTTCGATTCGGTTTTAGATTTTTTAGAATTTTGGTTTACTCGGCTTTGACTATTTCGATTCAGTAAACTGAATAAACCAAACGCTTACCCGTACAATATGCAGAACACATAGAGTCCACAATGGGGGGGGGGGGGGGGGGGGGGGGACCCCAAGGTGGTCTATGTAGTTTCGTCCCTGGTCGCACTGCGACTCCTGAAAATTTTAAGACAAAGATGGGATTTTTATTATTATAAGTACAATACAATTTGTATCAATTAATTCCTCTGATATTGTTATAAGTACTAGTTCTTAATTATAATTTTTTTTTTTTTGCGTATTGTAGTTCCTCTTTCATAATATATCTTATACAAAGTATAATAGTAATGCTACTACTACGCAACGATTTACATAGTTTCGTATATGGTTGTCTATCGGTAGGAGAAGACGATATTCAATATCGTTCTGTTGACCCGGATAATTCTGACTCGAGTCGCACCGAAAGTCATGTATGTCGACATGTAATTTTTTTTTAATAATAAGTATTGCATTCCCTACATAAATTTTTTTGGCTATGCCACGTTTCATGTATAAAAAAAGTCCTTAGTAAGAGTGTTTTTATGAATTCTTTTTGGCTAAATTGTAACTTGATATCCTCAATTATCACTGTTTTTCAACTTGATATTCTCAACTTTTATAGGTACTAACTTAATATTCTATTTCAACCTATATTTCTAACTTGATACCCAATTTTTCTTTTATTCCTAAACTACCCTCCCACAGGCTGCTACTTCCCCTATCCAGCCCGTTGCCATCTCCCCCCCTCCAGCGACCCCCCTACCCGCCCGGCCCAACAACCCACCCTACTCGTCCCCTAGCTTGCGCTCCCGCTCGCATGCACTCCGCGCGCTGTCCGGATCGCCCCCGTGCTCTGCCCCGCACCCGCTCGCGTGCTGCCCAGCTCGCCATGCCCGCGAGCGTCCCCGCACCGGCCGCCTGCTCACGCCCGTCGTCCGGTAGCGCACGCCAGCCTACTGCCATCCGCAGCCGGAGAGAAATAGGGGAGGGAGGGGGGGTTGGGGGGAGAAGAGAAGGGACAATTTGGTCCAATATGATGAAAATGTGTATATTCTTGTGTATATTATGAAAACAGTAATTCTATGTATGTGTTTTTGAAGCTCAACTTTGATAATTTAACAATTGGTCCAAACTTTTGACATAACTTGAAAATACAACAAATTAATGTTTGTATAAAAATTATAATTTTTAAAATAATTTGACCACAACCATAACTTTGGACCGACCCATTGAACAATAAAAATAGTCCAATCGAATAAATCGAATCGATATTTGGTTTGGTTCGGTCCAGTTTCGGTTTTAGCTAATTTTGGTTCGATTTCGGTTTTAGATTTTTTAGAATTTCGGTTTATTCAGCTTTGACTATTTCGATTCAGTTGAAACTGAATAAACCAAACGCTTACCGGTACAATATGTGGAACACAGAGTCCACAATGGGGTCAGTGGACCCCAATGTGATCTATGTAGTTTCGTCCCTGGTCGCACTGCGCCTCCTGAAATTTTTAAGACAAAGATGGAATTGTTATTGTTATAAGTACAATACAATTTGTATCAATTAATTCCTCTGATATTGTTATAAGTAATAGTTCTTAATTATAATTTTTTTTGCATATTGTTATTCCTCTTTCATAATATATCTTATACAAAGTATAATATTAATGCTATGACTACACACTGATTTACATAGTTTCGTATATGGTTGTCTATCGACAGGGGCGGAGCTATCCATTTCACTCTGTGGGGGCAAAAATTCTCTAATATAAACTTGGATCTAGTCTTCTACTTTTCCTTAAACTGTGGGGGCAGATTTAAGAAACAAATAAAATATTGCTAGCTAGAAAGTTAAGAAATACTAAATTTTTTAAAAAATAAATACTAATTTAAGGAAGAAATAGGAGTAATTAAAAAAAAAATTTATGAAAAAAAAATTTGTGGGGGCGGCGAACCCCAATCTTTCCTATGTGGCTCTGCCCACGTCTATCGGTAGGAGAAGACGATTCAATATCGTTCCGTTGACCTGAATAATTCTGACTCGAGTCGATTGCATCGAAAGTCATGTACGATCATTATCGACATGTAAAAATTTATTATTTTTTAATAATAAATATTGTGCTCCCTACATAAATTTTTTGGCTATTGTCACTCCTTGTCAATGTTACCCGGCCATCGTCTGGTTGAGTTGGGATATAAGAACTTTTTTTAATGGCTACAAATACGTCATTAGTAAGGACTATCTCCGTATCATGTATAAAAAAAAGTCCTTAGTAAGGGTGTTTCTATGAATTCTTTTTTTTTTTTTTTTTACGATGATGGTCTTAGACCGGGATGAAAATGTCATTTCTAAGGGCATTTTTTGTTCTTAAATGATGTTTAGTTGTATTAAGTGTGGTGTAATATAAAAGGGTAATGCTATATGTATCTTCAAATTGTCCATTCAATACATTTCTTCTTATGTGACAGCTGACGTGGCATGTTAAATAATATTATGTGTCATCTGACATGACCGATAACTTGACAAATTTTAACCCAAAAAATTAATTATCCAATTTTGTCCATATTAATTTAATGTTAATATTAGTGTTAATTTAATGTTAAAATTAATATTAATTAATGTTAATATTAATGTTAATGTTAATGTTAATGTTAATATTAATATTATTATTAATATTAACATTAATATTAATTTTAATATTAATGTTAATGTTAACATTAATTTTAATGTTAATTTTAATGTTAATTTAAAATTTAAAATTTATCACGTCAGCTGCCATATCAACATGCCACGTCAACTGCCACGTAAGGAGGGAGGGATAAATAGCGTTATTCAATGTAAAATCAGCTACAACGACCTTACTGTAGGTGTTTTGTTTCTTTGAGTTAACTTCGGCATTTTTTTTTTTGGAGATGCAATTTATTGTAACTTTATTTCTCTGGATAAAAACTTTTGTATAATTTAAAAAACTAAAAAAAAATGATTGGATAATTCTTGCAAGTACAGTAATAGGGAAAACCATATCACAAATGAAATCGACTATAATAAAAACGAGATAATCGAGTGACATTACTTCTTCGGTCCGAACCAAGGAATCAGTTAGATATGATGCAAAATGGATCTTGTTCTATCGTTGATCATAGATTTTTATATGAACCGAAAACCGTCTTTACATTGGATGGTTCGGTGTTTTGACCCGACAAGGAATTTCACTACCTTAGGACCGTTATAGTTACGGCTGCCGTTCACCGGAGCTTCGGTCGCCGACTCCCTTGTCATAAGTCACCAACTTCCTTGACCTTCCGGCACTGATTAATGCTTTTTGCCGATTGGTTCCATTATCACAAAGCCGTCCCAAAATTGGCTTGGTTCCAAGACATAGAATCCATGTTGAATCACCTGCACTTAGCGGGATTAGAACATGAAACCGTGAGCTCCCAAGCAGTGGAAGGAGAATGTGATCTCAGACCGCGTGCCTGTTGAAGAATGAGCCGGTGACTCATAGGCAGTGGCTGGGTTAAGGGAACCCACCGGAGTATTTAAAAATAATAATAATAAATCCTGATTGTGATAATTCTTGTATATTATTTAGAAAATATAATAAATCCTAATTCGAAATTCTTGCATACTATTTACAAAAATTAAAAAAAATCCTGATTAGGATAATTCATGTTTTTAAATTTTTTAAATAATATGTAAGAATTATCCAATTGATATTTTTTTAAAACATTTTAAATAATATGCAATAATTAACACAATTATAGTTTTTCAAAATTTTAAAAATAATATGTCAGAATTATCTCAATCAATATTTTTTATATAATATGCAAGAATTATCACAATCAAGATATATTTTAATTTTTAAGTATTATGTTAGAATTATTCCAAGTTGTTTCTTTTTTAATTTTTTAAGATAATATACAAAAATTGTCCCATCATGATTTTTTTCAAATAGCATGTAAGAATTGTCCTAATCAATTTTTTTTTTAAATTTAAATGATCTATTATAGAATTATCCTTTTTAAAATAATTAAATAACATGATAAAAAATAATAAAATATTATTATATGTTATTATATTATTGAACGGATTCATTATCCACCTTTCCGGTGAGCCCGTTCCACCGAGTAATTTCTCCCATAAGAGGGTCTGTTTGGTCCATCCTAAATTGCCATCCTTAGATTGGGTTCAATTTGCTAATTAGAGGTTGCTTATGTTTTTCTTTCCCTTTGAGAAATGGTTCAAAGTTGTTTAACAATAACTTAATTTTCGTTCTTTTAAAATTCCTGACCAAACAAACAAACAAATAGTGAGCCAGACGAAAGAAAACACACTCTTTTTGCACGATGTATTGTTTTTGCCAGACAAGAAATCACACTATTTTTGCACGGCTTTATTGTTTTTCTTTCTTTAATCATACAATAAATACACTACATTTTATGATATCTATATAATAAGAAAAGTTTGAGACTTCACCTACAAAAAATATCCTTATCTTTCTTTACCAATTTAAGTTATTCAAGTATACTACCATATATAAAAATAAAAGTTGAGATTTTACCGTAAAAGTTTTTGTTCAGAAAAATGTCTTTATCTATGTTTACTAATTTAAATTGTTCATTAAATTTAATATGAGTTGTTATGTAACTAAGTATAGAGGAAGAAGAAAATTAAAGTGGCTTTTGTTTACTCTTTTCAAGTATTATAAAATACGTGCAAGTAGGACTGGTCCTGAACAAGTGCACCGAGTGCATCCACTCCTGTCCCAAAATTAAGATGTAAGTTGTTAGTTATAAAAAAAGGAATTGTGGTGTAATGGTTAATATAAAATAATTATGGTATAGTGGTATTAACATATTAGCTAGTCTTGCACCTTTAGAGGACCTTAGTTCAAATCTTAGGAAAAAAATGATAATTATAATTTTTTTTAATTATTTTTTACATTTATATATGGGGGCCAATTTTGGAAGTTTGTCTTAGGCCCCCGATGAGTTCAGGATCGGCCCTGCGTACAAGACACGTACATATACTAATATATACAATGGAATCCATGTACTTCGAGCATAGGCCAAGCCATGCATAGGAATAAAGACTCTTATGGGGTGTTTGGTACGTGGAATACTATATAATCGAAAATACTATATTTTCAGAAATCAATTTTTTGGTAATTAATTTCTATGAAAAACTATTTCTATGTTTGGTGACTATATAAATATTCTAAAAAAAAGGGTCCATGGATTTTCTTTACTTTTGTCACATTTCGTTCGAAGCAAAGGTTGAAGTAAGATAGTGCATCAAGCTATTTGCAAGGGCCAACTTGATTCTCTTCCCTAGGGATTCTAGATTAAAAGAATGATAAAAATTGAAAAAAAACACACACACACACACACACACACACACACACACAAATAATCTAATTTTTTTGGATACGACATTCCCACTTACACTCTAAATGGTCCCAAGGCTCGAACCCCACCTACCCCTGACCAGGTCGGAGGTCAGATGCCTGCTGCGCTTCCACTGGAGCAAAGTTGTGTTGGCAAATAGTTCTTAAACTTTTGTAAAAAAATGAAAAAAACAAAACAAAAGTCAATATTAAAAAAATGAAAGAAGAATAAAAAAAATGAAAACATAGGAAAAATTCTTAAAATATAAAAAATGATTAAAAATGAGAACAAAAAAAATTGAAAAACCCCAAAATGCTATTCAAAAATAAAAATGGATAAAAAAATATCAAGAAAAATAAAAATAAAAAAGCAGGAAAAAACAATAATTTTTTTTTTTTGCCCGGGAACAAAAAATATATTCCTATTTTTTGAGGGATATAATTCCTATGTTTTGTGGGTAAATTATTTATCCGGTTATTCATAATTCATGAATATATATTTTTGTAACATAAACAGACATGGGAATGGATTTTCCATGCCCTAAATTTGTATGGTAACAAAAGAATACATGTGCACCAAACGCCCCCCTTAGATCAATATTTGGAGAAAAAAGTTAGAGGGACACTAAAATCTGACTATATTTTGATGACCACATAATATGCCTGTTGATTATGTGTAGAACTAATGTATTAATGTTATCAATACATAGACCATCACAAATAGAGTACATTATAGGATAGCTATATTATAAAATGGAATCCAGGTACTTTGTAAGCGATAAAGATTAATTTAGATCAATTTTTTGAGGACAAGGTTAGGGGGACAGTAATCCATGTGGTTTATGCCTGCTTTCCTTAGGTTAATGTTACATAGAGCATTAACTCAATTCTATTACCTTCCGGTATGGTTATCCCACTGTCGCTTGCCTTAAGGTTATTTTTTTCTTCACATGCTGCTTGACTTTATGCGCTTTCTTTCCTACTGTGCTACCTGTCCTTTGATGGTCGAAAATCAAAGTGACATCTTCATCTTCTGGCATTACTTCTCTCAACTAGCTATGCTATGGAGGTTTTATAGCGGTTCTACCTACTTCTTTAGAACAATGACTAGTGACTGACTGGCTCGGTTTATAAGATTGATTTTTCTTTGATAAAAGCCGTGTTTTTTTTATTAACATAGGCGCTATGAGCCCTGGTAGGGACCGACCGAAATCCATTAAGTTATAAGGAATTTGACCAAGCTATTTAGCCAAGAGGAGCCGGTCGCAAGAAGAATTGATTCAATGTCTTTCAAATGATGCCAAGGCATCCAAAAGAAGCATAATCAGATTATAACAGTAGCATTTCGGTTTAGATGTACGAGTGTAAATAGTCAGAGGATAACCCCTAGTTTGATGCCTAATAAGGAATGTATGGATAGCTAAAAGGACATGCAATTGTCCCCAAAGGGGTGCCCCTAAGATTTCGTAAGTCCTAGTTTCAGCTTGATAGACTAATTAATTACTTAACTGAATTGTCAAATGTTCCATCAATTAGTTAGCTTAACGCAAAGATGCTATATAAAGGACATTCATGATAATCGTTTTCATGCGCATTGAGCGTTTAGTTTAGTTGTTATATGAGATCCTCAAGTGTTTTCGAACGAGATGAAGGCTCTCCTTATCAGGATGGAACGTTGGTTCAGGACTACAAAACGAGCTAAGGTCCCTGTTAAATTAGGTAAATCCTACCACAAGTTGTTCTCTCACTTTCGAACACCAAGCTCTTTTTAATTAAGATTTGTGGACTCCTAGTTCCAACTTCAATATTGGAGCAAGGTGGTGAGTAGTAGGCTAGGATCGAACATGGTTAAAAAAGGCGACATTTTGCTGACCACATGATATTATTGTTGATTATGTGTGGTACAACTGTATTAATGTTATAAACACATAGACCGTTGCATCATAAAATATGATTAAATTTTGGTGTCCATCAAGTATTATTGATTTTTGGAACATTAGATGAGCCTTACAAAATAAGGAAGATCTAATTAGAAGTAGGTTGGCATGAAGCACATGATGATTGTGATATTTGGTAGGTTACTTGTAGATAATTAGAATGATACTTAAGTGGGAGTGATGGTTACTATACGGTCTGACCGGATTCCATTAAATGTATGTTTGTGTTGTAGGTGTAGGTGATCATTTTGTGGTGTAGTCAGTTACTATTGGGTTGATTCCTAGTTTGTGTTGGTGTAGTCAGTTACTATTTGGTTGATTCCTAATTTGTTCTTTTGCCAAAAGAAAAGAACGAAAAAAAGAGAAAAAAGAAAAAGAAAAGAAAAGATCTCAACCATATTTGATTTTAATACTAAATTTTATTCAGTTTCGATTTTGGATTTCGGTTTCGGTCCAAAACCAAAAAACGAATAAGGCTTGCACAATTATGTAAATAACTTCAATTTAATGCATATTTTGTGATTAAAAATGTGTATATTTTGAAAACACACAATTATATGTATATGTTTCGAAGTCCAACTTTCATATTTTAACAACTAATTCAACTTTGGTCGCAACTTTGAAATACAACAAATACCTGTATATAAAAATCATAAATTTTAATATAAATTTAACCATGGGTCCAACTTTGGACCCGACTAATTAAACATTCGAAATATTACAACCGAACAAATCGAATAAGCCGAATTGATATCCGGTTCGATTCGATTTCGATTTGGCTAATTTCGGTTCGATTTCGGTTTTTAATTTTTGAATTTTTGGTTTATCCCGTTGTGACAACTTCGATTCGGTTGAAACTGAATAAACCGAATGCTCACCCCCTAATTGTAATTACTCAAAAAAAACCTCAAATGATCAACTTGGTTTGGTGGGATTTTGCTGCTCTTCTTCTTCTTCTTCTTCTTCTTCTTCTTTCACCATAAATTTTAATATAAATTTAACCATGAGTCCAACTTCGGACCCGACTAATTAAACATTCGAAATATTACAACCGAACAAATTGAATAAGCCGAATTGATCATTTGGTTCGATTCGGTTCCGATTTTGGCTAATTTTGGTTCGATTTCGGCTTTTAATTTTTTAGTTTTCGGTTTATTCAGCTGTGACTACTTCGATTCGATTAAAACTGAATAAACCGAATGCTCACCCTCTAATTACAATTACTTAAAAAAAAAAAAAAAAACCATCAAATGATCAACTCGGTTTGGTGGGATTTTGCTCTTCTTCTTCTTCTTCTTCACCTGTCAAATCATAAAGTTGGTAAAGTAATAGGAAGTATCCTCAACTAGACTCGATCAACTTTTGAACTTCATAGCCATCATGTACTTCTTTTAATCTCATGAATCTGTTGACTATGGTCCTAGCTAGCTAACCTTCCCCTCCCTTTCATGGTTGGCAAGCAGTTGTTTAGAGACTTTGTAAATGCGACTCAAGGTGGCTTCTTTTTTGTTTTTACGTTCCCTTTCAATTTTGGTGTGTTGGAACGTTCCATGCTTTGGCCTCATCGATTGAAATCCTTCTCTCTATTGATATTATTATTAATCTAAGTCATCTTTTCCGCGATCAGTATTTCAAGTTTCTAAAAGAGTAATGCTATTCGTACCTCCAAATTGTTCCTTCAATGCATTTCTCTTTATGTGACAGCTGACGTAACATATTACATAATATTATATGTCATATGACATGGCTAATGACATGACAAATTTTAACCCAAAAAGTTAATTATCCAATTTTGTCCATGTTAATTTACTGTTAGTATTAATATTAATTAATGTTAATATTTTTGTTACTTTAATATTAATATTATTGTTAATGTTAACGTTAATATTAATTTTAATGTTAATGTTAACATTAATTTTAATGCTAATTTTAATTTTAATTTTGAAATTTGCCACGTCAGTTGCCACATCAACATGTCACGTCAGCTGCCACGTAAGGAGAGACGGTTTGGAGGTACAATTTGGAGGGACAAATAGCATTATTCTTTATAAAAAGGTAAAGCTTTAAAATTTGCAAATACAATTACTACAACAAAGAATAAAGAACGTGCAACGGAACGAAGAAACTCTTGCTGAAGCGATTAAGATCACCGTCGTTCAAAGCAAGATTCGATCTTTTTCGTCGATATGCTTCAAAAGTTCAGCAAGTTCAAAGAGATGAACTTGTGGGGCGCTCATTGTCATGCCTCATAATGAACCTTGCACAGACATAACTTCGGACAATACTGTGGCTTCTGAATGTTGCTGTTAACTCTCCTCTCGTAACGTAGATTCTCTAAGTCTCCTCTGAAAGAGAGAAAGATAGGGGACAGTTAATTCGGAGAGTAATTTCTCATTAAGTGGACGATTACAGTAGTAATCCCCACTAAGCGGGCACTTATAGAAACTGAAATCCCCCAAGTTGAAGCACACTAACAGCCACGTTGGAGCACAGCCATGCTGGAGCACCAGTCCCGCGGAAATATAGCTACCAATGGTGTCTTACAGACCGCGGTTTAAACCGCGGAACACGTGTCCGGGCCTGATTGGTTCGATTTTTGTTGCCCCCGTTAGCAGCGAGGTGCTGACGTAATTTGTTTTTGTACGACCAATCAGGATTGGACACGTGGCATTCTGGTTTCTGCTTCGGTTCAGCCCTTCGGGCTATCAAGTATTTTTTTATAGCCATGTTGGAACACCAGTTTCGCGGGAGCAAACGCTCGCTGGAACCTAGCTTCCGCGCGAGATGACCGCCCGCTGGAACAGCCTTCCAGCGGAACAACAAAATTACGGAACTGCAGCCCAGCATGACCAATACGTCCTGCGCGACCCCGTTGTGTCGCGTGTAACCCACACTCCCCGTGCAGCCCCCAGCGACCCCGCTGAATCCGCGGGAACCCACGCGGAAACGACATTGAAGTACAAACTGCACCATCAAAGTGTCATTTTGTGCCCTTCGCCCACGATCGATTCCGAGTTGCTAGACCCTTTTGGAAGCTAGCTCCAAAGAAAATTTTCAATAAATGGGTGACAATTTTTTTTTTTTTTTTAGGATTTGAGCCTTAGTCTCTAGTAAAACATCTCTCTATTTCAACCACACAGACTACCATTCTCCATGTGTACAAATCAATAAAAAATATTATATTGAAAAATATACTTGTAATTTGTCACATGGATGTGGAACCACTTTTTAGAAAATAATTTCAATAAACCTCAACATTTCCCTTTCAAATTCTTAAACTGGAGAAAGGTTGACATGAAAAAAGTTGGGGGTTTACTGTAATTTCCCTCAGAAATTGAAATTATTAGATTTTCTATCATATTTGATCACGTCTACTTCAATATTAATTATCCTAACTGGAGTTTGCGAACCAATTCAAAGGCCAAATAACCCATTTTGTGTCTGAAATTTCCAAAGAACCCATTTTGTGTTGTTGGTAATAATGTTCAGGTGATTTCAGTTTTAGAAATTTCCAACAAAAATCCATTTTGTGTTGTTTTGAATGAAGTTCAGGCCTTTTTGTTTCATTTTGTATGGGTGTGAATAGTTTATAGTGCCCAACACCAACAATCCGAGCCGGCCCATGGGGTAGGGTTGTCCTATCCAGAGCTAGTTTGGGTTGTTCGTTAATCTTTATTGTGTACCGATTGTGGATGATCACTTGCGACCCCGATCCCGACCTCTTATGGGGTCATGGTAAGCTTGGAGGTTGCCCAAGCCCAAAGTCTAGTCTGACTTTGCCCAAGCCCAAAGCCCAACCCAAATTCTATTTCAATGATAATTTTTAAAAAATGATGTCTCACTTTCGGTTAAATATCATGAACTATGTACCTTTTTTTCGTATAATTTTGTCTCGATGTTCTACAGTACGGATTAAGCTATGATTTGATGATTAATCGGCTGTCAAATAAGCAAAAATTCCATGTACTCCCGATTAATCAGCTATTTAATTCGATCAATAGATCACCGGGCATGGTAGGAATAGCTATTCTTTTTGAATTTTTTTTTTTTTTTTTGAGATGTCCGACAATACGTACGAGATTTTGTGCATGCTGTATTGCATGCATGTTGGGCCAAGTAAGAACCGCCGAATCGAAGTTCTTACTTAGATTCGTTGACATCCTAGAAGATGTTGGCTTCTAAGCTCCGGATTACTGGAATACTGTACTGATTGGTTTAGGTTGTTTTGTCCTTCGAAATAACCTTGCATACCTGAGCCTTAAACGCATCTAGATGTATTAATAGTTCTTTCTAATAATAGGTAAATACTATATATCTTGCCAATGCGTCTTCGTTTCTGGACTTCGTCACACCGTATCCGAGTACACGTTATCATCGTAGAGATATCGCGGGTCTTCTTTCTCAAAATAGCATAGAGTTGTTTAACTTTCGTCACCCATCTCTCCGAAATGTTGTTGAGAGGACGATTGGCTTGTTGAACAAAATGCTTGCTTTATCGTAGACACCAACCATTCCATGACATTGACAAGCAAGCAAAGATAGCCCTTAAATCTTGTGCCTTGCACAACTGTTTACAAGTTGATGACAATGATGATCTCTGAAGGTAAAGTTAACCCTCTTCATCTCGATGTACCCAAAGGTGCCTCCGACAATCCCCACATCACTATCACACGTAAAGATGCTTATTGGACCAACAAGAGAGCCGCAATAGCAAATGTTATGTGGGCTGATTATAATCCCAATATTTATGTACTAGCTGAATGAACTTTATAGTACTTGTTCTGTATAGTACTTGTTTGAGACATGCTTTACCACCTACTTATGTTGGAACATTATGAACTTTCTAGTTTGCAAGCTTCTAATTTTGATGTCCTTTTTGTTTTCAACCTCTTGTTGTTGAGTATGCTAGTGGTGGTTGGTAAGTTATAAGTTCTCTGATATGATAAATTCTTAACATGATAAATTAGCAGTCTGTTAATTTTATGGTAATGAGTGGTCAAGAATCTAATATCAGCTTGCCCAAGCTAACACCACAACCATTGATTCATTCTTATATATGTACTGACATTTTGAGAGTAGTTGCACATAATCAAGTATGGCCTCTATTCTCTAGCAAGTCTCGAGGTAACCTTCTGCCTCTAGTCATAATTTATCATGTTCAGTTAAAACCCTCTGAATCCATCCTGAAACTGACAATTAAGAAGGATCCGATACCAATTCTGATACCGACACTGACACCACGAACCACGGTAATAACTTGTTGCAGCCTTGCATCAGTGTTTCTGATACTTTCTTGGTGAATTATGCCTCTGACACTTTTTTTTTAATCTTGCAATCAGTACCTTGAGGAAAGTTTAGCAGAAATTTACTTCCTACTTTTTCCTTCCAAATATGCCAACAAGTAGCAGCCAAGAGGAGCCTGACAAGAACATAAGTTTGTTCTTTAGCTTAAATCTATCAATCAGCTCCATAGAATCCTTCAATTACACTCTGTGATTTCTAGGCCTTGTCAAGGTGATATATGATAACATTGTTCTTCTGTGTGCTACTACAAGGTGATATATGGTAATATTCAAGTATTATGTATTATCAAGTTATGGTGTAGAGTTGGACAGAGTATTTGGATATATGCTCTTTGTAAATGCACACTTTACTGGAATAGTAAGAGTATGGATCTGTTTTTTTTTTCTTTTTTGCCAAAAAAGAAAGGGTGCTTGTTGTGGGAAACATAGGATTAGTTAAATCATGTTCAGTGGTCTATCATAAGTATCATAAGTATTTTTTTTAGGATTTGAGCCTTAGTCTCTAGTAAAACATCTCTCTATTTCAACCACACAGACTACCATTCTCCATGTGTACAAATCAATAAAAAATATTATATTGAAAAATATACTTGTAATTTGTCACATGGATGTGGAACCACTTTTTAGAAAATAATTTCAATAAACCTCAAGATTTCCCTTTCAAATTCTTAAACTGGAGAAAGGTTGACATGAAAAAAGTTGGGGGTTTACTGTAATTTCCCTCAGAAATTGAAATTATTAGATTTTCTATCATATTTGATCACGTCTACTTCAATATTAATTATACTTTAAATAATTATTTACACCATATGACAAAGGGACAATTGTTGGACTCAGTGGTCACCCACCATGTGGAAAGAAATCCTTATTGACATTATTAACAACATTTATAAGACACCTAGATGCTAAAATATGACCCATGTGACCACGTCACCCAATTCTTCAAAATTTGCACAAACTGACAAAACTTATCCAATTCCAATGTATAGCACAAATAGCTTGATTCAGAGACACGAATCACTCGCACAAAACTTTGAATCACTAAACAATAAAATAGCACAGATAAAGCTAAAAAATAAACAATTCAAGCACAAGTGCACAACATCACTAACTTGATTCTTATTTGTGCTACACGATTACGAATCACTAAACAATAAAAATAAAACAGTTTACATACCAGACGGTCCAGTCTCCACTCCAGACCCTAAGCTTTGAATCCGCAAACCCTGAAGTTGCAGACTTGCAGTTTCTCGGTTTCTTCAACCGACAATAAATAGAGTCTATAGAGAATCAGAGATTAAGATCAAACTTAGAAGAAGAAGAAGAAGAAGAAGAAGAAGAAGAAGAAGAAGAGTAAAAAAACTGACCGGGATCCGGAGAATAAAGAGGGGTCGATTTTTCCAGCCAAGGAAGAGAAGAAAAAGGGGTTTCTTTAGCCAAGGAAGAGGAGGAGGAGGGATTGATGGATTTGGGATTTGGATCTTCCAACACATGGTTGCTCTCACACTATTGGTGGACCTAGGAGTGGTGGGCTGGTAATTGGGCTTTGGAATTTTTTTTTTTTTTTGGGTATGGGGGTTGCCCCAAGGAGGGTGGTTGCCCAAGCCCAAGCTCTTTCCGGACTTACCTACGGGCCGGCCCTGTATTCAATTCATGTATGATATGTAAAGTGTAAACTGAAAAAAAAAACAGAGAGTAGATGGAGTAATTTAATTGGTAATTTAATTGATACATATTAGCCATTGTTTACTCACAGAGACATAGGGATATATTCAATTCATGTAGAATAAAACTATGGTGACCCAAAACAGAGTAGATGGAGTAGTAATTTAATTATTTGAGTTGTTAAACTCTACTAAACTGAAACGGATGAATGTGAAATAAATCAATTTGCATATATATATATATATATATATATATGGTCCGGATCGGAAGTCCCGTTGCCCTCGACCGTTAGATCGAGCGGAAGCGCGCGCCGGCCCCACGCGCCCCCCACCCCCGTCCCCCCCCCCCCCCCCCCCGGCACCATCGGATCGGGCTTTTGATCCGCGCCATATACATATATATATATATATATATGTGGATCAGCTAATGACCTCTAGTTCAAGTGGTTAGACTGAGGCATACCCCCTCCAGAGGTTGCATGTTCGAGTAACGGGAGAAGCACATTTAATTCCATGTGGAGAAATTAATATGAGGACAACCAGAGTGCAGGCCGTTTACGGGTGAGGTGCGATGCAGGTGCGATACAAGTGCGGTGCAGGCCTTCTGGCTGGGAATGTGGTATTCGGGCCAAGTTTATAGGCCTTCGGGCCAGGAGTCTATAACACAATTACATCTTTCAATATATATATATATATATATATATATATATATATATATATATATATATATATATATATATATATGGATCAAAAGCTCCCCCCCCCCCCCCCCACCACTATCGGATCGGGGGGGTGTTTGGTGCTCGATCCAACGGACGAAGGACGGACGGGACTTCTGCGGGGCTCCGATTCCGGGCCATATATATATATATATATATATATATATATATATATATATATATATATATATATATATATATATATATATATATGGATCAAAAGCTCTCCCCCCCCACACCACCATCGGATCGGGAGGGGGGGGGGGGGGGTGGGGTGGGGGTGGGAGTGGGGGTGTTTGGTGTTCGATCCAACGGACGAAGGACGGACGGAACTTCCGTGGGGCTCCGATTCCGGGCCATATAATATATATATATATATATATATATATATATATATATATATATATATGTCCTTTTCTGTCCTCCTAGTATGGTGGAGGATTACTGTATAGGCGTTGCCTCATTTTGAGCCTTATTTATAAAAGCAGTTTTGCGGATTATATATATGTCCTTTTCTGTCCTCCTTGTATGGTGGAGGTCAAGGTGATAGAAGGGCCGGTTTAGCCCGAGCCCGACCCAGGCCCGGACCGGCCCGCCCCCCTTGAAGCCCGGCCCGGACCGCCAGTGGCCCGAACCGGCCCGGCCCCCCACCCCCCAACGGGTCGGGCCGGTTCAAGCCCGACGAGCCCGAATTTTCTGGGCCGCGGGCCGGCCCGGCCCGGACCGTTTAACACCATGAGGTGGAGGATTACTGTATAGGCGTTGCCTCATTTTGAGCCTTATTTATAAAAGCAGTTTTTCCATATATATATATATATATATATATATATATATATATATGTCCTTTTCTGTCCTCCTTGTATGGTGGAGGATTACTGTATAGGCGTTGCCTCATTTTGAGCCCCTATTTACACCGTTGGATGGTGCTTTAAGTCATCTAATCTTAACCGTTGATTTACCAATGGTTAAGATTAGATGACTTAAAGCACATCTAACGGATGTGAACATGGGAATGCATGGGAATACAAAAAGTACGGGGATGCCTATCCTTCCTCTCTCTCTCTATATATATATATATATATTTTTTTTTTCTCTATATATATATATATATATATATATATATATATATATATATATATATATATATATTAGAAATTGTAATTATATTAGCCAGAGAAAACTTGAACTATACAATCATGTCTTTGGGTTCCTTACGGCAATTCCAGACACTGAACATCATATTCAATATCGCTAATAATTCCTATCTGTGTGGTCTGGCCACCTTCAAAGATGCGCTTATTCCTCTCTCTCTAAACATGCCACACCGATGTCGCACGAGCTTCTTGGAACCAGGAATCCCCCTTCCGCCTTGCTGCTACAACATCTGGAGTCAAGCTATTTATATCCCTCTCCTTTCCAAACTGAAGATTCAATTTTTCACCTTGCGAGCACCAAATACCCCACATGAATGTGCACCGGAAGAACAAATGATGCATGGTCTCATTTGTTTGACCACACAAGTGACATAACCATATTACCAACCTGGATTCCAAAGCTGGATAGACGATCCAACGTCAATAATATTCCCATCAGAAGATTGTATAAACACAATTGCATCTTTTTAGCTGACCCCTTCACCCACACAAACTCCGCTGTCCCATTTCTCATGAACCTCCCTGATTTGGTTGTATACCACCGAGCATTTAAATGACCCGCTGGGTGAATTATTCCAAACCCATGTGTCTCTTGTTAGAAAATCTTTTCTTTTTCTCCTTTTTAAACTGCAACAAAAGAAAATTAAATTAGATGTTACCGGCCTTCGGAAAGTCGCGCACGTAGTACTGCCTTAAGAGTTAATCCGGATTTATGTGCAGACTTGGTCCTAGTGCTCCTAGTGGTAAAGTTTTCGCTCCACCGGTATCTCGTTGTTGCACACAACGCAGAAAGAGTGACCCTTGACTTAGCTATGTCCAGAGCAAGGACGAAGAACAACAACGATGGAGAGTTTTTTCCTAGGATTTTTTCAGTGTACTAGGAGAATGAAAAAAAGAGCTCAATATATAGGTTTCAGACTTTGTTACCGAAGGCTAGATTAAGGGACACAATTTATGCTGGATAAAGACACAAATAAAACGTGTTTGTAATGTTTGTATTAATAAGAAAAAGTTGACCAACGTTCAAATATTTATGGGCTTAGAAACGGTCAAAAAATATGAAGATGAGCAAAAAAGATATTTTAGGGTCTCAGCCCGAAACCGAAGAGAAAATCGAATCGGCATTCGACGCCCGTAGATGTGGGCACGTACCCGCACCCGTTACGCACGCCGAACCAAATCGAACCGGCTGAGCCAGACCGGACGGCGGCGACGGCGCGCACGTGTGGCCCATAGGGCTCCCACACAATACTTCAAAGGAGCAACAATGAACAAAGCAATATAACTTCAAACAATTCCCTACACCTAGCCGATGTGGGACTATAAAAGGATGAGGGATTTGGTTTTTTGTGAGTAAGAGCAGCAGCAGAACCAACAATCCCCCCATAAAAAAGAAACCAAGTTCCGAATAAGGAAAAAATATGAGTAGAAAAGATCTGGGTAGGTTTATACTATACATAAATAAGATGAACTACAGCCTTGAATCTCACGTAGTGACTATTATCTTTGTCTCAAGAAGTGCTTGATGGACTACGCCTTGAATCAGTCTTCTTGAACCAGATTCAGAGTACACATAGTACGCTAGAGGTACTTGGGTCTATCGGATGGTACGTTTGGTTGGCCATGTGCACTTTTCCACATTCATGAGAGTTGTCTAGGATCGTCCTGTCCTATAGTCGTAGCCTTTACGACCTCTCATATAGGTAAGTCCTCAAGGGTTGGTGATAGAAATCAACCCTGCATATCATGCTTGGACTTATTAAGAGTTTAAACTCACCCTAACCATATCACACCGAAATACTATCACCATAGGGATGGGGTATCCATGTACATATGTACATCCTCTTGGACATTTATTTTAAGAGAATCTAATCTCAGGGTCAATGTTCCATAATAGTCATCTAGTCTAGCTTGTTCCTACCCATTGAACCGACTTCTTGGGATCTCCAGTCAGACTCGGTTGGATTTTCACAGCTGGTGACTAACTTATGGGCTTAATTCCATCCCCCTCGATGATTCTAGGATCAATGTCCTAGACAGACCCTTCGTCAAGTGGTCTGCAAGGTTCTTTTCTGTCTTTATATAGTCAAGAATCACATATTTGCCTAATAGGCTCTTTATCGATTTGAAGCGCAGCTGTAGGTGCCTGTTCATCTTAGCATTCACAGAATCATGCTTTAATAGTTCTATAACAGATTTATTATCACAGTTTATAAAAATTACAGGAACAGGACTAACAGAAATATGTATGTGCATAATAAGATTTCTAAGCCATTCGGCTTCTGTACAGGTAGTGTCCAAAGCTATCATTTCAGAGTCCATTGTACTCCTAGCAATGATAGTTTGTTTACATGATCCCCAGGAGATTGCAGCTCCTCCTATGGTAAAAATATATTCAGTAGTGGATTTCACATCATGTGAATCAGTTATCCAATTTGTATCTGAGTAACCTTCTATGATATCAGGATGTCTAGTATAATGAAGTTTATAATCTATAGTACCTTTAAGAACTCTAAATACTCTGTCCAATACAGTCCAATATGACTGACTTGGGTTACTAGTATATCTACTTAGTCTCCCAATAGTAAATGCAATATCGGGTCTGGTCCTATTTGTTATATACATAAGGGACCCTATCATCTGTGAATATTTATATTTTTCTATAAGTAATCCTTCATTCTTTTTGATAACAACATTACTAGCATAAGGAGTAAGAGCGAATTTTTTTGTCAAAATACTCGAACTTTCTTAGCATTTTCTCAATTGAATGTACTAAGGATAGAGTATAGCCCTCTTTGTATTTGGACACTTGCATTCATAGGATCAAGTTTGCTTCACCTAGATCTTTCATATCAAACTGGTTAGATAAATAATTCTTAGAGTTATTTATCAATTCCAATGAAGATCCTAGAATAAGGATATCATCACCATACAAGCATAAGATGACACAACTTTTATTTGTATTTTTAGAATACAAACATTTGTCATATTCGTTTGGCACAAAATCAAATTCTAGAATGACTTTGTCAAATTTGTTGTATCATTGCTTGAGAGCTTGTTTTATGCCATAAAATAATTTTACTAATCTACAAACCTTCTTTTCTTGACCTTTAGCAATAAAACCTTCAGGTTGCTCCATATATATATATATATTTCTTTTTCTAAATCTCCATTTTGAAATGATGTCTTTACATCCATTTGATGGATCAACATATCTTGAATGTAAGCTAAGGCTAGAGGGGTTCTAATAGAAATGATCCTAGCTACAGGAGGGTAGATATCAAAGTAGTCTAATCCCTTGGCTACTAGTCTAATCTTATATTTTCTATGGTACCATCGGCTCTAAATTTCTTTTTGAAGATCCACTTCCTTCAATTACACTCTGTGATTTCTAGGCCTTGTCAAGGTGATATATGATAACATTGTTCTTCTGTGTGCTATGGCTACTAGTCTAATCTTATATTTTCTATGGTACCATCGGCTCTAAATTTCTTTTTGAAGATCCACTTACAGCCTATGGGTTTACTACCTAAAGGTAGGTCTGTTCAAAACTGTAAACCTTTGTTTGCTCTTATAAAATTTTTATTCTTGAATACTAAATGATATATAAGAGTGAATGGAAATACCCTCTCCAAACAAATAAAGGGAATTGTGGACTTTGCAAAACTGATTTCTCCAAGGGCCCAAATGCAAATTTCAGTTTTCAAATTCAAGAGCAGTTGACCGTTTATATAAGCCTCTGTATTCGAGTTGATCACAACTAGACCCCTCTAAATCCTTGTGATAAACCCCCAGGAAATTCAAACCAATTTTTCCCTCTATCTAATCTTCCCTTGATCAAATCTAAATCTCTCCTATATATATAGAGAGGATCAGGCATCCCCTCTCCCTTACAAACCCTAATACACTCACCCCTTTCCATCACAAGAGAGGTCGAGGAGTAGTCGAAGGAGCAGACGAGGCTTCGCTTGCAAAATCAATATAGGTAACTAAGCTACTTCTAAAACTTGCAATCTCTGTCATTAATAAAGGATTAGTACGGGGGTTGTTTTCTGTTCCATTTAATGCCTTAAAGGGGCCCTTATGGAGGGAACTCTGTTAAACCAAATAGATGGTAGAGTGGTTGATAGTTTTTCCTGTACCCATGTATCTGTAGGCAAAGAGGTATATGTTCATGGTCATGTCAGGGTGCCATCTGATACTTAGAGTATCAGGATGCGGGAAGGGTCATACCTACATATGGATTAAAGGATATTATAGCCAGAGGTACCAAGTAGGATTAGATGTGTTGAATGCATAGGCATGGGAGTTGGCATATCTAGTGGAAGTACGAGGGGGTATCCTGGTTATGTAGGTAAAAACAATGTGAGATATCTGTGCAAGAGAACTGGGTTGTGTGGCTACTCTAAAAACCATAGTGCTGGAGAGGTGCCAGTGGATAAGGGAAATATTGGCAAGGGTGAGTCTACGAGTAGTATGTACCAGTAGAGTATCAGAGTAGCAGCAAGATCCTGGGTACCTTATAACCATATAGGGGTGTACAAGTCCTATAGAGAAATCGAGTTCAGTGTTCAATATCAAATGACTAGTAAGCTAGGACATAGTTAGCTACACATAGATTCATATGACAAATAGTACAACTACCTTTTGTAGCAGGGTTGGTATGGAGCAGTAAAAGGGGGAGACACCCCATACCCTACTGTACTAGGGACAGTGGTATCTCCACCTACATTGTACCCTCATGACTTTTTGAACATAAAGACAAACACTTGACACTTTATGATAACTAGATATTAGAGTATCCTAAATTGCCTTTATATCCGACCACTTAGTATCAGGTATCTTACCTCTTGTACCAGGATTGCAATGTACCTGTTAGCATTTATAGAGGGTATTAGGATTGGGATTTTCTTGTGTCAAGGGCTAAAAAGAAAGAGGTCATATGGCAACTGCACAAAGGAGTCACCTATATATTTTACTAGGTATCATAGTATCTTTGGTACAGATCCTAGGATATCTGTACAATCCATGCTAATACCCAAGATACAGACGTATCCTATAGTCGTATCGTGTACCAGAGAGTGATAGGATTGCCTACTAATAGGAGGTCTAAATAAAGAACTGTAGCTTGTAAAGCACCTAGTTCTTGGACTCTAAGGTACATGCAAGTAAATGCACATGTTAGCAACA
Source organism: Iris pallida (assembly GCA_029216955.1). Lineage (NCBI taxonomy): Eukaryota > Viridiplantae > Streptophyta > Magnoliopsida > Asparagales > Iridaceae > Iris > Iris pallida. The sequence goes on along the minus strand of JANAVB010030816.1, from coordinate 10,754,687 downwards.
AATCGATTGAGTAACCATGTATATACTGGTGGAGGTTAAAAGGGAATCATTAAGTTATACATATAGGTAACAGAGGTATGGTCCCTCCAGGTGTATAAAGGACATGTGCACAGGAGTCGAGAAAGGGAGATGCGTCTTGAGTTTGTATGGCCAAGTCTAAATGGGACTAATTGGGAATAGATGCAAGTAGGCACTGCCTACAAGACTACAGGACTAGAAGTAGTCTACTGTTACTAGGTAAGGGTTACCTATAAGATGGATTTTTAAGTAAACCTAGATACATGTCTTGAGTATCAAGTAAATTACATAGCAGGGCAGGACTTTGACCCTAGGCTCAACTGATACTTAGAGTATCAGTAATCAAATTCGAGTATGCAAGTGTAGGGGTTACAGTAGATGTGTCTAGGAGAGTGTCTTATACAAGCTATGTACAGTTGATAGTGTGATTTGGTAGAGGCATGCTTATTGTCCTACATAAATACACATATACAGGTAAGGTAGTCCTCTCGGGATAAGAATTTCCCTAGTATCCCTTAGACTTTATAGGTGAACCTTCCTATAATACCTGTAGGAGCTAGGAATTGGAAAGAGTCAAGACCTGGCAATAACAGAGGCAGGTTAGGGTGAATGGTTTCTAGACTAGGTTTTGTTGGCAGCCACTAGTGAACTAGTTAACTGTGACAGGTAATGCAAGAGGTTCAGATACACAAGGTACCCTGAACGGGTATGTGACACATCCAAAGGATAGCAATTGCCTAAATAGGGTGCTGGCCTCATGGTATGAGAAAAAATGTGGAGTAATAAGTGAGTTGAGAGTATGGTCCAGTGTAAAGAGTTGTTCCAACTTTTGTGGGTAGTATAAGGTCCATTGGTAAAAGAATAAAACTGGAAACTCAGGCACAGAGAAACAACAACAGGTGTGGAGTTAAAATTTGAGGATCTACTGATATTGGAAAAAAGGGGGTGTCACGACCCGCACCCTGATTAGGGACACGAGAACGTGGGTACGTCCAGCCTACGCCGTAGTGTCGACGGTAGAACACTGTATAGGTCATCTATAACATCTAACATCTAACAACAAGATATATAAACCTGTCATCTCCATACGGAGGTATAACAGAACATCTCAACTCTAATCTCAAACACAAGTCTAGGAAAGATAGAGCGTGATATAGAATCAGATAAAAAAAGGAACTGAAATATAAATAGAGTTATCACACCACACAAAGTAGATGTCCAACACAAATAACACAAGTCCTGAAATATAACTAAGCCACAACTAACAATCGGAATAATCTGATACAAACTGAAAGCTGTAAATACTAGACTAGACTAGACTAGACACCCTCTACTGAGCTAGATGCTCCTCAGGCTCCTGAAGGTCACCCTTATGTGTCCTATAGAAGGTAGGACAGTCACCATCATCATCTGTAATATTTTCAACAGGTCCAGTCAGGACAGGAACGAGCACAATACATCTCACGCAGTTTATATCATGTTGGGAAATATAAAGCATGCAAAGAGTAAGATACATGGACTGTAAAGAAATATATATAAAAACGTGAGATATTTGATAACTGGAAATATCTATATATATATATGATAATTAAGAACTGTAGATAACCTGTGATTTAGAGCATGAGATGGTTATATAAACGGGTTAGGACAATGCAAGGGTAACTCCATCATACGTGAGTGTACCATAGACATATACATAATTTCACAAGATTTCACAAGATAAGATTTTGATCACATAACCATTTCCTACTCACCCTCTCCAATTAGTACACAACGATCCAGTCAAGTTACGTTACCTTGTACACGAGGTTTTTATTATGTTTGCTCACGTGATCATGAGAGTACAAGATTGCACAAGAGTATACATGAAAGCGGTGTACATGAAATACAAGATGTTTGTGAAAAGCATATGACAACTGTATCTAATGCACCCCGAGGGAGATAACATCGCATGACAAGATCCATATAGTACCAATCCGTGATAATGACATGACAGCATCATATAAAGTAATCTAGAGCAAGACTATAAGTCCTAACAAGTATGAAATGATCAGAGAATGTACTCGCCTGTCACCCTGTATGACTGATATGAATAGATGTCCGAACTGGTGTCACAGAATCCTATTTAGAGTAAAACAGGTCACAATATATCCACAATGGTAAAAATAGAGTATACAATGCATACTACATGATTCTAGGTCAATCTAGGCCAAAGTCAAACTTGGTCAACTCTAACAGTCAAACTAGGTCAACTTAGTCATACTGGGTCATAAGGAGTCAACTAAGTCAAACAAGGTCAAACAAGTCAAGGTTAGTCAAATATAGGTCAAACTTAGACTAACTAAGGTTTTGGTCAACATAGACTAGTCACAAGGTCATTAGGTTAAGGGTCAACCATTAACAATCTAAGTCAACTCTATAGGGCTAACTCAAAATAATTCATAAGCTAACATAACTTAGAATACCTAAGATACCATACTACAAGGCTAAGGTATAACCAATTATTCATACTAGTATATCACACATAATATATATAAATACCAACCTTAAATCTATATTAAGCTAAACCCATACTCTAACTCAAATCATGAAATAACTCCTAAGTATCCCACTTAACCCCATACATATCTAAATCTACATAGGGCTATCTACATTTCCTCAGTCACAAAATACTCATATAGGTCAAACTCAATCAGCTAGCTAATAGTCTAGGGTTTACTCAATTCTTAGTCAACTAGTCCCTTCTATATCCATCCATGTCCATTCTAGGTCAAGGTTGACCTATAGTTGACCTTGGTCAACCATGGTCCACAAGGGTCAACCTTTAAGTCAATTTAGGTCTACTAGACCTATTGGTCAATCCTAACTCATTGGGCATAGGCCATAGGCTAGAATTCCTAGGGTACTTAGTGGATATATATAGATATCTATATCTATACATATATCTATACAATATATATACATATATACATATAACATTATATATATAATATTACATATAGGCATATATAGAGAGAGAAAGGGAGTGAAGGGTTAGGGTTTGGATTAGGGTTAAGAATGGTCATGGGTGTGTGTGTGGGTGTCAAGACAGCAAGGGGGTTCCTATTCTCAGAAATCTGAGAAAGGAGGCACAAACACATACACACACACACATTACATATATATATACACACACACCTATACATACCTATATATACACATATATACACTCACATACACATACACATATACCCACACACTCATATACATATATACATACATATACAATGTATATACAGGCAAATACACACATATATAGATAATAAAATCAATTCAAAATCCATTTTTGAAAACTGGAAAATACTGGAATTTGGAAATTCTGTACAGTGAAAGTAATTTGGGGGGGGGGGGAGGGAACCCAAATTAAACCTAAAAACCTAGCTAAGACATGAATACAGTGGTTGGTAATCATGCCCCCATATGTATACGTGTCGTAGGGGTCTCTAGGAGTCCACCACGACACGACACAACGTGTCCAAGTGTCAAAAACCCAAATCGGGTAAGCTGTGCTCTGTGTAGTGTCGTGCAGAGGTGCACACGAGTGTAGGATACGACACAAGTGTCCATAGGTCTCGTGCACACGTGTGTAGGTTCGCCTAGGGTTGGTCTAGGTGTCTAGGTTCCTGCATCGTGCCCACGTGTCCTCAGGACACAGTACGAACACCGTATCAGTCGAGAAAACTCGACTAAGGCACACTGCTACGCGCAGCATCGTGCAGTGGTTCATGTGTCTCGTGGACACGACACAAGCCACGTGGGGCTTCGTGGTCATGTCCACGTGTAGCCCACGTGTTGGGCTACACACTCGTGTCAACACGAGGTGTCTACAACGTATCCAGAGTCGACACGACTCGCATGTCAGTGCGCATTTCCCGTGCGTGCACAGTGTGTGCGTGATCAGTACGAGATCGAGAACTCCCTCGATACTCGATCATACACGTAAAACTTTGTGGGTGGTATGTCAGTCATAGCCCCTAGGTACTGACAAAAAATGGTGGTGTCTCGTGACTGGACACGAGGTAGCAGGACAGTGTGTGTGGGTGTGCACAGCGTATTCGTGTCCAATTTGGACACGGACATGACACAGTTTCGTGCTCAGTAAACTAGGGTTGTAACCTACAAGTCTAGGGCTACACACACATGTAATTTGTTCTACAAAACACTAACTTTTATTCCTAAGTGGCATTTCACCAAACACTAGAATTAAAATATAGATACGTGTCCGATACGGACACCAAACCAAATCCATATCCTACCAAACTTGGCCTATAGGTCCATGGTACCTAGATGCATGCAACCATAAAGAGAAAACACAATATTAATAGGTTTAGAGGTACTTTACCTATTGAGTGAAAACTCAAGATTTCAATGGAAGGGGGGGTGTGTCCTCTTCACTTGTTGGTGTCCACAGCTATGTGTCCAGCTTGCTTGCCTTCCTTAGCACCCTGTAGGTTGTAGGAACCCAATGCAAAAGACTAGGATGAGTTTGGATCTATTTTGAGGAAGATATGAAGGTTTAAGGAAATATGAATTTTTCTAGGTTTTGAAACATGTAAATTGGTATGGGAATGAATAGATGGGTTATATAGGAAGGGGGCATGCTAGGGGGTGCCCTTGGCTGGTCATGGCAAGGGGGGGGGGGGTATTCTCTTGCCTTCCTTCAAGGTGAAGGCAAGGACTTTCATGCCAAAGTAATAGATCTTTTGAGGTTTTTAAGGAAAACATTCTAATATGTAAATATCCTAGATATTTTTCTACCTTGACTAATATGTAATACCCATCCTCTAGTCTCTAGGTTAGTGGCTAACCTCTAGATTAGGGTAAACTAGGTTAGGGACTCTCATGACAATAATTAAATAATAATAATTCACATAAATCCAATAATTCCAATAATTTCTAGTAAATTACCAAAATATCCCTTAGGCTAAAAAGCCCTAACTTGACGTTCTAAACTTATGACTAGGCTCATATGATCATGGTTAGTCTCTAGGTTAAGTAATCTCTAAGGTTGCACTAGCAAAACATCAAAATCACAAGTCGTGGTTTTTAAATAGTTTTAAATTAACTAAAAATCACCAAAAATTATAATATAGTTTAAATATCATTATTAAATAATTATATTTACAAAATTTCAAAATTACCCTCATTTTTAGAAACTGGGTGCTACAAGTCTACCCTCCTTAGAAAAATTTTGTCCTCGAAATTAAAATGGTCATACTCCTTCTAGATCAAACACCCCAACCATCACAGTCTCAACACACAGTCCGATAATCATATGCGTCTGTCCAAAATCATGATACTCGAAATCTTCGTCATGCTAGTGAGCAAGGCTACAATATTCACAGAGTCCTCGACTAAGGTACATACCTCTAGAATCATGGTATTTAAAATTTTTGCATTACCGCATGCCTGGCCGCAAAAATCTTAAATTCCCACACCCGAGAAATACGTCCAAAATTCGACTATATGTCCTCACTATGCCAGCTAACATGACTATAGAAGACTCTAGATCCTATAATCGAGACGACCTAGTCCATACGACTTATCTCAGAAGAAAATAATTCACAATGAAATATCCGAACAAAATTTATCAACTACAAGGAACAGATAGAATCGAATTTCAAGACAGTTATAAGGAGGCAAATGCGGAAATAGAATCGAAAAGGTTGGAACCTGATATCAGCTCTCCCTCTGCCTGTGCATCATCAACTGCCATGGCGAAAGCTTGCCCCGGCTGGCCTCCCTTGGCCTGCTGTTGATGCTGGACAAACCTCTGCTGCTGAGTCTGCAACGGTGGTCCCGTCTGCTGCCCTGTCGGAGCCCTAGCTCCTGCTGCTGCCTGAGCCAATCGTGCCAAGTTCTTGGGACACTCCCTCAACTGATGCTCTGCTGAACTGGCCTCTCCTGTATGTGAGGGCGCTTGGCTGTCCCTGTACTAGAACTAGTCCCTAAGGTATCACTGCCCCTCTTCGGCTTGAGGCCGAAGTCCTCCTCTGTAATCTGTGCATCCATCAATATCTGATCGAACGTCGCGTCACGGCGTCCTGAGGTGCGGGTGCGCACTGCATGAATAAGTCCCCTACGGAACTTACAAGCCTTCTGCCCCTCATCTTGGATCATATCGGGAGCGAACCTGCTAAGGCGAAAGAACTCTGCTGCATACTCGTCCACCGACGAGTTCCCCTGTACTATACCCACAAACTGGCCCTCCAATGCTGTAAGAGCCACGTCCGGGAAGAACTTCTCCTTGAAGAGCCTCCGAAAGTTCTCCCATGTCAGCCCTCTCACCGACGCATGAGGATCCGTACTGTACCATGTCAGCGCGATGTCGAAGAATCGGCTGGCTGCGGCCGAAACCCAAAGTGCTCTAGGAAGCTCTGCCAGCTCTATACTCCGCTGCACGTCCTCTAGCCAGTCGTCTACATAAAGGATGCCCTCCGTGCCCGTGAAGTCCCTGGAGCTCATCTTCCTAAAGTCTAGTACTGTCCTCGGCCTGGACTGCTGCTGGTACGGCTGCTGGCCAGTAGGGCCCTGCACCGTACCCGGTGCCACTCTCTCCACTGCTGCCAGTACAAGTTGATGCGAGTTCTCCATGCTCTGCCTCAGCATCTCAAACTGACGGTGTGACGCCTCCGACTGGCGCTGCGATGCCTCTGCCTGGGCCCGCTGAGTCTCCATCATCTGCTGAAGGAGAAGGAACATATGATGTGTATCCGTCGGTATCGAAGGTGGTGGCGGCAGCATCTTCGGAACGACGACCGAAACCCTCTGGGGTGGAGGTAGTAGACCTCCCTGTGCAACTACCGGGGTCTCCGGGATAGTGGAATCACTGGGGGCAGTCTCGTGAACCTCCTCCTCAGCCTGGTCTGATCTATCGGGCAAGCTACTCGATCCAGTGGCCTGCGGGTGCGTCTTCGTCATCCTGGAGACGAATTGAAACAAAGAGATCAATATGGCACATAAGTAGATTTATCAAAGAAGGACAGTTAATTTAATACAAGGAGAGTAATCATGAAAATCAAAAGATCGGAAATTTTTCGTAGGTGTGATTGAGAAACTCCTATCATGTCCTAGGTCCTACGTCCTAATTGCAGGCTCGTAATTAGTACTCTAAGTCGAGCACCATTACGAGATCGCACTAATTGCGACACAGACCTGCATGGGCCACCACAAAAATGTGTCACAACCTGCACCCTGATTAGGGGCACGAGAACGTGGGTACGTCCAGCCTACGCCGCAGTGTCGACGGTAGAACGCTGTATAGGTCATCTATAACATCTAACATCTAACAACAAGATATATAAACCTGTCATCTCCGCACGGAGGTATAACAGAACGTCTCAACTCTATATCTCAAACACAAGTCTAGGAAAGATAGAGCGTGATATGGAATCCGATAAAAAGAAAGGAACTGAAATATAAATAGAGTTATCACACCACACAAAGTAGATGTTCAACATAAACAATACAAGTCCTGAAATATAACTAAGCCACAACTAACAATCGGAACAATCCGATACAAACTGAAAGCTGTAAATACTAGACTAGACTAGACTAGACACTCTCTACTGAGCTAGATGCTCCTCAGGCTCCTGAAGGTCACCCTCATGTGTCCCATAGAAGGTAGGACAGTCACCAACATCATCTGTAATATTTTCAACAGGTCCAGTCAGGACAGGAACGAGCACAATACATCTCACGCAGTTCATATCATGTTGGAAAATGTAAAGAATGCAAAGAGTAAGATACATGGACTGTAAAGAAATATATAAAAAATGAGAGAGATTTGATAACTGAAAATATCTATATATATATGATAAGTAAGAACTGTAGGTAACCTGTGATTTAGAGCATGAGATGGTTATATAAACGGGTTAGGACAATGCAAGGGTAACTCCATCATACGTAAGTGTACCATGGACATATACATGATTTCACAAGATTTCACAAGATGAGATTTTGATCACATAACCATTTCCTACTCACCCTCCCAATTAGTACACAACGATCCAGTCAAGTTACGTTACCTTGTACAAGAGGTTTTTATCATGTTTGCTTATGTGATCATGAGAGTACAAGATTGCACAAGAGTATACATGAAAGCGGTGTACATGAAATACAAGATGTTTGTAAAAAGCTTATGACAACTGTATCTAATGCACCCCGAGGGAGATAACATCGCATGACAAGATCCATATAGTACCAATCCGTGATAATGACGTGACAACATCATGTAAAGTAATCTAGAGCAAGAATATAAGTCCTAACAAGTATAAAATGATCAGAGAATGTACTCGCCTGTCACCCTGTATGACTGATATGAATAGATGTCCGAACTGGTATCACAGAATCCTATTTAGAGTAAAACAGGTCACAATATATCCACAATAGTAAAAATAGAGTATACAATGCATACTACATGATTCTAGGTCAATCTAGGCCAAAGTCAAACTTGGTCAACTCTAACAGTCAAACTAGGTCAACTTAGTCATACTGGATCATAAGGAGTCAACTAAGTCAAACAAGGTCAAACAAGTCAAGGTTAGTCAAATCTAGGTCAAACTTATACTAACTAAGGTTTTGGTCAACATAGACTAGTCACAAGGTCATTAGATTAAGGGTCAACCATTAACAATCTAAGTCAACTCTACAGGGCTAACTCAAAACAATTCATAAGCTAACATAACTTAGAATACCTAAGATACCATACTACAAGGCTAAGGTATAACCAATTATTCATACTAGTATATCACACATAATATATATAAATACCAACCTTAAATCTATATTAAGCTAAACCCATACTCTAACTCAAATCATGAAATAACTCCTAAGTATCCCACTTAACCCCATACATATCTAAATCTACATAGGACTATCTACATAACCTCAGTCACAAAATACTCATATAGGTCAAACTCAATCAACTAGCTAATAGTCTAGGGTTTACTCAATTCTTAGTCAACTAGTCCCTTCTATATCCATCCAAGTCCATTCTAGGTCAAGGTTGACCTATAGTTGACCTTGGTCAACCATGGTCCACAAGGGTCAACCTTTAAGTCAATTTAGGTCTACTAGACCTATTGGTCAATCTTAACTCATTGGCCATAGGCCATATGCTAGAATTCCTAGGGTACTTAGTGGATATATATAGATATCTATATCTATACATATATCTATACAATATATATATATACATATATACATATAACATTATATATAATATTACATATAGGCATATATAGAGAGAGAAAGGGAGTGAAGGGTTAGGGTTTGGATTAGGGTTAAGAATGGTCATGGGTGTGTGTGGGGGTGTCAAGACAGCAAAGGGGTTCCTATTCTCAGAAATCTGAGAAAGGAGGCACAAACACACACACACACACACACACACACACACACACACACACACACACACACACACACACACACACACACACACACATTACATATATATATACACACACCTATACATACCTATATATACACATATATACACTCACATACACATACACATATACCCACACACTCATATACATATATACATACAGATACAGTGTATATACAGGCAAATACACACATATATAGATAATAAAATCAATTCAAAATCCAATTTTGAAAACTGGAAAATACTGGAATTTGGAAATTCTGTACAGTGAAGGGTAATTTGGGGGGGGGGGGAACCCAAATTAAACCTAAAACCCTAGCTGAGCCATGAATACAGTGGTTGTTAATCGTGTCCCATATGTATACGTGTCGTAGGGGACCCTAGGAGTCCACCACGACACGACACAACGTGTCCAAGTGTCAAAAACCTAAATCGGGTAAGCTGTGCTCTGTGCAGTGTCGTGCAGAGGTGCACACGAGTGTAGGACACGACACAAGTGTCTATAGGTCTCGTGCACATGTGTGTAGGTTCGCCTATGGTTGGTCTAGGTGTCTAGATTCCTGCATCGTGTCCACGTGTCCTCAGGACACAGTACGAACACCGTATCAGTCGAGAAAACTCGACTGACGCACACTGCTATGCGCAGCGTCGTGCAGTGGTTCACGTGTTTCGTAGACACGACACAAGCCACGTGGGGCCTCGTGGTCATGTCCACGTGTATCCCACCTGTTGGGCTACACACTCGTGTCAATACGAGGTATCCACAATGTGTCCAGAGTTGACACGACTCGCGTGTCAGTGCGCATTTCCCGTGTGTGCACAGTGTGTGCGTGATCAGTACGAGATCGAGAACTCCCTCGATACTCGATCATATCACGTGAAACTTTGTGGGTGGTATGTCAGTCATAGCCCCTAGGCACTGACAAAAAATGGTGGTGTCTCGTGTCGTGTCCAGTGAGAACTGGACACGAGGTAGCAGGACAGCGTGTGTGGGTGTACACAGCGTGTTCGTGTCCAATTTGGACACGGACATGACACAGTTTCGTGCTCAGTAAACTAGGGTTGTAACCTACAAGTCTAGGGCTACACACACATGTAATTTGTTCTACAAAACACCAACTTTTATTCCTAAGTGGCATTTCACCAAACACTAGAATTAAAACATAGATACACGTCCGATACAGACACCAAACCAAATCCATATCCTACCAAACTTGGCCTATAGGTCCATGGTACCTAGATGCATGCAACCATGAAGAGAAAACACAATATTAATAGGTTTAGAGGCACTTTACCTATTGAGTGAAAACTCAAGATTTCAATGGAAGAGGGGGGGTGTGTGTCCTCTTCACTTGTTGGTGTCCACAGCTATGTGTCTAGCTTGCTAGCCTCCCTTAGCACCCTCTAGGTTGTAGGAACCCAATACAAAAGACTAGAATGAGTTTGGATTTATTTTGAGAAAGATATGAAGGTTTAAGGAAATAGGAATTTTTCTAGGTTTTGAAACATGTAAATTGGTATGGGAATGAATAGATGGGGTTATATAGGAAGGAGGCATGCTAGGGGGTACCCTTGGTTGGTCATGGCAAGGGGGGTGTTCTCTTGCCTTCCTTCAAGGTGAAGGCAAGGACTTTCATGCCAAAGTAATAGATCTTTTGAGGTTTTTAAGGAAAACATTCTAATATGTAAATATCCTAGATATTTTCCTACCTTGACTAATATGTAATACCCATCCTCTAGTCTCTAGGTTAGTCGCTAACCTCTAGGTTAGGGTAAACTAGGTTAGGGACTCTCATGACAATAATTAAATAATAATAATTCACATAAATCCAATAATTCCAATAATTTCTAGTAAATTACCAAAATACCCCTTAGGCTAAAAAGCCCTAACTTGATGTTCTAAACCTATGACTAGGCTCATATGATCATGGTTAGTCTCTAGGTTAAGTAATCTCTAAGGTTGCACTAGCAAAACATCAAAATCACAAGTCGTGGTTTTTAAATAGTTTTAAATTAACTAAAAATCACCAAAAATCATAATATGGTTTAAATATTATTATTAACTAATTATAATTACAAAAATTTCAAAATTACCCTCATTTTTAGAAACTGGGTGCTACAGGGGGTAATCAGTACAAATATATATAGGGTACAGGTGTAGGCTGGTAAGAAAAGTATAACACATGAGATAGTATGTGCATAGAATAGATACTGTGGGGAGGACATCGGTATTGAGATACTGGTAAGTACCATATATGAAGAGCAGAGGTAGACACACATGAGTAGGCACTAGATAAGAACTAAGTAACTTAGATGACCAAGGAAAACAAGTTAAATTAGGAATGGCCTAGAAACCCAACAAATAAATAAGTGAGTTTGCCATTACTTCTAGATTGTATATTGACATTGTAATGTATAAAATAGGTACTTGGACCTCGATTCAGACTTGTCCCGTACTACAGCTCAGGACCACATGCAAGTATACCTTGCCTTTATTTACAGCTTTATTTACATGCACTGCTTTTTATTATCCAGTCTTTTTCATTTATTGCTGACATGTGATTTTTCATAGTAGTTTACTTCATTGATATAGCCCTTGTTCATCGTTAGCCTTGTGGTTTATTGGACGTGTTCTCACTTGTACTTGATTGTGTTGTGTCATAGGACGAGTAAGTCATAAACCGAACTGATATACCTTATTGTCTTGAATCTTGAAGCTAACCTGCGAGTCCACACTAGGGGCGAGGGTGATTCTTGAAGCTACCCTGCGAGTCCACACTAGGGGCGAGGGTTAGTAGTTGATCAAACCTGCGAGTCCACACTAGGGGCGAGGGTTTGAGTATTCGATTGGTATCCGATTGATCTCTTGACATGTGTTCACTTGTTTTCTTCCAGCAGTTCATTTATGCGTAGTTGTTCTTATATTCGTGTATCGTGATCGCTTAGTTTTTTCCTGTTTATATCCTGGATTTCCTTTATGCATGATAAACTGTTAGAAATGCTTGTATATTATGTATCTTGCTAGTCCTCTGAGGACCTGATGATCTCTTCAGGTTTAGCCGAGTATTGAGCCAGGTGCACCCGAGCGGGTTTGAGCCAGCTTCAGACCACGGTACTACTACAGCTGAGGATATCTTGATGATTAGCAGTTTGGACTCAGTTATTTCATTTTTATGTTCTATTTTATTTTCGTCTATTGGTAGTGGATTTGTTTCCACCGGACGTAACTGGAATTCTCGATGAACTGGATACTTTATTTTATATTATCATTCTTTATTCAGTCTCATTTGAGTTAGTTGTATTCTCTGATTTCTGTGGATGAGATATAGATTGCCCCGAATGTTCTAGATTCCTATGACTTGTGTATACTAGACAGTGTTCTACCGCCGACACTGCGGCGTAGGCTGGACTTGGACACAGACTCGTATCCGAAAAGCGGGTGCGGGTCGTAACAAAAACCTAGTACTATTCTCCATAATGGAGTCATTTTCATTGTTAATAGCTTCTTTCTAGAAAAGGACATCAGGAGAGGATATGACTTCTTCATAAGTTGAGGGATCACCCTCTATAAAAAATATGAAGAATCCTTCTCCTAAATTCTTTTTAATTCTTTCTCTTTTACTCCTTCTAGGTTCTATATCTTGTTCAGGTTGTGAACTTGATATTTGAACATGAGAACTAGTGGATTGAGTAAGAGAATGGTTGGAGGAAGATGATGATGTTCTATCCTTAAAGGAAAATATATTCTCAAAATATACTGTATCTCTAGCTTCTATAATTGTATTATTAGAGATTTCATTTACTTCAGAACGGGTTATAAGAAATCTATTGGCATTACTATCTAGAGCATATCCAATGAAAATAACATATACTGTCTTAGGTCCAATCTTCCTCTTTTGGGGTTTAAGAATTCCTACCTTAGCTAGACATCCCCAAACTTTGAGGTAATTAATCCTAAGAGTTCGACCTTTCTATAACTCATATGGTGTCTTATTATTAGACTTACTGGGTATCCTATTAAGTATATAACAGGCAGACAATACGGCTTCTCCCCACAGATTATCAGAGGCATCTGAACTGAGAAGCATTGTATTTACCATGTCTAATAGAGTGTGATTCTTTCTTTCAGCAACTCTGTTAGACTATGGTGAATAAGGAGCAGTAATCTCATGAATAATTTTATGTTCTTCACAGAAGTTATTCATTTCATTTGAGGTATACTCTCCACCACGATCTGATATAAAAATCTTAATCTTTCTATCTAACTGATTCTCAGCTTCAAACTTAAAGACCTTGAATTTTCTAGAACTTCATCTTTGGTTTTAAGAAGGTAGGTGTAACAATACTTTGAATGATCATCTATAAAAGTAACAAAGTATTTCCTACCGCCTTGGGTCAAAACCCTAATGGAATCACAAACGTCACTGTGGATAAGTTCTAGAAGTTCGGAATCCCTTTGGACAGATTTGAAAGGTAGTCTAGTATGTTTGGCTTGAACACAAATCTCACATTTGTGTTTATCATCTATAGGTGTCTTAGAAATAAGATCTAAGTTCATCATCCTTTTAAGAGATCGTAGATTCATATGTCCTAGTCTGCCATGCCAAACATTGGAGGATTCAACATTAGCGACAACAAAAGAAGAATTTGAAATTTTATTCATAGTACTCAAAATACAGAGTCCATCATTTACACATCCTTTTCCTACAAAAAGTTCATTCTTAGAAAAAAACTACTTTATTAGCCTCCATTACAATTTTGTATCATGAGGCTACAAGTAGAGATCCGCTGACTAGATTTCTCCTAATCGACGGCACACGAAGCACATCATAGAGAGGTAGAATTTTTTTTCTGATGTCATCTTTAGATCTATTCTTTCTCTTCCTACAATCTGTGCCGTTGAGCCATCTTCTAGGGTCACACCTCCTCCACCTGATTCCTGATAGTTTGAAAAATAGGAGCAATCAAATAAAACGTGAACATTAGCTCTGGAATCCAACCATCAATTATCAGAATGATAAAAAATATTTACTACAGGTTGATAGCTTACAGAAGTGAATGAGCAAGAAGACCCATTCAGAATCATGTTAGCTTCCGGCTTGCCTTTCCCTTTGAAGGATGTTTTGACAGCTTCTTTCTTCCTATGGAAGCAGTTGATGGCTGTATGGTTTGTTTTACCACATACAAAACAAAATCTCTTCTGATCCCGAGTCTGACCAAAGTTTCCAGGTTTCTGAGATTGCTGGTGATGTGGGTTTTGGTAATGAGGGTTTTGGTGATGTGGTTGAAAACTCTGTTTCTTTTTGAAAGAGTTTTTCTTGGGTTTGATATGGTAGTTAGACTTGGATTTGCCACGGCTTTCTACAAGTTTTACCTTAGCTTTGGAATCATACCTAGCTTTGGACTTTAACCTGAACTCTTCTTCTGTTCTAAGTCTCTTTATAACTTGAGGATATGTAAGAGTTCCTTGTAAATAGGTAATTTCTTTGGCAGTATCAGACCCAGAAGGAGGGAGTTTGTCTATCAAGCATCATATTTTATGCTCAGTAGAGAAGAATGTACCTTTGGCTTGAACATGCCTTGGTGTTCTTGGAATTCATGAATTTGGTTATTGACAGATTTATTATCTACCATGACATATCTGTTGAATGTGGAGGAATTGAATCTTTCAATTCCAGCATCATCACAACCATATGCATCTTCCAGATCATCCCAGAGTTCTTTAGCACTTTTGTATTCAAAAAATATGTCATAGAGAGACTCAGACAAAGCGTTTAAGATTCTATGGAAACACAGGTAGTCTATTTTCTTAGGGATCTTAGGTTTGGAGGAAGATGAGGACTTGGTTACCCCTATGTCAGACTCAGTATTGTCCGAATCATTTGTGATGGGTGTGGACCCATCAATGGCGGAGATCAGACTTAAAGTGGTAAGCCAAAACTTCATTTTTGGGTCTGCCACCTTTTAAAGTAGGTGCCAATGAACTTTAAAAGTTTGGCAGTGAAGGACTCTTCCTTGACAGTCATGATTTCTAAAGTCTGCATAAATTTATATTTACTCAATAAGGGTGAATATTACTCAGGAATAATAGTTTGAGTGATCTTGATAATCAACCTTTTAAAATTTTAGTCTTTTCAAGTTTTGATAAGGATGGATTAGCTGTAGGGACCGTATCCCAGCAAGCGGAGGTCCACTAGGGACACTTAAGAGCCGGTCGTTTAGACAATTTACGTCTTATTGACAGAAGGGCCCTTTCAGCTTGTACCCAGACAAATCTCTACTTCCAAAAACTTTAGAATTAAAGGGATTTGCAAAATAAATAAACTAATTTTCTTTTCCCTAAATTTAAATTATTGAGTAAAGCAAACTAGTATTGACAAAAGATACTAATACAATATTATTTATCTAAAGTGTCAAAAAACAAAATTTATAATAACAGTCTTAGCCCTACTGAAATAAGAAATGTTATTTAACCAATAATAACAATTTGTTATTGGTATGACAAATATTTGACAATAAGTTAGTCTACCAATATTCCACGTAGTATTTGTTAACCAATAAGTTACAACAAGCAACGTATTTATGCCAATTTAATAGTAGTGACAACAAGTATTTATCAAGCAATATGTTGTTGAATATTCAGCTTGTTTAATAGAATTTACTTCTTGTTGGAAGCTAATGTAAAAATTATGTATCACCAAAGAAAATGTAATGACAGGAAGCAAATTATGTCAAAAGTAGACAAGAAGCAAGATGTAAGCAGAAATTATGTGTGAAGTAGACAGCAAAAAAATAAATAAATATGGTTAAAGCAAATTATTTGCTTGAAGACAACAAGCAAATATATATATTGGTATAGCTAATTGTTTGGATGAAGACAACAAACAAATATATAAGTCGTAAGAATTATTTTCTTGAAGACAGCAAGCAATTATATAAGATCGTAAAAAATTATTTGTTTAAAGGCAACAAGCAAATATTAAAAGTTGTACAAATATTTGTAACAGCAAGGAAAGATTTTTTAGAAAATGATTAACTATTAGATTGTTAGAAAATCTTTTCTTTTTCTCCTACTGCAACAATAGAAAATTAAATTAGAGGTTACCGACCATTCGGAAAAGTTGCGCACGTAGCACTGCCTTAAGAGTTAATCTGGGATTATATGCAGACTTGGTCCGAATGCTCCTAGTGGTAAAATTTCTGCTCCACTGGTATCTCGTTATTTCACACAATGCAGAGAGGGTGACCCTTGACTTAGCACTGCCCAGTGCAAGGACGAAGAACAACAGCGAGAAGAATTAGAGAGAAGGAGTTTTTTTGTAGGATTTTTCCAGTGTACTAGGATAATGAAAAAAAAAAAAAGAGCTCAATATATAGGTTTCAGACTTTGTAACTGAAGGATGGATTAAGGGACACAATTTATGCTGGATAAAGACACAAATAAAACGTGTTTGTATTAATGAGAAAAAGTTGTCCAACGTTCAAATATTTATGGACTTAGAAACGGTGAAAAAAAATATGAAGAGGAGTTAAAAAGAATTTTTAGGGTCTCAGCCCGAACTCGAAGAGGAAATTGAATTGGCATTCAGCGCCCGCAGATGTGGTGGGCTCATAACCGTTGCGCACGCTGAACCGAACCGAGTCAAGCCGGACGAGGCGGCAACGACGATGCACGGGTGCGATCTATAGGACTCCCACACAATACTTCAAAGAAACAGTAAAGAATAAAGTAATATAACTTCAAATAATTTCCTACACCTAGCCGACGTGGGACTATAAAAAGGATGAGGGATTTGGTTTTTTTGGGAGTAAGAGCACCAGCAGCACTAACATTTCTCGCCTCTCGGGAGATCTGCATTCAAATTAACCTGGGATATAAGTTCTTGAAATTGTCTTGTAAACTTTGGCGCTCCGATCCTCCACTCTTCTGCCACCCGCTCCAGTCTGAACGCCTCCTCAATGACACGATTACCAACCTGTTTCAGAAGACTCTGATGGTGAATCCATGGGTCCAGCCACAAATCCGTTTCCTCATTGTCCGCATTGTCCATAAGGGAGCGGAGCCCAACCCCGCCTTCGTCCCGGGGCCAATACAAGTTGTCCCATGCATTAGCATGCACACCACCTCGTCAAATGAATGCAACACGTAAACTCTCCAGCCTCCGTATTGTCTCAAACAGAAGCAGCATGATAGACTGTAGCCAATACCAAGCAATTGTCATAATTACCGCCCTGACGAACTCAATCCTGCCACCAAATGACAGTGTTTGTGCCTGCCATCCCTCAATCTTCGTTGAGCATACTTCACAATGCTAGCACACTACGCCTTCTTAGCATAATTAACTGACAAAGGAAGACCCACATACTTACATGGCAATTCTCCTCTAATAATATCCAGTACAGCAGACCTCTCCGTCTTGTTTGGACATCCTTTGTTGAAATAGGCCATGCTCTTGTCTTTGTTCAGATGCAAACCAGAGAGCCTCCCAAACTCCTCCATAACCACGGACACAGTAGCCAACCCCAAGAAAGATGGCACAAAAAAAAAAACCAACAGATCATCAGCATAAATCAAATGTGAAATATGTGGATGTACCTGACAATATAATGGTACTATTTGGCGTCGACACACAGCTAGCTCCATCAAGCAAGAGAAGTACTCCAGCAATATAGCGTGAAGAGATACAGGATAATGGATCTCCCTGTCGTAGCCCCCTTTTACTTCTGAAGAACCCGTGAGGCTGCCCTTTAATTAGGATTGAGAAGGTAGCCGTCGAAATGCATTCTCAAACCATTTGCACCCACCATGCATCAAATCCCATATATAGCATAATGTGACATAAAAAATCACGATTATCCATGTCATACAGCTTCCTAAAATCAAGCAGACAATTCTCTGCATTCACCCACACACACATAAATACATATACTATATAGCTATATATTTACCTATTAATATTCATGTACTCTTTATTATAAATATTTGCACACAAAATATATAGATATATTGCTAAAATATGAGAAACTATTTACATAAAAATAGGGGAAATACAAGTCTGTAATCCCTTTTCATCGTCCAAGTAGCTGTGTGATCTGATTGGATCAGTGAAATGTTCGTAGAAGTTGTAATACTCTAATCCAGTAGTGAAGGCTTTTAAGAGTTGGACTCCGTCCGTCCCGTGATTTTTTTTCTTCTGAATTTTTCACATCAAAATTTTTTTGTTTGCATTTTGGCTTTTGTGTGTTATGGCGATTTGGTTTTTTGTGTCTTTGTTCGATTCTCTTGTAATCTTTTTACTTTGGGGAGACAGTTTTGAGCTTTGTTAATCCAACACATAATTCATTGTTTGGGTGAGGTTTCTTTTATTTCAAAAGTCAAAAATGATATCTATTAGCCTATTACTTAGTTGGCCTTGCATATATATATATATATATATATATATATATATATATATATATATATATATATATATATATATATATATATAAACAAAGAAGTAAATATCATTGGTCGAGCATGTAACTCGATTGCATGCATGTGGCCATGAATGTAGTAATCATAAAAAAAGTGTACTTGTATCAAGTTTTATTTTAGTTTTTTGCTCAGCGTTCTTATATCAAGTTGAGAACTATTGGCAAAATGAAAGAGAGAAAGAAATATTGGTAGCCAGCAGTCTATATACGTAGTTTTTCTCATTGATAACATATATAGAGAGAATATGATAGAGGTTGTTGTAGTTATTGATAAGGGCATCCTTATTTGGGTTTATCCAAATCACAAAACACTCCCCCTTGGATGTCCACTTTAATTATAATCTTCAGAAAAAACTAATACTTTTGGGAAAAATACATAGAAAAGAAAAGAGTACAATGATTTTCTTGAGGAATATGATTCTTTAGGAATCTAAGTTGGTGCGACTTACACTGCCTTATTAAAAACTTTTTGAAATAAAAATCCAGTGGAAAAAATCTCAATGAAGAAAAAGAATGCTATGCGCAAAGACATACGTCGAGATGTCTCCACGAGCATCTTCAGGATGGATGCATCTTCTTGATGCTCCCCCCTCAAATTGTAAAATTACATTTGGTCTTTACATAAATGAAAATGACACCCCCCAAAATAAGTACATTTATTATTTACATTCCATCACAATATTTTATAATCTATATGTCTATATGCCTGTCTATTGGGTTCTTTTCATGCCAATCTGATGAACCAACTTTTGAAATATGGACTTTGGGAGAGATTTTGTGAAGGAATCTAGAAGGTTCTCTAAATACTTGATCTGCTTTACATCAATCTTCTTTTCTTTTTGAAGCTGGTGCGTGAAAAAAAACTTTGTTGGGAAGTGCTTCGTCTTGTCTCCTTTGATAAAGCCTTCTTGAGTTTGTTTTATACATGGTGCATTGTCCTTATAAAGAGTTGTAGGTTCATTCATAACTTTCGAAAGATAACAAGTTCCCCTAATGTGTTGAATTAGTGACCTTAACTATACACATTCTCTGCTTGTTTCATGGGGCGCCAGAATTTCTGAATGATTGGTTGATATTGTTGCAACTGTTTGTTTGACTGATCTCCATGAGATAGATGCACCATTGTTAATAAAAATATACCATGTTTGTGATCTCCCCTTATGGGGATTAGATAAATAACCTGCGTCTGCATATCCAACAAGGTCAGCATATTTATATGAATAATATAAACCAAGGTCAGTGGTTCCTTTGAGATATCTAAGAATGTGCTTTATGCCATTCCAATGCTTACGTGTAGGTGCAGAGCTATATCTAGCCAATAAATTGACAGAAAAAGAGATATCTGTTTGCCATAAAAAATGTGACAGTTTTTTTTATTGATAAAACTTTGGTATTTCAATTACAAACAGAACAGTATACAATATAGGACTTAGATGTAGTCCTAGGAGTACACTTTTGTTTTTATCTGGGAACTGTATCGCTCGAGCGAGTGGTAATGCGTTGACTCCGTTGACGATCTGACGACGATTTTGAATTCTCTGAAGGTCTGGGCTGCTCTGGATGCCGAAGCGTTTGGAGAAGAAGTAGACGTTACGTGTCCCTTCTCGCCTCTGTATGTAGATATGATGATCTATGTGTCTATGGATGAAGGAATGATCCTTCCATTTATAGGCAGCAGACTGCTCTGCTCATGTCCGCATATGTAAGATGCGCCTGTACGTGGAAACGCCACATGGCTGATGCTGTGGGGCGCATGGAAGATGCGCCTTGAGTTGAAGCTAAATATTATTTGAGCTGCACCGTTGGGTTGTGGTGGAGCTGACACATGGCAGTGGCGAAGATTCGGCCGTTGCTGAGATCTTGGGTGGTTAGCACCCATTCGTAGACAGAACTGAGTCAAATGACACGTGGCGAGTGTTCATGGCTCAAAGATCTCGAATTTGGTAGAGGGTGATCTGTCAGGATGCGCCTAGGATCTGGCGCATGAGGTGACTTGGTCTATGACTTTTAGGGGTCACAGACAAGTCTGGGCGCATGGCTTCTGAGGCGCATGCAGAGCTTCGAGTGCATGGCTGTGGAGGCACATGCAAAGACTTTGCTTCTGTCATTTAGGATCAGGATTAAGTCTGGACGCATGGCTTCTGAGGCGCATGGCCGTGGAGGCGCATGCTAGTGATCGCCAACCTTGTGGCAAGGACAGCTGTAACCGACAAAAGTAAGTAATGATGATGCTGACGTCTGCGGCTCTTTATTTTTTACAAAATGCTGCCAACCGTTCAGTCTTCGGGGAACGTGCTGCCAACTCTGTCACATAGCATTAAATGCTCGATGGGTGACGAGTTGAAGTGGGCACATCAGTTTGTGCCCCACTAGGCACATGGGTCTATGTCCCTTTGGGCGCATCGGTATGGAGCGCATGGTGCTGACGACGCATCTGCCATATGGCGCATCCTCATTAGTCCGTCTGTTGAGTTCTTCGAGGCGTTAATAGCTATTTTGACTTGGTTGAATACGAAAAGGCAGATTCATCGTCATTAATGCTAATTCATTGCACAGAATATAAGGAGACTGCCACTTGGCGCATGGACGAGGGTTGTCCCGGCTTATAAATAGCTTTGTGAAGCATTTGGCTTTCTCTCATGGAGACGAACTCGATCGGTCCCCTGCCTCGGCGAGTTGTTGATCTCCTCGTTTGCAGAAGATTTGACGACGAACTCCTTCTGAAGACGAAGATGCGCCGAGTTGATTTATTCACTATCGGTCCTGTTTTCGCACAAGACTGTAAAAGTGCCTTTTGCATCCAAATATTTGGATCGTCGTGTCCTGACACGGGATGAAGGTGCCTGTTGCATCCAAAGATTGGGGCAATCGTGCCCCGATTTTTGTTATGCTGGAAGAGCCACAGGTCGGGGCTATTGTACCCCGATTTTGTTAGGCTAGAAGAGCTACTCCTCTGCTAGAGTGCCCGCATGCTGATGAGGCAGTGATTTGCTCTGACTATGCACGGAGATGTACCTATGCCGAGATGCTGGAATAATGCGTCTGGCTGTAGCACTTGAGTGATGCGCTTGGCTGTATGTTAAAGTGATGCGCCTAGCTGTAGCACTTGAATGATGCGCCTGGCTGTAGCTTTTAGGATTTTCTTTCTCTTTGTAGAAGAATTCTTCTTTGTAAAAGAGTTTTAGACATGTAATAGACTTTCATATGAAATAAAAGCCCAATTTTTATGTCTCTTTGCTGTTTTCTGCTGTGCCAATTATTCTGCTGAGTTTCCTGGCGCATGTCAATTTGGGCGCATGAGAGTTAGGGCGTATCGGAATTTTGGCCTAAGATGCGCCTGAAATTCTATGCTTCTATAAGACCCCTTTCAAAGTTTTCAAAACTTTCTGCCAAGTTTTGGAATACATTGAACAAGAAGCATGGGTAGTCGTTGTTCTGGTCGCATGTCCTCGTCTGGGCGCATGGCTCTTCTGGACGCATGATCACTTCGTGCGTTGTTGTAGGGGTGCATGTTCTTTTCGATTTTAATGCAAAAAAATAATGCCTCGAATTTCGGAAGATTAATGATAATCTTTTAGAAGATATGCAGCCATCAGTTTCACGAGACCCGAAGAGTTGTTGCTGATGTCAGCCTTTATCGGTTCACGCACGTGACTCGTGCCTATAAATAGGCGTCTATGAGGGAGAGAGAGTCTTCTACTTTTGTTTTCTTCTTCTCATTCTTCCTCTAGATTCTTTCGAAAACCCTAGCTTCTTTAGAGAGATGGCTCCCAAGACTCCCCGCGGTGGTGCTGGCCGAAGAAAGGGTAAGGACAAGGAGCCCATAGAGGTCGCCGTGGAGGACACCCCCGTCGTCGCAGCAACGCACGTCGATGTTCGGCCAGCGGTGATCGGTAGGTGATCCTCTGTCTTGGTATTTTCTTTGCAACACTGTTGGGGTGTGTGGGTGTGACTGAAATAAGTCGTATCCTCATTGACACGCCTAGGCTTCCCATTGCTGACGTGCATGGACTTTGTCCAGATGATGTGCCAAAGCTCCTTCTACTGACGCACATGGTCTTAGGACCTGATGATGCGCCGAAGCTCCATTTGGTGACGAGCATGGACTTAGGTCCTGATGATACGCCAAAGCTTCTCTTCAAATGCGCCTGGTGGCTCGGTCTTGTGTGTGTGTCCTTGGTGCGAACGTAAGGGTTTCGACCCAGTTGATGCGCCAGATTGTTGATGCGTCTCAGATGCTTGTTCGAGCTTCTGAGTTTTGCTAACTTTTTTTGATTCTGTTGCAGTATCCATGCTGAAGGCGGAGGCTGTTGTGAAGGAGGAGATTGCCTCCTCTCGTCAAACAAGAGCCAGTGACCGTTAAGGAAGAGGTGTTACCAAAGGTTGAAGTCAAGAAAGAGCTGGAGAAAGTTACTCCCAAGGTTGAATTTGCTGTCAAGGAGGAACCACCGTCAGAGGGTGTAGCACCGGGAGTTCTGATCCTCCTGCCCCTGTCGAGGACCTTAATTAGATAGAGCCTTCATATGCGAAATGGCTGAGGGAATGGTATATGCCTCAACGCAACTATGATCCCTGGCTGTGAGGATTCATTTGGTTGTGTTGCAATCGCCATTTTCGGGAATATGAATAAAGTCAATGTCCCTATTTTGTTTTAGTATTTATGTCTGTCTTTTGGGATCCGAAGATGTAGTTTTTGTTTCTTTTTGATGTCGATGCAATCCTTTACTTTCTGCTTAAATGAAGAAATGGAAAAACTTTTGCTTTGTTCATTCATGTAATGAATCTTGTGATTTTTGGTGGACCTATTATCTTTTGCATACCTTAGTTTCTAGGTACAGATAATAAGTTACGAAAGGAGAAAACCGACATATTTACTCAGAGGTGATATGGACGTGGCAAATATGGGTTAATGATAGAGCTTTCCTACTCAGAGGTGATATGGACGTGGTAGGAATGAACTCTGTAGGAATGTATAGAACAACTCAGAGGTGATGTGGACGTGGATGTTCTATGATTGACGTGTGCAGCTCCCCTTTCCGAAATATTTTGAAATATTTTTATATTATTTATTTGATTTAAATATGCTTTTTAGAATTTTATAAATAATTAATTAGATAATTATTACGGTAGATGACTTTAGCCACGGTTGAGTTTTGAAGTACCAGACGACTAGAAATCGTGGCACGGATAGTGCAGTGGTGTGCTTTGACTAGTGTTCCAGCCATGACAGGGAAGGTCGAGCCATAAGTATCTCCCGACTGAGAAAGCCAGGCCAAGTTACGACTTGACCTCTATAAAGAATTTAATTAAGTATTTATTAATTTAATGACTTTTAGGAAACCCGGTTATACCAATTTAGTTCGGACCGGACCAAGACCATGTAGGCATGCAGCGAGACCAAAGACGTCCACGTAAACATATTTATGTATGTGCAAATACTTTGTATATTTTGGAAAATGCCAAATATTTTCTAAATATAAATTATACGTATAATATATGTATTAATAAAATCAGATGGTATTTTAGTATATTGATACGAATTTCTGGAGCCCAGTAATGAGGGTATATGATATGCCCACCCAGAATCTACTATTGAATTATTTTAATTACTATTGGAATTATTATTATTATTATTATTATTATTATGATTATTAAATATATAAATTATTTATTATTAATAGTTATTATTATTTTATTCATTATCAAAGAAATATATATGTATGTATATTTATATAAGCCTAAAATGGATCTAGATATGGAGTATTTGGTCATGTTCATACATAAAGATATATGTGTATATCTGTATATATATATATATATATATATATATATATATATATATATATATATATATATATTAGTTGCTAGATTGGAATAGAAATTTTATATATATAAGAAATTTCACATATATATATATATATATATATATATATATATATATATATATAATATATATATATATATATATATATATATAAGAAATTTTATTGAAATAAAGGGTGGCTCAGAACGAGCATTACAAGCGGGTGCAGGACCAAAACACACAAAACGGGCCCTGATTGACAAGTTAGGAAATCTAAAAGGTTCGGAAACGAGATTCCGATATATCAGAACCGAAATTTCGAAATTTCGAAACGACAAAACTGAAATTTCGAAGGAGGAATTTCGAAATACCAGAAATCGAGATTTCAAAATTTCAAATACTGATGATTCGAAATGTCTAAACCTAAAGACAAAAATTGGAAAAGTGGGGGAGTGGGGGTGGGGGCTCTCAGCCCTGGTTGGGTTCATTTTTTTTTTTTTTTGGAAAAGGCAGGGAAAATGAATTTTGAAAAAGGATTCAAAATTCGAATGGTGGCAGGACCAAAATGCGCGGGACCCGAGGGCGGGCTACCCCCGCGTGCGAGAACCGAGGGGACAGCACCGCGTAGGAGTGGGCCCACCTCCCGCAGGCTCAAGCCCGGCACTCTGCCCGAGGGCGCGAGGCCTGAGGGGCGCTCCGTTCGGGGCTCCTCCGGAGAGCCGCCCAGCGCGGCGGAGGCCGGCGAGAGCGGCCGAGATGAGGGGGAGGGGCGGGGCGACGGCGAGGGGCCCGGAAAAACCTCGGCGACCGGAGGATAGGCTAGGCCGGCTGCTGCTCCAACGATAGCCGGAGGGCCCTAGAGGGGCGGCTACCGGGGCAAAAGAAGGGGGGGGGGGGGAAGGTGCGCATCCGGGGATGGGCCACCGGGGGCCACTGGCTCACCGCCGGGAATGGGGAGGGACCGCCATTGCGCGGGGGTGGGAGCTCCGGAGGTCGTAGCGAGCAGCGGACGACACGGCCGCCGAGGAGCCGCCGAAAGACGTCGGTGAAGCTGAGGTCGTAGCGAGCATATATATATATATATATATATATATATATATTAGTTGCTAGATTGGAATAGAAATAAGACAAGAAGAAGGAGAAGGGAACCCAACAATAGCAGTATCAAACCCGACCCCACACCCCAAACCGAGATCCCAACCTCCCACAGAACTAGGGGTGGGCATACGGGTCCAGGACCCGCGGTTCCGACCCGGCCCGAACCGTATATTGGTCAAACGGGACGGTTCCTAAAATTTGGAATTTAAACGGGACGGGCCGGGGCGGGTCTTGTGACACTAACGGGACGGGGCGGGTCCTATTTTCAAAATAAATGGGGCCCCGAACCGACCCGTTTCTAGGAGTATGATTTTTTTATTTATCAATTTTGATTTTTTTTCATATTATAATTTATAAATAATAGTACACGTTATTGTTTAGTAAATAAATTCTAGAAATTGGAAAAACATAATACTTGTTTTGTTCTTCTAGATAATAGAACATGTGTAAATATTTACTATTCTATAATTTTTTGAATTTTTTTTGGATCCGTTTGGACCCGCGGGTCGGCTCGGTTTGGACCCGTTTCGAACGGGTCGAATCCGTACCGGTTCCGATAATTTTTGGACCCGTTCCGTCCCGACCCGCCAATTAACGGGTCCGGTTCGGATCCATAAAATTTGGACCCGGTCCGGCCCGTGCCCACCCCTACACAGAACAGCCCAAACCCGAGAGAGAGATGCATATATACATATACATATCGAGGGAGGGGCAGAGAGGAAGAAAACATCTAAACCCTAGCCCTAAGCCACGCCACCCTCCTCTCCATCCCTGGCGACCCTGCCCCAGCCTCTGCGCGCCGCTGCGAGCTGCCGTCGGCCGGCCAGGCGCGGGAACTCGCGCGCACAGGCAGTCAACCGAGAGCAGCAACAGCAGGGCGCGAACCCAACTTTGCGGAGGGATTACTCCGTCTTCATAAGATTATTTTATGATCTAATTCCTAATGTACATCCCCAACCTATCCATCTATGAATCCTAATAATTAGTTTGAATAATATCAAAGGAGATTTCGAGATAAATCGGCTCGAAATCAACGAAAAACTGTCCCGAAACAGGACATGGAAATGATCCAGGTACCCGTATTTGGGGACAGTTTTCCATCAACCTAGTAGAAATTTTAGAAAACTATTTGAACACAAAATTAGACCACATGTAGGACTATGAAACCCTTCTTGTATGATTTATTGTTGATCTACTGAACCAAAATAATTTTGCTTGTAAAGTTTAAGAAAATATGTTTTCAAAATTGTCAAAAATTTAGAAAAACCTTCGATACGACGTACGTTCCGCCAATCCGGGCGACATGGTCGCGAACCGAAAGCATCGAAAGGTGCGTAATGGCTTCGCGGACGTATGGGCTTTGACGGAATTTAAATTGGTTGTGTGTGCGGAACGAATTTGATGCGTATCCGTCAAAATTTACCATATCGACCTCTGTGCAAATTTCCTAATTACTTCGTGCACGTTCGTCAGATCGAGATGAAACTTGCGCCAACAGGACCGTATCATTTTTCTGGTCCTGTATACCAAGTTTGGTCCGATTCTGCGACAGTTGACCGGATCGCCATTTTGCGGGCCCTACGATCCGACTCAACGGACGATTTTGTGTACGGCCTGCCAGAATCTAACTTTGGTCATACGATTGGGTTCTTATCAGAAAACTGGACCTGTTGACATTTAATTTGACGACTTTAGAGACCATAGACTTTAGTACGCTTTTCGGTGCAAAGCGGGTCCAACGGCGGATACCGTTTTGACCCAAAATTACCGTTTTGTTCCTGTGTCCAGAATTGAACTTAAGGACAGGCAATTCTAGCTAATTTGACTATTCTAAAATTTTTGGTAATGTTTATTTCAGCATACGAAGATTTCTTGTATGTGTTGACTGTTGTGGCTCACTGAGTGGTATAGTATTATCAGTTTCACCAGCACAGGACCTTAGGCGAGTACATCTCTGATAGTTTTCATATTTGATTATCTCTATATTTTCTATATTTAATAATATTTTACATTGATATCATGTTGATTCTTGACACGCTTGTCACACGAGATAGTAGTTATGGATTCTTGCATGTTGTTCGTGACCAATATATTTTCGTGTTCGTAACCTGTTTGAATCCATGGGTACTAGCCGGGCGGGGAAGTACATTAGTAGACATGTAAACATATCCAGAAATATCCCATGATGTCTATTCGTGAATAATAGCAGCTGCACACGACACGTACAAGGCGTCGGATTTACCCCTTAGCCGTTTACATGTTGAAAGTGTATTTCAAATCACTTGTTAGATATAGTCTTGCTATATTACAGTTTTTTGTCATTGCTTATCTTGTGTACCATGTCTTCCTATTTTTACTCGAATGATTCCTACCATGATTCCCTGTTCATCCCTTATCATGTATCTCAGTATTGTTACAGATTTATGGATTTTGTCATTTATTGATTCTGTTGTGAGAATGTACTCGTTCCATTCCTGACTGGACAATATTTTTCAGGTTTAGCCGTGATCACTCTTAGCATTGGGAAGGCATGGGTATGCTGAGGTCAACCTAGATAGTTGAATTAGCTGTCTTTTCTATTTTTGAGATATTGTATATTCTAGCAAATATTAAGTTGTGAAACCTTGTAAATTGTAAACTTGATTTAATAATGTGAATGAGCAATAAATGTATATTTTGTGATTTTGAGCATATTGGCCGTGACATCGTTCTACCATCGACTCTGCGGCGTAGGCTGGCTTGAACACGTCTCGTATCCGAAAAGCGGGTGCGGGTCGTGACAACGTGTAACAATACGGGGATTGTTGTATGGGATGTTTACGCAGAGGTAATGTGGACATGGTAAACATAATAATAAGCATGATCCTACGTAGTGTAGAATTCTGCTTTATGGGGTGTAGAGAAAAAACTCAGAGGTGATGTGGATATGGTTGTTCTCCTATTGGGGATGCAACGGAACAACTGGATTCCAGAAGCACTTGATTGTCAAAGAAGGGGGGTGAACTTGGTTATTAGGTTCCCAAATTCCCTTGCTGGGGAGAGGAAGTATATTTTGAAGGATGTCAGGAGTAGTACTTCTTTAGGAACTTGTCAATGATGGACATCATGAACAAGTCCCCATTAGGTTGAGCGAGACGGTAAGCACCGTTTGAGTATACCGTCTCTATGATGAAGGGTCCTTTCCATTTGGGTTCGAACTTTTTGGTGTCTTGTAAGTCATCACCATCGGTCTCCTGACTGCCAGAACCAGGCCGCCTACTTGGAAAGTCCTCTGTTTGACTCTTCTGTTAAAAGCCTGTAAAATGCGGGCTTAATAAAGTTCGATGTGCTGTTGAGCCAGGAGGCATTTTTCATCCAGGGCTTCCAACTCTTACAGACGGCGATGTTGATTGTCCTCTGCCGTCAGCTGGTTGATGATCGCCAATCAGAGTGAGGGTATCTGGATCTCTAGATTTAGCAATGCTTCGCTTCCATAGACCAGAGAGAATGGTGTGTTACCCGTCGAGGTCCATTCCGTCGTACGGTAGACCCAAAGGCATTCATCGAGCTTCTCATCCCAGTTGCACTTATTGGATGACACGACCTTTTTGAGTAGCTTGATGATGGTTTTATTAAAAGCTTCAGTCAATCCGTTTGCTGCCGAATTGTAGGCGGTTGATACAACATTCTGAATACGATTTTTGTTACAGAATCTACTGAACGCATGGCTAATAAATTATGGACCATTTTCGTGGATGATCCTCCGGTGTACCTCGAAATGATAGATGACGTGATGCTTGATGAAGCTGATCAACTTTGAGATTTTCAACTCTGTCAATGGTACTGCTTCTTCCTATTTAGAGAAGTAGTCGGTGATTGCTAGGATAAAGCGGTGTCTCCTGGATGAGGGAGGGGTGATAGGTCCCACTATGTCTATGTCCCAGATTTGAAATGGCCAAGAGGCGATCGTAGGGTATAGAGGCTCTGACGGTCTGTGGATGAAGTCGGCGTATAGCTAGAAAGCACAACATTTCTTTACATACTCGACAGCGTCGACCATTATGATGGGCCACTAATAGCCCATATGTTGAAGTCGATACTGTAGCTTAGGACCTGGTTGATGGGTTCCGCATGTTCCGTCATGAGCTTCTCAAAGAGCTTCAGCTGCTTCTTCGTTTGATAGACATCGGAGGAGAAGTCCATCGTAGGAGCGTCGGTACAGTATTTTAGTGGCCGTATCGTAATAGAACCGGAGCGAGCGCCTTCTGACTGAGACTGCTTCTTTTGGGTCCTTCGGGAGGATTCCGTAGACGGCAAAATCGATGAACAGGAACCTCCAGTCTCTGACATTGACGCTGGCGTCTGTAGTCATGGCATGGGCTGTCTGTATGCACAGATTGTTTCTAGGGCACGCCAAATCATGGCCCACCACTGTAATAAAGTATTGCGTGCCGACCGGTGCTGCTAATGAGGCAGTGAGGGTGGCCAGAGCATCGGCTTCTAAGTTTTGTAGCCGAGGCACATGTTCTATGAAGAATTCAACGAAGGTTGAGATGATGTCCAACGCTGCTTTGTGATAAGAGATCATGTCTTCATGGCGGACCTCGTATTGTCCTCGAACTTGATTGACGACAAGCTTGGAGTCGCCGTAAGACTCGAGGTATTCTACCCCTAGCTGTTTTGCTAACTGGAGTCCCATGATGAGGGCATTGTACTCTGCAACATTGTTGGAGCATGGCTCTGAAAGGGAATAGGCATGTTGGATGACCAACTTGTCGGAAGAGATCAGGACTACCCCTACTCCTGCGATGATCTGGCCTTTGGGGCCTGTTCTTGAAGCACCGTCGAAGAACATCCACCAGACGGGGTTCTTTTCGGTAATGTTTGATTTTCGTACTTTATCTGGAATGTCTTCATAGAGTCAGGACGATTTCGGAATTGGGTGCGCGGCTAGGAAGTCGGCCAGTGGTTGGCCCTTGACAGCTTTTTGCGAGACGAATACCATGTCATATGGTGTCAATAGTATTGCCCAAGTGGCCAATCGAGAGTTTAGCGCTCCTGGCTTTGTCATGAGGACTCTGAGCGGGTTGATTCGAAAGAAGACGTGAATTGTCTATCTTGAGACAAAATGACGAGTCTTCTAGATGGCAAACAATAGAGCTAGACACTCCTTTTTTACGGGGTTTGTCACGCCCCAGAACCAGAATACTGGAGAGCGGGGACAGACATAGCCAGCTACGTATAACGGAATGGAATCCACACCGCTATACGGTCACGGCTGTCTAGATATGTGAGGGTTTCACTGCAATCCATCAGTCTCTTAAGGTCATAAAATAGTCTATTGTCTCAATCTCAACCAACTAATAATAATCACAAGATATCAGATCACCAAATATACAATTGTAAGGCATCCCAAACATTACATATCCAGATGATCATGAAGCTAGTCGTTACAAAATGTGAGGACTAGCAAGAGTTCAGTCATACATGATTAACCCCCGGGGCTTGTCAATCATGTTACAGCCCGTAGGCAGACAGTAAGTAAGTACAATCGAGCTAACACTTGCTCGTCGGCTAAACGCCTCAAAAGAATAATTTACAATATTACAGTGGGAGAACAAAAGAAACCCACTCGATGCCCTGGTTACGCCTGGTGACCACCATCGGGCTGGAAGACAGGTAGATCCTTTGCTGCTGCTCCGGTATCTGGCCATACAAAACCAGCTGGGTCAGACCCCAGAAAGAGCAAGTGCCACAAAGGAGGCCACAAAATAAGAACCAAAGCCAGCAAATTAGCACAATAATATAATTACATAATAAGAGACAGTAGTTTAAGAAAAGCATGATGAGTAATTATAAAAGACAATCTTGCATAGAATCACTAAAAGACAAGACATATGGAAAAGCATGACAGGATGATATACGATGAGATAACCATGGGACTATTCAGATAGCTAGGTTACAACCCGTAAACCAAACAAGGACCGGGGTTGTAACCCTTCGTCTGAACGGAACTTGGTTTCTCTCACCATTTATCGGCAAGATAAATATAAGAAATCAGGTCAAGTAACAATTTGGAGTGACAATCATTATAGTGACAATCTGGAGTGACAATCATTCAATCATTCTGGTACAATCTTACAATCAATCAATTCTAGACAATACTATACTGGACTAGACTCCATCCAAGCAATCACGACCAATCATTGCCTACGGCTTTCTACATTAACTAACTAGGGTTATCACAATCCTAGTTACTAGCAAGATGCAATGAGATGCTCCAAGTAGTCACAGGCCATGCAGCTATCCAGGTTATTCAGGCAATTATTATAGTGACAATCTAGAGAGTACAATGCATTATAGTGACAATAGAGTTCAATCATTTAAGTGACATGGTGGGTGCCCCACATAACAGTGGACTGGAAATGTGCCCTACTCGTCGGCAGGCTACAAGTCCAATCATTTACGGCCGGGATAACGGGATCGCCTGTAACTGGGGAACATCTCTTCATGACTAGTGAATTATACTAATTATTAACCTTAGTCCAATTCAGTAGGTACTCCTGACCGTGGTACTCAGGAGTCCCCTCCTAGACATGATGCAGGACATGACTGGATTATTTGTACAAGCACAATCGCCCACGGTGTCAGGATTAATTATACTGGTCATATCATGTCAGGTAGCCGTCGTAACAGCTATTTAAGATGTATCAGTTCAGGTTATCATATCAAGTGTACTAGTCAGGAGTGCGCCACGACGGGCCACTATCAGGTCATGCTCAATTATCAATTCCAAACATATCCAGTAGGTGAAAGTCACGCACGCTGAGAGAGCAGTGTACGTGAAAGTCACGCACGCTACAGGGAAGCAGCTGCGTGAAATGTCACGTACGCTCAAGGAAGCAGCTGCGTGAAAAGTCACGCACGCTACAGGGAAGCAGCTGCGTGAAAAGTCACGTACGCTCAAGGAAGCAGCTGCGTGAAAAGTCACGCACGCTACAGGGAAGCAGCTGCGTGAAAAGTCACGCACGCTCAAGGAAGCAGCTACGTGAAAAGTCACGCACGCTACAGGGAAGCAGCTACGTGAAAAGTTACGCACGCTACAGGGAGCAGCGTACGTGCAAAAGCACGCAAGCAGAGAGCTGCGTACGCGTAAAAACACGCACGCAGGGTCTGGGTCTTCTTCTCCATGGCTGAGAAGAAGCTCCAATGGCTCCAAAACTTCAAAACCTCATAACTTGGCTATCCGAACTCCAAATCCAGATTTCCAAAGTTCTAACCAGGGTGGAATTGAATGCTCTCTCACAAGGAAACATCAAAACCCATAAAAATCCAACTTAAGTAGATCAAACCATGCAAAATCCGAAAATAGAAAAACTTAGATCTAGAGCAATGGAAACACCAAATCACAAAAACCCAAGAACTAATGTTGATCACCATGTCCTAATCTAGCTAATGGACCAAAAAAATAGGGTTCTCATGTAGTGGCAAGATGCACTTGCCTATGGGTGGAGAGTTGTAGAGGAAGGAGAAGAAGAAGAAAATAAATGGTGGTGGTAATGAAGAGAGAGAGTGATAGGTGGGGATTATAAAGAAGGGGGAATATGGTATGTTGAGGGTGGAGCATAGGCTATGGTGATCCAACCATAAAGAACCAAACCAAACCAACCCAAACCAATTAAAACCGAGCCAAGTCAAAACCCAAAATACGAGAAATACCAAAATTCCACAAGTTGAGAAAATAAAAATACATGCCAAAACCCAGATACGAGTATAAATACGAAATACGGGAAATACAAAAAAATGAGGGTGACAGGGTTGTACCAGTATTCGGCCCTGATCATTGTCCTACTGAGGTAGTAGATGACTTGCTCGTAGCCTGCGTCATTGTTCTGGGCCAACAAACGCCAAGGGAATGGTCCATTGCATGGACATAGAGTAGAAATGGTTTGCCTACGATGGGTGCCACCAAGACTGGGGGCTCGTCAGATAAGATTTAATTTTGTCGAAGGCTTTCTGACATTCTTCCGTCCAGACATAGGAGACTCCCTTCTTCATGAGCTTGGTGAAGGGCTGGCATTTCCCAGAAAGGTTCGCGATAAACCTTTAGATGTATGCGAGACGTCCCTGCAAGCCTTGAAGTTCTCTAAGGTTCTTCGGAGGGTCTATGTCAAGGATGGCTTTAGTCTTCTCGGGATCGACATGGATGCCTTTTGCAGTGATAATGAAGCCCAAGAACTTTCCATCGAAAATCCCAAGGAAGGATTTGGCAGGGTTCGTCTTGAGCTGATGTGCCCGCATGAGATCGAAGACTGTCTTCAGATCTTGTAGGTTATCACCTCGAAGACGGCGCTTGACGGCGATATCGTCAACATAGTATTCGAATGTTTTACGGGGGTGCTGACGGAAGATGGTGCTCATAGCTCTTTGGTATGTGGCTCCTACATTCTTCAGGCTAAAGGGCATTACCGTGTAGCAGTAAACCCCCTTCGGAGTCCTAAACAATATGTGCTTTTCGTCGTCTGGAAATATCTTGATTTGGTAGTAGCCCGAGTACTCGTCCATGAAGGACATGCGCTCGAAGCCACATGTATTATCGATCATTACACCGGTGATCGGAGTGGAAACTCGTCCTTCGGGCAAGCCGAGTTGAGGTCCCGGAAGTCAATACAGACCCATATCTTCCCGTTCTTCTTGGTGACGGGGATGACGTTAGCTACCCACTCCGGATGTTGCTCTTCGCCAATAAACTTGCTGGCCAGGAGTTTATCTACTTATTTGTTAATAGTGTCCATAATATTGGGACGAAAGCGTTGCTATTGCTGCTTAATGGGCTTAGCATCAGGTAAGATATTAAGCTTGTGCATTGCGACTTGTGGTTCGAGCCCCGACATGTCTTCGTAACTCCAGGTGAAGACGTCGATGTATTCTTTGACCAGTTGGACCAAAGATTCTCGGTCCTTTCTTGCCAAGGTCTTGCTAATAAAATTAGGTTTGGATGAAGATCCATCCCCGAGTTTGATCTGCTCGACTTCACCTTCGGTAGGGGGTTCTCGTAATTCAAAGCGAGATTCCTATTATGCGCCTAGGCGTTGAGCCCAGGGCTCTTCTTTGAAGAACTGTATTGTTCGATTATCGTATTCATCTTCTGAAGGATGTGTAGATGTCATATTGGCTGACAACACCTTCCTGAAGATTGGGCCGATGCTGGTGTCGGAGTCCCAAGTTGAAGCCTCAGACGAGTGAGAGTGTGCGGCATCTTCTGCTTCTAAACTTTTTGGGGTTGTTGGGGGCATGATGTAGCTTACCCCCCATCGAGTACGGTGATAATAGTCTTGGTGATGCTCGACTTTGCCGAAGATGATAGATTTCTCGTCCTGGTTCCAAGGTAAGACTATATAATAGACTCCTTGATACATGACGACTCGATTTACATAATTAACAGTCGTTATTTGTGTTTACAACGACTGTATAGCATTATCTAGAGTATACATGGCATTCCAATATGGAAGACTAGAATAATTGAAAGACACCCTTTTATTGATAAAGTATGGGATCTTATCTCGAGGGATTACATCATCAAGGGACGGTGCATCCAGATTGGCGGATATGTACTCTTCCAGTTCTTCGTCAGTGAGTACTGGAGAAGCCTGAGGAGGTTCGAAAGAACCTATTGGAAGCTTGGCCTTTGTCGGCTCTGGTGCCGATAGAGATACCTCGGCCTTCTCTTGAAGCTTAAGAGGGACTGAAGACTGAGGAGGTCTACCTTTAAGCTCCACCTTGAGAGATGCCTCAGTTGGTGTTCCGGCGACTGGTGCCTTTCCATGTAGTTTTGCTATGAGAGGAGCCGACACTTGGGGAGGCTTCCCCTTGAATTGTATCTTTAAGGAGGATTCAGTGGATGCTCCGCCTAGAGAAGTTGGTTCCCTCCTGTAAAGTTTGACCACTATAGGAGACGATGTTTGAGGCGGCTTTCCCTTGAATCGCACTTTCAGAGGAGCGTCGATTACCATTTCTGCCTCCAAGTCAGCTTCGGCTTCAGCTTCAACTTTATCATCGGCATCGTTGGCTTCATCTTCGAGATGAATCGACTTGTACAGATCAGAGTCGGTGAAGAAGGCCACAATCCCTCTGAAAGGATCGACATCAGCAAACTCTGTTCGGACTATGCCGTTGGTGGATACGTACTTCATATATTGATGGAGAGTGGATGGTACCACCATGTATTCATGTAGTCACAGCCGCCCTAACAAGATATTGTAGTTAACGTTCGCATCCACAACATAACAGGTCACTTCGGTCTGGAGATCACCGATATGACACTTCAGCCGGATCTTCCCCAGCGGCTCACTCTTGCTGGCGTTGAAGCCACTGATTGTAGTGTAGGACACTTTCAGATGATGCATCGGGATCCCTAACGTCTGGAGCAGAGTTCGGGGGATAATGCTGAGAGAAGACCCCGGGTCGATCTGCATTCGATCCACCTTGATGGTACCGACGTACCCTGTGTAATACAGTCGTCTGTTATGCCTGTGTTCTTGAGCAGCATATCTTGTTGATTGAATGTGATGTTGGGGATGATCTCCCCTACACTATGGCAGTATGGACATGCTGCTGGATCGTCCTCGGGCTATTTGACCTGACCAATGAAAGACTCAGCATCCTTCAGGACTTTGCAGATAGCCTCCCGAGTATCTTTAGACAGGCGAAGGAGCTCGAACAAGGACATCGAGCTAGAGTACTGGCAAGTTATGCCAATTTGTCGAAGTTGGGGGTTTGGTTAACCCTGAAGCGTTGTCTCTTCGTAGAGGCCTGTCGAAGCGGGTCTCCTTATGCTTCTGTTTGTCCACTATTGGAAGTTGGGAAGGACCTTCACCTTGAGCAGCCGAGGTGGTGACGGGAGGTGCCACTTTGACAGGGGCTTTCTCAGGCTGAGCGTTCTACTGTGAACGCGTTTGTACATGAAGTGTCTCCTTGGAGGAGGAGGTCACCATTCGGTAAGACTTGGTCTTCTTGCCTTTAGCTTTGGAGGTAGAATGTACCCCCGGTTGAGTCAGTTCTGGAGCAAGATCTGGGTGAACCCACATGATCTCCCTCTGAGATGTGGTGAGTAGAATCAGTCCACTCGCATTGTCACGAGTCGGTGGAAGGTTTACCACCTCCAATGTCGCCTTCAGGATGGGGATAACACCATCTTGAGTTGTAGTAGGAGGTAAGGTGCCAAACTGGAGAGACACCATGTTGGCCGATACTGTCTTCTCCTCGTAATCGACTGAGATGACGTTCGCATTGATCATGCGTTGTATGTAGTCTTGAGGATGTAGCAGTCTTGAGTTGGATGTCCAATAAACCGATGATAGTGACAGTGCCTCGGGTCGCCCACACTGCCCACCTCGTCAGGACGCTTAGGATCAGGCAACTTGATCTTGTTGCTTTGTTACAGCATCTCAAAGAGTTGTAAGGTGTCCTCGTCATTGAAAGAGTAGACCTCCTTCGGCCTCGGTGCTGGTGGAGGCTTCTGAGCGGGCCCCTGCGTGCTTTTTGAAGTATTGACAGTCAATGCCTACTTTCTTTTCGCCTTGCGCCTACTGTTGCTGGTAGCAGGCCGTTTTTCTTTGTCATCAAAGGCGGGGAAGTTAACCCCCGGAAGGCGAGTATTACGTGCCTTCTTCTCAGCAGCTTCAGCCCCGATGATCAATGAACTCCAATCGGGAGGCTGGGTGGAGTCGAGCTAGAGCTTGATTGTAGGAGTCATGTTTATGCTGCAGGCATCGATCAGTGCATGTTCTGG
This sequence comes from Iris pallida, assembly GCA_029216955.1. Taxonomy (NCBI): domain Eukaryota; kingdom Viridiplantae; phylum Streptophyta; class Magnoliopsida; order Asparagales; family Iridaceae; genus Iris; species Iris pallida. The sequence continues at coordinate 10,717,100 of JANAVB010030816.1, read as the reverse complement.
CATACCCGAAGGCAACCTTAAGCATGCTTGTCGAAAATGTTCGATGAAGGCTCGAACAGTCTCCTTCTCTGTCTGGTGCACTTCTATAAGAGATGACATGGTCATGTCCTTCCAACCATTGTAGAGTCGGTCGAGGAAAAGGCGTGTTAAGTCATCGAAGGATGATATGGAGTGGTCAGGGAGACTGCGGTACCAGTCGTAAGCGACTCCCTCCAATGCCCCGACAAATAGGCTGGTGAGTAGGGCATCTTCTTTTGGAAGATGTCCTGTTTGAGACTGGAAGTAGGTCAGATACCGACGAGGAGAATCCTTTCCATCATATGTCGTCAATGTTTGTGTTTTATACATAGGAGGGTAAACCACTTTGTTCCGCTCGAGAGGGTAAGGTTGTGGGATTCCCATCTTCTGACATTTTTCCTGCTTGTTTTATGCTTCAAAGTGCTCGTGTAGATCTATGATCATTTCAACCAGCACTTCTGTAGAACTAGGAGCCGGTGAGGGCGGTAAGTGTGAAGCTCGACATTTGAAGGAGCCGACGTCCGAGGTGCAGTGTGATGATCTGCACCCGAAGATACCCGTGGAGGGGTATACTTGATTCTCCATTGGCCCCTGGATCGGGACTGGTGAAGACATATGCCCTTGCTAATGGTTGAGATACCAGAGCGGTCAGAGTCTAAAATACCATTTGAGTCAAGAATTGTATGGTGGCAGAGAGGGTTTTGAGGCTCCCTTCCAGGGTGTCCATGCGCTGCACGATGTCCGGAGCTAGAGCGTCTGACTCTTCTTCATCATCACCCTCAGCCATGTAGACTGGCATAACATGGATGGAAGTGGATGGATCGGTTGAGGCTTCGCTTTCGACCTCACTTTCCTACGGAAGGGCCTCCCTTTCTGAGGCCTCGTACTGGCTACCCCTAGCTACCTCGGGGTCGGTTCCTTGGAGAACTTCCTCATCTTCAAGTGGAGGGTTGTCATGGATAGCAGGAGTTTGATCACTCCCAGTTAATGCTTTTGCTGGAACCTTCTTCCTTGACCGGGTGCTCTCAAACACCCTTGAGGACGGGACCATCATTTTGCTTTTCCTTGGCTGACTCTTGGACGATGCTGCTGAGGTCGAGGGATTGGTGGTTGTCTTTCTCCCTGATGAATGGGAGTTGGAAACAACATGGCAAGAAGCAACCTTGGGCTCTGACTCATCTTCGACTGGCACCTTCTTTTCGAAACGACGTCGGACGGGTGCAACAGATTACAGTTGCTGGAACACAGACTGCCTGGATGATGGAGCCGTTGGCAGTTGATGGTGACCATGGCACAAGTGTGCCACGCGAGGGGCACATCATACTTAATGGTCAGCTCTCATTATCTATGTTTGTGAGTGACCACATTACGCATATCATGAGGGGATAGTTTCACTTTCACACCCTCTTCAGACGCATGGCGAGGACAAGTACCGGGGTTGTCATGTGAATGCTGTACCTACTGATCCTGTTCCAGCGCATGAGATACATCCAGATCATTAGTGGGGGAGCAGCATGTATTGTGACTTGAATCCACTTCATGCGCACAACCCACGTGGGCGCATGGGTTCAAAGTCACAAGTTTTGTCTCACACGACTTGGTTCCAAACACAGAAGATGCACCCAAGCGAGACGGGGACTTTGAGAGTCAGCTCGTATCTGGTGCAAACGCACCCAAGTTGACTCTGTACACTTTACCATTGACAGCGTGTATGATTTTGAGCGCACATCTCCAGTTCACTGTAGGCGAAGCACATTTGGGGCGCATAGCCCGTACTGCCTTAGATTTCTTTATACCCACCCGCGAAGGCGCATATTACTCAGAATCCAACTCATCCTCACCACGACATCGAGTGATTCTGTCAAAGACAAAGGCCCTCTTCTGCACACCAGAGTTCATGCACGGGAAGCTAGATGCGCCTTGGTTTCGTCGGCGCATCTTCTTCGATTGGAAAGAGGACAATTGGGGAATACAATCAACAATGCGTTTCCCTGGTAGATGTGCTGTACTGGCAGGTGCATCTTGCTTGCTGAGAATGTCAGTAGAAAGGGTGGGCTACGGTGGCGCGTCCCCTTTAACGGTGGCGCTCGACGCATCTCCTTTGTGCACCCAGACTTGGCAAGTCTTCTTAGGCTTTGGCAGCCACTTCGAAGGACTTGCGCTGCCTTCAGAGATGAACTACTCATACGCCTGTTGAATGAGGTACACCACGAGTGTCTTGTGGGAGGATCCAAGCTTGATGTCATCGGATTGCGACACAACTTTCTCGTCAGAAGAGAAAGAAGTCCCCAGAAGAGTCACCAGCTTGTTTGCCATCGAAAATACGACAAGATTTTTTTGATTGATAAAACTTTGGTATTTAAATTACAAACAGAACAGTATACAATGTCGGACTTAGAGGTATTCCTAGGAGTATTTTTTGTTTTTATCTAGGAACTGTATCGGTGGAGCGAGTGGTAATGCGTTGACTCTGTTGACGATCTGACGACGATCTTGAATTCTCTGAAGGTCTGGGCTGCTCTGGATGCCAGAGCGTTTGGAGGAGAAGTAGACGTTACGTGTCTCTTCTTGCCTCTGTATGTAGATATGATGATCTGTGTGTCTGTGGATGAAGGAATGATCCTTCTATTTATAGGCAGCAGACTGGTCTGCTCATGTGCGCATATGTAGGATGCGCCTGTACGTGGGAATGCCATATGGCTGATGCTGTGGGGCGCATGGACGATGTGCCCTGAGTTGAAGCTAAATCTTGTTTAAATAGCACTGTTGGGCTGCGGTGGAGCTGACACGTGGCAATTGTAAAGATTCGGCCGTTGCTGAGATCTTAGGTGGTTAGCACCCATTCGTAGGCAAAACTGAGTCAAATGACATGTTGCGCGTGTTCATGGCTCAAATATCTCAGATTTGGTGGAGGGTGATCTGTCAGAATGCGCCTAGGATCTGGCGCATGGGGCGACTTAGTCTATGACTTTTATGGGTCACATATAAGTCTGGGCGTATGACTTCTGAGGCGCATGCAGACCTTCGAGTGCATGGCTGTGGAGACGCATGTAAGGACTTAGCTTCTGTCATTTGGAATCATGAGTAAGTCTGGGTGCATAGCTTCTGAGGTGCATGTAGACTTCTAGGCGCATGGTTGTGGAGGCGCATGCGAGTGATCGGCCAACCACGTGGCAAGGACAGCTGTAGCCAACAAAAGTAAGTAATGATGATGCTGACGTCTGCGGCTCTTCATTTTCAGTAAAAAGCTGCCAAACGTTCAGTTTTCGGGGAATGTGTTGCCAACTCTATCATATAGCATTAAATGCTCGATGGGTGACGAGTTGAAGTGGGTGCATCAGTTTATGCCCTACTAGGCACATGGGTCTATGTCCCATAGGATGCATGGGTACGGAGCGCATGGTGCTGACGGCGCATCTGCCGTATGGCACATCCTCAATGGCCTATCTGTTAAGTTTTTTGAGACATTAATGGCTGTTTTGACTTAGCTGAATACGAAGAGGCAGATTCATCGTCATTAATGCAAATTTATTGCACAAAATATGAGGAGACTGCCACTTGGCGCATGGGCGAGGGTTGTCCCAGCCTATAAATAGCTTTGTGAAGCATTTGGCTATCTCTCATGGAGACGAACTCGATCGGTCCCCTGCCTCGGCAAGTTGTTGATCTTCTCGTTCGCAGAAGCTTTGACGACGAACTTCTTCCGATGACGAAGATGTGCCGAGTTGGTTTATTCACCATCGGCCCTATTTTAGTACAAAGCTGTGAAAGTACCTGTTGCATCCAAATATCGGGATCGTCGTGTCCCGACACAGGCTGAAGGTGCCAGTTGCATCCAAAGATCGGGGCGGTCGTGCCCCGATTTTTGTCATGCTGGAAGAGCCGTAGGTCGGAACTATCGTGCCCCAATTTTGTTAGGCTAGAAGAGCCACTCCTCTGCTAGAGTTCCCGTACGCTAACGAGGAAGTGATTCGCTCTGACTATGTACGGGAATACGCCTACGTCGAGATGCTGAAATGATGCGCCTGGCTGTAGTACTTGAGTTATGCGCCTAGCTGTATGTTGACTTGATGCGCCTAGCTATAGCTTTTAGGATTTTTTTCTCTTTGTAAAAGAATTCTCCTTTGTAAAAGAGTTTTAAACATGTAATAGACTTTCATATGAAATAAAAGCACAACTTTTATGTCTCTTTGCTGTTTTCTGCTCAAGTGTTCTGCTGAGTTTCCTGGCGCATGTCAATTTGGGCGCATAAGAGTTAGGGCGCATAGAAATTTTGGCCTAAGATGGGCCTGAAATTCTATGCTTCCATAATATTAAATCTACACTACTAAAATACAACGATTTAGCGACGACCCTATTCGTCGGTAATCCGTCGGTAATTCACATTACCGACGGATACGGTATCGCTAATCGGACAATATCGGATCGGTATCGGTCAGTATCGGGTATCGGTCAGTATCGGAGCGGGAAATGCCAAACTGTACCGGTAACGGCAGTATCGGATCGGTATCGGCCGATACTTTAAACCATCCTCATAAGAATAGTCTGATACTCCGATCGGTATCGGTATCGGCCGATACTTTAATAAATTATTAATATTAATAATTTATTAATAGCTATTTGTTTTTCGATACCAAAAAATTTGATACTTCGATCCGAAACCACCGATATTACCGATACCCCCGATGCCGATACTCATAGGGATAGTCCGATACCGATACCGGGACATGCCAAACTGTATCAGTATCGAACAGTATCGGTTAGTATCGGTTATCAGTCAGTATCGGAGCGGGACATGCCAAACTGTACCGGTATCGGTCAGTATCGGTCCGATATCGATTCCGATACCCCTCCTCCCCCGATCCGATACTCATAGGATTGGTCCGATCCGAAACCACCTATACCCCCTCCTCCGATTCGATACTCCGATTCGAAACCACCGATACTTATAGGAATGGTCCGATCCGAAACCACCGATACCCCCCACCCCCTCCCCTATCCCGCCGGACAGCAAACCCCCCTCCCCCTCGCCCACCCCCCGACAGCAAACCCCCACCCCACCCCTCCCCCCCACAGCAAACACCCACCCCCCTCCCCCCTCCCCCGCACCCCCCGACAGCAAACCCTAAACCCTACCCCTGCCCCCCGTCCCGCATCCAACACCATCCACCGCCCACCTCCCTCCCTCCCCCCCCACCGCCGGCCCCCGCGACAGCCGACCCCCCACCCGAAACCCTATCCCTGCCCCGAAACCCTAAACCCTACCCTGCCCCCCGCCCTCAACAACCTCCCCCCCCCGCCCCCACTCCCTCCCCCCACCCCGCCGACCCCAGCGACAGCCGACCCCCCACCAACCCGAAACCCTATATGTTATGCTAAACACACAGAGAAAGAGAGAGAGAGAGAGGGAGAGAGAGAGCATACCTGAGAGAGAGAGAGAGAGACCCGTCGGAGAGAGCTTCGCCGGAGAATGTGACCCATCGGAGAGAGCTCGCCGCCGGAGAGAGAGAGAAAGAGGGGGGAAGAGAGAGAGAGTCTTTTTGGGGGGAATAAAAAATTCTCCCCCGTCGGTTCAATTTAAGTTAGGTTACAGTATTTAGCGACGGACTACCGACGGATATATCCGTCGCTAGGTAGTCGCTAAATACCCACTAGATTACCGACGGAACGTCCGTCGCTAGTTAGACGCTAATTTATCGTGCCATTTTTTCAGATTTTGCCGCTATAATGTGCGACATATTAGCGACGGACATCAATCCGTCGCTAAATTTTCATCAAATTAGCGACGGATGTGCGACTGATTTTGACACAAAATACTACCAAAATAAGTCATAATGGCGACGAAATTAGCGACTCCAGATAAATACGTCGCTAAGTTTTGTGCTTTTAGCGATGTTTTATATATACGTCGCTGAACGTCACTATCAGCGACGTTTGAGAGACAGTTAGCGACACAATTTATGTTTTGGACAACTGATGTCGCATTCTAGTCGCAAAATGTCACTGTTTTTTTTTATTCAGCGACGTTTGCGACGTCACTTTTATGACGTCGCCAGGTTTTAATAAATAGCGACGGTTAGCGACGTCTTTAAATGATGTCACTAAAATATTTCATATAGGGTTCTGGCCCGATCGATTTTTCATTTTTTCACCCAAAATTTTCTAATCTCCCGCTCGCGGTGACCCCCTGCCCGACGACCCCATTCCTCCGACGACTCACTCCCTCCGACGACCACCCGACCAGTCTCCTCCGTCGCTGCTCCAGCCCCGGCGACCCCGACCCAACCCCAACGCTGCGCCGACAGCCGACCAGCATCATGCAGATGATGCGTGCGCACCTCCGGAGGAGAGGAGGACGGAGATCTGGGCCGACGGTACAAAGTAGGTGTTTTGGTTTATAATTTTTTTCTTCTTCTGTTTTTATCATAAATTAACTTTTTTCATGAATATAATATGTTTTTATAGATATCGTCCCCCAGAGGTACAGAGACGTCTAGGCCACATGCTGAGGCATAATTATGGTGGTGCTTGGATTAACTACTCTGATGCTCCGGACGAGAGGAAGGCCTACTGGTTTGCGCGCTTCAAGGTTAAAATATATTTGCTTTTAACATGAATCATATAATTTTTACATATTATATATAACTGATAAATATTTGGTTTGCGCTCTTCTAGGATATGTTTTTCTATCCACCGCACCGGGCCGAGCTTATCGAGGGGATGTTTCCTTCTGTCGCTGCCAAGCTGATCCGTGACGCTATTAATGATCAGAAGGATCATGATCGTGTCGGAAAGCTGATCCAAAGTTGGATCACCCCTGATCAGTAGAATGCGATGAAGGCTCGATTCGACGAGCCAAGGTACAAGAAGAAGTCGGAGAAGGCCAAGGCGGCTAGGCAATATGCCTCGAAGTGGTGCGGTGGGTCGATTCCGATGACGGAATATTTCCGTCGTCTGGTATGTCTTTCTCTTTTAGAAATATTATTTTAATACAAAACCGATAAATTATTACTAAGATAATATATTTAATTACATGTAAGGAAGGTCGGTAACGCCGACATGGTGACCGTCTTCCTGGCCACCCATCGGAAGGGCGAAGACCTTATTGACGAGAGGGCCGAGCAGACCTATGTAAGTATTACAATACGTTATCTTAATATAATACTTCGTGTCAATTTTAATATAACTTAGTAAATATAATGCAAATAAATATTCATGTAGTTAGTAATAATAGGTACATTAATTAGAAATTAGAAATTATAGAGTACTATCCATACTTTCTAGGCCGAGTATCAGAGGCTGCTGGAACGGGCGGCTGCTAGTGCACCTGATGCAGGAGAGGCCGGTACTTTCTCGCAGCCCACCCAAGCTCCGTCGATGGACGAGCTATGGATGACCGCCGCTGGTGGACTCCGTAGGGGTACGTACTACGGTACGGGATCCTATGGCGCCCTATTTGTGATCCAGTCCTCTAGGGCATCTCCTGCTAGTGTGCATGGTCCACAGCCATCCCAGGAGTCTGCCCGAGTCCACCAGATGATGGAGTCTCTCCGTGAAGACCTGCTACGACGGATCGAGGAGCAGTCTCAGCACCCTACGGACGATTCTGCGCTGCTAGCACGATTGGATGCGCTCGACCGCGGCATTATGGACCTCATGGAGACGACTGAGAGGACAGAGCGCACCGTTGGAGGGTTAGAGCGTACGGTGACGGAGCTGCAGACAGGACATGTGACCATGGCCGAGAGGCTGAGATTGGCGCAGGATTCGATGGTCCAGAGCAGTGGTAGAATGTTATCTATCATGGATTCATACCACCAGCGACTTACAGCGTTGGAGCGTGTTGGTCCTCCGGGTGTGCCTTCATCGTCGTCGACTCCGCCGCCTCCACCGCCTTCTTCTTCGACACCGACTCCACCTACGTCACTGCCTGCTCCATCGGTATCGATTTTACTTGAGGAGTATGAGTTGTTCTTATTCCTTCGTCGCGGCGGTGCCCCTCCTGCACCAGATCCCTAGTAGTCCTAGTTAGGACTGTTTATTGGTTGTGTAGACTTGGATGTTTGGATCCTATTCTATTTGTTGGTTGTGTGTAGACTTTGATTATTTGGTTGTAGACTTTGTTATTTGGTGTAGACTTGGTTATTTGGATACTTGTTGGTTGTGCCTATTCTATTTGTTGGATCCTATTCTATTTGTTGGATCCTATTCTATTTATTGCCTGCTACATTGTGTTATACTGTTGTTTATGTTATTATTCGTTTTAATTGGATGTTAATGTGCTTCTATGGTTTACGTTTAGAAGTCAATCTAGGCCAAAGTTAACTCTTGGTCAACTCTGGTCAACCCTAGAAGTCAAACTAGGTCAACTATGGTCAAACTAGGTCCAACAAGTCTAAATTAGGTCAAACAAGTCATTCTAGGTCTAAACAAGTCTAGGTTATGTTAACTAGGTTTAACAATCGTTCTAAGTCATAACAAGTCTATATTAGTCTAATCAAGGCTAAATTAGCCTATGCTAGTATATCAAGCCCATACAACCTATACAATACAAAGTCAAAACCAACATCACACAACCTATTATTGCATCTAGGCCTACACATGGAAATCACATATTACATACATATATATATATATATATATATATATATATATATATATATATATATATATATATATATATATATATATATACACATATAGGCTATCTATATGTATACCACACATACATATATATAATATATATATAATGGTACACACACATAATATAATATATAGGATACCTACATATATACATAATATACTTAGATGCATATTACATACAGATACATATTTGTATACATTATATATATATATATATATATATATATATATATATATATATATATATATATATATATATATATATATATATACATAGGAAGATAGAAAGATAGAGAGTTAGAAAGAGTGAGGTAAAGGGAGAGTGACAAGTGTGTGATAGAGAGTGAGTGTGTGTGTAGGAGTGACTGAAACCTGTGTATGTAGGGACTGAAACCTGTGTACAGTGAGGGAAAACAGTGTGTGTGTGTGATTGTGTGTCATTCACATGAGTGTGTGTGTATATGGCCCGTGTTCAGCAAAACAGGGAACCAAATGTTGCAGGAACCATGTGTGTTATTGAGTGTTCATTCCTGTTGGTTATGGCTCAATCATTCAAATACTCAAATCTGGAATGTGGATTGTCAAGTCCTAATACCCAAGTAAAACCCAAACTGGGAATGAGGGGACTGTACAGACCAAATCTCAGGTTTACATATTCCAGATTTTGAAAAACAGTCCAATATTGGTTATGGTTATCTTTTTAAACTGCAGGTACAAAAGGACATTCTATATTTTATTTTTTTTATTTTTTTTTGCAGATTTAGCGACGTTTACCGACGTTTACCGACGTCTACCGACGTACGTTTGCATCGGTAAACGTCGGTAAATCTGTAAAATTTTCCAGGGTACCGACATTTACCGACGTCCTTATACGTCGGAGAACGTCGGTAAACGTCGGTGAACGTCGGTAATAATCCCAGGAATTATCGACATTTAGTGAAATTTTAAACGACGGTAAACGTCGGTAAATTCTCAGGATTTTACCGACGTGTAGCGACTTAAAACACGTCGCTAACCCACCGACGATACGTCGGTAATCGTCGGTAAATTCCCAGGTTTTTATCGACACATAGCGACGTTAAACACGTCGCTAATCCACCACGACACGACGGTAGACGTCGTTAATATACCGACGTATATATACGTCGGTACTTGCGATGTTTGGCGACGTTTTAAAGATCAGCGACTTACGTTTTCGTGACAAGTCCAAAACGTCGGTAATTGCGTCGGTAAATATTTTTAGCGACAAAATTTGTCGTTTTAGCGACGTCTTTAGGCGTCGCTAAAACGAGTTATTCTGGTAGTGAAAAAAATAAAAAAAATTATCCATTGCTTTTTGACGGTAGTCCGTCACAAGGTAGTCGCTAGTCCGTCGCTATTACCGACGGATGAGATCCGTCGCTAATGGTCCGTCGCCAAATTGCTATATTTTAGTAGTGCTAGTGCACTGTGCTAAATAAAGGAGTGCACATAGTGCACTTAAATATGGTACTTCACGACCCAAAATATCTTCATTTTCTTCTTTCGACTGATATAGATCTTCATCAATTTTCAATAACCTAACCACCACAGGTGTGCTTAGTGAGTGACAATTACTCATGTTAAACCTCTTCAGAAGGTTTTCAGCATATTTGGCTTGATGGAGTAAATTCCATTTTTACTATGCTCGATTTACAGGCCGAGACAAAATTTTGTTTTAGCCAAGTATTTCATTTCAAATTCTTTCTTAAGATAGCTAGTGACCTTTTCAATCTCTTCTAGAGATCCTATCAAGTTTATGTCATCTACATAAACGACTGCTATGACGAATCCATTCAAGGATTTCTTAATGAATACGCACAGACATATAGGATTATTATTATATCTTTCCCGGGACAGGTATTTACTGAGCCTATTGTACCACATTCTTCCAAATTATTTTAGTCCATATATGGCTCGTTTTAATTTAATACTATATGTATTAGTAGACTTGCTTTCTTGCAATTTGGATCCTTCAGAAATTTTCCTGTATATATCACTGTCCATGTTATCATAGAGGTAAGTTATCATCACATCCATAAGTCTCATATCTAGTTTTTTAGAAACAACAAGACTTATCAAATATCTAAATGTGATGATATCCATGACCATGAAATATGTATCTTCATAATCTATATCTGGTCTTTGTGAGAATCCTTGGGCAACTAATCGTGCTTTATATCTTTGGATCTCATTATTTTTATTTGTTTTTCTTACAAACCCCCATTTAAAACCTATATGGTTTATTCCCTTTGGTGTTTGTACAATAGGACCAAACACTCTACGTTCTACGAGAGAATCTAATTTCGCTTGAACCATATATTTTCATTTTGGCCAATCTTCTCTTTCGAAATTCAACGATTGTTCGTGGTTCAGTGTTATCCTCAATTTCATTACCCTTTTTAATTTTATCTGCTACAGCATATGGGAAAATGTTATCCATGACAAATTTTTTTTGATTCCAGATTTCTCGTGAGTATGTGTAAAATACAGATTTTTCATTATTATTGGGTACAGTACCTCTTTCTCAGTCTCTTCTGGGATCCGAGGCATATCCTTGACCGGAGCGATATGCGTTATTTTGAAGAAATTGGATTTTTTGTTCATGACATCTTCCAGACCGTCATGAACATACTCTTCAGGGGATGCTGTTTCAAGAGCTGCTTCTTCATGGGCATTAGGGTATACAATATTATTCAGTCTCCTTTTCTGAGGAGCTGCATTTTTGGAACCTTTAGGTCTCCCATGTTTTTGATGTGCAATCGACTCATATGATGCTTTATATTGATCTTTTGGTACTTCTATTCTAGAAGGTACATTCATAGCTGGTATGTGTGACCTAGTCACTTTTGCAGCATTATTAAACACATTGGGTAATTCAAATTGCTATAGAATGTAAGTGAATAATTCTCCTAATTTTTTGTTCACATTAGGGAGTTCTGGGGCCAAGATGAGATAGAGTTAGAATATACCTTGATAATTTACGACGTTCTTCTAGAACAATGTATTTATCTCCCTTTTATTTCCCCCTAACGTCGGGAAGACTATCTCATCAAAATGACAGTTATCAATTCTTGCGGTAAAGATATCTCCTGTCAATGGTTCTAAAAATTTAATAATCGAGGGAGATTTGAAATCGATATAAATTCCCAATCGTTGTTGGGGACCCATTTTGGTTCTCTTTGGTGGAGGGATAGGGACAAACTGCACAACCAAATTTTCGGAGATGAGAAAGATTGGTTGGCGTCCAGAGATTAATTGTGAAGGAGATAACTCATGGTAAGATGTTTGCCTTAACTTGATTAAGGATACAGCATGGAGTATTGCATGACGCCAAGCACTAATGGGTAATCTAGACTGCATAAGTATGATCTAGCTATCAATTGGAGTCTTTTGATCATAGATTCTTCCAAACCATTCTAGGTATGCATATGAGGAACATGATGCACAATCTCTATAACTAAGAATAGACAAAAATCTTTAGAAGTTTGAGAGGTGAATTCAGCTGCATTATCTATTCTTATTGATTTGATAGTTTGATCAGGAAAATGGGTTCTAAGTTTTATAATTTGGTCCAATAGACTAGAAAAAGCTAAGTTTCGGGATGATAAAAGACAAACACGAGACCATCTAGATGAAGCATCAATCAATACCATAAGTATCTGAAAGGTCCACTGGAGAGATGGATTAGTCCACAAATATCTTCTTGAATTCTATAAAGAAAAAGAGGTGATTCAGAGCTAATCTTCATGATTCAGGATCTCATAATAAATTTTTCTTAGGAACATGGGACACAAAAATGACCATTAGATATATTACGAGTTGTTAAAGGATGGCCACTGGAATTATTTATAATTATTTTCATCATCGTAGTCCCAGGATGGCCTAGATGGTTATGCCAGAGTTTAAAGTTGAGGGTCATGGTGTCTTGCCAGTGATGGATCCTGAACTAGAGATGGGTTGTTGGCTCATAGAGGTATGAGACTCAACTACCCCAATGTGAGTGAAGTAGATCCCTCGTGATAAGCCAAAAAATTTCTCTAGAATGAACTTCGGGTTCCCTATTCCAGAGGTTACACAAAGGTATTCTTTATTTTCCTCGCTCATGGTTTCAATATGATACCCGTTAGCCCTTGTGTCCTTAAAACTTAGTAAGTTTCTTCTGGAACTACGAGAGTATAATGCATTTCGTATAGATAGGTTGGTTCCGTTGGGTAAAATTAATAGTGCTCTTCTGGAGCCTTCAATAATGTGAGCGGGACTGGCTATCATGGATACTACGTTTGCACTAGTAGTGATGTTGGAGGAAAAGATCTTATTTTTAAGGATTGTGTGTGTGGTAGCACTATCAATCAGACAAAAGCTGGCTTTATCTAGATTTTTCATGAATTCCATTTCCTAGATATGACAATATCTTTATCAATACTTGTAAGAAAAATAGTATTAATCAATAAAAAATTATTTCAAACATAGAACTACAGGTCTATGATAGCTTATAATACCATTATTAAATTTATGGCCTTTCGGGGGTCAGCAACTGTCACTTCCCGTTCCCAGAATGCGTATTTTATATATGTACTCCTCGAATGTATTTATTTAATATTTATCATGTATTATCCTGTATTTAAATTTCCTTTAATTCATGTTAATTAATTTTCTGCAATTTTATTTCTGCATTTTATTTCTGCTGTTATTTTATTCTCTGCTTTAGTTAGCCTATTGTGGTTCGGCCTAGGTTGGGTTCTCGGGTTGGCTTTGTTGGATCCCCCTGCAACCCGGCCCATTAGCTCCCACCTACCACCCCTTCCATATTTAAAGCCACCCTCTCCATTCTCTCTCCTCATTACTCATTCTCACCATTACTCCTCTTCTTCTTCTTCATTACTCTCTCCACCTACCAAACCGTAGGCAAGTACAACTTGCTCCCCATGAGAACCCATGTTTTTGTAGTTCATTTATCTTTCTCGCAAGATCCTAAGAGAGTTTAGAACTTGGCATTTTTTATTTCGAAGTCTTAATTTTTGTAGATCTAGAAATGAGTTATTTTCGGAGTTTGGTGGTTTTGATCTATCAAACTTCTTTGTTTACAAGTTTTGATGGTTCCATGTTGTAGAGAAGTTTATTCTACCCAATTTTGACCTTTGGAAAGTTGGATTTGGACTTGTTTTGACCAGGTTATGGACTTTTGAAACTTCGGGGTGCAACCATGGAGTTCTTGCTGTTTGGAGAAGACAGTGAGCAGTGTATGCTAGCTTTTTAGCTTGCGTCACTGAGCTGTGCGCGCTCTTTAGCGCAGCGCAGTATGGAGTCCATACGCTTCCTTTTTAGGTAGCGTGTGTCTTGCATACGCTGTCTTTTGGGAGCGTATGACTTGCATACGCTCACGTGGATAGTAAGGAGTCGTATGGAGTTCATACGCTACCTTTTGGGAGCGTATGACTTGCTTACGCTCACGTGGATAGTAAGAAGTCGTATGGAGTTCATACGCTGCCTTTTGGGAGCGTATGACTTGCATACGCTCACGTGGATAGTAAGGAGTCGTATGGAGTTCATACGCTGCCTTTTGGGAGCGTATGACTTGCATACGCTCACGTGGATAGTGAGGAGTCGTATGGAGCCGATACGCTGCCTCTTTGACTTGAGTGTAGCTTGACCTGAGCGAACGCTGACTTGAGCGTAGCTTGACTTGAGCGTAGCTTGACTTGACCCTACTTACCCTCGATCTTCTATAGACCTGTATATTGATATTTTATTAGATATTTAACGTCTATTTTATATCCTTACGCCTTTTGACATAAAACTTGATATAATCATGATATGTTAATATTTCTGTTAAATATAGATTGTTACGTGGGATGTACCATGTGTCGTGAATTGAGTTATAGATACCCCGATTGACTGGAATTAAACCCTGAGAGTTGTAGACTCGACCCCACTGAATACTAGTTGACTTTCATGACTTGTCACCATTGATAATGATTGTGACCTTGATTAATAATTGATCATGCGTTCCTAGTTGGAACTAAGAGACTGGCTAGTCGTCTTTGAATTGAATGAATGAGACACGTTCATATTAATTATGAACTATGGAGATCGACTGGCTAATTCCGAATATTGGCATACAGGCACATGCAGGCTTCAATTCATTTATTATTTATCTTACCAAAGAAGCATGTGTACTTTATGGTCAAGGCATAATTACTCCGTGGTTAGTTTTGATTGTTGCATTACGCTATGTAAGACCTACAACCTGACCGCACTGGTATCATTGTAGAGTTGTGCATATCGTACCTCGTACGAAAGTACTCATTTTGAATGACCATGATCCACGGCATGGTACTTCACTCAACGTAGAGACTATTAAGTTAAATAAAATAATGATTGCATGGAGAGAATGGATTCCTGAGTTCTTACATGGCAGCCCCCTTGGGACAAGTAGTACCCGACGGGCCGGCTGGTTCCCACAGATACTGTAAACCTGCCACACGGGCAGGGAACAGTATCTGCTTATATTATTATTGTATATGGTATATTGACGGGCGTCCTGCTAGGACTCGTCTAATTCATGCATGGCGCACATGATTAACTGGATAGACTATCCTTGCTCGCACATAGTAAGTACTGAGGAATCCCTATTGCATAAATTCCAGGATAACTTGGGACTCAAAATAGCAAGCCGTAGGATTTGATTGACCGTTCAAGATGATTTGTTTGTGCACTGTACCTACTCTGTTACTTAACTGGGATGATCAGAATGTCAGGACATGACGGGCCAACTTCTGTCCTTGTTTGGTTGGAAGGTTGGTTCGAAGTGTCGTGATGTTATGTGAATCCTAGTAGCAAGCAGAGATCTATTTATCATATTTCACATTACTGGTTTTAGTTCTCATGTTGTGCTTCCTTGTGGTACTTGCTATTAGAGGTCTAACCTCTCTGGTTTTGCATGGCCAGATTTAGAGCCAGTCCCCGAGGATCTAGCTTATTTCTACCTCCAAGATGGTCAACACTAGAGGGATGATCGCAGGAGGACTCGAGTGGGTTTCTTACTTCCCCGCCCGTTTTGTTATCTACTTTATACTTTGCCGTTTGGCAACGACATGTTAGTCGGATTATCTTGTACCTACTTTTGCATAATTGTAACTAAGTCAGGCTGCAGCTGCTAACAATTGTGTATACTTACTACATCATCTGGCTGTGTGTTGTAAAGCCAGATATCAAGAACATTTTGACAGAGCGTTTGGGACGCCTTACTGCTTTATCTTACATGTTCTCTATTACTGTTTCTTGTTCGAATGATTGAGACAATAGATGTGAAGTGACCATAGTGAGACTTTCATGTAGTATGTACCCCCTCGTCTTTAGACAGCATTGATCGTATTATACGGTATTCATCTACCGGTAATACGTAGCTGGCTGAGTCATTCCTCCGCTCTCCAGTATTCTGGTTCTGGGGCGTGACAAGGTTTTAGTGGTGGCCCATGCAGGTCTGATTTCAGACTTGTGGGGTGTTTTGATTTGTAGGATGTCTCAATCACACACGTTCCCCCTTGATCTCATGATTCGTTGTTCTCAATTCTAGCTTGATATTCCAGTATCCCTTGACTTCATTGATCTTTCCTGTCCGATCGTTTGATTGTTCTCTTGTCCCTTTTCTTAGGGGCACCTCGTCCGCATCTGTCAGGATTGGGCAACAACAACAAGGGCAGCATGGACAACCTGACCAGGTTGGTCAGCAACAAGGGTCAGAACCACTTCATGAGGCTACCCAAGAAGAAGTGACAGTGGAACCAGCAGTTGGACCGCAGTATCCGGAGGTTCCAACACCACCAATAGTTCCACCTACCCCTGTGGAATTGGACACACCAGCCCTTCTGAAGATCATGAGAGGGATGATGGCCACTCAGCAACACCAGATGTTAGCCCAGCAGCGCATGTACGCTCAGTTGCAAGAGCAGAACGTACTACTCAACCAAGGGTTGCAGACAACTTTGGAAAGAGGGGCAAGGCCGGATTCTGGAGCATCAACCAGATTTTGCAAGTTCGACCCTCGCCGTTTTGAAGGCACGGAGGATGCCATCTCAGCAGATGCATGGCTTAAGGATATTGAGGCTATTTTGACAGCCGCTAAGGTGCCGGCAGAAGAACGTGTGGATCAGGTGAAGTTGTTACTTCAGGATCTCGCACGTGATTGGTAGGAATCAGAGGAGGTAGGCATCAGACGTCCTGTGGCTTGGGACGATTTTACAGCAAGATTCAAGACGAAGTACTATAGAGTTGTGGCGCAGTTTGAGCTACAACAGAAGTTTATCAACCTCAAGCAGGCCGGCAAGACTGTAGATGCTTATGCAGCGGAGTTCTACAGATTGAGTAGGTTCGCCCCAGAGATGGTAGCAACGGAGCGCCAGAGGGCGATAAGGTTCCAGCAAGGGTTTCATCTTGAGCTCTTGCAATTGATAGAGGGGCACAACTACCAGACTTTCGACGAAATATTGACGGCAACCCGCAGGCATGAAATTACCATTCAGAGGCTTGCGGCAAGGACTGGAGGTCAGAAGAGATCCCACTGTCAGATTGAAGGAGGAGGGGGAGCAGCGCCCCGAACAACAGCACCATCCCCTGGCATTCGTATCCACGATGTGGCGATACGGGGGCCAGCACCACCACCCAGGCAGCAGCAACAGCAACAGAGGAAGAACCAGCAACCCCCTGCGGGCTGTACTTATTGTGGAAAGATGGGGCACACTAGAGATGTGTGTCGGACATTGAACGGACTGTGTTTGATATGTGGAAATCCAGATCATCGGGTTACCACATGTCCCATGAATTCGAGGTCAGGAGGACCAGTGCAGCAGTTTCCTGCTCTGCCAGCACCAGGAGCAGGACAGTATCAAGGACCAGCGGTAGCAGTGAGACCGTTGGCACATCGCCCGTTAATGCCTCAGGCTCAGATGTTTCGGCAGCAGGGACCGCCGATGCAGCAACACCAGTATAGACCACCCCAGCATCATCAGGGAAGGGGCCAGCAGCAGCACCAGGCTAGGCCGCAACATGGGAACCATCAAGGAGGTCGAGGGCAGGCATTCACTCTATCCTTGGAAGAGGCATTAGCGTCGGGAGATGTCGTGGCAGGTAACATTCTCGTCGTCTCATATCCCGCAGTAGCATTGTTTGATTCGGGAGCATCCCACTCATTTATATCTGCATAATTTGTGACACGGCTAGGAATGGAGTTCGAGGCACTGCCAGGGAGGTTGAATATACTCACTGGTAATGGGCTCGTAGAAGTTAGTAGAGTTATTCTAGCATGTAGCGTTGTAGTTTGCGGGCATTCCTTACCCGCCCAGTTGATAGAATTTTCTGTTAGAAATTTCGACGTTATCTTAGGCATGGACTGGCTGAAAGACAGTCATGCGACAATAGATTGTCGTAGCGGGAGTGTATCTTTTGATATTCCAGGCATGAAGAAATTCACCTTAGTCAGATCAGAGGCAACTCAGCAAGAGCAGGGAGTAATAACAGCAATGGAAGAAGTTCAGGTTCCGAAGGTAGTTGAAGAATTTCTAGACGTATTTCCCGAAGAACTTCCAGGTCTACCACCGGTTAGAGATATTGAGTTTAGCATAGAATTGGCACCTGGGACTAAACCAATATCAGATCGGGTTTACAGAATGGCGGATTCGGAGCAGGCCAAGGTGTATCAGCACATAGAGGAATTGAAGGAGAAGAAGTTTATCCAAGCTAGCATATCACCATGGGCAGCACCAGTGGTACTTGTGGGGAAGAAGGATGGATCATCCAGATTGTGTATCGACTACAGGAAGCTTAACGCGGCAACAGTAAAGAACAAGTACCCATTACCAAGGATCGACGACTTATTTGATCAGTTGAGCAAGGCTAGAGTTTTCTCCAAGATAGATCTTCGTTCAGGGTACCATCAAGTGAGGGTTCGAAAGGAAGATATTCCCAAGACAGCATTCAGGTCGAAGTATGGACATTATGAATTCTTGGTAATGCCATTTGGTTTGACCAATGCTCCAGCTATATTCATAGATTTGATGAACCGCATCTTTATGCCGTATTTAGATCAGTTTGTTGTAGTATTTCTCGACGACATTCTTGTGTACTCTGCTAGTGAAGAGGAGCATGAAGACCACCTCAGGAAAGTGTTGCAGGTTCTGAGAGAGAACCAGTTGTATGCCAAGCTCAGCAAGTGTGAGTTCTGGACGGATCATATTTTATTCTTGGGTCATATCGTATCAGGAGCTGGAGTAGCAGTGGATCCCAAGAAGGCAGAACAGCAGAGGCCAGCTGGGTTATTGCAACCGCTTCCCATCCCGGAATGGAAGTGGGAACACATCACAATGGACTTTGTGACCGGTTTATCGAGATCACCAAGTGGTAAAGATGCTATTTGGGTGATAGTAGATCGGCTTACGAAGGTAGCACATTTTCTTCCTTTCAGAGTAGGACAATCTACAGAAAAGTTGGCAGAGTTGTACATGCAACAGATAGTCAGGCAGCATGGAGTCCGTGTCAGTATTGTGTCAGACCGAGATACCCGTTTTACATCACATTTCTGGAAGAGCTTGCATCATAGTCTGGGTACCAAGTTGAGATTTAGCACGGCTTACCATCCGCAGACGGATGGGCAATCAGAAAGGATAATTCAGACCTTGGAAGATATGTTGCGAGCTTGCACTCTGGATTTTGGAGGATCTTGGAAAAGCCACCTGCACTTAGTTGAGTTCTCATACAACAACAGTTATCAAGCCAGTATCCAGATGGCGCCATTCGAAGCACTATATGGTAAGAAGTGTAGATCGCCACTAGCATGGGATGATATCGGGGAAAGGAAGATGCTAGGCCCAGAAATGATTATCCAGACGGTTGAAGTGATTAAGGAAATTAGAGAGCGACTTCGTGTTGCGCAGGATCGGCATCGTCATTGGGCGGACCAGCATCGCAGGCCGCTAGAGTTTTCTGTTGGGGACCACGTGTTCTTGCGGATCTCACCTACCCGTGGGGTCATTAAATTTGGCGTTCGCGGGAAGTTGAGTCCGCGATACGTAGGACCATTCGTTATCCTTGATAGGGTAGGCGATGTTGCTTATCGTTTGTCCCTTCCACCTTCGTTACGAGAGGTACATGACAAGTTTCATGTATCTCAATTGCGAAGGTATGTATCGGACCCCAGCCATATCCTCGATCATTCAGAACTGGTTGTTGGTACCAACCTGTCTTACGAGGAGCAGCCTGTGTCCATCTTGGACCGAAGAGAGAAGATACTCAAGAACCGAACAATTAACCTTGTCCGGGTTGCTTGGGGTCATCACTCTTTGGGAGAGTCAACGTGGGAACGTGAGGATGATATCCGATCACGGTATCCACACCTGTTTGACTCATAAGGTATATCTTTTTCTGTGTACCTTGATTGTCTTGATTCCTCATGCTTATCACCGTTTGGGTAGAATTGCTTGATATCGTAGATTGTTAAAAATAGATATGTTACTTGCTATGGACATTGTAAAATGATTGCTTCATTGAATTGCTTGTACTTAGATTAGTTTAGCCCCGATGTTTCTATCCTGCTTGGATTTGAAATTCCGAGGACGAAATTTTTCTAAGGAGGGTAGAGATGTCACTTCCCGTTCCCAGAATGCGTATTTTATACATGTACTCCTCGAATGTATTTATTTAATATTTATCATGTATTATCCTGTATTTAAATTTCCTTTAATTTATGTTAATTAATTTCCTGCAATTTTATTTCTGCATTTTATTTCTGCTGTTATTTTATTCTCTGCTTTAGTTAGCCTATTGTGGTTCGGCCTAGGTTGGGTTCTCGGGTTGGCTTTGTTGGATCCCCCTGCAACCTGGCCCATTAGCTCCCACCTACCACCCCTTCCATATTTAAAGCCACCCTCTCCATTCTCTCTCCTCATTACTCATTCTCACCATTACTCCTCTTCTTCTTCTTCATTACTCTCTCCACCTACCAAACCGTAGGCAAGTACAACTTGCTCCCCATGAGAACCCATGTTTTTGTAGTTCATTTATCTTCCTCGCAAGATCCTAAGAGAGTTTAGAACTTGGCATTTTTCATTTTGAAGTCTTAATTTTTGTAGATCTAGAAATGAGTTATTTTCAGAGTTTGGTGGTTTTGATCTATCAAACTTCTTTGTTTGCAAGTTTTGATGGTTCCATATTGTAGAGAAGTTTATTCTACCCAATTTTGACCTTTGGAAAGTTGGATTTGGACTTGTTTTGACCAAGTTATGGACTTTTGAAACTTTGGGGTGCAACCATGGAGTTTTTACTGTTTGGAGAAGACAGTGAGCAGTGTATGCTAGCTTTTTAGCTTGCGTCACTGAGCTGTGCGCGCTCTTTAGCGTAGCGCAGTATGGAGTCCATATGCTGCCTTTTTAGGTAGCGTGTGTCTTGCATACGCTGCCTTTTGGGAGCGTATGACTTGCATACGCTCACGTGGATAGTAAGGAGTCGTATGGAGTTCATACGCTGCCTTTTGGGAGCGTATGACTTGCATACGCTCACGTGGATAGTAAGGAGTCGTATGGAGTTCATACGCTGCCTTTTGGGAGCGTATGACTTGCATACGCTCACGTGGATAGTAAGGAGTCGTATGGAGTTCATACGCTGCCTTTTGGGAGCGTATGACTTGCATACGCTCACGTGGATAGTGAGGAGTCGTATGGAGCCCATACGCTGCCTCTTTGACTTGAGCGTAGCTTGACCTGAGCGTACGCTGACTTGAGCGTAGCTTGACCTGAGCGTACGCTAACTTGAGCGTAGCTTGACTTGAGCGTAGCTTGACTTGAGCGTAGCTTGACTTGACCCTACTTACCCTGGATCTTCTATAGACCTGTATATTGATATTTTATTAGATATTTAACGTCTATTTTATATCCTTACGTCTTTTGACATAAAACTTGATATAATCATGATATGTTAATATTTCTGTTAAATATAGATTGTTACGTGGGATGTACCATGTGTCGTGAATTGAGTTATAGATACCCCGATTGACTGGAATTAAACCTTGAGAGTTGTAGACTCGACCCCACTGAATACTAGTTGACTTTCATGCCTTGTCACCATTGATAATGATTGTGACCTTGATTAATAATTGATCATGCGTTCCTAGTTGGAACTAAGAGACTGGCTAGTCGTCTTTGAATTGAATGAATGAGACACGTTCATATTAATTATGAACTATGGAGATCGACTGGCTAATTCCGAATATTGGCATACAGGCACATGCAGGCTTCAATTCATTTATTATTTATCTTACCAAAGAAGCATGTGTACTTTATGGTCAAGGCATAATTACTCCGTGGTTAGTTTTGATTGTTGCATTACGCTATGTAAGACCTACAACCTGACCGCACTGGTATCATTGTAGAGTTGTGCATATCGTACCTCGTACGAAAGTACTCATTCTGAATGACCATGATCCACGGCATGGTACTTCACTCAACGTAGAGGCTATTAAGTTAAATAAAATAATGATTGCATGGAGAGAATGGATTTCCGAGTTCTTATATGGCAGCCCCCTTGGGACAAGTAGTACCCGACGGGCCGGCTGGTTCCCACAGATACTGTAAACCTGCCACACGGGCAGGGAACAGTATCTGCTTATATTATTATTGTATATGGTATATTGACGGGCGTCCTGCTAGGACTCGTCTAATTCATGCATGGCGCACATGATTAACTGGATAGACTAGCCTTGCTCGCACATAGTAAGAACTGAGGAATCCCTATTACATAAATTCCAGGATAACTTGGGACTCAAAATAGCAAGCCGTTGGATTTGATTGACCGTTCAAGATGATTTGTTTGTGCACTGTACCTACTCTCTTACTTAACTGGGATGATCAGAATGTCAAGACATGACGGGCCAACTTCTGTCCTTGTTTGTTTGGGAGGTTGGTTCGAAGTGTCGTGATGTTATGTGAATCCTAGTAGCAAGCAGAGATCTATTTATCATATTTCACATTACTGGTTTTAGTTCTCATGTTGTGGTTCCTTGTGGTACTTGCTATTAGAGGTCTAACCTCTCTGGTTTTGCATGGCCAGATTTAGAGCCAGTCCCCGAGGATCCAGCTTATTTCTACCTCCAAGATGGTCAACACTAGAGGGATGATCGCAGGAGGACTCGAGTGGGTTTCTTACTTCCCCGCCCGTTTTGTTATCTACTTTATACTTTACCGTTTGGCACCGACATGTTAGTCGGATTGTCTTGTACCTACTTTTGCATAATTGTAACTAAGTCAGGCTGCAGCTGCTAACAATTGTGTATACTTACTACATCATCTGGCTGTGTGTTGTAAAGCCAGATATCAAGAACATTTTGACAGAGCGTTTGGGACGCCTTACTGCTTTATCTTACATGTTCTCTATTACTATTTCTTGTTCGAATGATTGAGACAATAGATGTGAAGTGACCATAGTGAGACTTTCATGTAGTATGCACCCCCTCATCTTTAGACAGCATTGATCGTATTATACGGTATTCATCTACCCGTAATACGTAGCTGGCTGAGTCATTCCCCCGCTCTCCAGTATTCTGGTTCTGGGGCGTGACAGCAACCCGCTGTGACCTGCAAAAAGTAATTTGCGGGCGACTGAGTTCCTCCGGACATGCGGTGCAATACCTGTCATGCATGCACCTATATGGGTGCTCCAAAATATATGCAAGCAATCATGTTTAATCATGTCATGTACTATATTATGGAGAGAAAAAAATGATCAATATTATTATAAATCATTTGAGAATGAAGATTTTTGTCTAACTAGCACAAAAATATATGGTAACAAATCTTAGCATGTGATCATAGAACTGAATGAGAAAACAAGTTCAGGGCCCTTACATAGTTGATTTTGTTTTTCATGCTAGTTAGGACTTTTATTGCTATTAAGGGAAATATGTCCATAATATGATATA
This sequence comes from Iris pallida, assembly GCA_029216955.1. Lineage (NCBI taxonomy): Eukaryota > Viridiplantae > Streptophyta > Magnoliopsida > Asparagales > Iridaceae > Iris > Iris pallida. The sequence continues at coordinate 10,693,456 of JANAVB010030816.1, read as the reverse complement.
TCGAAACATATAGTCCATTATGAATCAGAATATTGATTCAGTTGTAAACTAAGGCACACAGGTGTGGCTTCTACCTGTATATAGTTAAAGATAAGGCACACCAAACAAAAATTGAGAATCTAAACATCACAATATGTTCTCGGTTGTTGTCTATGCATGAATATAGACGAATAAAAAACTAATCTTTGGATATAAACAAATCCATGTTTCTCAGTTTGGTTTCTTTATGAATAGACATGCTTTGGAGTATATGGAACAAATGGTCCACTGACACATTCTAATTGGTGATTGACATAAAAGTGGTATATTACAGTATCCTTTGATGTTCAAGGAAACAAACAAAAGAAGAGAAAATGAAAACGGAAGATAATGCAGCATAAACCAACCATCCATAGACTGATTGTTACTTTTCAGGAATTTCAACAACGATGAGACATAATAATTAACATTATCTAATTAATTGTTTCCTACATTTGATTGGCTTCAGAGTTAAGTATCTAGGAATGCTGTACAAAGTCATTACTGCATATTTTATCATCTAGTTTGTCGTTAATGATACTGAGAGCATAAAATAAAAATTGGATAAATTCACGATTCATCTACTATTATTAATTATATATCAACAAATTCGGATCCAATTTCCTATTGAATCGGAAACCCATGTTCCAAGAAACTAATGGATTTTCGATTAACCGGAAAAAATTGGTCCAGAGAAATATAAAGAGACATTCTAAAATAAATAAGAACAAATTACATCACATGAAAGGATCCCAACATGGATACCAAACCGGCACAGTCTATCCAAGATAAGCGAACGACCCAAACCGGCACACTTTTTAATGCAGCATGGAGGCTCGAACTCGTGCCACTGCGCCGGGTACCTCGCCATTCCCAACGGACTAATTGAAGGAAAGGGTAATTATATTAGATGATAAAGGTTACAAATAAGCTGATTTACAATTCTAACCGAACATGCACTACTAAACAAAGCCGAGCCTATTTCTCCAGATGCCTACAATCATGTGTAATATTGTTCATAATTCCGTTGAATGACAGAGCTTCCCCATCAAACATTCTCATGTTCCTTTCCTGCCACACTGCCAATAAGAGCCTAATGCGAGCCTTCTTGTATATCTCTTGCCCTTGGCTCGACATACCCGATACCCAGCTCCCTACATAGGGATCTCCGTATGTATCTCGTCATATTGCACTGGAAGAAAAATATGATCTTGCGTTTCGGGAGCTTGGCCGCATAGAACACAATCCGTGAATGCGATCGGAATACCGAATTTGACAAGTCTATCCCACGTTAGGAGCCGATTGCGAATATCTTTGTAAGCGCACAACTTCATCTTTGTAGCCGAGCCTATCCCCCAAACCACATCTGCCCACGCGACCTTCGAAAACTATGGCTGGACCATTTCATACACTTGTTTGGAAATAAATGTCTCTGACTTGGAGCCCAACCAAACCCAGTGATCAGCTTGTGCATCCGCCTCTATAGGGACCGCTCCAATCTCTGCTGCATACCAATGAGCAACTCCACAAGCATCTAGACTCCATTGGCCATCCTTTATAAGAACACTAACTTGATCAAATTTGTCGACCAACTCGAAAGAAGGCCATCCCAGTATCTCGACGAGGCTGCTGTGTGGGATCCAAGGATCCAGCCATAAGCTGGTGGAAGAGCCGTCATGTATAACCCGCTGAATACATTTCTTAAGCCTGTCCCAGACTCTCAGTATTTGCTTGAACGTGACTGAATAATTATTGTCAATCCTCTGAACCCAGAAATTAGTATCTAATAAATATCGGCTGCGAGTCCATCTCGCCCATATGGATTTGCCCTCTAAAAGTTTTCATGCCAACTTGATCATAGCCACCTCACCCAGAGCTTGTAGGGACTGCAGTCCAACCCCACCTTCTTCCTTCTTCTTGCAAACTCCTCCCGGGAAATTCCATGCAGGCCACCGCGCCAAATAAAATTAGCACAAAGCACCTCAATCTTCTTTAAAGTTTTCTCCGGGATGTAAATAGCTTGAAGCCAATAGTTGGTGATAGCAAATATAACCGACCTGATAAGCTCTATCCTTCCGCCGAAGGACAAAATTTGAGATTCCTAGCCTTCCAGTCTACTCTGTACATACTGTATGAGCCCTTGACAGTTCGCATCCCGAGCGTAGGTGACCGATAGCGGGACTCCCGGTACTGAACTGGTAACTGGCCCAATTCTATTTGCAACTGCGCCGACAAGGCCTCCTTCTCTGGGCAGGTTTTATTAAAGTAAGCATGACTTTTGTCTCTGTTCAACTGAAGCCCAGATAGTCGCCCAAACTCCTCGAGGATCCCATTCAAGGTCGAGATGGTGTTAACAGTCGGTTCAATGAAGACGAGCAAGTCATTTGCATAGATGAGATGCGAAACAACAGGCTCGACCCGACGATAGAGAGACATAATCTGACGATGGTGCACGGCGGTGTCTATCATACACGTAAAATACTCCATCACTAAGGTAAAATACCCCTATTACTACCGAAGAAGCCGTGTGGTTGACCGCGGATCATAATTGAGAATGTAGGTGACATGATACATTCTCTGATCCTCTCTACACACCAGTCAGCGAACCCCATACTTGCAAGGACTTTGCACATAAATTTTCGATTTACAGTGTCATATGCCTTGCGTAAATCAAGTTTGATGCAACCCTTCTTCCCACCAGGCTTGTTGAATTCACGGATCATCTCGTGAGCTAATAAGCAGTTCTCGGCAATGCATCTGCCTTTTATGAATGCAGACTGGTTGGCTGATACTAACTCTTGGAGGATCTCCTGCATATGGTCACACATAATAGTGGTAATCACCTTGTATAAAAAATTGCAGCACGATATCAGACGAAAATCCCCCAGTTCCGTAGCGCCTTCCTTCTTAGGTATTAACGCCAAGAAGGTGTGATTTAGTTCCTTTAGAAGTCTGCCCGTATTAAAGAACTCATGGACCACCTGATACACCTGCCCCTTCAGTTGCTTCCAATGTTGCTTGTAGAAGACTGAGTTGAACACGTCTGGCCCTGGCGCTTTGTTCGGATCTGCATTCTTGATCACCCGTTCTACTTCCTCCATTGTAATGGTACGACTAAGCTGAACATTTCCCCGTTCGGTTACGACTCGCTTGCAAATGAGCTTGGGAAAGTCTTGCAAATACGAATCATGGTTATACAACTCCTTGAATAACCAACAATATGAATCATGGTTATACAACTCCTTGTAATAACCAACAACAGCTTCGGCAATTCTAACTTCCTCATCACATGGCTGGCCGTCGGGGCCAATGATATATATATATATATATATATATATATATATATATATATATATATATATATATATATATAGAAATAAAAAAAAATATATGTATAGAAATAAATACACCAACCCCCCCTATGTTTCATGAGTGTAAAACATAGGGATAGTTAACGTAATTTGCCCATATATATATATATATATATATATATATATATATATATATATTGAAGCAATGGATAATTGTGGCGAACTCGCCTCCACTGGGGCTCGAACTCCTGACCACTTGGGCCGCATGCATCTCTCTTAACCAATATATATATATATATATATATATATATATATATATATATATATATATATATATATATATATATATATATATATATATATATATATATAAATTTTTTTTGAAGCAATGGGTAATTGTGGCTAACTCGCCTCCACTGGGGCTCGAACGCCTGACCACTTGGGCCGCATGCATCTCTCTTAACCACTAGACTAGAGGTCATTTGCTATATATATATATATATATATATATATATATATATATATATATATATATATATATAATTTGGAGGCTAACATAATGACTATTTTTTATTTATATAATATCTATTTAAAATGTGTGTACATGAAATTATTTATTTGATTTCTTTTAAATAATGAATTATCTATATAGATAACAAATAGATAATTTGGATGATAACAAAATAACTATTTATTATCTATATAATATATATTTAAAATTTGTATATGCATCAAGAATTCCGACAGACAGTCTGACGTACCAAACCATCTGGCAGAAATTACTTCCTCTGTTAGTAATTATTCTATTTTTTTCCAGTAATTTCTTACAAGTATATATTTCCATATAAAATTTTCTGGAATTAAAAACAAAGGGATAAAGAGTATAATACAAAGATTCAAAGCTCAGTAAGAAAATCGTATGCTAAGATTCTACATCACCGTTCTCTTATATACTTCTGTCCATCTCTATATATAAATAGATGTATATAATTATTCAAAATTATAAGATCTTGACCCATAAAAGAATTTTTTTTTTTTTTTTTACAGAATTGTTTGGTTGGAGTTTGAAAAAGGGAAGTCTTTGCAAAAAGTAATATTATGAGATGTATTATATATGCATTATTATTTTCTTTAAGTTTGCCTATTTTTCTTTCAAAGTATACCTAGATCTCTTCTTCTTACAAGAAGAAAGAGAGAGGGAGATGGGAAGGGGTAGGGAAACTAATGGGAACCTGAGGAAATACACTAGATCGGATGTCAAAGGATGAGATGGACTCATGACCTCCAAAGAAGCTTTGTGAATGCCATTGACAAGCTTGGTGGTCTTCAAAGATAGTACTGTTAGGAATTTGTTGTGCCTTGTCGATTCATGAGATGAAGAACATAAATTTATTAATTGCGGAAGCGTATCTGAATCCATTGTCTTTGCTTGACGGATCTTGAAGCAGACGTTTTTCTTTGTGGGATTTGATCTTCCAACCCGCTACGGCCCTTAATAATAAAGATTAAATCTTTATTCCTCTCTTTGTTGATGGGGATACAGAAGAGAATAGAGAAACCCTCTCTTTGGTGGCCGTATGACTTGGGGACCATAACCCAAATGAATACACATATATATAGATATGTGTGTTGTGATATTTCTAATTTGGCCCCTCATCAGATTAGAATTATCTTCGGTATCTACACATTAATTCCATGACAATTTGTCATAACCCAAAATTTTATACATATAATTATAAATATTTTATTTAAAATATTCAAGTTTTCTTTTTTTTTTCAAAATCATTTATAATAATTACATGAAGTATTATTTTATATTTGCATTTGAAACCTTTTACAATTTATGTAATTTCAAATAGCATGGACACAGCCATGCTAGGTGTCTCCATGCATGTACTCAAAGGGGACATGTGTCTCCATATTGCTTTTATTTATTTTGTTAAAAAGGAAAAGAAGAATATAATAGAGAGAGAGAGGGAGCACCCCTCAACCGAGCCACTCCCCCTCTCCCTCTCGGCACTCCCTCTCTCCCTCTCGGTCTCCTCCTCCCATCTTCATCTCTCTCTCTCTCCATCTCTCCTCCTCTCCATCTCTCTCCAGCCGGCTGAGCCGCGCTCGCCACCACCGGAGGCCACCACCGCCACTCCACTGCAGCCGACCGGCCGGCCACCCCGCTGGCCACCCGCGCCCGTCGCCGGCGTCACCCCCCGGCCGTCCACGTCGCCGACCACCCCCCTCTCATCTCCAACTCCATCACCACCATCTCTATCATCATCTTCATTTCCATTATCAAAATCAAACCCTAACCCCCTTTTTCTTCAAAAAGGAAATGGAGAAGAAGAAGAAGAAGAAGAAGAAGAAGAAGAAGAAGAAGAAGAAGAAGAAAGAGATGTTTGAAGAAGAAGGACATCCAAGTCCCAAAGCCCTAATCCCCCAAATCAATTTCCTCAAGGCAAGTCCTCATTCCTTCTCATATTTGGTTCAATTCAATAATGATTTCTTGTTTGACACTAGGAATTTATATTCTGATTTTGGTTATTAAAATTAAAAAGTAATTGACATGGAACATAGAATATATGGACATGAATCTAGGAGTCGATTCATATAGAAATATATGGGTGTCAGTATTAATTTCTAATGAATTTATATTCTGAATTTTGTATATGTTAATAATCTTTCTATCAAATTGTATGTTTACATTTTTAGCTCATCAAACTCCTAATTCATATGTAAATTAAGGTTGTTAATATCACCTATACATAAACTTGAAATACTTGGTCTAGTTTAAATGAAGTTATATAGGTATTTATGTTTTATATGTGTTTTCTCGACACGTACGATTCTGTCCATAATTATTTTATACCAATGTTTGAGGTATTTTACAGCTACCTAGTCAAAACTAGTATATTTTGGACACCGGACATATAGGAGGCATAGGTATCAAGTTTTAGGCTTGTCATAGACTTTAAATCTCTTGGGTAACCTTGATTAAGGCCGAATACATGTTCACGTATCATGTTAATTTGGGAATTGATCAAACACGTATGGGTTTTCATTTCCTTGTTCTAATTAGTATGTGTTGCACATTCTATAAATGTCAGCATCACAAGTGCACCTTACACTTACACGCATGATTATGAAGAACTTTTAAGTCACAAAATTGTTTAATTTTAACTATAGGCTTATGTATAAGATCCTTGGGTATTTTGACTCTCTATATATTAGGTTATGTTGCTTACAATTAGAACTGCAAGCCCTCTCCTTCCTCCTCTTGAATTTGTTCATGTTGACCATTTAATTTTCTTGTAATATTATGATTTATGTTCTGAAATTCTTTGAAATTCGTGATAAATCCAACATCATGAAAAATGTAATACAATTTAGGCTTAAAATTTGGTATGGACACAACCATGTACATATTGGACACAAGGTTTAGGACACAACAAGAACGTACTCTTCGAATTCGGAAAATTTTTGTGAATAACATAGGCAAGCTCTCCACAACCTTTCTTGTAATTTTCATGCCATTTTAATTAATTAAAATTCTGGAATTATTATCATTTTGAATAATGTGAGGGACCTTTGAGTCTAATATTTAATAGAAGGTTATTCACGAACACTCTACATCAATTTTGGGGTTTGCAATAATCACATGTATATGGTTTCCACATTTTTGCATGGATTGTAGTTGCATATGTTAACTTGGAATGAGGAAATCATAATTTGAACATGCATTTCAACTATGTCCATATTCATATTATATGCAATCATTGCACTTTAACAAGATTAATTTGTTAGGATACATCTTTAGAGTGGCTTTCCATGCAAGTTCACATATAGATACATGCATACTAATTTCAAAAGTACTTGGTCCAATATGTGGTTGTCTTTCATGAAAGTACATATAAGTATCTTCAAAACAAGGTTTATGAATTTATTATAAATCTGTCCAGAAATTAATTTGTGCTTAATTGACCCTCTTTATCACAAAATCATGGTTAGAATGGATATTTTTGAATACCGGTTTACTAGGTTAACTACGTGTTAACTTTCCAAGTTTTAAAATTGCTTTTCTTATATCCTTAATAAGCTAAATGTAGCATATAGTAAATATTGAGTTTCTTAGCACCGTTTTAATTCTAATGATCCATATCGTCTTTGACTTATTTAGTGTTTAGATAAAGCTTATGAAAATCAAGTATAAATTGCACGCCTCCTTGCTCGCTAAGGTAAGGAAGCTTTATCTTGCATCTCTCTCTATTATATTGCGTGGTCCGGTGTTGAGTTGTTCCACCGAAGGGGTCGGCGTACCCAGTTATTATATATTGCGTGATTCCGGTGTTAAGGGTTGCTCCACCGAAGGGGTCGACGTGCCCAATATTTTATTCTGTGTTTATTGTTCTGGAAATGTTTCTGGGTCAGTAAATACAAAGGAGACTGCCGAAATTTTGAAAAATTCCGGAGATAGTCTTTTCCGAGCTTTCGGACTTTTAGGAATTTTTTTGACTAAAGTTCTAGATCATTGGAACCATCATTCTCCGGTACTATGACATCGGAGGGATTCTTGGAAATCATTGTCTAATAAGACACCTTGGAATTGCCTTGGCTCCAAATATTTCTTGGACTATATTAGTTTCGGCAAGTACGAAACTATTACTTGAATTTGACTTGACTTTTAAGACTCCCGTTTAAAGGATGGTTCCTAAGGAATACGAATGTCTAGAATAGGTTGCATTGGGATGGGAGAGAAACCTGGATCACACCCGGCTGACTTCTTTGCAATATGATTTTATATTTTTCGTACTGATCAGTCCCTGATACGGTGTTCGTGCGGCCGCACGATCTTCACCGGGGTGCGGCTTAGCTCACCTTCTTGTTTTGCAATGGGGCATCTATGCCCTGAGTTTCAGCTCAGATTACCCATTTGCATCTATCACGTGTTTTGCAATGGGGCATCTATGCCCTGAGTTTCAGCTCAGATTACCCATTCGCATTAAATTTATTAGGCATCTATGCCCTGAGTTTTAGCTCAGGCTACTAATGAATGGGTTCGATATTCTTGGAAAAGTTCAAGTCATACGAACTTCCTTTTATAGCTCATGATTCGATGATTCGAGCCAGAGGATTCGGAACTAACTCATGATGCTATCCTGGTTTAATCACATCAATATGTGATAGTACAGACGGCTGGAGAATCTAAGCACCACCCGTTTTGTACGAGCCTGATCCCGGGCCAATGGGGTTATTGTTGAGATGCTAGGCGTGGATGTGTGATCCAGAGAGTTTCTCTAAATTGCATTTAGGTCTAGAAAGAGCTTGCTTGTGTCCTTTGTGACATTATTTTAAGAGCTATTTTCCTCTTGACTAATATCTCAAGGTATGAGTTTAATTGTTCAAAATTACCCCTATTATGAATTTCGTATATCTTATCATTCCATGTTCATAACTTCCTCCTTTGACCGAGGACTTGCTTGTCGTTTCTAAACGACCTAGTATTTGTTCACTAGAAAAGACGACGCTCCTGCAGAAATGCTACATCTGCCTAATGGTAACAAGGACGAGGCGTAGACTATCTGGAGAATCTCAAGAAACGGCCAACAACACTTGGAGGACAGTTAGATGTAATTTATCTCTTTGATGTAAATAACTTGTATATAATGTACTCTGAGGAACAATTGATGTATAATAATTATAGTTTATATCAATGAAATGTACTTAGTAATTCCTTGTATTTTCCATTCTGATAATCTACGGGCGACAATCGCGAATATGGATACTGGGGTATTCGTATGTCGCGTAGCCTGGGGATGTTGTTACATGCTCGGCTCGCCGTATTCTGGGAGCGGGGCGTGACACGTCTTTTTGTTGGTGGCCCACGCAGGTCTGCAAAGAATGGAAAGTACAGGGTAAAGGGGTAGGTTAAGGTTAAAGGTATTAGAAATTTATATAGGTTAAAACCTAGATTTCAATCACACCCTAGAGATTCTCTTAAGAATAATTACCTGAGGATAGGCACTATCGAAAATAGTAGGAAGAATTAATGATACTGCATAGATTAGTATCATTTGCTATGCTATTTGACCTACCTATTATGCTTTTATTTGGGATACTTGTGGAAGGTACTAACTTGGAGTTTTATTTGGAAAATCTAGGATATGATGCAGGCCAAGTTTTAAGGAGACCTATATAAGTAAGCTATAAACCTAAGACATTCTTAGGAAAAGTCTACAAAGAACCGTAGGTTAGGGAATATTGCACAAGTTTCATCCCTAGATTGTGTTTCATTCCGTTGTCCTATAGGTCCTTACTTAATGGATGTTCTATAGTGATTTCATATAATTAGGAATCCTAAATTGAGATTGCCATTACAGGAATATATGATATTCAGGAAGCCATGGGTAATATAAGGATAGATATGTCTCAAAATTTTGGTTAAAATGAATTATAGAGAATTAGACGAGTATTCTTATTAAGAGTACATTGGTAAAAGAGCTATAAAAAAAAAATTCTTAAGGATCTTGTACTAGGTATCCTTAGTAAATCTTAAGACTTGATTTATCTAGAACTATGTATAATTAGTAGTAGTAAAGAAAATAAGGACTGTCAATCCAATAGGCCAATGAGGACTACGGACTTCTATTTAGTGTGGGTATATTATGTCCTGTAGGATTGAAATATATACAAATATAGCTTAGAAGGGATATTGGTACTTTAGTACTAGTAGTATCTTGTTTGAGGTATGGACATGATATACATATTATATATTATATATATATATAACTTCTAAAGTATAGCTCGACTCCTCAGTTTTGATTTTTTTTTCCATCCCTAAATCTTGACTCGTCCCCATCCTTATCAAATTTCATATATCTATCTTTACAAATTCTCAGCTTTCTCTCTAAATTTCTCAATTATCTTATTTTCTCCAAGGTTTGCCAATTTGAATCTAGAATTGTATCTTCTCTTTTAATCCAATTCCATTCCAGCAATATCCCCGAGTTTTGGGGAATCGTCTTCCATCTAAATATCTAGATATGTATTTCCCACTTAGTATTTTATTGGATTTCTTGTGAAACAATATTTTATTGGACTTTCTGAAATTGAATTTCATATGAATGAAAATTTGTTTATTGTGTCCAGAATACAAAATCTTTCAATTGAATTGTGAAACGAGAAGTTGTTGCAGCCATTCGGACTGGCCATCCAAATTGGCGAGGCACATATTCTCTAAACATGATTCAAGAAGTGAATAAAATTTCGGGGATCATGACATGATTACTTTCCGTGATGGATTTCAAAATTTGATACTTAGATTTTGACTTTGTTTTACTACCGTTTGGATTTGAAATTCATTGACCTGAATAATTTAAAGTAACATGTGGTCTTTTGATAATATTAGATATATGAGTTTATTTATGTATATTACATATTTCTTTTGATACTATGATAAAGTAATCAAGATGTTGAAAATTAAGTATTGCTTTTGAATATATTTTGGATTAACTAAGAATATCATGACCTGTAAAGCTACTTCACAATCATAATTCTTACTCATTCAATGGCGTGGTAGCAAGAAAGTGCAGCCATGAATCCTGATAGTGAAGCGGTATCTTGATTGCAGCCATACGCGCAATGGCGAGGCACAAGATTACTTATCACGTCAGGAAAATGAGAGATGAGGGATATGGTTTTGATTCTGTAGAACATACCCGGTTGTGGTATCTGACAATTTTATTGATTTTATGAAGTTTCAATAATATTGATGGTTTCAAGTATTTCCATACTTTCCAAATTTTCATAAAACTTTTATTGAATATGATTTTGAAAATATTTCGTTTAAATTATTACTTCATCCTTGTAAAGTGGGTAGAATTCTGTTTTCTCTATAATTATTTTGAGAAGCTTATCTTTGAATTTAAATTTCGAGGACGAAATTTTTGTAAGGTGGGTAGAGTGTCATAACCCAAAAGTTTATACATATAATTATAAATATTTATTTAAAATATTCAAGTTTTTTTTTTTTTAAAATCATTTATAATAATTACATGAAGTATTATTTTATATTTGCATTTGAAACCTTTTACAATTTATGTAATTTCAAATAGCATGGACACCTAGCCATGCTAGGTGTCTCCATGCATGTACTCAAAGGGGACATGTGTCTCCATATTGCTTTTATTTATTTTGTTAAAAAGGAAAAGAAGAATATAATAGAGAGAGAGAGGGAGCACCCCTCAACCGAGCCACTCCCCCTCTCCCTCTCGGCACTCCCTCTCTCCCTCTCGGTCTCCTCCTCCCATCTTCATCTCTCTCTCTCCATCTCTCCATCTCTCTCCAGCCGGCTGAGCCGCGCCCGCCACCACCGGAGGCCACCACCGCCACTCCACTGCAGCCGACCGGCCGGCCACCCCGTTGGCCACCCGTGCCCGTCGCCGGCGTCACCCCCCGGCCGTCCACGTCGTCGACCACCCCCCTCTCATCTCCAACTCCATCACCACCATCTCTATCATCATCTTCATTTCCATTATCAAAATCAAACCCTAACCCCCTTTTTCTTCAAAAAGGAAATGGAGAAGAAGAAGAAGAAGAAGAAGAAGAAGAAGAAGAAGAAGAAGAAGATGTTTGAAGAAGAAGGACATCCAAGTCCCAAAGCCCTAATCCCCCAAATCAATTTCCTCAAGGCAAGTCCTCATTCCTTCTCATATTTGGTTCAATTCAATAATGATTTCTTGTTTGACACTAGGAATTTATATTCTGATTTTGGTTATTAAAATTAAAAAGTAATTGACATGGAACATAGAATATATGGACATGAATCTAGGAGTCGATTCATATAGAAATATATGGGTGTCAGTATTAATTTCTAATAAATTTATATTCTGAATTTTGTATATGTTAATAATCTTTCTATCAAATTGTATGTTTACATTTTTAGCTCATCAAACTCCTAATTCATATGTAAATTAAGGTTGTTGATATCACCTATACATAAACTTGAAATACTTGGTCTAGTTTAAATGAAGTTACATAGTTATTTATGTTTTATATGTGTTTTCTCGACACGTACGATTCTGTCCATAATTATTTTATACCAATGTTTGAGGCATTTTACAGCTACCTAGTCAAAACTAGTATATTTTGGACACCGGACATATAGGAGGCATAGGTATCAAGTTTTAGGCTTGTCATAGACTTTAAATCTCTTGGGTAACCTTGATTAAGGCCGAATACATGTTCACGTATCATGTTAATTTGGGAATTGATCAAACACGTATGGGTTTTCATTTCCTTGTTCTAATTAGTATGTGTTGCACATTCTATAAATGTCAGCATCACAAGTGCACCTTACACTTACACGCATGATTATGAAGAACATTTAAGTCACAAAATTGTTTAATTTTAACTATAGGCTTATGTATAAGATCCTTGGGTATTTTGACTCTCTATATATTAGGTTATGTTGCTTACAATTAGAACTGCAAGCCCTCTCCTTCCTCCTCTTGAATTTGTTCATGTTGACCATTTAATTTTCTTGTAATATTATGATTTATGTTCTGAAATTCTTTGAAATTCGTGATAAATCCAACATCATGAAAAATGTAATACAATTTAGGCTTAAAATTTGGTATGGACACAACCATGTACATATTGGACACAAGGTTTAGGACACAACAAGAACGTACTCTTCGAATTCGGAAAATTTTTGTGAATAACATAGGCAAGCTCTCCACAACCTTTCTTGTTATTTTCATGCCATTTTAATTAATTAAAATTCTGGAATTATTATCATTTTGAATAATGTGAGGGACCTTTGAGTCTAATATTTAATAGAAGGTTATTCACGAACACTCTACATCAATTTTGGGGTTTGCAATAATCACATGTATATGGTTTCCACATTTTTGCATGGATTGTAGTTGCATATGTTAACTTGGAATGAGGAAATCATAATTTGAACATGCATTTCAACTATGTCCATATTCATATTATATACAATCATTGCACTTTAACAAGATTAATTTGTTAGGATACATCTTTAGAGTGGCTTTCCATGCAAGTTCACATATAGATACATGCATACTAATTTCAAAAGTACTTGGTCCAATATGTGGTTGTCTTTCATGAAAGTACATATAAGTATCTTCAAAACAAGGTTTATGAATTTATTATAAATCTGTCTAGAAATTATTTTGTGCTTAATTGACCCTCTTTATCACAAAATTATGGTTAGAATGGATATTTTTGAATACCGGTTTACTAGGTTAACTACGTGTTAACTTTCCAAGTTTTAAAATTGCTTTTCTTATATCCTTAATAAGCTAAATGTAGCATATAGTAAATATTGAGTTTCTTAGCACCGTTTTAATTCTAATGATCCATATCGTCTTTGACTTATTTAGTGTTTAGATAAAGCTTATGAAAATCAAGTATAAATTGCACGCCTCCTTGCTCGCTAAGGTAAGGAAGCTTTATCTTGCATCTCTCTCTATTATATTGCGTGGTCCGGTGTTGAGTTGTTCCACCGAAGGGGTCGGCGTACCCAGTTATTATATATTGCGTGATTCCGGTGTTGAGGGTTGCTCCACCGAAGGGGTCGGCGTGCCCAATATTTTATTCTGTGTTTATTGTTCTGGAAATGTTTCCGGGTCAGTAAATACAAAGGAGACTCTGCCGAAATTTTGAGAAATTTCGGAGATAGTCTTTTCCGAGCTTTCGGACTTTTAGGAATTTTTTTGACTAAAGTTCTAGATCATTGGAACCATCATTCTCCGGTACTATGACATCGGAGGGATTCTTGGAAATCATTGTCCAATAAGACACCTTGGAATTGCCTTGGCTCCAAATATTTCTTGGACTATATTAGTTTCGGCAAGTACGAAACTATTACTTGAATTTGACTTGACTTTTAAGACTTCCGTTTAAAGGATGGTTCCTAAGGAATACGAATGTCTAGAATAGGTTGCATTGGGATGGGAGAGAAACCTGGATCACACCCGGCTGACTTCTTTGCAATATGATTTTACATTTTTCGTACTGATCAGTCCCTGATACGGTGTTCGTACGGCCGCGCGATCTTCACCGGGGTGAGGCTTAGCTCACCTTCTTGTTTTGCAATGGGGCATCTATGCCCTGAGTTTCAGCTCAGATTACCCATTCGTATTAAATTCATTAGGCATCTATGCCCTGAGTTTCAGCTCAGACTACTAATGAATGGGTTCGATATTCTTGGAAAAGTTCAAGTCATACGAACTTCCTTTTATAGCTCATGATTCGATGATTCGAGCCAGAGGATTCGGAACTAACTCATGATGCTATTCTGGTTTAATTACATCAATATGTGATAGTACAGACGGCTGGAGAATCTAAGCACCACCCGTTTTGTACGAGCCTGATCCCGGGCCAATGGGGTTATTGTTGAGATGCTAGGCGTGGATGTGTGATCCAGAGAGTTTCTCTAAATTGCATTTAGGTCTAGAAAGAGCTTGCTTGTGTCCTTTGTGACATTATTTTAAGAGCTATTTTTCTCTTGACTAATATCTCAAGGTATGAGTTTAATTGTTCAAAATTACCCCTATTATGAATTTCGTATATCTTATCATTCCATGTTCATAACTTCCTCCTTTGACCGAGGACTTGCTTGTCGTTTCTAAACGACCTAGTATTTGTTCACTAGGAAAGACGACGCTCCTGCAGAAATGCTACATCTGCCTAATGGTAACAAGGACGAGGCGTAGACTATCTGGAGAATCTCAAGAAACGGCCAACAACACTTGGAGGACAGTTAGATGTAATTTATCTCTTTGATGTAAATAACTTGTATATAATGTACTCTGAGGAACAATTGATGTATAATAATTATAGTTTATATCAATAAAATGTACTTAGTAATTCCTTGTATTTTCCATTCTGATAATCTACGGGCGACAATCGCGAATATGGATACTGGAGTATTCGTATGTCGCGTAGCCTGGGGATGTTGTTACATGCTCGGCTCGCCGTATTCTGGGAGCGGGGCGTGACACAATTATACCCTTAAGCCAATTTCCAAATAGACCACTTTAATTTGGCTTAATTATTTAGATAGCCCAAACACAATTAATTTTACATGTGTGGCCCCATAATTATTGAATAATTCCAACAATCTCCCATTGGGCCACATATGTAACCTTATAATTGTGTTAACCTTAGTGAGCTCATAAATTGTTATCTTAATCCTTAGGGTATATCCGGACAATCTCGTCCATTAACCATATCAACATAGGATCAAAGCGGCCTTCGTCACATATAGCGTAACTAAACCATCAATGGTCACATATACCAATATAGCTAAACGACATAGATCAATCATGGATGCGTAGCATGGAAATTACACGCAATGTGATCAATACATGTCTATTTCCTACTGGTCCTCCTTAACTTTAATGAGATCAATACTTTAACATGATGAAAACAGAATGAACTGAATTCCATATATTTGATCAGATAAATATCCAAATACTTTAATACATAAATGTTTCCAAAACCAAATAGCACCTAAATTCATAAAATACAAACTTCCACTATATTGCCATATTCTTAATTAACACCCATATGAGCAGTATGCTCATGAAAGACCCTAAGTGATAATGCTTTCGTGAGCGGATCCGCTAACATGGGGTTTGTCCTAATGTGCTATATGGACACTACAACCATTCTAAATTCTTTTCTTTACAACTAGAAACTTTATGTCAATATCCTTTGACTTATACAAGTTTCTGTTGTTGTTGGAATACAGTACTGCTGATTTATTGTCACACCATAATTTCATATGGTCTTTTAACACCGTACTGTAGGCGCAACCTTGTGACAATTTTGCAACCATATTCCCTGAATAGATACCCCACAGCATGTTATAAATCTTGCTTTCATGGTGGAAGAAATTATAAGTGCATGTTTGACACTCATTCAAAATATACCTCCATTAGTCAGCATAATCTGATGTGGATCTCCTGCTGTGTTGGCATCCAATAAAATCAGAGTCGGAATACTTTATGATCTCCAGAATTATCCGATCTCCTACAAAGAGCATATAATTTCTTGTTCTCTATTAATTACTTAAGTAGTTTGGCTACTATCCAATGATCCATCCATATATGCTTAAATATCTGCCTAACATCCTAATATGTACGTAATATCCTGACGCGTACATACTTGAGCATACATTAGACTCCCTACAACTGATCATGAAGAAAAATCTATTGTATTTTCTTAATTTTAAGGCTAACCTTAGGGCACTTGATTGAGACCAAATTTGTCTCCTTTGACGAGAGGTGTAACCTGGTTTGCATTGAATACTTTAATCAATATACAAAACCAGAAAATTATTCCTTCTTCTACTGAACTTGTGATACACATAATCTTCAACAGTGTTTATCTCAAAACCAAACGAGATAATCACTTGGTAAAACTTTAAGTACCTTCAACGAGAATCCTGCTTGAGTCCATGAATAGATTTTGTCAATATGCAAACCATATTATTTGGGTCTTTCGACACAAAGTTTTCTGCATGCACCATAAATTGTTTCGTCGATGTTACCATTAAGAAACACAATTTTGACATCCATTTAATGTAACTCAAGATCAAAATGTGCAATAAGTGCTGTGATTGTTTTAAAAGAGTCTTTCAAAGATACCGAAGAGAAAGTCTCTTTAAAATCAATCGTTGACTTTTGAGTAAAGTCACTAGCTGCAAGACGTACTTTATACCTCTCCACATTATCCTTTCGAATATTTTTTGATTTTAAATGTCCATTTTCAACCAATGAAGTTCGTATCTTTTGGTAATGTGACAAGTTCCTAAACTTTATTATCTTGCATAGACTTATATTCCTTATTTATTTCCTCAATCCACTTTTAAGAGTTGGAACTTTCCATGGCTCGACGGAAGATGATTGAATCACCTTCCAATATTCCATAGTTTTTCTCACGTTCCTAGAGAAATATGACAATATTGTTCAAAATTATATTTCTCCTTTCTCTGGTGGACCATTTTAATATTACCGGTTCTTGAGGTTGTTGAGTTTGTTTCTTAGAAATAATTACCTTATCTTGAATGGGGTGCCGCTACATTGTCGTTGTTAAGGTATCTCAACAACGACTTATAGAGGTAATTCGACATTGTCTTATTGAGGCTCCGAATTCACTTTTTGATCATGACAGGTATAGAATCCTGCACATCGTCAAAAGTGATAGTAGAAATCGTAATTGATTCCTTCTCAAAGACAATGATCCTGACTTTATTTCTCCCCAAACTCAACATCCTCAAAAAATATTATACTTTTCGTCTCAAAATTTTCTTTTGTGTGGGATCGTATAATTATTACCCCCTTGATTTGTCAGCATAGCCAATAAACTAGCTGCTTACAATTGAAATTTGGTCTGTATTTTCTTTACACATTAATATAGACATTAAAGTCTATAGAGTCAATAAAATCCAATCTCATCAGACACAAGTCGTTCAAATCTATTTCTAGAGATGTGACCTAATCGCTTATGTCATAATGAGAATAAAAACATTTATCGTTAATTTTGTGTTTAGTACCACATGACTCCACTTGCAAGGTTTTATTGTAAGATGCAATAGTTTCAACTGAATATAGGTTATCATAAACCTTAAGGAAACCGTTACCAATAATATTTAAATTTAAAGATAGACTAAACTTATTGTTTATAAATGAACAATGATAACCAGATTTGTCCATTAAGAAAACTGAAACTGAATTTCGTCTAAAAGACGGTACAATAAAAGTGTCTATCAAATTCAAATAATAATCGGTTCCTAAAAATAACCTAAAATGTCATATTGCTTTCACTTCTACCGAATTTCCATCACACACATAGATGCATCTTTCACCATCAATTGACTTTCGGTAACTCAGACAACCTTGCCTAGAACATTAATGTGGGTAGTCCCACCAGAATCTAACTACCATGAATTTCTTTGTACTAAATCTAAATTAACCTCAGAACAGATCAAATTTAGAAATGTAATTTTCTTTATACGCCATGCGTGGTACTTTGTATATTTTTTCCTTATGTCCTTAGTTTTATATTGTTGTTTCTTTTGATCTAGACCCTTAGCAGCTATTATATTCATTTCTTTTTGCCCTTAAAGTTTATCCCATTAAACATGAAAATTAAAATTTTATTGGCAGATATTTTAACAACATTAACTGTAAAGAGAACAAAGCAACAAAAATGGGCATGCTCTAATTAATAACCAAAGAGTAAAATATAGTCAAACAAATCCAAACAATGGTGAACCCCATCTCAAGATACCTAGTGCATCATTAATATTAAGTCTTTGGACAGTGATATTAACTCCAAGTGGTACTCTTAGTGTAGTGATCAAATGTTGACAATAAGTCATGTCAAATAATAAGCCTATCTTTGGATCGGATTATTATTCACATGTAAACCGTATAATTGTCACACATTTATCACCACAAGTATGTGTGCAATTCGGCCAAATATTAACCTTCCTTTGGGCCGGCTAATACCCGCATGAATATACACACACAAACATCCGACATCCCTCATAGACTATCTACGCAAGAGAGGTCACTTTGGCGACATCTTGTTTCAATGAGTCTACTTAGAATATTGGACAACTATTGCTAGTCTTAAAAGGCACCAAAAATTGAATGTTGACTGAAATTTACAAAAACTGAATCATGTCCAAAATTTTATGTACATGCATAATTAAAATATTACAACTCAAATAAGATGATCATAAGCATGGGAATCTCTTTACATGATTCAAACAAATATTCTTAATTTGACTTAACTGAGCATTGTCAACATAATAAAATTCATGTAATATTTTACTGAAGATATGGACCAATAGATTGCTTCAAATAAATTACTTAGAACATAAATTTATTGGAAACTAAATTTATGCCAAACATAAAATTGTCTATATTTGATTCCAATTTGTCCTCCAATGATCAACTTAGATTGGAAAACACTCTAAATTGAGCAACACCAAATATCTATCATCATGAGTAATTAGAATCTAACCGACATTCCATATTATCATATTCCATACTGTTCTCTTTACCAAGATAATGGCTCAAGATAGCACATACTTCTAGAGGAGGACTCCAGTAAGGCTGTGAAATTGTTGTTGAATTATCCCGAGTTGCATTTCGTTGTACTAGAGAGGTTTTGTGGAGTTGTTCTGTGAGAGTATATGCATGTGGGGGGTTTGGCTCACGTTCGAACATATTGATGATATCCAAATTCTGTTTTCGGAGCTGGTGATCTCCAGGTTTGTGATTCTGGTTCTATATACGAGTCAGTATTTACCAAAGTATTTCATATATGAAAACTGGTAGCATGTTATGCATTTGAAGATGGCCTCAGTATAGGTATAGGCATTTGCAGGAAGGGCTAGCCTAGTATCCCCTTGGTAATAACAAGTTCGATTTGAGTATGGGAACTTAGAAAGCCGAATGCAATTGAACACAAACTCGGCACTTTCAAGTTACCAAAGAATTCACTAGACCTCA
This sequence comes from Iris pallida, assembly GCA_029216955.1. NCBI lineage: Eukaryota > Viridiplantae > Streptophyta > Magnoliopsida > Asparagales > Iridaceae > Iris > Iris pallida. Next base: position 10,673,577 of record JANAVB010030816.1, on the reverse strand, counting down.
ATATAAAATATCACTTGTGGAATCTTAATCTGAATATCAATGAACTATAAAAACTTTGATCGAACAATTGGAACCCTAAATTAAATTATTCGGAACGATCTAGGGTTCCTTAACAACAACAAAAAATGATTCTGAAACTTCAAACTCAAGAATCAAACAAGGAGGCTCTGATACCACTTGTTAGAAATTTGTTGTGCCATGTCGATTCATGAGATGAAGAACATAAATTTATTGATTGCGGAAGCGTACCTGAATCCATTGTCTTTGCTTGACGGATCTTGAAGCAGACATTTTTTTTGTGGGATTTGATCTTCTAACCCGCTACGGCCCTTAATAATAAAGATTAAATCTTTATTCCTCTCTTTGTTGATGGGGATACAGAAGAGAATAGAGAAACCCTCTCTTTGGTGGCCGTATGAGTTGGGGACCATAACCCTAATGAATACACATATATATAGATATGTGTGTTGTGATATTTCTAATTTGGCCCCTCATCAAATAAGAATTATCTCCGGTATCTACACATTAATTCCATGATAATTATACCCTTAAGCCAATTTTCAAATAGACCACTTTAATTTGGCTTAATTATTTAGATAGCACAAACACAATTAATTTTACATGTGTGGCCCCATAATTATTGAATAATTCCAACAAGTACATTGCCTCTCTCTCTCTTTTATTTATTCCATCTTTCTTGTTCTTCTTAGTTTTATCATCCAAGTACTTCAATTATGGACTGTTTGGTTTGAAACTGTTGAGAACCAATAAGAAAAATTATTGGTGGTAGAGGAGGTCAGTCGAATGATCGCGGACGGGGCCGTGGAGGACGTCGTGGTGGTAGAGGAGGATATGCTGGTAGAAGGAGAAATTATTTTGAAGAACACAAAACAAATCTGGCGAAAGAAGGGGGAGACAATCAATTGGCTAAAATAACCCCTCTTGAGAGGGAGTTCATCGCGAGGTTACGAGGCACGAAGCTGGGTTCGGACGACAGTCAAGTTACTCATGGGACGTCATCTATCTCGGAGGATCACATCACTTGCTTTGCCCAAACCAGCACAGGTATACCTGCGCGTGCTATTGCATCTATCTATCAGCCAGGTTGGATTATGGACTCTGGGGCATCTCGCCATGTCACGGGGTCCCGCGGTGTGTTCCTGGACTATACTCACCTACCGATGCTGGAGAGCATTCAGACTGCTGATGGTACCTCCAGACCTGTAATGGGTAAAGGCACTGTCGCATGCACCCCTTCCCCCACTCTCACCAATGTCTTACATGCTCCATCTTTTTCTGTCAATCTTATATCTATTAGTGCCATTATCCTTGACCTAAACTGTATTGTTTCCTTTGATATTCCTACGGTGACTTTTCAGGAGAAGGGGACAGGACGACGACGACTAGGGACTGGCACATGGCATAAGGGGCTGTGGTACTTGGACAGGACCGGATTGGACAAAGCATTGACATCTCTCTTGTAGCAGACGCACAACTGGACGCTTCACGTCGCAGTGTAGAAAACGAATTACTACTCCACCACCAGCGTGTCGGGCATTCTTCCTTTAAAGTTATTAGTCGAATGTATCCGTTCTTATATCAAAGGGCTAACAAAGAGAAGTTATTTTGTAATACATGTGAGTTGAGAAACACATACCAGGAGCTCGTATGTGAGCTCATGGAATAAAAGTTTCGCTGCATTTGATATGATACATTCGGACGTATGGGACCCTTGTCCTACAACCAGTATTAACGGTTTTAGATGGTTCGTCACTTTTATTGACTGTTATACCCGCGTGACCTGGGTCTTCCTTATGAAGAATAAAAGTGACGTCCTTGAGGCTTTTCATGATTTTCATCGCCGGGTGGAAACACAATATAACGTTAAAATTAAGTATTTTCGGTCTGACAATGGGACGGAGTATACTAATAAGAGGATAAAGTGCATTTAAACCCTCCTTAGAGTTGCCTCGTTCGCAAAATAAGACCTTTTAGAAAACTTAAGCAGTTTGCACCTCCCGCAAAACCGTTTTTGCTCGGAAAGTCCCTTTTCGTCAAAATGACGTTAGAAGTTGCCGTTAGAGCCCATATTTTGGAAAAAAAATTTGCACTATCCAAAATACCCCTAATGCTTACATTGTGGCTGCTGCTGGCTCTCTTTCATTCTCAATATATAAGAATGTTTGTTTGAAACATAAAACTTAAGCTTTATATTTTCTATTTTTTGACCGGTTGGTTGGAAGGAAAAATAATATTTAACTTTTTTTATATTTCTTTTTTTTACTTATTTGCTCTCATTTAATGTATTGAAGCTTTTTTTTACCTACAGATCTCAAATCCAACTGCAAATTTTTTTATATTCCATTTTTTTTACTTATTTGCTCTCATTTAATGTATGAAGCTTTTGTTTACTTATTCCTTTTTTTTCTCAAGACGTCCAAATAGAAATTATGGAAGAACAATTTATTGCTATTGTGGATTAATTAGCCCATTGAAAACTTTATTGACACCAACAAATCCTGGAAGATGATTCTACGGGAGTGCAAATTTTTCGACAAATTCTTGTGATTATCTATGGGAGGATGAGATACCGGACCATGCTTCGACATACATGTTTTGCAATTTATTTTTGGATTTTTGACACGTTTAGTAATATTTAAGTTATTTGTTTAAGTAATACATGTGATGAAAATAAATTTGTACCAAGATTTACAATTTTAGTTAGAATTAATAAATAAATAATTAAGATAATAGTCATGACTAATAAATTATTAAATAAGACTATAATGATGATTATAATGATGATTACTAAATTATTATAATATATAAAATATTAACTATAATTATAATTATGATTAAATTATTATTAATTAATATTATAATAAAATTGTAATTAATAAATTATTAACTAAGATTATAATTATTAATTAAGATTATAATTATTATAAAATATTAAATAATATAATATTAGTTACAGTTATCTAGCTCCAAATACGGTTTACCAAACATGCCCTAAGTTAAATGGCTGGATAGTTCAGGACTAACTGGACATTTGTTAAAAGATTTTTTTTTCCAGAAAAAATTTAAGATGAAAACCTACTATTTAGATTATGAACATTTATTTTCGAAAATGACGTCAAGCATGAGAATTCTATCTTTTTAAGAACGGGAGGTTATTTTTAATAATCTTTTTATTATTTTGTTTTTTGTTTCCATTTTTTTAGTTCTTATTTCATTTTTTTTCCATCTTTTTAATAATCTTTTCTAGTTTTTTAAGAGTGACTTTTATTTTCAAATTTGTATAATTTTTGTTTTTGTCTTTTTTCATTGTTTAAGATTTATCCTCATTTTTTGGTTTTTTGGAATATTTTGTCAATTTTTTATTTTTTTCCATATTTTAATAGTATTTTTTTGTTTTTTATTTGGTATTTTTTTCCAGTTTTTCATCATTTCTATTTTTTAAGAATTGATTTTTTTTGTATTTATCAGTTTTGTGTTTCCCAAAAATATTTATATATTTGTTAAATAAAAAATAATTTATGACAAAATAATTTTAAATAATATTTATCCACTTTTTTGACGGAACTAACCATTTTTAACAAGTTAATATTAATTAAAATAATTTTAATAAATAGTTTTACTAGCAAAGACCATTTTTCCTTTGTTAATATTTATCCACTTTTTAACAAGTATTTTTGCGTAACCGTTTTTAACAAAATAATTTTAGAACTAACCGTTTTTAACAAGTTAATATTAGATAGCCAGGGGTAAAATGGTCAAAACAATCCCATTTTAACACCCGTTAACAGAAAAGTTAGCGGAGGGGATGATTTGAGCATTTTCGTAACCTTTTGGGTTTTTCGGATCAGCGAGTCTTTGTTTGCATTTTTGTGACATCTAAGGAGGGTTTAAATGCACTTTACCCGTTGAGTATTTATCTACTCATGGAATACTACATCAAACTTCATATGCCTATACACCGGCACAAAATGGTGTGGCCGAACGGAAGAACAGGCACCTGCTGGAGGTCGCACGGACGATGATGCTGGCTATGAATGTCCCGAAACACTTATGGGGGCAGGCTGTATTGACGGCCTCTTATCTCATCAACAGAATGCCATCTCAGGTATTGGACTGGAAGACACCGTTGGAGATGCTTACTGGTGCAACCACGTACACTGTTCCACAGAAAGTATTTGGGGGTGTGTGTTTTGTCCAAGATAATAGGCCAAGAGTTGGCAAACTGGATCCTCGAGCGGTTAAGTGTGTATTCGTCAGGTACACAACGACTCAGAAAGGATATGCATGTTGGAGCCCAGTCGAGGGAAAGCTGTTTGTAAGCATGGACGTTATATTCAGAGAACTGGAACCATACTATGGTCCAGATGAAGGTTCATCGTTTGGTGACACACCTAACACAGATGGTGTTAGACGTGAGGGGGAGATAATAAGTCTAAAAGTGGTAGTCGGATCGGACAAAGGATTCAGATTCTTCTTTGTCATTAAGGGTCGTAGCAAGTTGGAAGATCAATCAAATCCCATAAAGAGACGTCTGCTTCAAGATCCGTCGAACAAAGACAATGGATTCAGGTACGCTTCCGTATTTAGTTTGTTCTTCATCTCATGAATCAACAGGCACATAAATTTTACAACAATTGGTTCTTAATTGGTCAGGCACATAAATTTTACAACAATTGGTTCTTAATAGGTCGATATATATATATATATATATATATATATATATATATATATATATATATATATATATATATATATATATATATACTCATAATTATTTTTCTTAGGGTCTGCTTGGTAATGGTATTTTTACCGATTCTGGGGTGTTTTTGAACTGACCGTTTATGAAAACTCCTGCTTGTTAATCTTTTTGAGGTACTGATTTTGGTCGGCTCAACCCCCCCTCCCCCCCCCCCCCCCACCAAAAAAAAAGAACCAGTGTAATGTAATTTTGGGTGGCTTTATAAACACCCCAAATTGGTAGATTTTGAGCGGCTTTATTATTTTATTCCATTTATATCCTCACAAAAATTATATAATTATAACTACTGGTAACCTTTCCTATTTAATTTTATTTGTGTTAAAAAATTTCACAACTGCTCGTTAGTGAATTACCAAGCATGCATTGGACTGGTTTAAAAGCCGCTACTTAAAAACCATCCAAAACCGGACCTCTCATAACCGCTCATAACCGGTACTCTAAAAACACCTCATAACCGCTACCCTACAATTGCCAAGCAGACCCTTAATTAGTAATTAAGGTTTTCGGATTTTAATCTTAGTATCTTTTTGATATATTCATGGCGCCATCTTGATTATATGGAGAAAGGCCTTGATGAACTATATAAAAACTAGTAAAACCTATGGATTTAGTCAGGCCAATGTGCTACTAATATTCATACTGAATTTGAAATATCTGAGTCATCATAGTTGCTTCTTCAGTTATAATGATGTCAATGTGCTGATAATATGTATGTATGCGTTCTAATGTTTGATTGCTAGAACTATGCAAACATATAACCTAGCTTGTTCTATTAGCGAGTCCAAAATTTTGTAATATTTCAACAGTTTCATGTAAAAACAGCATAAAAAGGAAACCACTGAAGAATCTTATAAATAGACTATGTGCAGTACATACTCACACTATGTAGGAATCCTTAAACATTGTGTGCATCATAAATTAAAATTGAGTAATGTGGAAAAATTAATAGGTCCAACACACATATAGAAGGTAATGGTATGCGATTTTCTGTTAACACATCAAAACATGTTTTAATATTGATCTCTCTTTTGTATACATATTGGGCTCCCATCTCTATGAAAGAATACTTCAAACTTTAATTATGAAGAATACTTCAAACTTTAATTATGAATAGGTGCATTGGATTATAAAGAATACTTCAAACTTTAATTATGAAAGTCATGAATTTCAGACAATAATGTTTCGAGTTTATTTTTTACAAAGCTCCCTAAAACATAGTTCTTCATTTTTCATAAAACTGAATTATTTGAAAATTTCATCATCACTCATAGTTCCGTAAAAGAACTGACAAAAATTAGTGGTGGTGCTGGTGCCAAATTACTAGGCACGTAACTATAGATAAGAGACGGCATTTCCATAAAAACTGTATGACTAGTTGGTAGATAGCTAAACTACATTTTCGGTAATGTAGCTTAAGCTCATACAACCAAGGAGTGATCATCTGAAAACTTGTTGGAAATAATTTATAACGCTTGGTATGCTATTTTGGGATTCTAAATGTCTTTATTATATTATATTATTTTTTTAATAGTAAGCATTGTGTTCCCAGATGAAAATTATGGCTACATCACTGGCCCTTGCAAACCACAGTCCAGAGGTAGTACTGGCAGGGAAGGGGAGGAATGGTCTAGTGATAGTACCAAATTAAAGGGATGGTCTAGTGGTAGTACTAAGTAAAAATGGGTGGTGGTCATTGTGGAAGGAAAGGACTTAAATTCCAAAAAAAAAATAGGGTTATTAATTTTACTTACTGGTCCAGCCTCTATATTAACTTATTACGTGGATATCCTTATTTTAGAGTTTTCTTTGAACTAATTATATATGGTAAGTATATAACTCTTTTGGCTATTTAAAATAGTCTATTGTTTGATGGAAAAAAAAGTTCATCATGACAAATAAAACTTTATGTTTAATAAAAATCTGACTGAGAGAGAGAGAGAGAGAGAGAGAGAGAGAGAGAGAAAGAGGCTATAGATAAATTTATATTTTTCAAAATAATAAAGTAAACCCATTTGGGTCTTTTTTTTAGGCTGCATTAGTGGCTTAATGCATATCTTTCTTTATCCCTTTCATGAGTAACATTTTTAAGAGAGAATCTGTCCTTTAATAATAAACAAGACATAGTCTGTCCTTTAATAATAAACAAGACAGTTTTTTTAGGTGAAAAATTAGTGGTGATGTCAATGAAGGACAATATTGTTGGTGGTTTGGACATATGTAAGACAGACTTATAAATGCTTCCGTCAGAAGGAGCAATAATATAATAGTTAAGGGAGTCACTAGGACTAGAGGGTAGGTCAAGTCGAACATAGTTTTAAGTGTTAAAGAAGGATATAACTTTTGTTAGAGTTACAATAGGCATGATCCTTAACTGAGTGGAACGGAAGAAGATGATTCTCACAATCGACTCCAAATTTTGAAATAACGCTTTGTTGTTATCCATATACAACATCTCATTATTATTATTATTACAGAAAATTTCATATAGGGAGAAAAAATTTATCAAATTTATACAGAATAGGACAATTTTAGGATATTTACAAAGAAGGGGATCTGGCGCCAGTGCAACTGGTGCCAGACAAAAAAAATATTAAAAAAAATGAGGCGCAAGTGCAACTGGCGCCAGACAAAAAAGAGAAAAAAAAAATGAGGCTCCAGTAACACTAATGCCAAACACATTCTCCATCCTAGATTTTTTTTTTTGGGGGGGGGAAGGGGGGGTGTGGGGTGGGGGGGGGGGGGGGGGGGGGGGGAGGGGAGGGGTTGTTTTAGTTTGGTTTGATTTATCTTTTAGTTTGATTTTGCTTAATCTTTGAGTTTAGTTTATTCTATTTGTTATTTTGTTATTATCTATAGTATGGATAGCAAAAAAATATTAGTTAATATTTTTTTGTATATAATAATTTTATATTAACTAATAAATTTTGTTATTATCTATATTATTTATAGACAATATAACACATAAAAAAATAAATATAGCAATATAGATATAAGAAATTAATATACTAATGTGTATAGATAATAACAAACTAATATATTAGTATACAAATAAATATAAATAACAATAAAGTAATATATAAAATAACAAACTATATATTAACTTATTGTTATTTATATTTATTTGTATACTAACATATTTGTTATTATCCATAGTATAGATAATAACAAAATAATCAATAGATTAAACTAAACTAAAAGATTAAGCAAAATCAAACTAAAAGATAAATCAAACCAAACTAAAACAAACCCAAAAAAAAAAAAAAAAAAAAAAAAATAGTATGGAGAATGTGGCATCAGTGTTACTGGAGCCTCATTTTTTTCCTCTCTTTTTTTGTCTGGCGACAGATCCCCTTTTTTGTAAATATCATAAAACTGTCATCTTTTGTGCAAATTTGATAAACTTCTTCACCCTACATGAAATTTTCTGTTATTATTATTATAGGTATTTAGGGCAGCTAACGTTCAAACCAAGGTTTCCTGTATGTATCATACCACTCCTGGATAGATATCGAAATCAGTATAAGACCACTCCTATAAGTATCGAGATCGGTGGTACCGACAACATCAACAATTTCCGATCAAAGTATCAAATTTCTTGGTACTAGCAAATAATTATTAACAATTTAGAAAAAAAATATTCTGGAGGTAATTACTGGATCTTTATCCCATTTGAATTTTTTATTTTGATTTTACATTGTTTGTTTATTAAATTTTTTTCTAGCTTTGGTTGAATTTAGAAACTGATTGAATCAATTCCCCTCTTCCTATTTGCTTTTTTTTTTTTTTCCTTACAACACCTCTGCAATTGGACAATTGTTGAAGTTTAAATTGTTTCCTCTTTACATGTGTGCTTTATTTTCCTTACGGCCTCGCCATCACCGGCCTCTAAATCACAATTACAAGGTTATACCTAAACTTGCTTTTGCTAAGACATGATATGATAGAGTTGTGTTTTCTAGTTTGATGTTTTTGTTAGCAGGGTAATGGAGATAAAGGACTTACTTGGATTCCTCTGTGCCTTATTGGAGGTATTTCTTCTTTTGTATGCAATGGTTTCATAAATTATTTGCTTTCTTACAAAAAAGGACTTGGGCATGGACCCTCTTTCCAATCTTATGTTGGTTGTTGTTGTCTATATACGGTCTTTTAGATCTATGTTTCTTCCTGGCTCATCTCTAGGAGCCTCTGTCATGGAAGATAGTATAATAGCTTTGCAGAAGCATGTAAATGGTACTTCAATAATTTTCAACATGATATTAGCCATCTTGTTGAAGGTTTTGCTCTATTGTTATGTGGTTTGGAGTTCAAACTTTGCTAAGAGTTATACTATTCTATTGAGTCCATTAGGAAAAAAGTTCTTCTTTTTTGCTTAGGTAGGTAGTGTTGCCTTTTGAGTCAGTGCGGATTCCTGTAACATACCAGATCTTTAAGGCCTTGGAATTCTCACAGGGAGTTTTGATGGCCTTTAGTTAATATGGAAAACAGAAAGATGCCAATTTTGAAAAGATTTATTTTTCATATAGGTTGTAGCTTGGTTTCAGTTGATTCAATTAACTGCAACATGGTAATGTATCATACAATTTCCTTTGTTGTCTATCTAGATTATGTATATATTGGATGTCTGGAATTTTTATTTTTTTTGTTTCAGAAAGTTTCTTTCTTTGGCATGCTAGGCAGCTGAGATTGCAACAGGCCTGACATAGACCAAATTCATATATGCCAGGGTTCGAATTCATTTCCCCTATGATCTGATTCCAGTATGGGCATGAGGGCGAGCCTGGATGAGAAATAATTATTCTGTTTGGGCGTGCATGGAAAGGTTTTTCAAGATTTTCCAAACATGTTGGATATGAAATATAGTAAACAAAAGGTGAGGAGAATATTTTGGATAAAAGGGGAAAAGGCATATCGTTATGCCTTTTCAAACAAAATATCTAGCATTACACAAAAGTAGGTCTAAATTCTGATTCATCCGTATATAATTTCTATATAAGCTTTGTGTTATGCTTATAATTTCTGAAGTTACATAAGGAAGCAAAGCATATGTAGGATCAAATTGATATTAGTAGTATTGTAGGCAAAGCTTATCGTTATTGAATTTATGGCTTTTGAGTGTTTATCGGATGCTTCTTATTTTTTATTTTGAAATGTCCCATGCCTCCTAAGGTGAGGATTTCTATTTGGTTGGCCTTAATTGCTAGTTGGCTACTACTGCAACTCTAAGGAAGCATTAGAATATTAGATAGTAAAAAGAATCAACAGATTGTTATACTCAAATCTTGAGGTGATAAGAAAACCATAGTACATCATAAATTAAATTTAACAACTGAATTACTGGTGTTAGATTGATTGATTCTTGTACTTAAATACAAAGCTTGAGGGATATCTAGTATGTTACAGGAAATGGATATTGTTCTGGTACATTTTAGTGGGATGGTCTAATTTGTAAACTGTGTTTGTACTTTCTTCTAACAAGATGTACTTTTGGTTATTATTTGGCTTAATATGTATGCATGATTTATAGCTTCATAATTTTTGAAATTTGTAATTATGGTTAGCGCATAAATTCTAGCCTTCAACTTGAAAGACCATAATTATTTGGCTTAACATGTATTCATGGTCATTAGTCAGTAGTGCAGGGATCTTGTATGGTTTGTTATTATGACTTCATAGTAGAATCTATACATAGATAATTAATATAAAAACTATATTTTTGAAGAACTTGGGTATGCTGATCCAAAATTGAAATTCTCTTGATTCTTACTTGAAAGAAATAATTATTCTAGTGTTAAAACTTAAAAGTAGTGTAGAACCTATTCAAATGTGCCTTCTTATTAGTTGCACCTTCAACTTATTTGGGCTTCTTTCCATGTTTCAATATTCTTTGTAGGTAGTAGGTGAGGCATAAAAGGCAAGGAAGGTTCTCTGTATGGCCTGTTCTGAGAATTCTAACATGGAAATCCTGACATTTTGCAGCCCATGATGAAAACAAGCGCAAGGATTGGCTGAAAGAGGAATATTGGAAGAAGATGAAAGAGGATATGGCCAAACCTGAGTACAAGATCATGTCGGACAGGGCAAAGGCAGCTCGTGCTAAGGCTGGTCTCCACACTGGTGGATCGATTCCGACCTCCGAACATTTTCGACGGTTGGTATGTAAAATCATTAATAAAATTATAATTTTTCATTATTTATGTATATCTCATAGAATTAATTTTTACAGTGCGAGGAGGCTGCTAAGGCAGGCTTAGATACGAGTACAGTTGACTTTTCTAAGATATTCGAACGTACCCATAAGAGAAGGAAGGATGGGAAGTTAGTAGACGAACGGGCTTCCAAAGCATTTGTAAGTATTTACTTGTCTTTGAACATTTTATCAAAAGTTAAGTCTAATAGCACTTATGAATTTCCTATTATTTGTGACCTTGGGGCTGAGCAAATAACATTCGATGTAAAAACTGGAAGAGTATTAGAAAAATGGGTAGATGGCATATTAAGTTAGCTGATAGCATGACCTTTCTCCCATACTTCTTGGTCCATGTTTCCATGATTGGCCTGATACAAAAAACAAGCAAAGTATTTAAAGTTTTTGAGCCGATGCTCTCACGAGGTCATAAACTAAATACAGTAACCTACGACACGACACCATTTTGATGAGATGCCTTGTAAGGGATTGCAACAAACATTCCTATAATTTTTAAAAATGTGATTTAAATTGACGTTTTCATTTAATTTACGTTATTAATGGGTTATATATAGTTGCATACATTGATTGGCAAATAAGTGCCATACCCTTTTAGAGCTTCTTTACTTATCAATTAACTATATGGATTGTAATTGCTCATGTGTAGTTCAGTTGTAATATATTCATGATACCTTTATATGTACAGGAGGCCTACGAGAAATTGGAGTCTCATGATGTCACGCCCCGATTTCGTAGAATCGATAGTCGTCTCCCGGGCGTGATGCCGTGCGAACCTAAGTTGCGATCGCACAAGGCATAGTCATAAGGTTATCCGAAATACAACATCAAATTAGAGTACGCAGAGAAATTGAATGACACATTTGAAATAGAAATAGACTTTTTCATTGATGATAATAAAACTTTACATAGACTCCTTTACAATCATTGCCGTGCGGGCTACAACATTACTCGACTTACAAAATGAACGCCGATGAGATAGTCGTTCCATACATTACATCCCCTTTTTACAAGCAAAATATAACATCTTTCTACCTGCTATCGAGGCGAGTCGAGCCGCCATCTTCTTTTGGACTGAGTGCGGGTCTTCTTCAAAAGGAATCCATAAAATAAGCCTTTACACGCGGACGAGGCTTCAAAGGGTTCACTTCGCCTTGAGCTTTCAAGTGGCACGTCCTTCGTAGTTCGGGGTACCTGCGTGGAGAGCGAGGATCAGTACATTACACTTTGTACTGGTGCGTGGCTATTTAAGTTCCAAGCTCTCATTTGGTTGAAGAGTTTAATTAGCTTAAAGTATGAATGTTTCTAACCATCCTAATAAATTGCAAACAAGTAATGACAAGCATAGTGAAATTTACGTTGAAACTTACCGACGGCGGCCCGTGCCACGCCTTATGAAACTTACCATGTTCTTCCCTGTCAATTGTTATCATTTCCATACCAAGTGTAATTATTTCGTGTGTTGGTCACTGACATCACAAGCCATCCTGGACTATAGCTTTGTTAGCCGGGGCCCTTACAGCGCAAGTAGCGAGCCCCGCTGCAAGTCCCCGCTTAACCCGTGCTATCATCCAGCACAGCTATACCGTGTTTCCTCCCAGGCCGAGTCGGTCCCGTGGCCCCGGATAGTCGCTCGAAGAAACTCTCTCCTTGTCGACAAGTTGTCCAATGACCGAGTTAAGACAATATTTAGTTAATAAGGCCTAGCCTACTTTCTCTTTGAAACTTGATTATTTTACCGTGTCCGTGCCTTTGCTTTCATTCTTTCATCCGCACAACACTATCGATTTACTTAAGAAGTGGGTCGAGAAGAGAAGGGTCAGCCACTCACCTTGAGTTTACTTCGGCAAGAGAACTTGTTGGTCGCGCTAGACGTCGCCTACGCGATTACCTGAAATCGTACAAGCAACCGATTAAAACACTGCATTATTCAAGGAGTTCGATAGGAAATGCGAGTTCGAAATGCAAGCCATGAAAACCATCGAAAATATTCACGAAAACGCATTCAGAAAATAAAGCCAAAACCAACGCAAGCGGCATGAAAAGCAGAGCAACGGGAGGTCTCTCCCGACTCAGCCGCAGAGTCAATCCTCGAGGCGCAGTCCGCTGAATATGGGACTTGGTTCCGAAGAAGACATTCCATAACGAGGAATGGATCTTAATTCAATCGTTCCCGTTCGATCGACTCGGCCGATCCCGACCTATCGGTTCCGACCGAATCGATAGCGACAGTGTTCCTTTCTTGCGCACCCCGTGGACAGAGTACGGGGCACGATGTAGGGACGGGGCACTACACCATAACCAACTAAGAAAAAGTTTCGTCCTCGAAACTTAAAATAGAACCTACCTCTACGAGAACAACGAAGGAAACTTCTCTTTCATTTCTGACTCAAGCTCCCACGTCGACTCCTCGACTGAATGGTTTCTCCAGAGGACACGAACGAGGGGAATAGCACGGTTGCGGAGAAGTTTATCCTTGCGCTCCAAGATTTGTACCGGCTCTTCGACATATGACAAGTCCGCCTTCAGGTCTAGCTTACCCAAATCCACAATATGGCTCGGATCATGCACGTACATCCTCAATTATGATATGTGAAAGACGTCATGTACCCCTGACAACGCAGGCGGCAAGGCGATTTGGTAAGCTACCGGGGCGACTCGCTTCAATATTTCGAATGGGCCAACAAATCTTGGGCTCAATTTCCCCTTCGCACCGAACCTGGAAACTCCACGCATGGGCATCACCTTCAGGAATACATGGTCGCCTTCCGAGAACTCGAGGGGGCGTCGATGCGTGTCGGTATAGCTTTTCTGCCGGCTTTGTGTTATCTTCAATCTTTCTCATATCAACTTAACCTTCTGCACAGTCTGCTCCACCAGCTCCGGACCAAGTATCTGCCGTTCCCCGACTTCATCCCAGCAAATGGGCGATCTACACTTCCGGCCGTACAAAGCTTCATACGGTGCCATTTGGATGCTGGACTGATAGCTGTTGTTGTATGCAAACTCGGCCAGCGGTAGATGGACGTCCCAACTTTACTTCAAGTCGATCGTACAGAGTCGTAACATGTCTTCGAGAATTTGGTTCATCCACTCTATTTGGCCGTCAGTCTGAGGATGATAAGCTGAGCTGAACTTCAACTTGGTCCCCAGTGCTGAATGAAGACTACTCCAGAAGCGCGCTACGAACCGTCCATCCCGATCCGAGACGATAGAAACTGGGACTCCGTGCAGCCAAACTATTTCATCAAGGTATATCTGAGCAAGACGGTCGACGCTCCAAGTAACTTTGATGGCGATAAAGTGCGCTGACTTGGTTAGTCGATCGACGATGACCCAGACGGCGTTATTTCCCCACGGCGTCCTCGGCAAGCCAACAACGAAGTCCATAGTGATGTGATCCCATTTCCACTCTGGAATGGCGAAGTTCTGCATCTCCCCGCCCGGTCGCTGGTGCTCGGCTTTGACTTGCTGACAGGCCATACATTTTGACACAAAGAGCGCTATGTCCCTCTTCATGCCGTGCCACCAAAAGACAACGCGGAGGTCCTTATACATCTTGGTGCTACCAGGATGCAAAGAATATTTTGCATAGTGCGTCTCCGTCATTATCTCCTTTCTAAGTTCTACGTCGTCCGGTACGCATAGCCGTCCCTTTACGCGCAACACTCCCGACTCGTCCTCTGCAAAGTCGGACGCTTTCCCTGTCGATATCAGCTTCCGCATCTTCTCCAGGTAGGGGTCGTCCTTCTGTGCAGACTTGATCCTCTCCAGTAGGCTCGGTTCCACCCGCAGTTGCGCCAGTTTCACGTCTCTGAAACGAACTCGAAGCTCGATGCCCATTCCTTCCAAGTCACGCAGCAGTCGGTTGTTGATACATAATGAAGCCAAGTACTTCCAGCTCAGCACATCCGCTACCACATTTTCCTTGCCCGGCGTGTAGTCGATTGATAAGTCATAGTCTTTGATCAGCTCGAGCCATCGCCTCTGCCACAAATTCAATTCTTTCTGGGTGAAGAGATACTTGAGGCTTTTGTGGTCCGTATAAATCCTGCACGCCACACCATAGAGATAGTGACGCCACAGCTTTAACGCAAACACAATCGCCGCTAATTCTAGGTCGTACGTGGGGTAGTTCTTCTCGTGCGGCTTCAACTGCCGGAAAGCAAAAGATATCACCTTATCCCGCTGCATGAGCACACACCCCAAGCCCTGACCAGAAGCATCACTGAAGATTTGAAATCCCTCCGTCCCTTCAGGAAGAGCAAGTATCAGGGCCGAAATGAGCCGTTGTCTGAGCTCCTGGAAGGAAGCTTCACAGTCGTCTGACCACTTGAATGCGACTCCTTTCTGGGTGAGGCGAGTCAACGGTGATGCAACCTTCGTGAAGTCCTTCACGAAGCGTCGGTAGTATCCCGCCAAGCCTAGGAAGCTTCGAATTTCGCTAACTGATGCGGGCCGTTTCCAATCAGTAACTGCCTCGACTTTCTTCGGATCGACTGCGATGCCCGCGGCGGAGATGATATGCCCAAGGAATGAGACGCTGTTCAGCCAGAACTCGTACTTGCTCATCTTCGCGTACAACTGATTCTCTCGAAGGGTTTGGAGTACCGTCCGCAGATGCTCTGCATGTTGCGCTCGATCCTTCGAGTAGACGAGGATGTCGTCGATGAAGACTACTACGAACTTGTCAACGAACGGACGGAACACCCGATTCATTAGATCCATGAAGACAGCAGGGGCGTTTGTCAGACCGAACGGCATTACCAAGAACTCGTAGTGGCCATAACGAGTACGGAAGGCAGACTTCGGCACGTCATCCGGCTTAACTTTGAGTTGGTGATAACCCGATCGCAGATCAATCTTCGAAAATACCGTTGCACCTTGGAGCTGGTCGAACAAGTCGTCGATGCGGGGCAGGGGGTATTTGTTTCGGATGGTGGCTTTATTCAATTCCCGATAGTCGATGCAGAGTCGTATCGATCCATCCTTCTTCTTTACGAACATCACGGGTGCACCCCACGGCGAGACACTCGGACAGATAAACCCTCTGCCGAGCAATTCCTGAAGTTGTGCTTTCAATTCTTTCAATTCTGCAGGGGCCATTCTGTACGGAGCCTTCGAGATCGGCCGGGTGTCGGAGAATGTGTCGATGGTGAACTCTATTTCTCGATCGGGCGGCATGCCGGGTAGCTCGTCCGGGAACACTGTAGGATGTGGAAAATTATGACATGCTGTCATTTTCATCCATACGCTTAAAGACAGATGTCAGTTGAAGCCATACGCTCATTCAAAAGCCATACGCTCAGTAAATATTTTATTATTTACTGAAGTGACAGCACAGCATATGTTTAAATGAGGAATGAATCTGACACTTCATCTTTCGTGCAAAGACAGCTGTCACGAGAAAAGTAACCGTCGTATAGGTTTTCGAAGAGCCGATTTTGTCTTTTACGAGGACAACTCAGCAGCCTTCATAAATACAAAAGCCATCATTACTGTCAGTTTTGACAGTCTGTCAGCCGTCAAATCTGCAGTCACGACGCTCGAGAAGATTTTGTCAGTTATGGGAAACTATGGTATACCAAAGAAGATTGATGATAGCCACATGGCCACTTCTCCAGCGAGCGTTTGGACCTCACATGACTCCTTTTTCATCCAGTCAAGTGAGCGTATCGACCTCACATGACTCCTTCTTCACACAGTCAAGTGAGCGTATGAACCTCACATGATTTCTTGTTAACTAAGCGAGCGTATGACCTCACATGACTCCTTGCCCATAAAGTGAGTGTATGATTTTCCTATGGCACTACGCTATCCAAGTCAGCGTATAAACTCTCCTTCAACAAGGCAGCGTATTACAACAACCATATCCAGGATTACAGTCAACACACGTTCTCACGTGTCCTGTACCAGTTATCTACTTCTCTAGAAGTTATGCAACGTGGCATCCAGGCCATCAATCTCTCCTGAACATGCTCCACTACTTTCAACCGCACGCTAATGTGTCTCCATCAGAATTCGCCACGCGTCCCTGCAGTTATGCACACGTCAAGTAACTACCTGAGCGTATGCTTAAGGACAGTTATCCTGAACTCTATAAAAAAGAGTTTCTTCATCTTCATCAGAGACACAAGTCATTTTTCAGAGAGAACAGAGAGATTGCCCAGTTGCTGTCCAAGTTCTTCAAAGTTCGAGTTTTCTTCATCGCATCGTCCAAGGGATAAAGTAATCATCTTCTAGATTAGATTCCTACAGTTGTAATTTTCTCAGTTACAAAATAAATAAAGTGAATTTATTTATGGAAAACAAATTGGCGACTCTGCTGGGGAAAGCTGTCTCCTCCAATGAGATAGCAACAACTCAATACGATACTTCGTTGATCGGCTTGACGAAGAAGACGATGGTTGTACAATTCGACCAATCGGCTTATGAAGAAATGCTCAAGGCGAAGGAGGGCCGCACTGCTTCCTCCGCTCTTTCTGTTGCCAAGAAGAAGGGACACTCCATCTATGTCCCTAAGTCTTCTGCAGCAATTCGAGACGCTTCTGTCACTTCTCATGCTGACAAGATCACGTCTTCAACTTCCATGAAGTACACTTCGGCTTCTCGGAACACGGCAACAGTGGTTTCCCCTAGTCACGCTAACAAAATTGGTTCTTTAACCAAGTCAGCGTGTACAAGGAAAACCATCTCTGGACATGTCAAGGTCCCTTCTCCCTCTATTCTTACGACAGCAGTCGGCTCTTTAGCCATTGATGACTCTGAGCGTATGGCATTCAAAGGGCAGCGTACGGCAAAGGCAGTGTACAAAAGCCAACATCAGGCAGCGTACGCCGAGCCAAAACCAGTGTATGCTAATAAAAAGGCAGCGTATGACCAGAAGTCCAAACTGAAGTCAGCATATGCTAACAAATACAGTCCTTTGACTGTTTCTGAAAATCAGATTGGGGGTTCTCTTCCACAGAACATACAAATGATTCCCCCTCAACTTGCTCATCTTGTGCCAACCAAGGAGAAAGACTCTTTAGTCAACTCCTCTACTCCTAAGGTCTTTACCACTGGAGTTAATTTGACTAGTAATCTTACTAGATCAAACAATGAAAAACATCTTTTGGCTAATTCCTCCAAAGATGGATTATTACCGACTCCTAGTCGGAATAATACTCATCTTCCTTCTCTCAAAATTTCTCGGTCTGAGAAAGGCAAATTACAAGTATCCAAGACTGATATCAAAGTCAAATCTCCCACGGATCTTCGTAATAAGCTTAATCAGAATCGGTTCAGTTCCACTGAGACAAGTATATTAGACCCTGATGCAGAATATGCCAAGAACTATGTGGCTCAAATTAATCAGTCTTTATACACTCAGGAACTAAGAAGACAGAAGAACAAAAGACAAGTTTCTACACAGAAACTATCTTCAAATACTTTCCAATCTGTTCCTATAGATCTCCGAGAATATTTACAAAATAAACAGAGAATTGACACTTCATCTGGCTATGACATTGCCCATATTCGCTATGAAAAGCATGGTTGTGACTTCCAACCTCGGGTTGTCATCCAATGTTGTTGTTCACCAAAAAGATAATCTGTTTTTGAACGGATTCAATATGAACCAATGTTGGATGAAGATGAACCTCTTTATGCTTCTATCAACATGACTTCCAGAAATATTGGGGGTAGCATACGGTCTGATGCTATATCAGACTCTGAAGATGGTGTTTATCTCGGCACTCGATCCAGGACCGGAGCCTTGACCAGAGCTTCTTCTTCTTCTCATCCAAGTAGTAATCCGGAGATCACAGAAGACTTCCTTGGAGAGTCCAATTTTCCAGTATTGACTCCTGTAAAAAGCCCTGGGAAAGATACTGATTCACACAGTGATGATTCAGAACATACTGTTTCATCATCTATTCCTCGAATGATTACCACTTACATGGCAGAAAGTGATCATGAACCTTCGACTAGCAATGAGGCTCATGAACAGAGGATTTCTTCTTTAGAACAACAATTACGAGCTATGGCAGATACATTGAGTGCTATGCACACTCTAATGCAGGCTCAACAACAGACAGCACCACCAGTGGTATTGAATACCCCTGTTGTTCCAAACCCCGAACCCTCTACTATTCCGGGGGTACAATCTAATGTTCCTGTACAAACCACACCAAGTCACTCTGGAGCTGGGGGTGGTACATATGCTGCAGTCCCTCCTCCCAATTACACTCTACAAGCCACAACTCCACAATCTTCGGGAGTTGTCTCTGAAGAATTGAAGAATCTCAAAACTCAATTCGAGGCATTCAAACAGAAGGATGGTTTACAAAGGTTAGGCATCAAACAGCCTTATCCGATAGAATGAAAGCAGGTATCGTATCCACCAAAATACAAACCTTCGACCATCTCTTTCTATGATGGGACAACCTCTCCAAGTCAGTTCATTAATCATTTTGAAGTAATGACTGATCAATTGCAACCAAGTGACGCCCTCCTTACTCGGGTGTTCATTGGATGTCTCAAAGGAACGGCTTATGAATGGTATAGAAGTCTCCCTGATGGGTGCATTACCTCATTCGCCGGTTTTAAGCAAATGTTTCTTGAACGATTCTATGAAGGGCTCAATGATATGACCATGTCGGCCCTCAATCAAACAGAAGAATAATGAGACCACTGAGGAATTCATTGAGAGATTCAGAAGAGAAGCCCTCAAAATGCCTCTTGGAACTCCCGATGCTGTTACGATCGACACTTGCAAGTCGAACCTCTTACCAATTATCAGTATGTGGACAGGGTCCACTCAGTTCCAAGATTGGCCTTCTTTCATTGTCAGTGCCAAAGCTGCCGAGGTCAGTGCTGAGACCTTCAAGGGTCTGGGGGTACAAATGGCTCCCAAAGAATTAAATCAGAGTGCTAGCAATAGTACTCGACCCAACAATCGCAAAGGGAAAGAAGCTCTTGAAGTCAATCTCCAAAACAGTAGTCAAGAAGTAAAGACTACCCAAGCTACTTCAGCTCCAACAAATCAACAACAGAGATCTCCTCGGCCGAAAGAAGAATATTCTTTCAATGATGACGATGTTCAGGGTATCTTTGAATGCTTACTCAAAGGTAATAAGATTCAATTGCCAGAAATTAAAAAGCCTAATGAAGCCAATAAGACAGATCATCCAAAATACTGTCCATATCATAGAATGCTGGGTCATACAATCCGGTCTTGCTATGTATTAAAAGGGAAGATTCAAGAGATAATTAAATCAGGAGCTGTGACATTAACACCCAAAGACAAAACAGTCGCAGCAAATGTAATTTCAATGCAGTTCGGTGACTTCCCTCCCTTAATGGTGGAAAGTGGAATTGTTCCTATCCCCAAAGCAACTCTCGAAGTTATAAACATCCCACCAGCACAGAATGACGGACTTGTTCCTGTCACAACCAAGAAGGGAGAAATCATGTGGATTCACCCAGACTTAAAGACAGAGTTTGAGACGTCTTCCTTTTCTCCTCGGAAGATTTCCTCATCTAAAAAGAAGCTCGGGAAGACTAAGTCATGCAATGTGACTTCTAGTTTCACACCCGATTTTTATCTAACCTCTACTTTCATCTCAGCAGGAAATTCATTCTCTACAAAGATAAAATCTGTACCTCAAATTGAAGATAGATACAAACCTGCTTTTCATTTATACAGTTCACAATCTTGTGAATTGATGGCGAAAATGGGTTATGATCTAGCCATTGCCCCAGGTTTGAACTCAGGCAAGGGACTCCGAGCACCTTTGGCCATCACCATGAGACATAATCAATCTCGTGTTGGCCTTGGTTTCTGGAATGAAGCTTTCATCAAACATAAAAGAACCAAGTGCAAAATAAAGAATTGCAGCATGGTTTCCATAGACCTTGAACCAGAATCTGAAGTTGAAGTTCATGCTGGAACTCGGTCTGGAAAAGTATATCTGAAAGATTATGCTGAAGTTCCTGAAGAAATTTCTGACGTTCCTCCGGTTACAGCTTCAATTCCAGTCTCTACTGAAGAGCCTTTAAATGTTCCTGTTGAGACAGTTCCTTCTAAACCAACAGCAGCTGACAACGGCAAACAACAAGTCCGCTTCGACAAACCATTGAAGAAGTCATCTCCTACAGGACTTGAAAAGCCTTATAATTTTGATATATTGACTCAACTAGCCAATACCCCAGCTAAATTATCAATCTTCGAGCTCTTACGCCTCTCTAAAGAGACTTGAGAAACTTTAAGTGAAGCACTGCTGCAAGCAGAAACCTGCTTAACTCTTCTCAAGAAGTTGGAAACAGAACCTGTTTCTCATTGCCATAATGTATTGGAATTTATTCCAAACATTACCTTTATGCAGGACGATATGCTGCTAGAGGATAATCGACATGACCGTCCTTTATATCATACAGGATATATTGATTCTATGAAGGTTGATCGTTTACTGATTGATCCAGGATCCGCTCTCAGTATTATGCCAAAGGCTATGTTAGATGCATTGAAGATACCTGTGCATAGTCTCTCCAGCACTATCACTACCATCTTGGGATTCAATCAAGGAAAAAGTGAGCCTTTAGGCAAGATTCGCCTTAAATTTCAAATAGGCGATCTTCGTACTAAGGTTACCTTTTACATCATCGACAAACATGGTTGCTCATACAATGCTCTATTGGGGAGACCTTTCTTGCATGAACATAATGTCGTTCCTTCAACCCTTCATCAGTGCTTCAAATATGTTGATGATAATGGAGAGGTTCAAAAAGAAGTGGCAGATCTTTACCCATTCAAAGGAGTCGAAGCTTACTTCAATGACGCTCGCATGTACAAAGATGAATACTCGAAAGTCTTGCAAGCTATGGATAATGAAGATGAGACATCCAAAGTTGACACTTTTGTTATTCCTGTAAAAGGGCGTATCACTCCTCCGCAGTCTGTTAGATCATCTGAAGAAGGCTCACTGATAATTCCGGTCAGTGGACGTACTACTTCATCATCTGCCCAGGGCTCACTGATAATTCCTGTCAGTGGACGCACTACTGCACCATCTTCCCAAGCTTCACAAAGTTCGCTGATCATTCCTGTCAATGGACTCATCACTCCCCCTCCATCTTCTCAGGCTAGATCAGATACTCTAGTCATTCCAGTCAGTGGACGCATTACTTATCTACGGTCTTCTTTAAGGGAGCTCACCTCTTCTGAGCCTTTTGTTATCGATCTTAATCGAAACAAAAATTCTAACTGTTCTTCTTCCTCCCCCTTTGTCATTAATCTGACTAAGTCTGATAAGGCTCAGCCTTCTGTTGTAAATACAGCATCTAGTATTAATGAAGCATCTCCTTTGCAGTATATTGATGTTTGTGGTTATGTACAAAGTTATTTACAATTGCTAAATAGCTTAGAGCCACTAACTATAGGGGTTGTTCAAGCTCTTCATACAGACATATCATTAGACTCTATACAGAAATCATACTTTGTGGTCCCCAGTCGAAAGAAGGGAGAAAATCCAATATTTTTCTATAAAGGACCTCAGAATCCTCCTAACTTGGAAGAAGATGATATAAATAACGATACTGGAAGGTTACAACTGCATCGCTACAGTCAGCAATTCAAAAATATCATCAAAAATATAGGTTATGACTTTAGAACC
This sequence comes from Iris pallida, assembly GCA_029216955.1. Lineage (NCBI taxonomy): Eukaryota > Viridiplantae > Streptophyta > Magnoliopsida > Asparagales > Iridaceae > Iris > Iris pallida. Next base: position 10,650,941 of record JANAVB010030816.1, on the reverse strand, counting down.
AGTCTCAATAATAGAAAAGGAAGAAGAATGCATGTTCGAATTCCTCCATTAAAATACGGAAGGACAAAATATGGTTTAGGTTATATTGCTCCTACCCCTTTTATCAACATAGTCCATGAAGAGTCAAAATTCAATAAAGACGAACAATCTGAAGATGAACGATCTGAGTCTTCTGATTCTCTCTCTTGGGATTCTGACACGAGTGTTGGCGATCTTTATCGCTCTATTCTATCCATCAATATGGTCTCTGTTGATGGCCCACAAGAAAATGATGAAGATGAGGATGATTTTAAAATTTTACCCGAATCAGAACGATGGGCTCAAAGATTAGAGAATCAATGGGAATTCAGGTTCGAACAGAGGGAACCTCCTACTGAAGATAAACTGATCCAAATTGATGTTGGTGAAGAAGGTTCTCCTAAACCAATATTCATCAGTGAGAGTCTTTCAGAAATAGATAAGCAAGACATGATCAAGCTTATTCGTGATTATATCGATGTCTTCGCCTGGAGCTACGAGGATATGCCAGGACTAGATCCGAAGATCGCAATGCACAAACTCAATATCATGCCAAATGCTAAACCGGTCAAACAACAATAGCGACGATTTCGTCCAGACATTATGGATGCAATTGAAGTTGAAGTCAACAAGCTTATGGCTTCTGGATTTATTCGAGAGGAACAACATCCTGACTGGGTGGCTAATATTGTTCCTGTCCTTAAAAAGACTGGCAAGATCCGAGTCTGTATAGACTTTCGCGATTTCAATGCAGCTTGTCCCAAAGACGAGTTTCTTCTTCCAATTACTGATGTCATGATCGACAATACATGTGGTTTCGAAGGAATGTCATTTATGGATGGGTATTCGGGATACAACCAGATCAAAATGTTTCCAGATGATGAAAAACACACTTCCTTCAGAATGCCGATCAGTACATACTGTTATACAGTGATGCCATTTGGTCTCAAGAATGCAGGAGCAACATATCAGCGAGCAATGAGCACTATATTTCGTGAACATCTTCGAAAAATAGTCGAATGCTATGTTGATGATATTGCAGTCAAAAGTCGACGAAAGGAGGATCATATCCAAGATTTGAAGACTATCTTTGATTTAATGCGTCAGCATCAACTTAAAATGAACCCTACTAAGTCCTTCCTGGGCGTCTCTAGTGGTAAATTTCTCGGCTTCGTCATTACCGCTAAAGGTATACACGTGGATCCCGAGAAGATCAAAGCCATCCAAGAGATGCGTCCTCCACGCACCTTAAAAGAGCTACGAGGATTTCAAGGAAGAATTGCTTATATCAGAAGATTCATTTCCAATTTATCAGGACGCTGCAGACCATTCCACAAACTTCTGAAGAAAGGTGTATCTTTCATCTGGAATGAAGAATGTCAAAAAGCATTTGATGACATCAAACAGTACCTCATAAACCCTCTAGTTTTGGTACCTCCCATCTCGGGAATACCATTTCTTCTATATGTTCGAGCTATGGATCATTCTCTTGGTGCATTACTCGCCCAAAAAAATAAAGATGGTCATGAACAGGCCATTTATTATCTCAGTCGCACAATGACAGGCGCTGAACCGCGTTATTCTCCAATCGAGAAAGAATGCCTAGCATTAATGTTTGCTGTTCAGAAAACGCGACATTATATTATCGGTCAAACGATTCATGTCATTTCCAGAGTGAATCCCATCAGGATTATGATGAAGAAACCTGGTATTCTCAACTCCAGACTGGCTAATTGGGGAATCTTGTTAGCCCAATATGACATGCATTATATTCCTCAGAAGTCAGTTAAAGGACAGGCTCTTGCTGATTTTCTAGCAGCTCATGCAGTCCCAGAAGATTCTAAATTATATGATAAGATTCCCGATGAAGTTTTAGATTCAAATCTGGTTTCTGAAGAAGTTCCTACCTGGCGTCTATTCTTTGATGGAGCATCTAGAATAGGTCCTAACGGCGATATTGTCGCCGGAGTTGGAATTGTTCTTGTATCCCCAGAGGGATTAACTATTCAGAGGGCTTATTCTCTGGATCAATCATGTTCAAATAATGTTGCAGAATACAATACGTTGCTCATTGGTCTTCAACTCGCTAAACATCTGGATGTTCAATATTTAGAAGTTTATGGAGACTCTAAGCTTATCATCAATCAGATCAGAGGAACGTATGAAGTTCGTCATCAAGATTTGATACCTTATCATCGAATAGCACTCTCTATGGCCTCCTCCTTTGAAGGTTTCTTTATCGAACATGTTCGACGAGCCTATAATGCAGAAGCTGATGCTTTGGCTAATCTTGCTGCTGTATTAGCTATACCAATTAGACGTCAGCAAGTGATAGTGGTTTATAACCGAGAACTATTCTGCGTTGAAAATAATCTGGCTTTGGTTTTTCCCCATAATCCAGACGAAGATTCTCTCAACTTTGATGCTGAATTAAAATTTGACAAAGTGTCCTTGTCTTCTTCCAATTCTACTATGGAATATGTCTTTTCTAACAAAATAGACACCGTAACTGAAGACTGGAGACGTCCGTTTCTGGACTTTGTGTTGTATGACATACTTCCTGATAACCCGAGTGAAGCAGCATCTATCCGGCGCCGGTCTCTCAGATTCTATTATAATCATACTACGAAGACACTATATCGTCGAGCCTATGATGGTCTTCTCCTTCGATGCATCGCTGGTGAAGAAGCACAACAGATAATCCGTGAAGCACATGATGGCGTCTGCGGAGCTCACCAGCCAGGTCCAAAACTTCAAGATCGTATCCGACGTATGGGTTATTATTGGCCCACGATGGTAGCTGATACCATTCAATATGCTCGGAAATGTAAAGCCTGTCAAATTCATGCAGACTTTATCCATCAACCATCGGAGTTCTTACACCCAACAGCGGCATTATGGCCCTTTGAAGCTTGGGGCATGGACGTCATCGGTCCTATCAATCCACCATCATCAAAAGGACATCGGTTTATTCTAGCAATAACTGATTACTTTTCTAAATGGGCTGAAGCAATCCCGTTATCTGAAGTCAAGACTTCTAATGTTATCAACTTTGTCAAACATCATGTCATCTATCGATTTGGTGTTCCTCGGCATATTATCCATGATAATGGACCACAGTTCGTTAGCCAGAAATTTACTCGATTCTGTGATGATCATCAGATTAATAATCTGGCTTCTACAGCATATAATCCAGCAGCCAATGGACTAGCAGAGGCTTTCAACAAAACAATCATCAAACTCTTGAAAAAGTTCGTTTCTTCCAATAAACGTAACTGGAGTGAGAAGCTTGGTGAATGTTTATGGGCTTATCGTACCACAGTTCGTAATGCGACCGGATGTACACCTTTCTCTTTGATATATGGGTGTGAAGCTGTTCTTCCCTTAGAGATTCAAATTCCTTCTTTAAGGATAGCAATCGCTAATGAACTCACTGCAGAGAACAATGATCGTCTTCGACTTCAAGAGTTGGAAGCTCTAGATGAAAAACGATTGTATGCGCAACAAAATATCGAGCTATATCAAGCCCGAATCTCAAAAGCTTTTAATCGGAAAGTCAAAGTCAGAACATATCAAAAGGAAGAATTGGTCCTTACTGTCAGACGTCCGATGACCATGACACATATGAGCAAAGGCAAATTTGACGCGAAATGGAAAGGCCCATTCGTAGTAAACAAAGTCTTCTCTAATGGAGCATATCAGCTTGCCTCTATGGACGGGAAAGTCACGATGATGCCTATCAATGGCAAATTCTTAAAGAAATATTATGTATAAATAATATTTTCATTACTCCCCAGCAAATGTAAAATCAAAAATTTATTCTTCTCTACAAAAGCTATTTCGATATCATTATCCCCATTGGAAACTGATATTCTACCATGTATCATTTTCCCAGAGAATTTGATATTTTGTCTTATTAGATTCCCAGTAGATTTAATAAAGATCTTGTATAAGAAAATCATGTCCATATCACCTCTGAATTTTCTATCTCAGTATGTACCATATTCTATGGAAATGATATCTCGTCCTTTTGATTTTTTGAGTCTAAAAGATCAGTGAATAAAGGCAAAATAATATAAAGCAGGAAGGATACATCATAAACAAAGTTTCCTTAAACAGAGTTTATTTGAGACAAATTCTTCAAGAAATACATCATCATGGAAGATCACTGTAATCCCTTTCGTATTTGGGACGAGGACCACATACATAATTAGCAAAAGAATTGAATACATTATTTCCTGACCGTACCAAGAACTGACAGGCAGCCAGCCTCATTGCTTCTTCTTCTTCGGTTTCTCCTTGTTCGACCAAGAAATCCAAGATATCTTTCGGCAGCTTGGGAGCAGACGAGCTTTCGCCCGTCTCCTTCTTTTGGGGAGTCGAATGCTCTTTAGCATTTTCATCAACTTTGGAGACGACTTTGCCTTTCTTCGTGTTCTCTTCGGAAGACATTTTTTTTAATGTGTGATCCTTCTACTCAAACAGATGCTCTATTTATAGGCATATATTTGCCAGGATCGATGGGATGTATTCTTTCCCGATATTCAGTTCATCCATTCATTTCTCACATTCATCCGACGTTTCACATGTTCATTAATACTTGACGGTTCGTCCGTTCATTTATTCCATTCATTCGACAGTTCATCTATTCTTCATTTTCCTAACGGTTCATCCGTTCATATTCTTCTATCAGATTCAATCAATCTCGAAAAATGAAGAGTCATCATGACATTTAATGAACTCATGCCAGCGTGTCAGGACTCATTCCCACTTTCTGTTCAAAGTAATTTCGAACTTTTGAAACTCATAAAGTTCAAAAACTTTGAAGGGGGTCTTGTAGGATGTGGAAAATTATGACACGCTGTCATTTTCATCCATACGCTTAAAGACAGATGTCAGTTGAAGCCATACGCTCATTCAAAAGCCATACGCTCAGTAAATATTTTATTATTTACTGAAGTGACAGCACAGCATATGTTTAAATGAGGAATGAATCTGACACTTCATCTTTCGTGCAAAGACAGCTGTCACGAGAAAAGTAACCGTCGTATAGGTTTTCGAAGAGCCGGTTTTGTCTTTTACGAGGACAACTCAGCAGCCTTCATAAATACAAAAGCCATCATTACTGTCAGTTTTGACAGTCTGTCAGCCGTCAAATCCGCAGTCACAACGCTCGAGAAAATTTTGTCAGTTATGGGAAACTATGGTATACCAAAAAAGATTGATGATAGCCACGTGGCCACTTCTCCAGCGAGCGTATGGACCTCACATGACTCCTTCTTCATCCAGTCAAGTGAGCGTATCGACCTCACATGACTCCTTCTTCACACAGTCAAGTGAGCGTATGGACCTCACATGATTTCTTGTTAACTAAGCGAGCGTTTGACCTCACATGACTCCTTGCCCATAAAGTGAGCGTATGATTTTCCTATGGCACTACGCTATCCAAGTCAGCGTATAAACTCTCCTTCAACAAGGCAGCGTATTACAACAACCATATCCAGGATTACAGTCAACACACGTTCTCACGTGTCCTGTACCAGTTATCTACTTCTCTAGAAGTTGTGCAACGTGGCATCCAGGCCATCAATCTCTCCTGAACATGCTCCACTACTTTCAACCGCACGCTAATGTGTCTCCATCAGAATTCGCCACGCGTCCCTGTAGTTATGCACACGTCAAGTAACTACCTGAGCGTATGCTTAAGGACAGTTATCTTGAACTCTATAAAAAAGAGTTTCTTCATCTTCATCAGAGACACAAGTCATTTTTCAGAGAGAACAGAGAGATTGCCCAGTTGCTGTCCAAGTTCTTCAAAGTTCGAGTTTTTTTCATCGCATCGTCCAAGGGATAAAGTAATCGTCTTCTAGATTAGATTCCTACAGTTGTAATTTTCTCAGATACAAAATAAATAAAGTAAATTTATTTATGGAAAATAAACACGTCTGGGAATTCTGCCACAACGTCGGTCTGACCAGCGTTTGTACCATCCTATCGCATGTCTCGAACGGAAGCTAGATAACCTTCGCACCCGGAATGCAGCATCCGTCGAGCAGATATTGCGGAGATCACCATGCAGGTCGGCGACGCCTCACCACATGAGTAGCAGAATTCAGGCACTCCAGGCATACGAAATGTGACCCTCTTTTCAGCGCAGTCTATGGTTGCGTTGCATGGCCCGAGCCAATCCATTCCCAGAATGATGTCAAAGTCCTTCATATCTAGAACTATCACATCCAGACCGATCTTTTGACCGCCGATACAGATAATCCTGCCGGCGTAAGCTAAGTTTGTGAGAATTGGTGTGCCCGAAGACGTGCTTACGCTAAGGTCGAGATCTAATGATATTACAGGAAATTTGTGCTCGGTGACAAAGTCCGTCGATATAAAACTATGTGAAGCGCCTGAATCAAATAACACACGAGCAGGCACATTATTGAATTTTAATATACCTGACACTACTGTATCTGATGCCAGCGCTTCGTCTCGAGTCATGGCGTAGACGCAGCCCTGAGTGTTGGGGCGACGGTCTCGGCCATCTTGAGGTACGGGTTGAGTGGGAGGAGGAGGTCGAGGCGCCTGTCCTCGATTCTCTTGACGGTATTGTGGTGGCGGGGCGTTACGGTTCTATTTTTGGGGGCAATCTCGTGCTTGGTGATTCCTTGCTCCGCAGTTGAAGCATCCTCCTTCGAGGACATGACAATCGTTGGCATGGTGACCGAAGTTGTTGCACTTGGTGCACCGAGGTAGTGGGTTCTGCCCTTTGTAGCCACCGTTATTTGGACGCTTTGAAGCGTGATTGTTGCCTCCCGTATAGCTAGGACGTTTGTGATTGGAGTGGCGCACAACGTCGTCAGTACCGGAAGGATATAGGTTCTCAAGGCGGAGCGCGTGATTCAGAGCCTCGCCCATGGTCTTGTACTCCGGGACCCCGACATGCACACCGATAGAGGGTCGCAGACCCACTTCGAACCGTCGTACATGACACTCTTCAGTAGGCAGAAACTGGCCAGCAAATTTAGACAACTTGTTGAATTCTGCGGCGTACTGTTCCACTGTCCGGCTCCCTTGCTTCAACTGCATGAATTTATTCTCCTTCGCTTGACGAATGGTTGACGGAAGGTACTGGACTTCGAAAGCTTTGCGGAACGTGGCCCAAGAGATCGGCACGGTGTTGTTGTCCGGTCGGATCGCTCGCTTGCGCACGGTCCACCAGTCGTGCGCGTTCAACCGAAGTTGAAGTTGTGCGCAGGCGACTTGCTTGGATTCTTTAATGCCGAGCAGCTCGAAGTGATCTTCCAGCTCTTCCAACCCGTCGATCGCTATGGAGGGACCCTCGGTACCGCTGAAGGAAGTGCGGCACGCTTTCTTGAATTCTGACACTTCAAAGTTGTACTTTTTTGGTGCCGTTGGTTGACGCTCGGGATCCTCCGTGTCGACATCAATGGGTTGGATCGCCGGCTCGGTGACGGTAGGCGTAGTCGTAGAATTCCCGTTGGCCGCCATTGTCTGGACGATCTGCTACAGGGTATCTAGCTACTTTTGCTGAAGTTTGGCATGTGCATCAAAGCGAGCTTCGAACTGGGCCTGTCATTCCTCTACTTGTTGATGTCGGTTCTTGGACTGGTTTCGCTGCGCCTCCATCATGCGCAGCATCCTTTCGATGGTATCGTTAGAAGGTCCGGCCCGCCGACGATACGAACTACTAGAGCTGCTTGAAGCGCTCTGTTCTTGCTCGGCCGTGGGTTCCGTCACTTCTGCGATACGAAGGCAAACGCATCAGTCATAAAATATTACGGACTCATTGTATGGAACAACTTATCTCATCGATGCGAGGTCAAAGGATGTAAAGCCGTGCTCTGATACCATTATGTCACGCCCCGATTCCGTAGAATCGATAGTCGTCCCCCGGGCGTGATGCCGTGCGAACCTAAGTTGCGATCGCACAAGGCATAGTCATAAGGTTATCCGAAACACAACATCAAATTAGAGTACGCAGAGAAATTGAATGACACATTTGAAATAGAAATAGACTTTTTCATTGATGATAATAAAACTTTACATAGACTCCTTTACAATCATTGCCGCGCGGGCTACAACATGACTCGACTTACAAAATGAACGCCGATGAGATAGTCGTTCCATACATTACATCCCCTTTTTACAAGCAAAATATAATATCTTTCCACCTGCTATCGAGGCGAGTCGAGCCGCCATCTTCTTTTGGACTGAGTACGGGTCTTCTTCAAAAGGAATCTATAAAACAAGCCTTTACACGCGGACGAGGCTTCAAAGGGTTCACTTCGCCTTGAGCTTTCAAGTGGCACGCCCTTCGTAGTTCGGGGTACCTGCGTGGAGAGCGAGGATCAGTACATTATACTTTGTACTGGTGCGTGGCTATTTAAGTTCCAAGCTCTCATTTGGTTGAAGAGTTTAATTGGCTTAAAGTATGAATATTTCTAACCATCCTAATGAATTGCAAACAAGTAATGACAAGCATAGTGAAATTTACGTTAAAACTTACCGACGGCGGCCCGCGCCGTGCCTTATGAAACTTACCATGTTCTTTCCTGTCAATTGTTATCATTTCCATACCAAGTGTAATTATTTCGTGTGTTGGTCACTGACATCACAAGCCATCCTGGACTATAGCTTTGTTAGCCGGGGCCCTTGCAGCGCAAGTAGCGAGCCCCGCTGCAAGTCCCCGCTTAACCCGTGCTATCATCCAGCACAGCTGTACCGTGTTTCCTCCTAGGCCGAGTCGGTCCCGTGGCCCCGGGTAGTCGCTCGAGGAAACTCTCTCCTTGTCGACAAGTTGTCCAATGACCGAGTTAAGACAACATTTAGTTAATAAGGCCTAGCCTACTTTCTCTTTGAAACTTGATTATTTTACCGTGTCCGTGCCTTTGCTTTCATTCTTTCATCCGCACAACACTATCGATTTACTTAAGAAGGGGGTCGAGAAGAGAAGGGTCAGCCACTCACCTTAAGTTTACTTCGGCAAGAGAACTTGTTGGTTGCGCTAGACGTCGCCTACGCGATTACCTGAAATCGCACAAGCAACCGATTAGAACACTACATTATTTAAGGAGTTCGATAGGAAATGCGAGTTCGAAATGCAAGCCATAAAAACCATCGAAAACATTCACGAAAACGCATTCAGAAAACAAAGCCAAAACCAACGCAAGCGGCATGAAAAGCAGAGCAACGGGAGGTCTCTCCCGACTCAGCCGCAGAGTCAATCCTCGAGGCGCAGCCCGCTGAATATGGGACTTGGTTTCGAAGAAGACATTCCATAACGAGGAATGGATCTTAATTCAACCGTTCCCGTTCGATCGACTCGGTCGATCCCGACCTATCGGTCCCGACCGAATCGATAGCGACAGTGTTTCTTTCTTGCGCACCCCGTGGACAGAGTACGGGGAACGATGTAGGGACGGGGCACTACACATGAGGCTGCTGATCAGGAAGGGGGGCGGCTGGTACTAGTAGGCCACATATGCCCTCCAAGAGGAATGACTTGTGGATACAGGCTGTTGGGAGAGGAAAGGGCGGTAACGTGTACGGTACCGGGTCGTTAGTATTGCAACCGTCGTTACTCGAGAGCTCTTCCACCTGCACAGTCTACTGCCGATCCTGCTGCTCATTCTACAAGCTTTCTTACTATGGAGCAGATGACTACCATGATGTTCGATTTTCAGAGACAACTGAAACATGTTATGGAGATGGTGTCTTCTACTAGTGCTCGTGATGGTACCACTGCTCCTTCCGGTACTCCGACTGTTCCTCCTCCTCCTGCTCCTCCTTCCTTTACTCCGGCTATTATACCATCCGTTGCTACTCTGGCTACGTCTCCATCTATTGCTCCTCCAGCTACATCTCCATCGGTTGCTCCTACTACTACTTCTGTTCCAGCTCCTGTTTTTACGATGAGCCAGCAACAAGCATTAGTTACGTTCATGACACAATTTATGGGAAGCATGCAACCACCGTCAACTTGACTTTTGTGCTTTTGTATCACTGCCGTGTCATACTCTTTTGTGCTTGTATAGTTTATCGTTTTTTGTATGGATGATGTATGGTCGAATGTTGGATATGAATGGACATGACTATATATGATATCTAAGCTTTTTGTTTGTGTACTTTGTGTATGTTATTAATTTTGTTTACATCATTGGTAATGATTGTGGTGTGAAAAGTTGATTTCACTTTATTTTGTGTGCTGGTGACTTATTTATATTACTCTTAAAGGATGTGTATAGCATTACTCTTACAAAACAGGGGAAAAAAAAGTAATTCATCACTCCATAGCGACTAACTGGCGACAAAACAGCGACTATAAACTGGGGACAAAAAGGAAGGCGACTAACTGGCGACCCACCAGCGACAAACCAGCGACAAACCTGCGACTATCTGGCGACTAACCAGAGACAGCTATCTGCTGCTAAGAGGCCATAATTCACAGGATTACTCGCTAAGGAGTCGCCAGTTAGTCGCAGCTTTGGCGACCACCTATTTGGTCGTAAGTTAGTCGCTAAACACAGTCGCTGATTTAGTCGCTAGTTAGTCGCTACAGCGACTAACCAGCGACTGAATTTTGGCAGCGACGATACCTTTACCGACGAAACGTTTTTAGTCGCCGGTTAGTCGCTATTTGACTTTACCGACTGAAAGTTCTTTTTTAGCGACTAAAAAGTCAGTCGCTATTTCGCAATTTTTTTGTAGTGCTATTAATGTTAATGTTAATACTAATTTTAATTTAATGTTAATGTTAATATTAATTTTAATTTTAACATTAAATTAATGTTAATGTTAATATTAATATTCATGTTCATGTAAATTTGATATTAATATTAATTTTAATGTTAATGTTAATGTTAATGCTAATTTTAATTTATTGTTAATATTAATTTTAATGTTAAAGTTAATATTAATGTTAATGTTAATTTTAATATTAATATTCATGTTAATTTGATATTAATATTAATTTTAATGTTTAATTTTGTCACGTCAGTTGTCATGTCATCAGTCCTATCATGTACCACATAACGGAAGATAATCACCTAAATTTTTTGGAAGCCAAATAACATTTTTTTATATCATATTTATAAGCAGATTAAATTAGTGGTTCTTATGTTAGTGTGTAACCACTTTGATAGACATTGTGCATGTCTATATAGAAATATTGTAGGTTAATTAACATACAATTTTGGATTGTGATCATCACAATATTCGTCATATTGCATTGTGATGCCTTTAACTTCTAAAAGAGCTCAATAACAAATAAAAATAGAAATATTATCCAATTCATGGTCTAGCACTACTCCAAATAATAATAATTAATTTAATTGTTACTAAAATAAATAAATAAATGGTAGAGTAACTATTACAATTCATGGCATGCATGTCTTGTGTCTTCCATAGTGATGTGCCTCTATAGACAACTCACATGTGATGTTTGAAAGGTTAAGACTAAGCTAATAAAAATTAACTTATAAATTAAAGTTCACTTTGAAAGAAAGAGATATTTAGGCGATATGAAATTGTATTCATTCATACATCATATATACACAACATCTGGAGGTTCTCCACCAAGTCAGGAGACCAATAAGGAATGACAACTAATACAATTACAATTACAATTGAATGATAATTGATACAGCATATTCTAACAAATCAATTCCAATTATACCAAGACACACTATCAATATAATTGAATGTGAAGATACTTTCCAACAGTCCCCCTCAAGTTGGAGAGTGAATGTCAATAACTCCCAACTTGCACATGAGTTGTTTGAACTTTTCTTTGCCCAAAGCTTTTGTAAACACATCTGCTAACTGTTGTGAAGAAATCACATATCGAGTAACAACTTCACCTTGTAAAATTTTGTCCCGAATAAAATGACAATCCATTTCAATGTGCCTAGTTCTCTCATGAAACACCGGATTTTTTGCAATGTGTAAAGCAGCTTGATTATCACAATGCAAAGTAGCAGGACTTGAAATAGGCATATGCAACTCTGCTAATAAATAACGTAACCAAGTAAGCTCACAACATGTTCCTGCCATTGCTCTGTACTCAGCTTCCGCACTTGATAAAGAGACAGTCTTTTGTCTCTTGGTCCTCCATGAAATTAAGGAATTTCCAAGGAATACACAATAACCAGTGGTGGAACGGCGAGTGATAGGACAACCTGCCCAATCAGAGTCACAATATGCCCTCAAATTTAATGAATTATGGGAATAAAGGAGCAAGCCTTGACCAGGAGCTGATTTTAAATAACGGACAACTCGAAGAGAAGCATCCATGTGAGGTTGGCGTGGTTCATGCATAAACCGACTGAGAATGTGAACTGAATATGTGATGTCAGGTCTAGTGATAGTCAAGTAAATCAACCGACCAACTAGACGCCTATATGTACAAGGGTCTTTGAGCAATTCTCCTTTATTTGAAAGTTTGCATTCTTCCATGGGAAATTCCACCGGCTTGGCACCCAAGTATCCACTGTCTTTGATAATCTCCAAGGCATATTTGCGTTGAGATATATAAATTCCTTTCTTGGAACGGGCTATTTCAATGCCTAAGAAAAACTTCAAATCACCAAGGTCTTTAATACGGAAACGAGTATGAAGAAATTGCTTTAAAGCATTAATGGACTCAATGTTGTTTCCAGTGATCAAAATATCATCCACATAAATCAACAAGACAGTAAGAGATGTACCATCTTTTCGAATAAACAAGGAATAGTCGGCTTTGGATTGAGAAAAACCAGCAGCAAGAATGACCTCTATGAACTTAGAAAACCACTGTCGAGAGGCTTGTTTAAGGCCATACAATGACTTGTGAAGGCGACATACAATGTTCTCCCCCTGTCGCCGAAGACCAGGAGGAGGAGACATATATATTTCTTCGAATAAATCACCATTCAAGAAAGCATTATTGACATCGAATTGATGTAAAGACCAATTTAGACTCACAGCAATAGTAAGAAGGCAACGGACAGTTACCATTTTAGCGGTGGGAGAAAATATGTCATGATAATCAATGCCAGCAGTCTGTGTAAAGCCCCGAGCAACAAGACGAGCCTTATACCGCTCAACAGACCCATCAGCCTTGCGCTTGATTCGATACACCCATTTACAACTGATCGGGCGTTTACCAGGAGGTAAAGGAACTAGACTCCATGTCTGATTATCGGTAAGAGCTTGAAGCTCAGATTTCATAGCTTTCTGCCACTTAGGATCGGCTGCAGCAATGTCATAAGAAGTCGGTTCCTCATTCCGACTAACATTAGCAATATAACTGAGATGTGTAGGTGAATACCGATGATAAGATATGTAGTGACAAAGAGAATATTTCGTACCTGGTGTAGGTTGAGACAAGGCCAAGGACAATTGGTGTGGAGGCAGAATCACCTGCGAGCAAACATAGTCCTTGAGACGGACGTTGGCTTCTCGAGAGCGTTGAGAACGATGAAGAGGCTGATCGGGAACAGTAGGAAGAGGATCGGGAACAACATGCTCATCCAGTTGAACAGAAGGTTGGTGTTCAAGAGGATCCTCCGGTTGGATAGGTGGAGCAATATTTGGAAGAACTGATGGAGGCACATTAGCAGAAGATGGAAGTGAGTCATGAGTAGATGGTATTGGGTCGTTTAACACAGGTAAAGAAGATGATGGAGGCGCTGATGGTGTATTGGGTGAGTCGAAAGGATCATTGTCTGTGGATGAAGGAGAAAGATCGAAAAAAAGATCAGATACGATAGGAAGAGGAATGGGTTGGGTCGACGGTGGATTTTGGGCTGCTGGGTTGACCTTTTGTGAATGATAAAAAGTATCCTCAAGAAAAATCACATCCCGATTAGTAAACAATTTCTTGGTCTCAATAGCGTAAAGTTTGTAAGCCTTTTGTCCCATGGGATAACCAAGAAAAATACATTTGGTAGCACGAGGAGAAAATTTTGAAGATGGATTGACTATGGTTGCAAAAGCAATGCAACCAAAAACTCGCATACGAGAATAATCAGGAAGTTTATTATAAAGAATCTCAAAGGGTGTTCTCTTGTGAAGCAACAAACTGGGAAGGCGATTAATGGTATATACAGCAGTAAGAACACATTCTCCCCAGAAATTAATGGGTAGATGAGATTGAAAACGAAGAGCTCGAGCAGTTTCAAGGATGTGTCTATGTTTTCGCTCAACAACACCATTTTGTTGAGGTGTATATACACAAGAGTGTTGAAAAAGGACACCTTCTTCAAGGAAAAAATTTTGTAATGAAAGAAATTCGGCCCCATTGTCAGAACGAAGTTGTTGAACTTTTGTATTGAATTGAGTGTTAACATAATGGAAAAACTGACGGAGTAAATGTTGTGTCTCACTCTTATGACGCATTAAGAAAATCCATGTAAACCGGGAAAAATCGTCCACAATAGTCAAGAAATAAGAAGCACCAGAAAGAGAAGGGATTTTATAACGTCCCCAAATACCACAATGAATAAGGGAAAAACACTTCGATGTTGAAATTGAACTAGAAGGAAAAGGTTGACGAGTTTGTTTCGCCAATGGACAAATGCCACACTTATGAGTAGAATCAAATTTGAAATTAAGTAAATTATTTGCTAGAAATTGTAGACGAGCAGATGAAGGGTGACCCAAGCGGCGGTGCCAAAGATCGGAGGAGATAACCATATTGCAAGCAAAATGAGAAGGAGAAGTTGAAGCCAACGCCACAAGGTAATATAGATCACCACGTCGCTTACCCACACCAATCATCGTCCTCGTAACCAAGTCCTGAAAAATACACCAAGATGGAAAAAAAAGTCACTGAACAATGTAGATCATCAAGTGTCTTTCCAACAGACATAAGATTAACTCTAAAACTTGGCACACAGAGGACATTATTCAATTGAAAAGAATCATTAAATTGAATTGAGCCAGTCATAGAAATTCTAGCCATGTCTCCACTAGGTAAAGAAACCGGTGCCAAAGAAGGATGCTTATTAATATTCATCAGTGATGTAGGAAAAGAAGTGATATGATGAGTTGCTCCACTATCAATTATCCAACGATTGGGGGCAACCGATAACAAACCTGAAGCATATTCAGAGACTGAGGCAGCAGCGGCATTAGCCTGTGTAGTGACAGGCTTGGGAGTCAAGACATTGAATATCTGATCATATTGGTCCTCAGTTAAATTTGGCAGAGAAGCCTGAAGTTCCTGAAAAGTGGGATTAAAATCCACTTGATTTGCAGAAGGGTTACCGGATGCCGAGTTTGAGGAATGTTTTTCATTGCCTTGACGTTGGTGTCGTGCCTTCTCTTTATTCTTGGGATGGCCAGGAGGATATCCAATCAACTTGTAGCAGTTTGCCTTCCTGTGGTACATATCACCACAATAAGTGCACTGGAAGGGATCCTTGTTGCGTGAATTGTTGAATTGATTCCCATCAACTTGATTATTTTGTCGACCCCTAGGCACATTACCACGCACAATCATGGCTGCTGTGTTTGATGGCATGGTGATAGCAGATCCCAACTCTCGTTGTTTTTCTTCTTGCACAACGGAAGCATATGCTTGACGAGTAGAGGGTAAAGGATTCATTAGTAAAATTTGACCTCTCATACCTGAGTATGACTCGTTGAGTCCCACGAGAAACTGCATAAGCTTGGTACGATCATTCTCCGCACCACAAGTACATGTTACTGAATTAAAAGATGCAAGCTCGTCCCATAGGCCCTTCAATTTTGTGTAATATGCCGCAACAGACATCTGACCTTGCTCAATCTTGTAGATGTCCCGCTGAACCTGGAATATGCGAGAAGCATTGCCCAAAGAAAACCTTTCACGAAGGTCTTCCCAGATAGCATGAGGAGTGTTGCACGAAAGGACAGAATCAGCTAGCTCGGGTTCAAGGGAATTTAGGATCCATGACAGCACCATGTCATTGCAACGCTGCCAAAGAGCATGCTCATCAGGATTCAAAGCCTCATTGGGCTCCTTGATTCTTCCAGTGATGAAGCTTGTCTTGTTCTTGGCACTCAGAGAAATTTTCATAGCACGACACCAAGAGTTGTAGTTGTTGCCGTTTAAATGTTTTGAAACAAGGAGCAGACCAGGATGATCTGAATGATGGAGGAATAAAGGATTAGTTGGATCAATAGAGAATGAGCCACCAGAATTTGAAGTCTCAACACCGTTTTCAGACATGATGTTGATGAAAAAAAAAGATCAAGACAAGAGAAAAAAATGCAACAGATGCGTTAAGGAAAAGAAGACAGGATTAGGATGTATCCTGCTCTGATACCATGAAAGAAAGAGATATTTAGGCGATATGAAATTGTATTCATTCATACATCATATATACACAGCATCTGGAGGTTCTCCACCAAGTCAGGAGACCAATAAGGAATGACAACTAATACAATTACAATTACAATTGAATGCTAATTGATACAACATATTCTAACAAATCAATTTCAATTATACCAAGACATACTATCAATATAATTGAATGTGAAGATACTTTCCAACACACTTAGAGCATCTCCAACCCTATTGTCTTGTTTTGTGTTGTGAATCCTATATGGCATGAGGTACAAGACAATATCTTTTCTATGTGGCAAGATGATATTCACACAAGACAATGAGATAAAAATGTGTTCTCCAATGCAAAAGTTTGAGAAAGACAATAAAATTATTTTTTTTTAACTTCCAAGACAACTTTTTCACTTCTTCTTCTTTTTATATATATTTTTATTCATAATTGATGATGTGGACATAAAGTCATTGTGAAGTGCATTGTCTAGATCTAGACAACCAACTTCACATTCTCTTTGCCATGTCATTGCTATGTCAACTTCACAATTTATTTCACATTTGTGTTGGAGAAGTACTTTTGAAAAAAAATGTTTGTCATTCTTATGTGGCAACCATTTTTTTCAAACTCACAATAGGGTTGGAGATGCTCTTATATCGGAGTGCAATGGGTGTGGCCTTGAGATGGGTGTTGTACACCTCTCTTTGGTAGGTGATCAATCAGCATAATATAATGCGGCTGTTTTGACTCTGAAATTTTTTTGAAGTGTCATTTTTTTCGATTTGACAAATGTCAAGAAAAGATTCGAACCTGCGTCTTTCTGGAGCTCCGTTGCTACCACTAGGCCGTAAGCACACGGACAAAATCCCTACCAGAACTCACGAGTTCTTATCAAAACCGTTGGATTAGATGGTCGTAATATGATTTCTTAAATAGGAAGTCCTCAAATAAGAATCCGATTACACCTAAAATAGTCCATCAATATCATATTTTAGATCATAATAGGATTTACTAAAATAAGAATCATATTATATCTAAAATAGCAAAATACCAATTATGGACATCCAAATTTAATCAAATCAAATATTTAATTAGATTTGGATTCCACAAATATGCTGCTACTAAATTCAGACTTGACTCTAACAATCTCTTCTTCCAGTCTGATGAGAGGGTGTTGACCCTATGGTCCTCAACGGACTCTGATTGGTTGGAATTCATTGAATCCAATTCCGAGCAAAATCCCTACAAAAATTCATGAGTTCTTATCAAAACCGTTGAATTAATTACATGGATCACATCCATTGATTTTTTTTTCTAAGGATCTAAATAAAGAAAATACAAGAACCTAAACAGAAAAGAACGTTCATGTGTCATTTTTCTATTACAAGTCCTTATTTTAAGTTCTTATTTGACATTTTGTAGTTGAACTGCCGTTCGGAATTGTAAAATTATTGTTTCATGAGATGCAACAATAAATTACTAAACCATATAAGATCAGTGGCAGATCTCAGAAGTTCATATAAAAGATCACAACATTGTTACAAACATCCAAACATCTAGGTGGCGTTTTGATGAAGATTTAATATTTATAGGAACGAAAATGCTATTTGGCTTGCTCTGGTCCGTGCACCTGTTGTGCATTCGCGATGGAGCAAGCCAAAGGCTGCCGCCCACAACCCCCATCCTCCTCCGCCTGCGCATCCTCCCTCCTCCCTCCTCCGGCTCTGTCGTCTCCTCCTACTACTACGACGACGACACCCTATTGCTCTACCTTCCTCCGCGGTCGGCGTCGCCACTGTTAGCTCCTTCACCTCCGCTGATCCCTCCTCCTATTGCTCTGCCCTCCCCCCACTCCGACCGCTCCGCTCTCGCTCCGTCGCATGTTTGGCTTTCTCCGTCGCACGTGCACATCGAGTGCAAGGCGTAACATATCTACTTTCCCACAGTCGTGAAAAACTGAGCCCCCATATTCTCTCACGATTTTCGATCAAGACGTAACATGTAACATGTAAGGAATCCAAAATCTATTTCCAGGCCTCCTAAACTTAAAGCAAAGACAATCATAACTTTCCTTTTATAGTGAACCAACTTCATCACAATATGAAGATCCATATTTATTTGTATATTTGGACATACTTATTGAGAAAATCAAATACAAAACCTAATGTCTTTAAGAAGCTACTCATATCTATAAATCTCTTCCATGAGATCTAGATCTTTTACACATGCGTACGCATGTTCCAACCAATGGATGGTAGGGGATATCATGTGGACATTGCCAAAGCTAAGCATGTCACATAGATTAAGTAACTTAGTCAACTACATTATACATAGTATAAACCATGACATATCCATCATTTCATATTTTTATTGCCTATTTGCCTCGTAAAATATTTGTTTACATTGAAGTCTCTAATGTTCATATTGTTAGCTGTAGCTTTGTTTTGAAACAAAAGCTCAACTCCACTATACTTATATAGCCCCACATCGACTAATAGTATAGCCTTCGCTGTACATATATTCCTTTCTTCCACTTTGCTTCTTTGAAGATTAGTGTGGGAGCCCCATGGGCCACACGCACGCGCCGCCGCCGCCGCCGCCGTCCGGCCCGGTTCGGCGCGTAACGGGTGCGGGTACGTGCCCACACCTGCAGACGCCGAATGTCGATTCGATTTCCTCTTCGGATTCGGGCCGAGACCCTAAAATTTTTTTGCTGGTTTCAATAATTTCTAACCATTACAAACTCAATAAAATCCGTAACGTTCACTATTCAAATCCCATCCAGATACATTGAACCACATGGTTCAAAATTGTTTATTCAGTAACGTCAAATTAAATGTCCTTTAATTTTGTCTATTGGCCTTAAACCCAAATGCCTATATATTGAGCCCCTCTCCTTCTTCTCAAACACAGAAATTATTTTCCTCTCTGAAATTCTCGTCCTCTTAAGATCGCTGCTATTCTTTGTTGTTGCTTTGGACGGAGCTAAGTCGGGGTCATTCTCTTGACGTCGTGTGCGGCAACGAGATTCCGGTGGAGCAAAAATTTTACCACCAGGGGCGTTCAAATTCAGTCTGCACATAAACCTGAGCTAACTCTTAGGACAGTGCTACGTGCACGACTTTTCCGGAGGCCGATAACAATTTAATAATTTTATTTTATTGCAGATTTAAAAACGGAGTATTCAGAAGAAAACCCAACACATATGTTGGTTGGTATGGTATAGTTGCGTGAACATACTTCATCACATGAGTTTTCGGCTTCTTCATTAAATTTGAGTCGCACCCCACTTGATTTACCCTTATTTAAGGTGCACCCCACCACTTTACCATAATGCAAGGCACCCCCCACTTACTTTACCATAATGCAAGGTACCTCCCACTTTTGACGGTTTCTGTCAGTAATTGACGGTCAAAGGGTTTGACTATTTTTTTGGACCAAAATACCCCCGTCTTCCTAAGCCCTCCCATTCCTAAGCCGATTCCCCACCCTCCGCCACCACCGGCCCCTCCCCGACCGCCGCCGCCCCCTCCCCCGACCGCCGCTGCCCCCATCACCACTACCACCATCACCAACAGCACCACCACTATCACTAACACCCCCCTACCCAACCTCGCCGCCCCCTCTCCTCGACCGCCGCCTCCCCCTACCCCCCACCACCGCTGCCGCCGCCCCTCCCCCTCTCCCCGACCTCGCCCCCCTCTCCCCGACCGCCGCCCCCCCTCCCCGACTGTTGTTGCTGCTGTTGTTGGCGGTCGAGGAGGGGGGGCGGCGGTTGGGGGGGGGGGGGGGGCGAGGTCGGGGAGGGGGGGAGGGGGCGGCGGCGGCGGTGGTGGGGGGTAGGGGGGTCGACGGCGGTCGAGGAGGGGGGGCGGCCAGGTCGGGTAGGGGGGACGGCCAGGTCGGGTAGGGGGGGTGTTGGTGATGGTGGTGGTGTTGTTAGTGATGGTGGTGGTGGTGATGGGGGCTGCGGCGGTCGGAGGAGGGGGCGGCGGCGGTCGGGGAGAGGGGGGTGGCAGCCGCGAGGTCGGGCGGGGGCGTCGGCGAGGTCGGGGGTGCAGTGGCGAGAGACACGGGGAAGAAGACAACACGGGAGTATTTTTGTCCAAAAAATTAAGTCAACCAAGTTGACCGTCCAATATGGACGGAATCCGTCAAAAGTGGGAGGTGCCTTGCATTATGGTAAAGTAAGTGGAGGGTGCCTTTCATTATGGTAAAGTGGTGTGGTGCACCTTAAATAAGGGTAAATCAAGTGGGATGCAACTCAAAATTTTTCTTTTTTATTTTGTCACATGAGCTCCACATGGCATGTCCATGGGATCTCTCTCATTCACGTCCCTAATATTCATTCAACAAATTATTAGGAAAGTTTCTTTTAATAACTTTTATTATGAAATATTGTTAATCATGCATGCCTTCGACAAGAAGTAAACCTATATATCCAAAAAAATATGTATATCTGTCAACAGTCTTATATTTTGTAGCATACAATTTATGCTTGTAGCTATGTTGTTAAAAATTTGGCACTAACAGATAAGATTGACACATATCCAGACAATAGTTAAGAAGAAATTTTGTCAAATATTTTTACAGATTTTATCATCTTCATAGCCGACACCATTCTAATGAGTAACAATTTGACTAGCTCTCTTTTCCATCCAAGGTTAACTTGTCCATTCGTTTAGAGACTAAAATAGCAGCTTCACAATTGTTGGCCCATGAGCTGTTGGAATTATAGACCAAAAACACAAATCATACACCTAAGGGTGAGTATTCGGTTTATTCGGTTCCAACCGAACCGAATAACCGAAAATCGAATTGGACCGAAACCGAATAAGCAAAATCGAAATCGAACCGAATTGGTTAATAACCGAACCGATTCGAACCGAATTAAATCGGTTCGATTTTCGGTTTATTCAGTTTTTAGGTTTTTTTTGTTAATTATAGGTATGTATTAATTATAGGTATGTATTAATTATTGGTAAATATATATATATATTTAGTATATACCTATAATTAATATATGTATATATATATATATATATATATATATATATATATATATATATATATATATATATAAACTAAATTTTCTTATTCGGTTTTCGGTTTTGGACCGAAACCGAAATCCAAAACCGAAACCGAAACCGAATAAGAAAATTTAGTATTTTCAAAACCGAAATCGAACCGATTTTTTTCAAAACCGAACCGAATCTCTTATTCGGTTCGGTTCGGTTTTCGGATCAAAACCGAATAATGCTCACCCCTACATACACCTGCTAAGTGAGACCAACAAAAACAAACATGTATATATTGTGGCTATGACCACCTCAACAAGTTTTAGTTTTTATATAATAAAAAGAATACAATACAATATTCATGTTTACTCTCTTGCTCTAAGAGTCGACCACTTACACTTTCCAAGAAAAAGATATAAGATACATTGCGGCCATAAAATAGAAAATCTTGCCCCTACAAAGTACTCTCTATTTTTTGCAAAAAAAAGAGAGAGGCAGATTAACAAGAAAAACTTTGTATGAATGTAGACAAATTATGTTTAAAACTCGAAACATAAGTTATGTCAACAAACATAAAATACATATCTAACAATAATAATATATATTGAAAAATGATAAATAAAATATTAAGTACAGAAGAATTGTTGCAGCTAATTCTTCGAATTAATACATGATAATTGCGACTACCTAAGTTCATTGTACTAATAGCTTAAAATAGACATTTTCTCAATATGTAAGTATACTAGATACAATTATCTAGTGTAACACCCAGTTTTCTAAAATGAGGGTAATTTTAAAATTTTGAAATTATAATTATTATTTATTGATATTTATTTCATATTATGATTTTTGGTAATTTTTAATTAATTTTAAACTATTTAAAATTATGACTTGTGATTTTGGTGTCTAGCTGGTGTAACCATGGAGATAGCTTGACCTAGAGCCTAGCCATGAGATTAGGGTGTTTCATTTATCATTTTAGCCTAGAGGGTATTTTTGTCACTTTTGAAATTATTAGAATTTAATATATTTTATTAGGAATTTAAATGATTTATTGTGAATGGTTTGATTTAAATATTATTTTTAACTAATTTTCATGTGGTCTAGATTAGCCTAACCTAGATTAGTCCTAGTTAGTCATGGTTAGACTAAGTTAGATTGAGATTGGTCATGGTTAGTCATGGCTAGTCATGATTTGTGATTGATTAGTTATTAGTCATATTGATTAGTTAAGACTAGTGATAAGCTACCTAGGTTTCATCTAGCCATTGAATTGTCTAGAATGATGGAGAACCCTTAGATCAACCCTAGCCCTAGATTTTAGGGCAGCCATCTTGGGATTTCCCCTATTTAATCCCTCCCAAATCTTTGCCTCCTTGTTCATTCTCTCTCTCCTCAAGAACAAGGTGAGCTCAACTTCCTTTTTCCATAACTTTTCCATTCCTCATCCTTTTTCAACCAAACTTCTTGCATTGTGACCTAACCACCACCCTCTTGCTGTCCATGGAGGTAGAGTACTGATTTGGGGATCATATTGTGCTCGAGCTACAGTAACATGGACTGCACTTTGACAGTTTTTGGAGCTTGAGACAACCATTGGTAAATCCCTCTTCCCCATTTAAACTGCTGATTTATCATCATGAATACATAGTCCTAGGTCCCCTCTAGCCTCAGGTAGGAGCTGACCCCAACTTGTGTCGGGTACGTGTCCGTATCAGACACGTATCGATAGGATTACCTAGGTGTTCGACCTAATGCCTCAATAGGTTTTCCTTTACTATTTTCTGATTGTGTTTGAATAGATAATTGAGTTTTTGTGTCGCTTACACGATACTTATGTTCTGAACATGTCTCGTGTCGTGTCAGGGTCGTACTGGACCCGTGGATACGCCCCCGCGCGCACTCGGTTGGTTCCCCTGCTACTCGGGTGCCACAGTTCACTGTACACGCCACGAGGATGCGGGAAACTCGACACATGGGTCAGGGCTGACACTGACACGAGGCTCGCAAAGTTTTGTGAGTCCTCGTGTCGTGTCGGACACGCTATTGAGAGTGCACTGGTCGTGCACTGTGCTATGTTCAGTCCAGTCTTTTGTTTCAGTGTTTATTCCCAGTTTAAATGGATTAATTCATGATTTAATTGCTAATTTAGATCCTAGACGTGTTTGTTAATATATATTAGTTTAATTTTGTATATGAGATTGGGTTGTTTGCCATGAGATGGGATTTGGACTCGGGTGGACTGATACCATCGATACACGATTTACATTCATGTTTCTTATGTTCATTCCTATTTCCTCTGATTTTAAGCTGATGTATTATGGGTCTAAATAATCCTACAAGTTATTTAATTCATGATTAGTTCAATGTTTTATTTAGGTTTGGCTTTTTGATGTGAATGGGATTTTGGACTTTAAGTTTGGAGCTCGAATGTAATTAGCTGATACATTGATTTTGATTGGTTTTTCAGTTCCATTTAGAAGAATGAATGTTGATTTCAATACTAATTTTCCTATGTAAATTGTATAGTAGAATTCACATTGATTCGTTTCCTTTAAAGTTGAATTGAATGGTATTAGTTCCTAGTGAACTGTCATGCCTAACACTCACAGTTTCATATGAAAACTGTCATTCAAAACAGGTTCTCTTTTGTATGAGTTGGTTTCAGAATTTAAAATCTAGGAATGTTGGTTAGTTGGTTTGATATTGGGGATTTGATTTCATGCTTAGAGGATTACTTTCACATGTTCAGTCCTCTCATTTTGGTTCAGTCAAAAACCTGAGAGCATATATGGAATGTCCTGAGTCACCCTTTCCATTTTTTTTCCTGAGACACTGTCCTGCATGTTACACATACACTCAGCCACATTTTCAAGTTCTGAAATGTACTGACACATTACACAATCACATTGTATGACACGTACAGTACTAGTATTTCCTTTACCAACCTTTGGGTTTACATTTTAGCTAGATTTCAATGCTCATTTCTCAATATCCCCAAGTTTCTGAAACCTATAATATCAGTCTCATTTCTTCACTGTTTTCCAGTTTTTAATATGAATTTTGACATCGAATTTGATTTAGTTTTAACTGTTAATTGTATAGTTTTAAACCCTAATGTGGAACACCTACATGATTGCTAATTGTGTGTTGAATTTGGGATGAATTGGTTATGCCTAGAGCTCAAAATCTGGGAATTTGGGAAGTGGACTGAAAACTGATTTTAAGTTTCTGTTTTGAACTGGGATTTGTTGAATTGGTTTCCCTCCTTTCCCTTCACTGCATGACCTGAGAAAGTGTTAGGTTACTGTTTGGATATATTCCTACTGATTCGATCAGTACATGTTATAATCCATGTTAACTAAGATAAATTCAATTGTAGGCTTTTGGTTGGGGAAGAAGTTCAAATGTCATTGAATTTGGACAGTGACTGATACACTGTTTTGTTTTTTTAACCTGTGATATGTTCCCTGTTTAAACCAAATTCCTGATACTTTTAATTAATATCTGAGCATTGATTTCCAGTTCCTAGAAAACTTGGGAGTCTCTCCATTGAACTTTCATTGGTTGGAGAACTGTCAAGTTCTCCTATCACTGGGAACTGATTTCCTTCTCTTGGCACAGGAACACAAATGCACACCACTGTTTTCTTCTATTACCATTCACTAAATTTCTAGGATACATGGATACACTATTAATTTAACATCTGAGAATTGTGTAAGACTAAACTGAATGCAAGTAGTGTTGAACTGAAATCTAGAAGACTTGAGAATGTTAGGATGTATTTGACTGAAACCTGGAATTGGTTTTATGGTTGAAAGCTGAGTTTTCAATGTGAATCATTTTCCTTAAAACTGAGTTTGTTTTGATGTTGAAAACTGAGATTGAACTTTGGGTGTTTCCCATGAACCTGGGTTCGAATTTTGTGAAGACTGAACCTGTTTTCAGTTTGCTTATCTGTTTTCTTCACTGTTTTTCCCTTGCTGATTTCCTTGGCTGTGCACACACACACACACTAGCCAATATTTTGTTCCAGATTTCAGTTTTATTTAACTATCACACTTGCCTCTCTTTAATACACACACTATTACACTTTGGCACACACAGCTTTTCTATACACACACTCTTACATGTTTCACTCACCCACATAGGTTTTATACAGACACACACACTCTTGTCTTCCCTCTCTATGTGTCCTATTTTTCTATGTGATTATATGCTAATAGATAATATATATATAGGTAATGTGTGTATATATATATATATATATGGTAGTTGAGTATATTTGGGTATCTATTATTGATACCTACATGGGGTATATGGATTACCCAAGTATATATATATATATATATATATATATATATATATATATATATATATATATATATATATATATATATATATATATATATATATATATATATATATATATATATATATATATATATATATATATATATATATATATATATATAATATATATATATATATATATATATATATATATATATATATATATATATATATATATATATATATATATATATATATATATAATATATATATATATATATATATATATATATATATATATATATATGTCATATACATATATACAACTTGTATATTTATTATATATAGGTAATATATATACATGTGTTAAGATATAGCGCCTGGTGTTGAATTCTCTCTTTATGTACACATCTATGTTCACACACACACATAGCTTTACATGCTAGCTTTCCTTCTCTTATGTATAATGTTGAATATGCATGAATAGGATGTGCTTTGATATGTGCTTGTGTTTGGCTTGTATAGCCTTGTGATTGGTGTGTGACTGCTAGATTAGACTTGGTTAGGCCTAGTGAGACTTGTTAGAATTGTTTGGGCTAGGACTTGACCTAGTTGACCTAGCCTTGACTAGTATAGTTGACTGGAGTTGACCAAGGGTTGACTTTAGTCTAGTTTGACCTAGACAGCATGCAGATGCATTGTAGATTTCATTTATCATCCCCTTTATACATCTTGACTTGTGTTGCTCTAAATAGGAGTCAGGTATCCCATCTTGGACAGTACATTTACTTCAGACATTCAGATACGAGGCGAGTACATTCTCTAACCGTTTCATACTTGTATGGATTTATATTCTTGCTCTAGATTACTGTACTTGATGCTGACACGACTGTTATCACGGATTGGTACTATATGGATCTCCTTTTGGGATGTTATCCCCTTGTATTCACTAGATACATATTGTGTTGTGCGTTTCACTTCCATATTGTATTTATTGAATACCCATATCCTTGTATACTCATTGTGCATATTGTACTCTCATTATCACTGTTTGCCATTGATTGTAAAAGAACAGAACAATTATCGGAGGACTGAACTTAGACTCACAATACAAACTCGCTCGTACAAAGAAAGCCTAGGGACGAAAACCTAGGTACAGCAGACTAAGTACGATTGTTTATTTTTGATTCTGGGGGGTGACGATAGAGGCTCGGGAAAGCGACGGCCGCTCTGCCTTACTCCTTGGACGATCAGTATGCAGCCTTGGCTCGGGGAAGATCTGCTTGGCGTTGACGAAGAAACGCTCTTCTTGCTCTCCTCGGATTGCTCTTCTGGCTTCTCTCTCTCTCTGTGATTATCAAGGGGGAGCTCTCTCTGTGTAGATCTCTCCCTTCTTATTTCTTTTGGTGCCGACCTCTCTCTCTCTTCTCTCCTCTCTTTTTTCTTTTTCAAGGGAATGATGCTGGTTATTTACAAGAGTGGGGGGAGGTGATCATTAGGGTTTGCTAATGATTATCTGTTTGGAATGTCGGCGCTCCTTCATTCTATCTGAACCCTTGATCCTGATTATAGTGAATCTCGACCATTAGTGCGGATAGCATCGTATCTCTTGAGCAATTAATGCTAGCTGCTTTAAATCCTCGTGATTGATTATGCTAATGTCTGATTGCTCGCCATGTGTCCCATTAGCTTGATGATAAATGATATGCCCTGATCTCAGTAATTATGACGATGATGTCAAATATATTTGTTGAGATTCGGTTAAATCTCTTATTGATCTCATGCCACGTGTCTTAATTGTGAGTCCTGTCAGAGCCGCATAGGATTGACTATCCTCGAACCGCAGAGAGATACTCTTCCTGAGCCGCATGAGATAATGCCTCATCGAGCCGCAGGGGACGAACCTTCCGTGAGCCGCATATGCATAGCCTTTGCGAGCCGCATGAGCTAGCATTGTATTGAGTCGCAGGGATTGAACTCTCGGTGGGCCGCATATGGCTAATTTCTGCTAACCATATAGAGTGACTTCTTCGTGAGCCGCATGGAGCTGTTTCCCATTTAAGCCGCATGAGAGTTGCCACGTGGCAACCTAGGATTTCTGACGGTTCGGGTCAGAGATCTTCTTCCTTTCCCGAAAAGTCTGTCATTATGGCAGAGTCATTATGACACTTTATGTCAGAGCAGTCACAGTCGCCAAGTCATGTCAGAGCATTAAATGAGGCCATCCTCCCAAACGACCAGCTGTAGGGAAGGATCACACATGGCATCCATCGAGCCGCATGTGCCTTGGTGAACCGCATACGCTCCCGAGCCGCATGCGATTTGAGAGTCTTCTTTGAACCGCATAGGGCCGCTCCTGTGTGAGCCGCATAAGCTTCCTACTCCGAGCCGCATGGATCATTATTCTAATATTTTCCATGCTTCTACAGGACCCCCTTCAAAGTTTTCAATTTGTAAAAATTAGAATACTTTGAACAAGAAGCATGGCCCCGTTCATGCCGTATAAGATTTTTCTGTCTGCCTGAGCTTCCTAGCCGCATAAGTGCCTTAGCCGCATAAATTTATCTGGCCGTATAAACTGGTTGTCACGTGTCCTGAACACGTGTGCAAGTCTTCATTAAGTGCCTTTGATTTGATTTAACGCCGCCTTTTGGGGGAGGATCCCAAGAGTCGGTTTTGCCTTGACCGAAGCGTTTTGCCTTTATTCTTTGGGGGCGGCGCATAATCCGAGGCATACTCCGAGACGTCTGTTCATTTTGTGGGTCTCTTTTGCCTATAAATAGGAGTCTTTAAGCCTCTTGGAGTTTTTCTTTACCTTCTCTCTTTGCTCTGAATCTCTATTTGCTGTCTTTGCTCTTCGTCTTTTAGCAACCGACAATGGCTCCCAAGAAGGCTGCAGCATCGAAGGCCGCCTCATCTTCTGCGGCAGCGAAAGGCAAGAAAACCGCGTCTTCATCGACTGCGGCGGCGAACATGGCGGCTCCTCCGTTGACTGACGTACCCGCTTTTCACCCCGACGTCCACCCGCCTATCGCTGGTAAGGGTCCCTTAATATGAACTGCCATGGCTACGCCGCATATTTTATGCGCGAGCCTATATTCCAAAGCACACTGTTTGCTCGACTCATGTCTGGGCCGCATGGGGTATGACCCAGGTTTGAGCCGTATGGAAGTGGTTGCGTAACTACTTCTTTAACAGGGCCGCATAAGCTCATCCTCGCTGTACGGCATGAGCTCATTCTTGCAGGGCCGCATAAACGTTTTTGAGCCGAACATACTCCTTTCGGACCGCATAAGTTCCTCCGTACTGAGTCGCATGAGTTTCCTTCGAACGGAACCGCATGATTTTATTCGTACTGGACCGCATGGGCTCTTTCAAACTGAGCCGCATAGGCTCATTTGAATTGACCTGTATAAACCGAGCCGCACCTATGCTGAGCCGCATAAGCATCATGTGTTTTTGTCGTTTCAGCTATCATTTTGACCTTGTTTCTTTTGCCTTTCTTCAGTGACTCTGCCCGTGAATCCTGCTGGGGAACTTATGGTAGGCTCGCGTCAGTTTGCCTCGGGCGTTCATCGGGATGACTTAGTTCGTCAAGTGTCCGAACAGCTACTTGTTGATGAACCTTTGGAGCGACTAAATGCCATCAGGGTTCAATCCTTTCAGTTCCTTGTTGATATGATAAGCTCTGAGCAGTCTGACGGGAAGTATCTGAAACCGGTCTTCCTCTTTGGGGATGCGTTGGTTGTAGAAAACTCCCGAGTGTTGGATGTTTCGGAGAGTTGGGATTTTGACCTGGACGGGATGCCGATTCACATCCCTATTATGAAGCGCCATTTCCCTTTTGAGTGGTTCAATATGATCGTTCTGGATAGGCAGATGCCGGACACCCTCACTCCAACCAGACCGGGGATGTTTGTTGGTAATATCCGTTATAACAGAGCCACTGGGTCAGTACGCACAGTCAAAGATCCGGCCAGTCGGTCCGTGATGGGGTTAGTTCCAGGTACCTTCATCAACACCCCTGGTCCTAACTTTTCATTCTTCCAGGCTGATACCTTCCTGAGTCAGCTTGCTCGCAAAGGGTCCTATCCTATTGGTAGGTTGGTCCTGCCGAGCTGGGTACACCCCATTCCTCCGTGGGCTAATCTGTCCTCATGGATCCTACGAAAGTATGAAGAGTTTTTGCGGGGAGTCAACCTTTATGAAGCTATACGGGGTACCAGCCACGGGTTGCCCGTTAATAAGCCACTGTTCATGGCCCTTTTGGAGATGTACAATCATCTAACGGGGACCTTTTTTACCCCTGTTGGAGAATTAGGGCTCGCTTTTTACGAGATGTATGCTGTCTCCAAGCTCCCCTGGGGGGATAAACCCTTCGAAGTGTATACGCCGACGAATGAGGAACTCCAAGATTTGGATCAGCGATTCCCCGGTTTCGTCACCGTGTATCAAGAATTATTATGCCATCATAGCACCTGTCACCGGACGACTATCCAGAAAAATGATAGCTCGGAGGGGGACTCTCCCCATACTAAATCTTGGGTTGCATACCATTTCAAATTTAGCGCGGCTGGCCGGGTTACTTCCCGAGATCGTTTAACTCCTAAAGAAGTGGAGGTCTTGATGTCGACTGCCCGGAGGTCGAAGTCTCAAAGTGACAGGTTCGGGAGCCAGATTGACTCCTTTAGCTACTTTCGTTATGGCACTCGACGGTTGTCCGAGAAGGCACTCTTGGCCGGATTTTTAATGGTGTGGCTGCGCAATTGCGTGGTCTCAGGAGGGGCAGGCTCTATTGAGAGGATCAGTCGCCACTTCATTCTTCCTGCTGTGAAGTTGGCCTTTGGGGTCAGGCTGGCCCTCCTTCCTGCCATGGTGTGCAGTATTCAACATGGTCTTCGCGTCTTCTCGTCCAAGGTCATTGCTCGCGACGTGGCAATAGATTTTGAACGTGTAGAATTGCCTTACCATTACTTGCTGGGATGGCTATTGCTGCATTATCAATCCTTGATGAGACCCGGGACGGGAGATGGCGTTACAGGTGATGATGCGTTTCTTTTCAAGTATCACCACCAGCCTTAGGAATGTAGTACCATGCCGGCGTGTCGGAGGATGCTGGCGAGGGTGGATGGGTACAATTTCTTCGTATCCGTTCCTCGTTTTACTGATCAAGAGGTGAGGAGCGTTCATGTTGATGGGGTCGGACCTCCTCATTTCTTGCCTGAAAAGATGCATTTCTGGCTGCGCAACATTCGTCCGGCGTATCTAGTTTACCGGAATCGTACCACTGTGTATTTGGAGCCCTACTTGCCTAGTAGGTTTGCCCGTCAATTTGGGTATAGTCAGCTATTCCTCGGGCACTCCAGTTCTCACCTGGGATTTGAAGGCAGCATTCTTGATGGTATCCGAGCATGGAGCTACTATGACACCTGTCATACTCGGACTAGCTTCTTGGTCCCTGCCGCAAATGTGACGGATAAAATCCTGCATATGGCAGCCCTATATCATGTCACGGCGAATCCTCCTCCCCTCGATTTTGACTTGAGGACTAGCTTCATTGTGGGCACTCGCCTAGCGGAGAAGGCTATGACGTCGAGAGCAAAGAAGAAAAGGACGAATAGGGTTCCCTCGCCCGATTCCGAATCCTTCGACACAATTGAGGAAAATAATGAACGGGACGGCGAAGACTCCTTTTCTTCGGGTGATAGAATAATGGCGGGTCAGCCTCCCGTTATGGCGGCTGAGATGGCGACGGAACAACCGTCGGCCATATTTGACGAAGCAGTGGGCCCGTTGCCGTCTGTGTCGGAGGAGGCACGGGTAGATCTATCGCCCGCCATGCCTGGTTCTTCGCGTAAGCGAGGCAGGCATGAGCCTACCGGCGGAGAGGTAACTTTTTCTGTGAAGAGAGCGGCTGTCGGTCCCCGTAGGCTGCTTATTACGGAGAAGGGTGAAGGTGCAGACGATGTTCCGGAGGTAAGTCCAAGTCGGAGTTCTATCTTTGTTGTAGCTTTCTTTCCTCTCGGGGATTTGACTTGGTCATTTTTCTTTGTAGGCGTCTGACGAACCAGGCTCTCCTGAACCATCTGCTGCTTCAGTAGTTGATCCGGCCCTTGCCGCTTTGATTAGCGACATGTGTGCCGCGGTCCTTTCTGCGGGGGCTCTCTCAGCGGCGGCTAAGGACTCCCAAGCTGCTGAGGCCCCAGCCCGAGGTGACGAAAGTTTTCTTGGGCCCGTCTCCGAGATTCCTGAATTTTAGCGAGATGACGCCATCCTCAGTGCATCCCCTCCCGAGGATGCAAGGGCGGATGAGTCTTTTATTCCTGACTCGGAGGCTGTTGGTGAAGAGGTTGTGATGGCTGTAGGCGAACCTCAGCCTCCACATTCCTCCACTGGTAAGCTGAGCCACATATTGACCACCGAGGGGGCTTATTTGCTCTATCACCATATCCTTCGGGTCAAGTCGATTTATGGTTGTCTTGGCCCTGCAGGTCCTGACCATTTACCTTCCACCGCGGATGTCTTCAGGGAAGGCCCAGTCTGCCGTGATCTGGACGAAAGGAGCATTTCCTCTCCTTCGTCATCGCATGTTGAGGGACACCCTGCCAGCTCTGGGCAGATGGGGATGGAGTTGGTGCTGGCCCCGGCCTCGTCTTCGGCTGCTTATACGGCTCCGGAGATCGACTTCTCGACTCTGCCGAGCATCCAAATTCTGCGGGCCGCTGAAGAGGAATTGGCCGATGCTCAAGCGTCTTTCCGTGCAGAGTTGGTTTCTCTTGTGGCGGGAGCGGCAGATTCTGTCGCGTCTTCTTCCGCGCTGCCAGCCACACTCCCGTTGACACCGGCTTCCTCGGAGGCTCTGAACGAGGTGACGCAGGATATGGTTGACAGCTTATATCGTCACTTAGGGAGGGGTGTCAACGCTACCGTGGAACAGGGGATCCCTTTTTCTCTGTCTCTGCGGGGTGCTCGGGGTCAAATCGACACTCTGAAGGGTCTTCCTGGCTGGGTGGGTTAGCCGCGTTCCTGGAGCCTAAGCTTACAGAGGCTGACCAGCTTGTGACCCAACTGCTGGCAGTACAGCAGGCTGGCTTGCCTGCTGCGATCGAACGAGAGCGGGGCTTCCTGGTTGCTGCTCGGGACAGGATCAAGCTCGCTCGAGAAACTGTCGGGCCGGCTGTGCAGGAGGATTTTGACAAGTTCTCCGTCTCCTATGACCGACTGGGTCGTCGGAGTCAGGCTTGTAGGGCCCGGGAAGAATCTGCCTCTCGTGGAATAGCTGGCACGAAGGAGCGGATTCTCGCACTCCAGAAGGAGTTGGCCTTCTTAGAGTCAGAGCGGGAGGCTGCTCATGCAGAACAGGAGTCGATTGCTCGGGAGGCCGAGAGGGTTTCCCGATCTTCTGTCAACCTGGAGCGGGCCTTCAAGAAGTTTTAGGACAACTGGCAAGCCCATGCTCATCTGGAGGATGCGGTGGTGTTGAACCAGGAGGCGGAGCGTCGGGCCAAACAGAGGCTTGAGCGGTCGGTTGCCTTGTTAAAGGACCGTCTCATGGCGTTATGTGCTCCAGAGCAGTGATCCGTCCTCTGTCTTCTCTCTCTTATTTTTTTCACTTTTAATTTTTGCAAGGGATGTGATCCCCGCTGATGTAGCCCTTTGATTTTTGAATAAATGAGCATGTTTCGACTCATCTTTGCTTTCTTGTATCGGTGTTCATGGAATCGGATTTACTAGGGGATTATTTGTGGACCTGTTATCCTAGGCGTACCTTGGTTTTAGGTACGGATAACAAGTTTGATTAGGATATCCGGGACAGCCATGGCAAAATGGTCATGGATGTTCTCGGTAGTGGGAGAAGGAATGCCGTAGAGCAGCTGGGCTTCCGGGGCATGGTAAGATGGTGGATTTATGCTAAGAAGCTTAGCAAGGGATATTTGTGGGCCTATTATCCTTGGCGTACCCTGGTCCAGGATACAGATAATGGGATGAAAGGAAACCAATCACATTTGCTCAGAGGTTATGATGACATGGCAAACATGAAGGTTTTATCATAAAATCTTCCTGCTCAGCGGTAATGAGAACATGGCAGGAGAGACTTTACGGAAGCTATTTGTGGTCAACAGAGGACATTTGTGGTCAACAAAGGACATTTGTGGTCAACAGAGGACATTTGTGGTCAACAGAGGACATTTGTGGTCAACAGAGGACATTTGTGGTCAACAGAGGACATTTGTGGATCTATTATCCTTGTCGTACTCCGATTGTGGGTACAGATAATAGGTTAAAAGGGGATCGACATACTTGCTCAGAGGAAATGTGGACATGGCAAATATGACGATTTCTTCGACGGAGCCTTCCCACTCAGAGGTAGTGAGGACATGGCAGGAGTGGGCTCAATGAAGATTGGGTACATAGAACGACTCAGAGGTAGGAGAACGTGGAAGTTCTATGCGAGGGGGCGGTTTGTTTTTGGTGGAAGTGAGGACGACTCAGAGGTAATGAGGACATGGTCGTTTCGGAAATTGGTGGATCAACTACCCTTTTTGTGCACCGGGAGTGCGGGTAGTGAATCCTGAGGGAGGATCTCTGACAGGAAGAAAGTTCAGAGGTATAATCATACTTGACTTACTATCTGAAAGAGTGACCGAAATATAAGTTCAGAGGCACCAGCTGGTACATAACTTGGTAATTTGGACTATTGAGGGAGTGAGAGTACAGCGGCACCAGCAGGTGCATGACTCGATAATCTGAAATAGGGTGGACGAGAGTTCAGTGGTACTAAAGGGGTACATGACTCGATAATCTGGAGAATGATGGATGGGAGTTCAGTGGTACTGAAGGAGTACATGACTCGATAATCTGGCGAATGATGTTCAAACATAGTATTTCTTCAGGAACTTGCCGTTGACGGGCAACATGAGCAAATCTCCGTTCGGTTTAGCGAGGCGGTAGGTGCCGTTGGAGAATACGGTCTCGATGACAAATGGACCTTTCCATTTTGGTTGGAACTTACCGGTGGTCTTGTGAGTCATGACCATCGGTCTCCGGACTGCCAGAACAATATCACCCACTTGGAATGTTCTGATTTTAACTTTTTTGTTGAAGGCTCCTGAGATGCGTGCTTGGTATAGCTCGATCCTTTGCTGAGCTATGAGGCGCTTTTCATCTAAAGCCTCTAACTCTTGTAGTCGTCGTCGGTAGTTATCATCCGTTGTCAATTGATAAGTGAGGGTAATGCAGAGTGAGGGGATCTGAGTCTCCAAAGGGAGGACTGCCTCACTCCCGTATACCAGAGAGAATGGTGTATTCCCGGTGGCTGTTCGAACCGTGGTGCGATAAGCCCATAAGCACTCGTCGAGCTTCTCGTTCCAGTCGCGTTTGTTGGAGGAGACGAACTTCTTGAGGAGCTTGATGATTGTTTTGTTGAATGCCTCTGCCAACCCGTTTGCTGCCGGGTTGTATGGTGTCGAAGCGACATTCTGAATGCGATGCTTATCGCAGAATCGGTAGAATGCATGGCTTATAAACTGTGGACCATTATCATGGATGATTCTTCGCGGTAGTCCGAAGCGGTAGATAACGTGATGCTTAAGGAAGCTGATCACGTTTGAAGTTTTAACTTCTGCGAGTGGGACAGCCTCCGCCCATTTGGAGAAATAATCAGTGATCGCAAGTATGAAGCGGTGTCCTCGGGAGGAAGGTGGGGTGATTGGACCAATGATATCCATTCCCCATGCTTCGAATGGCCAGGATGCCACCATTGGATGCAGAAACTCGGATGGTTGATGAATAAAATCCGCGTGGATTTGGCAGGCCTTGCATTTTCTGGCATAATCTATCGCATCTGCCACCATTGTGGGCCAGTAGTAGCCCATCCGGCGAAGGCGGTCCTGTAGCCTAGGGCCGGGTTGATGGGCCCCACAGACACCGTCGTGAGCTTCTCGTACAATTTCTGTAGCTTCCGCGTTCGACAAGCACCGGAGCAATAATCCGTCGTAGGAGCGGCGATACAACATTTTCGTCTCTGTATCGTAGAAGAATCTAAGAGAACGCCGTCTGATAGAGGTAGCTTCCTTTGGATTCTCTGGGAGGATGTCGTATACGACGAAGTCGATGAACGGCTGTCTCCAGTCCAGTGTGTCGTCGACCGTCTGGGCGGAATAACTTGCCATGGCTTGAACGTTGTTCTTGGGACAGACCAGTTCGTGGCCTATTACGTCAACCGAATGATGAGCTTGGTTCGGCACTACTAAGGAAGCGGCAAGGCCTGCTAGGGCATCGGCTTCGATATTTTGGAGTCTGGGGACGTGTTCGATGAAGAATCCCTCGAATGATGAGATAATGTTGATCGCAATTTGATGGTAGGGGATCATGTCTTCATGGCGAACCTCGTATGAGCCCCTGATCTGATTGACGATTAGTTGGGAGTCGCCGTATGCTTCGAGGTATTCTACCCCCAGCTCTTTTGCAAGTTGGAGGCCAATGACCAGAGCGTTATATTCAGCCACATTGTTGGAGCAGGGTTCCGTGAGGGAGTAGGCACGATTGATCACCAGCCCAGTAGGAGAAATTAATACCACTCCGACCCCGACGACGATGTTTCCCTTGGGTCCGGTCCTTGAGGTGCCATCGAAGAACATTCGCCATATGTTATCGTAGATGGCTGTATTCGAATCGGTGACCTCGTCTGGGATCTCTTCATAGATTCTGGATGACTCCGATCCTGGGTGGGCTGCCAAAAAGTCTGCTAGGGCTTGACCCTTAACAGCCTTTTGCGGGACGAAAATCATATGATAGGGGGACAACAATATTGCCCATGTGGCGAGGCGAGAGCTGAGGGCCCCTGGTTTAGTCATGAGGACTCTGAGGGGGTTGACTCACGAGATCACATGTATGGTTTGTCCTGTGACATAGTGCCGCGTCTTTTGAATAGCGAATACCAGGACGAGACACTCCTTCTCTACGGCGGTGTATCGATGTTCTGGCCCGATCATCATTCGGCTGAGATAATATATGGCCTGCTCGTGGCCTGCATCGTTATTTTGTGCTAGCAGGGCACCAAGGGAGTGTTCCATCGCTCGTACGTAGAGCAGGAATGGTTTTCCGAGGACCGGGGCCACCAGGACTGGGGGATTCGACA
Source organism: Iris pallida (assembly GCA_029216955.1). Lineage (NCBI taxonomy): Eukaryota > Viridiplantae > Streptophyta > Magnoliopsida > Asparagales > Iridaceae > Iris > Iris pallida. Next base: position 10,614,153 of record JANAVB010030816.1, on the reverse strand, counting down.
AATATTCTTTGATGTCGTCGAAAGCACGCTGGCATTCCTCGTCCCATACGAATGAGACTCCCTTCTTCATGAGGTGTGTGAACGGTCGGCATCGCCCGGAGAGGTTGGAAATGAACCTCCTGATGTAAGCTAGCCTCCCTTGGAGGCCTCTGAGTTCGCGGAGATTTTTCGGGGGACCCATCTCTATGATTGCCTTCGTCTTCTCAGGGTCTACATGGATGCCCCGTGCCGTGATGATAAAGCCTAAGAATTTCCCACTGGATACGCCCAAGAATGATTTTGTAGGGTTCATCTTCAGGTTGTGGGCTCTCATCAGGTCGAATACCGTTCTCAGGTCTTGCAGATGATCTTCCTTATGGCGACTCTTGACGGCAATGTCGTCGACATAGCATTCTACTGTTTTGCATAAATGTTCTCGGAAAATGATACTCATGGCCCGCTGATATGTAGCGCCAGCATTCTTTAGACCGAATGACATGACTGTGTAGTAGTATGTACCAATCAGCGTTCGAAATGATGTGTGCTTTTCGTCGTCGGAAGACATCTTGATTTGATTGTACCCCGAGAATCCATCCATGAATGACATACGTTCAAAGCCGCATGTGTTGTCGATCATGATGTCTGTGATGGGGAGAGGAAACTCGTCCTTCGAACATGCCTCATTCAGATTACGGAAGTCGATGCAAATTCGGATCTTCCCATTTTTCTTAAGGACCGGCACTATGTTGGCGACCCAGTCAGGATGTTGCTCTTCACGAATGAAGCCGCTGGTTATTAGCTTGTTGACTTCAGTTTCGATCGCGTCCATGACACCTGGGCGGAAGCGTCGTTGTTGCTGCTTGACTGGCTTTGCATCTGGCCGTATATTGAGCTTGTGGAGAGCGATGTCAGGATTTAACCCTGGCATATCTTCATAGCTCCAGGCGAACACATCGATGTATTCTCTGATGAGTACTAACAGCGATTCTCGTTCTTCGTCAGTTAGGCTTTTACTGATAAAGATCGGTTTTGGAGAAGCTTCGCTGCCGAGATCCACTTGTATGACCTCATCTTCGGTAGGAGGTTCTCTCAGTTCGAACCGCTTTTTCCATTGTGCGTCTAGTTGCTGGGCCCATGGTTCTAGCTCAAGGATTTCGGGGATGTCTTCGTCTTCCTCGTAAGCGTCAGCGAACGCCATGTTGACTGACATGATTTGTCTAAACACATCTCCGATGCTGGTATCTGAGTCGGAAATTGGCGATCCGGTTGAATGTGACTGCCAGTCGCATTCTTCATCTGAGCTTTCAGGGGTCGTAGTAGGCGTTACATACCCTAAACCGCATCGAGTTTTGTTATAGTAGTTCCGTGGTTTGCCCGCCGGGGCTGGCGTCTTCAAAGGTAATCGTCGTCCAGTGCCGTAGTTCAGTCCTGGCGTTGTCTCTAGATCTTACCCCTATTTCTGCATGAGATATTTGGATTGAGGGCTATAGAGATACAGAGGCAGTCTTCCGGCATCTGACCCTAAGTCGACTTCTTCCATAGCGGGGGGATGTGGGTTGTTCGTCCGACCGAAGATGATCGGGTGGTCCCCTCCCTCGACTATTCGGTAAGTATCTTCTACTGGAGTAAGTCGGATGGCGGTGTACACGTTTGTCACCTGTGTATGTAGGTGAGTGCCTATACCGTGTTCCATAGCGTACATTATACATAGCTTATTGAGCTCGGTGTAGTTCAAAGATAACCCATTATTGATGAAGTAAGGTATCTTTTCTAGAGGGATTACATCATCTGCGGAGGGGGTATCCGAGTGGGCAGCCACATACTTGGCCAATTCCGGTTCTTCTTCGGCCACCCCCTGTATAAATGAAGACTGGGAGGATGACCTAGTCAGCTTGATCTTCAGAGGCTCAACTGGTGGAGCAGATCGTGGAGTTGTTGGTAAACTAGCAACCCCCAGTTTGGTACTTGATGTGAGGCGAGGGGTGGCTGGTTCGCTAGAAGTGTCAGACCTCGCATCGGGGTAGAGAACCTTCTTGGGAAGGCGTATTGTGAGCGGTCTGTCGGAGGGATTGGGCTTCTCCGTTTGGAGCTGACCGACTCTCGGTAGTCTGATGGTAAGTGGCCCTGTTATGGGTCTCGGCGCTTGGCCGGACTTTGGCAGCCGGATTCTCATCTGTTCTTCTTGTACGGAGAGACTGATTGCGTCCTTACGCAGAGTGGCCGTAAGGGGTGCGGAATTGCCCGGTTTGTGAGCCTGAAGGTGGATCGTTAGAGGTTCTTCTGATCCTGTAGCCGTCTTGTTGTGAGTTTGCACATCTTCTTCGACCAGATGCTTCTTTGATTTTTTGTATAGACAGGAGTCTGAGTAATAAGATTCGACCCCCTTGAAGGGATCGATATCGGCAAACTCTGTCCTCACGAAGCCGTGCTTATCGACATATTTGAAGCACTGGTATAGTGTGGAAGGCACGATCATTTAATCGTGTATCCAAGGCCGTCCCAGAAGGATATTGTAAGAAGTGTCGGCATCTATGACATAACAGGTGACTTCTGATTGGAGATCGCCGATCTGACACTTCAAACGGATCTTTCCTATTGGGTAGCTCCTGCCCGAATTGAAACCGCTAATGGCGGTGCTTGTAGGTGTCAGGCGATGCATCGGAATGCGAAGATGATGTAGCAGACCCTTCGGAATGATGCTTGTAGAGGACCCAGGGTCAATGTGCATTCGGTCTACCTTTACGTCTCCGATGTATCCAGTGTAGTATAGCGGGCGATCATACAGGTTAGTTTTGATGAGCATATCTTACGGAGAGAAGACGATATTGGGCATTGCTCCCATACACGCACTATCTTGGAGCTCTGCAGGTTGGTTATCTCCCGTGAGGTTGACCTGAGCCAAGTATGCGTCGGCATTTTGGAGCGCCTCACTTAAAGCCGTGCGGACATCCTTTGAGAGCCTGAGGAGTTCATATAAAGACAATTTGGCCGGGGTGTTAGCTAATTGCGCTAAGATGTCAAAGTTGTAGGGCCTCTCCAGCCCCTGAGGTGTCTCCTTCCGGAGGGACTTGTCGAAGCGAGTCTCCTTCGGCCTAGGCTTGTCGGTCGTCGAAGGCTGAGCCGGTCCCGAAGCATCATTGGTAGTGGGCGGATGATCATCAGTCGCGCTTTCGATCACCGGTTGGGCTTGTGTTCCGGATCGAGTAGTGACGGCCGAGACTTCCTCTTCTTCCGCCGAGGCAGTGCGGCAGGATCTGACTTTTTCACTTTTCCTTTTAGAAGGTGGAGAGGACTGAGTTACCTCGTGGACTAGGTCCGGATGGACCCACATGATTTTCCCTCGTGATGTGGTGAGGGGTACTAGACCAGCGGCTTGATCGCGAGCAGGCGACAGATTAGCAATCTCCATTGTTGCCAGATGGATGGGTATAACCCCATCCTGAGTCTCTGTTGGAGGAAAGCTGCCGAATTGTACGGACACCATGTTGGCTGCCACGGTTACCTCTTCGAAATCGATGGCCAGGGCGTTCGAATCGATGAGGTTTTGGATATACCGTTTCAGTTGATAGCAGTCGTGTGTAGCATAGTGGACGTAGCGATGGTAATGGCAGAACTTTGGGTTCTCCAAATCAGTCGGCCGAGGATCCCGTCTTGGTGGAGGAAGCTGAATCCTGTCTCCTTGTATAAGCATGTCCAAGATAGGCTTGACGTGACCGTCTTCAAAGGAGTAAGTGATTTGAGGCCATTGTTTGTCTGCTGGCTGTGGCTCGGGCTTCTGGGCTGTATCGGTCACCATAGCCTGCTTGCCTTTGTTGTCCCGGTTGTTGGAGGGGCTACCCCCATTGTCGTTGCTGGTGTTGGGACGCTTGCTCTTGTTCTCTCCCTCCGAGATATGCAACCCTAGTTGACGAGCCTTTTTCAATCGTTCTTCAGCACTTGTAGCACTGATGATAAAAGCCTTCCAGTCCTTGAACTGACTTTCGCCCATCCAGAGACTAATTGTTGGAAGTAGTCTCTTTTGGCAAATTTCAATCAAAGAAGAGTCCGGGTTGCCAGATGGTAACTTCATTGCGGTTTGACGAAACCGCTCAATGTAATTTCTCGTCAGTTCTTTCTCTCCTTGAACGACGTCCATGAGGGTAGACATCGTAACGTCCTGCCCTACCTCATAGAACCTCTCCAAGAACAAGCGCTTGAAGCCAGCGAAGGAGTGGATGCAATTGTCTGGCAGGTTGCGGTACCAATCGAAGGCGACTCCTTTTAATGCCCCAATGAATAACCGTGTGAGGATAGCGTCATCATGGGGCAGATGGTCAGTAGTGACCTCGAAGTAAGTGATGTACCGACTTGCTGAGGTCTTGCCATCATAGGGGTTGATATTGAACGGCTTATATCTTGGTAGAAATGGAACATCCCTCCATTCAGCAGGATATGGTTGCCGTATTCTGAAGTCTTGAGAGTTTTCTCTGGCGTGGAACATGGCTCGGAGCTCTTGAACTTCTCTCCTTACTTCTCGGGTCTCATCTGTCGCGGTAGGGGCCGTTATCTCGGGAGGATTATTGCCCTGGTTTGGCGCCGCTGAATTTGAATCTACGTTGATTGCGGGACCCGTGCTTGTCTGGCCAGGTGTCGCTCCCTGCAGAGTAGGATGTGCCGCTTTGATCTCGTCTACAGACTTGACCAAGGCATGCAATATGGCCTCCAACGTGTCGATGCGCTGGCGATCGCTGGAACCGCCTTGATTGCTGTCTGTCATGAATACCGTCTTCACATGAGGAGTGACGGAGGGAGTGGTGGAGAATGTACCCTCCGAGTCGTACCCATGCGTCGAGAAATCATCTGGATATGTGGGGATGTTCTCTTCAGGTTCGGACTCGGAAGGAACACTACCCCCAGCTTCGGAGCTTGCTTTGTCTCGAGAATCAGCATCTGTTGTACCCGATGGGAGGGTTGTTTCTCGGGGTTCGTCTTCTTGAAACGTTGGATATTCCGGTGGAGGGCAACCGTTTAGCCAACAATTTCTTAGCTGTAGTGGCTGATATCTTTGGACTGGAGATGCTTGTCTTCTTCCCTCTCCTCTTGGCGAGGACCTTCTGAGCGGAATTGCAGGAGACAACAGGAGGTGCCTCATCTTCTGAGTTCGGGTGCTGTAGTCTATGGAAGACGGACGGACGATCTTCCGTCACTGTCGCATTGTTGCAGCAGCAGTTGACGATGATCTGGGTGCAGTGACGTCCATGTGAGGATTCTTCGCACGCCGAGGCCCCTTCTCTTTCCTTGCGTTTGTGGAGGATCACCTCACGCAGGTCAGAGGAACCACTCTGTCCGTTCGCCGCCAGGGATTGGACTTGAGCGGTTCTGTACAACTTTCCATCAGAGGCCCATGTGATAATCAGCGGGACGCCCTGATAGTCAGAGGTTGGGGCAGCTGTCTGGGCTTGATGAGCCCGCGCTGCCCTAGACTTCTTCTTTCTAGCATTCGTGGGTGCATAATAGGAAGAGTCCAAGTTGAACATCACAGAGTCTGGCTTATCATCCAGAGAGTCATCAGGGTTCGGACCGTACGAGAGACGGTCGAAAACTGATCGAGAGGAGCATGGAGCAGGTGCTATGCGGCTGGGAGCAGAAACCGTGCAGGCTGTCTGCATGCGGTTGTCTCCTGTCGTCGGACGAGTTCTTATGCGGCTAGGGGTCACGACCGTGCAGGCTGGCCGCATGCGGTTGGCATCTGTGGCCGCATAGGTTTTCTGCAAACGATTGACTTTACTGGCCGCATGAGTCTCATCCATGTTGTTGGGAACTGTAGTCGTATAAGTTATGCGGCTGACAGAAGTAGCCTCATGAGTTTTCTTCATGCGGTTGGCGGATGTAGCCGCATGGGCTTTCTCCTTGCGGCTAATACTCTTCTGTGGTTCGGTCCGCGTAGAGTCCCACTTTGTCCCTGCAAGTCCAGCATCATAATGTTTTCTTCTGCCGGACTTGGGGACAGCAGAGTTGTCTACGATCTGAAGTGGGACCGCAGGAGAATCCTTCTCGCCATCTTGAGCAACAGAGGGCATCCCATCGAGGGCTTGAGGAGGAGCAAATGACTTCGGTCTCCAGTCTTTGCGAGCCTTCGTGGTACGGGTGCGCTTCTGGGCCGGGCCAGCGCTGCCTTCAGAGAGCATCTCTTCGAACGCCTGTTGGTCGAAACGGACGACCATCTTCTTTTGTGTGGAGCCAAGTTTGGCTGCATCTGATTGCGTCACCAACTCCTCAGCCGTGGAGAAGTTAGTCCCCAGCAGAGTCGCCATCGTGTTTGCCATTGATTATAAAAGAACAGAACAATTATCGGAGGACTGAACTTAGACTCACAATACAAACTCGCTCGTACAAAGAAAGCCTAGGGACAAAAATCTAGGTACAGCAGACTAAGTACGATTGTTTATTTTTGATTCTGGGGGGTGACGATAGAGGCTCGGGAAAGCGACGGCCGCTCTGCCTTACTCCTTGGACGATCAGTATGCAGCCTTGGCTCGGGGAAGATCTGCTTGGCGTTGACGAAGAAACGCTCTTCTTGCTCTCCTCGGATTGCTCTTCTGGCTTCTCTCTCTCTCTGTGATTATCAAGGGGGAGCTCTCTCTGTGTAGATCTGTCCCTTCTTATTTCTTTTGGTGCCGACCTCTCTCTCTCTTCTCTCCTCTCTTTTTTCTTTTTCAAGGGAATGATGCTGGTTATTTATAAGAGTGGGGGGTGATCATTAGGGTTTGCTAATGATTATCTGTTTGGAATGTCGACGCTCCTTCATTCTATCTGAACCCTTGATTCTGATTATAGTGAATCTCGGCCATTAGTGCGGATAACATCGTATCTCATGAGCAATTAATGCTAGCTGCTTTAAATCCTCATAATTGATTATGCTAATGTCTGATTGCTCGCCACGTGTCCCATTAGCTTGATGATAAATGATATGCCCTGATCTCAGTAATTATGACGATGATGTCAAATATATTTGTTGAGATTCGGTTAAATCTCTTATTGATCTCATGCCACGTGTCTTAATTGTGAGTCCTGTCAGAGCCGCATAGGATTGACTATCCTCGAACCGCAGAGAGATACTCTTCCTGAGCCGCATGAGATAATGCCTCATCGAGTCGCAGGGGACGAACCTTCTGTGAGCCGCATATGCATAGCCTTTGCGAGCCGTATGAGCTAGCATTGTATTGAGTCGCAGGGATTGAACTCTCGGTGGGCCGCATATGGCTGATTTTTGCTAACCATATAGAGTGACTTCTTCGTGAGCCGCATGGAGCTGTTTCCCATTTAAGCCGCATGAGAGTTGCCACGTGGCAACCTAGGATTTCTGACGGTTCGGGTCAGAGATCTTCTTCCTTTCCCGAAAAGTCTGTCATTATGGCAGAGTCATTATGACACTTTATGTCAGAGCAGTCACAGTCGCCAAGTCGTGTCAGAGCATTAAATGAGGCCATCCCCCCAAACGACCAGCTGTAGGGAAGGATCACACATGGCATCCATCGAGCTGCATGTGCCTTGCTGAACCGCATACGCTCCCGAGCCGCATGCGATTTGAGAGTCTTCTTTGAACCGCATAGGGCCGCTCCTGTGTGAGCCGCATAAGCTTCTTACTCCGAGCCGCATGGATCATTATTCTAATATTTTCCATGCTTCTACAATCACATGAGCCCCAGGGATAGACCATTGTACACTATTGTATAACATTGTACATCCATTGTATAACATTGTACACTATTGTATAAGATAACGTAACTGGAGTAGATCCTTGTGTATTGATTGGGGAGGGGGAGTAGAATTGGTTATGTACTCAAATCCTATTGTACAATATTGTATAACTATTGTATATGTCTATTGTACACCCACTTACAATGGAGTTACCATTGCATTGTCCTAGCCCGTTTACATAACCAGATTGTACTCTAAATCACATGTTCCTTACAGTTCTTACTTATCATATTTAGATATTTCTTGTTATCAAATCTCTACTGTTTTTCATATATCTTCTTCTTTCAGCGTTTTATGTACTTTACTCTATTGCATGCTTTATATTTCCTAACTCGATATGAACTGCGTGAGATATTTTCTGCTCGCTCCCGTCCTGACTGGACCTGTTGAAAATTTTACAGAGGATGATGAGGAACCCTGTACCCCCCTTACTTGGAGCTTGCCTAGTTGACACTCGCGACCTGGACCCCAGGGGAGGTTCAGGCAGCTACTGAGGACGATACCTTGCTTAGTATAGATAGTTTAGACTGTTTTTCTTTTTTATGTTTAGTTGTTGTTCTTGATTCAGAGTTTGTATATTTTAGAGATGATAAGACTTGTATCTCTTTTCTGTTGTACCTCAGTTGGGGATTTCTTATCTATTTCATCGTTCTACATTCTACCTTAGATTGTGATTGTATTGTACCTCTGTGTTGGCCTCCTTATGGAGAGTATTCATATTATGTTAGTTATAGTTCATGACCTAGAATAGCGTTCTACTGCCGACACTGCGGCGTAGGTTGGGCGTTGTTACGTTCTCGTACCCTCACAGTGGGTGCGGGTCGTGACATCTAGATGCCCACATAGTTCTTATAACACGATTATGTGCTCATTTGATTTGTTATTCATAATTCATGCATTGAACAAAAGTTTCACTCGAGAATCGTCTTCGACTTTTAACATTCTCATTATAAACTCCAGTAAAGTGGTGCCAACTTTTGGATGAGAGCCAATAATGACGTCCTCCTCCTCCGTTGTCTTGTACCTCTTGAGGTTACGCAGATTGAAGTGGATGATCTTGCGGTTGCTGCGGTGGTTGTTCATTTTCTATGGTAGCGAAGAAGAAGCTAATTCACCGAATAGAACACTATATTGATTGTAAGTATTAGAAAATAAAAAAAAATTGTTATGGAAAATTGGATGAACAAGTTCTATTTATAGGAATTTTTTGGTGTCAAATATATAATGCCCCGTCCCGCTCAGCTCAATTGGAGGAATCGAAACGCCAACGGCGTCGGACTTAGCCATGCAACGGCTGCTCGAAGACCCACTCGGTCGAGGTGACTCCTTGCTCAGGCGGGTGGCTTCGGTGAACTTGCCTCAGCTTGGCCTTCGCACTAATAAAACGAATGTTTTCAACTGCATAAGTAGGCTTGATAATAAAAGAGACGAATCCATATAGCTAAGGGAATAATCCCAAGTCGGGTCGATTGAGTTAAGAATGTGGAAAGGCCCCACGGTTGGTTTAAGTTGCCACAAAGCTGTGAACTTAGCCTAAGCATAGGCGTCGCATGTATAAATGCTTGATAAAGCATGCACGGTCCAATCGTCCAAGACTTGGCATGGCCTTTGCCCGTCCTACGGATTAAGTTGTTGTACGATTGAGTTAGGCAAAAGTGATATTAGGCGGTCGAAGTCATTCTAAGCATCGTCTCACGCTTTCTGCAGTTGTTAAGTCACATAGTCCCACGATCTCAAGGCTTGTCATATGAAGTATGACTTGGACGATAGAGTCGCATAGAATATGAGTTGGTTTAAGGCCCGAGCCACGATTGGCTCGATAAAAAGTTAGCCACGGTCTATGGCACTTAAGGAACACGTTTTGTTCAAGTTAAGTAGGAAGGCTATGCAATATCGTTTTCTGGGTTTCAAAGAATGCAAAGTTCATGCGACCGTTTGTCGTCGAGGCGGTCCCTCGTTTGGGAGTCTCCAGAGATGCACGTTTTGTATAGTATGGTTCGATGCACGTTTTGTATAGTATGGTTCCAAAGCACGTTTTGCTAAGTATAGTTCTAGTCGTACCATAAAGTAGGCCATGTATTTATTTGAGTCTAGATGTTCTCGTAGGTGCGTGGTCATGGACAACTTATCGATAAGGATTTGTTTCTAGACTGGTATTAAACCGGGGCTAGGTCTACCTAGGAGGAAGACGTTATAGTAGCGCTGGATTGACCGCGTGTGTAGTCGGAGGCTTTCTATGGGGCTTGCTACCTTACATCGAAAGACTCGCCGCCTACCCGAGCTATATCCACGATGGCTTGAATTTCCAGCAACTTTCATATAGATAAGTTGGTGTGCTAAGCGGCAATCCGCATGCACGATGTTGGTCAAATCAAAGATAGTGCAAGCACAGTAAGAATTGAGTTAAGAAGGTGTGCACGGTTGCAACACCATTATGGGACAAAGATTTGACTAGAGTACAAACAAGTGCTTCGACACGAGATGTGGCATCGAAGTAATAAGTCGTCTGCATAAAGTTGCATGAATTGGAATCGAGTACTTTCGAGTTAATTCAAGAAGGGCCATAGGGCAAGTTCGGTTAAGTCATGTTGAGTTGCGAGATTAGCAACGGATTAGCAACGAATTTTAAACATCGATAAACACATCAACATATTAGCGAAGGACTATCGACATTTTTAAGTGAGCTAAAATACTAAAATTTTCAGAAGCTCAGCGACGAAAATTTTCGTCGCTGACTCATCTAATACGGTTTGGGTATAAGATAGAAGCGCAGCGACGAAAATTTTCATCGCTGAGTCGTCGCTAACGTAAAAAATTTCTAATTTTTCGTCGCTAATCCGTCGGAAATCAGTCGCTAGCCGAGAAAATTTTTAGTTTTCCGTCGCTAATTCGTCGCTGGTTAGTCGCTAAACTTTTTATTTTTACCAGATTAAATTGTTCCAGCTTGGTTAAACCTGTAAATATAGATGTACATTACATTCAAATGATATACAATAAATATAACCCCAATATATAAAAAAAATTAACCCAAGCATATCGATCAAATACGTCAAACAATCAAATATGTTCAGTAATACATAAAGTCATCCAACAGTCATAATATAGTACATATACAAACACGTCCAACAGTCACAATATAGTACAAATACAGAATTATATTCAGTAATACATAAACTCATCGATCAAAATCCCCTAAAGTTCATACAAACTCATCGTCAAATACAACCAAAAATTAAAAAAAACTCAAACTGATGGTGGAGGAGGTGGCAGAGGCACAGCCGGCACAATAAGAGGCACTGTAGTCGAAGGAGGAGCCGGTGTAGTAGGCACCATGGTCGGAGGAGCAGTCGTTGACGGGGGCGCTGTGGTCGATGTCACTCTCGTTTTCCGTTATACGTATTTTTCAGGATACGTATACGGATTTCTGACAATTGTCAGGTGGCCTGTATTTTGACTTATCTTGCTTAGCTTAGCCTTGGTTTAAATTTTGACTTGATTGGTTTAACTTGGTTCAACATGACTTGGCTTGGTTTGGTTTGGTTTATTTTGGGTTGAGATGAGAGGGGTTGCTATATAAGTCAACTCCTTCTCTCTCCTTCATTATTTGCATTTACTTCTTCATCTTCTTCATTTACTCCTCCCACCTACCAAGCCTAGGCAAGTGAACTTACTTCATGATGGATCTCACGTTTTATTGTCCCATTCTCTTCCTTACTTGATTCTAAGCTTCTTTAGAACTTGACATTTTTGGATTTGATGGATGGATTCTTGTAGACCTAAGTTTGTAATTTTTTTGGTTTTTCTTGGTTTTGATCTCTAAAACTTGGTTATTTTCGAGATCTAATGGTTTCATGTTGTAGGAAATTCAATTCTACCCAATTTTAGCTTTTAAACCTGTCATGACCCGCACCCACTGTGAGGGTACGAATGCGTAACAACGTCCAGCCTACGCCACAGTGTCGGCGGTAGAACGCTGTTCTAGGTCACTATCAAACCAACAACTCATGCAATTATATAATGTACTTGTCAAAATCTCAACTCCGAACGGAGGACAAGTATAGATATAATGTAATCTCAATCACAGTCTAAGTACGATATGATAATACAGAAGATTATGACTAAGACTGAAAACAACAATAAAACTAACTACTAAATAATATAATCTCTAACAATCTCAAACAACATGTTTCAACTTATTTACAATTCAAGTTCTAAAACATGAAATCTAAACCAAGTCACTTGCTAATCTCCCGATCACTCCTGAGTGTCGGAGCCAAAGGAAGCTAAGCCGTCTCCTAGTCCATAATAAGTATGGCAAGTGTCCTCAGGGCAATCATCTGTAAAATTTTAACAGGTCCAGTCAGGACAGGAACGAGCACAATCTCATCTAGAAAACCCAAGTAAATGACAGAGAACTATAAAGCAGTTATAGACAGTTGTATTGATGAACATGGCAGTTTATATTCAGGTGATGGTATAGAAAGACTGGTAAAGTACAAAAAAAGTAAGGTACGTAACTAAACAAGAGAAGAATCATGGCAATAAAGACTGTAAATAGAAACTAGCTGAACCAGGGTAACATGATATAAGTTCAGACAGTAAATGTAGACATGTGTAACTCTAATGTAAGTCCAGTACAAGACGAATCTACTACAAGATGAATCCAGTACGGGACGATTCCAGTCATAGTGATCAATGATTCCAGGGTGAGTCCAGCCTATACTCTAACAGTGTATTTTAAAATACCAAGACCGACATGTAAACGGCTGTAGGTAATACGGCACATCACACACCTGGCCGGGTGTGAGATGGCTACCATTCCAGTAGATTCCAGTAGATTCCAGTTGGAAGATTCCAGATTGGGGTATGTCTACATGTCTTACTCAAGTATTTTCCCTCCCAGTAAGTACAAGTGATTCCAGAATACGATACGAGAATCGAGATGAGTCCAACCAACATGATGATGCCAACAAGTGATTCCAGGGCGATTCCAGTAGGTAATTCCAGTAATAGAAGTCAGACATGATAATGCCAGTAAGAGAGGCCAGACAATATGGTATGTGTGTCGCATACATGAATCCAGAAATATCCATACGTGTGGTAACAGAGAATCACATACAACTAACTAGAACTGAAGTACCATAGTTAACAAATAAATGAGAGAACTATCAGAGAATGTACTCGCCTGCTACTCTGAAAAGAGTAGTGTAATAACAGATGTCTACAACAGAGTCACAATATCCTAAACAGAGAAATATAGGTTATAATGTGTTTAAATAAGACAATGAAGTTTATGATGCAATCTACATGATTCTAAGTCAATTCTAGGTCAAAGTCAACTCTAAGTCAAACCTGGTCAACTGTCTAGGTCAAACTAGGTCCAAGTCAAACTTGGTCAACTCTGGGTCAACCCAAGTCAACATCTAGGCTCAATGTTGACTTTGTTCAACTCTAGTCAAGTCAAACAAGGTTAACTAGGCTCTTTCTAGGTCATACTAGATCAACATCCTATGTATCAACCTATACCTTACCACAAATGTAAGGTATTACTTAGCACCCAATACTCTGTCACATATCACCTAGGTAATCCCATTACCTATACTTAAGACTACCCACATAACCAAATACCTATATCCATTATACTCTCTCATATCAACCTTACCTCAACTCACTATAACATATTACATATGTATATACTCAAGCCTATATACATACATCAACATTTTCTCCCTTAAACCCTCCAACTTATCTCATGCAACACTATGTACATAACCACATCCATATATATGTATACTCAAACTCCTATATAGATATATATCATATATACAACATTGCATTTATTTCATAACCTCATGCTAGCATACACATATGTACATATAGATAGGAAAACATGAAACAAAGGGGGAAGGTTATGGTAGGATATGTATTTAACTATGTGTGGATGGAGGTTTAGTGCACACTGTTAACAGGGGGAATTTCAGGAAGGATTCAGTCATATCTATATAGTGAAACTTGGGAATTGAATTGCAACTTCAGAATTTAATAATAAGGAAGGGAACATGCATATAGTTCAGTTAAGAATCTCAGTTGTGTGTGTGCTAGTGTGTCAATGTAGGTAGTAGTGAAGAATGTGTGTGTAATACTAATTCAGGTTTTTGACAGTGCATGTGTGTGTGTCCACGTGGTACAATGTGTATAGGTGAGTGTCAATGTGGGTTCAGTTTTTGTGTGTATAGTGGCATAGAGAAAACAGTATTGTGTGTATTCATAGGTTAAGTTCTCAGAAAACAGGAAACATTGAATGTGTGTGTGTGTGTGTGAAGAGAACTCAGTGTCATGTTCTCAGATTTTGAAATGTGTGTGTGTATACTTCTGAAATCAGTAGTGTGTGTGGCTTAGTGAAAGGGCAGTTCAGTGTTCAGATTATGAAAAGGAAGGAGATTCTCAGGTTCAATGTGGGTTCAGTTTTTGGGCTTTTTGAAAAGTCAGGCAGTTATGAAGTAGTTTGGGCTTTTGTAAATGGGCTTGTTTTTAAAATGAAAGGGTATTTTAAAAACGTTTCTTGGGTAGCCTATTTGCCAGTACGATGCAGTGTATATCGTATTCCTAGACTCAATAAATATAAAAAATACATTGATAAAATAGAAAAACCAAGAGCCCTTTGATGACGCCTTTCTTCAAATATTTGAGCAGACTTGAAGATGCCTTTTTTCCTTGACGGCGGTCGTCCAAAGATAAACAGATCTGGAAATCTGAATACCTTTCGGGGGCTTCGCCCCCAAATCCCTGACGGGAGGCGCTGCCCCCTCGACCCCTGTCCGCTGACCGGGCAGCGGAACCCCCGATGCGAGGCCCCGGATAGGTCGTTAGGCGGTTCAGAGAAAGCTTCTTGTATGACGCCGTCTTTGGCCCATCAATAATACTCTATTGCATATGTCCTGGTTTGACAAAGCTTGATCATGCTTACTGTATGTCTATAAGACCATGTTAGACAAATAGAATAATATGATACAAGCATAGCAATATGATATCGAATATTTAGGACAATGCTAACATTAGGACAATGCTAAGTTTAAGTAGCAACATGATAGTGATTACATGAATATTAGTGACATCATTATGTTAAACTTAATTGATTAGCTATATTCAAAAATATGATATAATCATTGGGCTAACAATCTCCCCCTTTTTGATTATGGCAAATCCTTTAAGTTTAATATATATACAATAAGTTTAATATATATACAATAAGTTTAATATATATACAATAGATGCATGTATCACTAATAAACACATAATACTAGAATATTGTATGCTAACTTAAACTTATTTCTTCCCCTTTGACATGATCAAAAATAAGCTCCCCCGTAATTAGAGCTAAAAGGAACTCAAGCATAAGTAAAGAAGGAAATCAAAAATAATCATGAACAAATATTAGGAGAACAGTGTAACGACAAGTTCAGAAATTTACATAAAATGCATAACTAAAGAATAAAAACTTGTCAAAACACAACATAGTTGGTTGAACTTTAACAAAGAACACTGAAATCAAGCAATACATAGTTTACCAACTAGAAATCCAAAAATAAAAATATGTTTTGAATGTCATTTGCCAAAAAAAATTATCAATATAGTAGGAATCAATCATTGGTCATAAATAAATCATGAGGAATAGAAATTCGCATATCTAGTATATACCAAATAAAAAAATAAGACTTTTAACAATGATCACAAAAAAAATATGATTCATAATTTGTCCATACAAATTAGTGAATCAATTCCATAAAGAGTATAATCATCGAAAAGAGATCAAAATAAGTATACAAGAATCTATAATAAATCTATACCAAAGTTCATGCATTTGAATTCAATTACCTTAGCATGATATATGTATATCCATCAGATAAACATGAAGGTAATGAAGACAAAATACTTGAGAAGGAGAAATCCAGTCGACTTGAATGCTCCCCCGTAAAGTATGATCAGTTTAAATATAGATAATTATGAACTTTGTGATAAAACCTCAATAAGAAATGCCAAATCAGTTTTAACTCAAAAGGATTATCAATAAATTAAATTAATTCAAACTCAAGGAATAATCAAATAAGGATGATTAAACATATTTGGCAAGATAACTTTTAGAAACTCGAAAATGAGATAATTAAAAATGATAATAATCATATATTCTCTCATAAAACCAATATAAATCCAAATATCATGAATAACTCAACAAGATATTTTAAGAGTATATGTGGCCATGATGAACTAGTTATACCACATATTAAGGGCATAAAGGAATTGAAACAATTAATTTGCTCCCCCTTAAAATATGCGTATATAGTTCAAAAATAATTTATATGCATAAAATAGATAAAATAAATAATCAAAAGATCTAAGGGATATCCAAGATATGCATCTTTTCTTTCCTTTGATCAAATGCATATAAAATTCCAAACTCAAAACAAATATCATCTTTAGGCAAATAAAAGAAATATCCAATAAATAAATGCTTAAAGATGAAGAAAATATGTCTTCAATAAATATAAAAAAATATTAAAAGATTTTGAAAACTGTCTTTAATAATAACATTTGAGTATCGGACAGATTCAATAAATCAAAAAGATTTCAAA
This sequence comes from Iris pallida, assembly GCA_029216955.1. Taxonomy (NCBI): domain Eukaryota; kingdom Viridiplantae; phylum Streptophyta; class Magnoliopsida; order Asparagales; family Iridaceae; genus Iris; species Iris pallida. The sequence goes on along the minus strand of JANAVB010030816.1, from coordinate 10,597,804 downwards.
AAGACTTTTCAAAAAAAATATGAAATTTATTACGAAAAAAAACTGTCTTAGTAAATGTTCGAATGCATCCATTTAGTCCTCAGACTGAAAGATGGTGATTCGAATTGCAAAAATAATTTCAATAAAAGAATCCATAAATCATAAATAAATCCATTTGAACAAATAAACATACCTAGTTAAATGTCCAAAGAAAAATATATTCTAGATATATGGCATGTCAAGGGGATAATTGATTTAAAATAATTAACTGCTCCACCTTTACATGGCTATATCCAAAAAAATAATAGTATTGACAAAAATTAAAAATTTTAGAGACATATTTTCAGAAGTAGGAAACTAATTCAAAAAATATTAGGTCTTCTTATCAAAGTTCATTTCTTCCCTTTTAAAGCCTTAGCACGGTGTCCACCTAACAACCGTAAGGTTTAAAGAAAAGAAATACTTTGAGAGAGAGACATTCAATATGCATGACTTCTCCCCTGCAAAGAGTTACTGTTGTAGACAGTAAGTAACTTGAATAAGAAGATAATAATATAAAGCTCAAAATCATTAATATTACGAATATTTCATAAGCTAAAGATGAAATCATAATGCCATAATATTCAATGAGTAGTCACGAATACAAAAAACAATCATCTTTAGACAAAAGAAGAAATATCCATTAAATAAACATTTAAAAATAATCAAAAGATATTTCAAATTAGCATGATGAATAATCGTATAAGTCAAAAGATGACATAAATTGATATATGCTATAGAATCTCACAATCGACAAGATAGATCAACATATGCTACCTTTTGTGAAAATATAAAGAGAGAATATTATCCATCAAATCTAAAATTCAAAATCCATCAGATAACTATTGTCTCTAGATCTCAATAAATCTTTAGTTTATAAAGCGTTGATCAATCTTGGGTTAGCTGTAGAGGTACTGTCCCAGCTAACGGAGGTTCACCGGGGAACACTTAAGTACCGCTTCGCTTCGACCGTAGTCGTGGTAACAGACAGACCCTTTGTAGGCTTGTACCCAAAATAAATCTCTTCTTTAATAACAGAGAATTTAAGAAGAATTAGTGCAATATGAAATAAATTATATTCTATAGACTTAAAAAGATCTTAGAACAATGTAGCATACGGTATAAGATGTATCAATTACATTCATCCATATGTGCTACAAAATCATTGGGTAACAATGAAATATAAAACATTTGAAAATCAAAATGTAGGACCTAGATACGTTGATGTATTTTGGAACCTAGAGGACTGAGTTCAGTACCTTGGATCCAGAACTAGACGATAGTTGCAAGTACACCTTAATAAATCTTAAGTCTATAAAGTATTGATCACTTCGGGTTAGCTGTAGGGGCCGGTTCCCAGCTAGCGGTAGTCCGAAGACTAGTGCATCGTGTCGCTTCAGGCTATTTACACCTGTATGACAGAAGGACCCTTTCGGCTTGTTTCTAAAATGATTTCTACTCTTACGAACTTAGATTCAATGGAATATATGCAGTATCATTGAACATCGTCGAAATCCAGAATCCCTAAAAGTAAGAGAAGTAAATACCCAAAGAAAGGTTTATCAAGATCAAGATATTAAAAAAAATATTTCAATAAGAGTCATGTATCTAAAATGTCAACCAAAAAGCCAAGAAAAATAAAAACATCAATAAAAACGGCTTTGAGGAAGAAGCTGATAAAGATAAGAATATAAATTGTTCAAAGAAATCAATAGCTTAAGTATGAGATAAGTACAAGTTTGAAACTACTTTTCAAAATAATATAATATAGAACTTGAACTTAACTCATATATCCCCATAAAGATATTTATACAAAAATATAAGAAACATATCAGCAATATATGAATAAAAATGAATAATTCATGTATCCTTAATAAGCATAAAAAAATCACAAGATCAAAAACATGCATAAATATGCTTTATCAGACAAAGATGTAATTGATTCATAAGAAATTAATCAAAATAAAATATGAGAATCAATAGTGAATATATTATGCAAGCAAAAGGTTAACATAAAATTATATGTATATACTTTTCAAGTAAATAGGAGACTTGTGCTAAACATACATACTCACAAAATACTGATCAAAGTAAATATGACATGTTAAAGACAAATCGGTAAGAAGTGACCATTAAAAAAAAATTAAAGACGAAGAGTCAAAAACATATTAACTAAAAAAAATCAGCTCCTATGCATGCTTCAAGAATAAAGATTAAAAGTAAAGAGCATACATAGACAAATGTGTCACACTAATAAAAGATAAATACTATATAGTGTGAACTAATTATTTAAGCTAAACAGTTAGTCATACTAGGATTATGTCAAATATTGATTCAAACAATAAACAATTTAAAAGACATCAATGAAAGCTAACAGTAAGAAATTAATAAGAACATGCTAAATATTAAAAACTATTTAGAAAGCATGTTACCGAAGTGGTTCTAGTGACCACACTTATGTTGGTGCAATTTCTTGAAGATGACCTTTGTAGCTTTGCAATCACCAACATGTTTCATGGTTCTATTTGATATGAGAAGCTTCACCTGCAATATTAGGTGAAGACTTTGGTATCCAATTCTTGGATCCACATTTGTTAGCTTTGGGAACCCATTTGCACAAGTTTATATCAACTAGTTTTCTAATCTGACAACGATTAGAAACGTATCCATTCAAGCCACAATAATGACAGAAAGTATTAATAGTGCTATGTACAGCAGTATGAGAACGTGCAGTGGTGTGATATGATGTGCGTGGATACTTGTAATAGAAAGCATGGTTGTGTGAAGCTTTAGCTTTGCTTGCTTCCTTTCTAAAAGATCTGACGTGGGTGACTTTGTGATGTGCTAAGTGTCTTGTGTTAGACTGAGTCGTAGGTTGTACTACATGCTTTCCCAGTCTAATCTCTAACTTTTTAGAGTTAGCACAGATCTCATCATACTTAGCAGAAAGAGCATCAATTCTACATGAAGCAATAGAATACTTCTTCTTTTCTGATTCTAGTTCCTCCTTAAGTTTAGCATTTTCTTGAGTGCTTTTCTCAATGCAATCAAGTGCCTCATGCAATCTAAACTTCAGTGTGGAAATCTCAATAGAATTATCAGAAGGAGAACTATTTCTTGCATCATTTAATAAGCAAGTAAGCTTTTCATTCTCACGCTTGTAGGATAGAATATCTTTTCTAGCTTGCTTATACTTATCTAATACTTTCTTGTGTTCTTCTAACAGATCACTGAAAGCATCAGATAAATCATCATAAGAAAATTCACTATCTTCAGAAAAAGAATTACTTTGTACCTCGTTAGATAATGCCATTGAGCATAAATTTGCAGCTTGATGAGGTTTATCTTCTTCTTCGGAATCGCTTGCTTCGCTTTCACACCATATGCTCGTGCTAGTGTACTTGTGAGATGATGATCTTCCTTTATTTGATTGTTCGTAGTGACTCTCCTTTCTAGTAGTAGTACAATCTTCTTGGATGTGGTCTATCTTCTTGTAGTTGTCACATACAAGCTCTTCTTCGTATAAGGGATTATGCTGTACCTTAAATCCCAATTTCGTCATGCACATATTTGCATCATTGTGAAGACTATCCTTCTCTCTGGAGTTGCTAGCTTTGCTTTCATACCTGTACTCATAAGTAGCTTCAAGAACTTTCCAAATTTTATGAGATGTTGTGCAAGTATTAATAAGATTAAATACATTTATGTCTACAGCACAATAAAATATATGCATACCTTTTGCATCAAGGCTAGCTAACTTCTTCTCTTCCTCCGTGTAACTATAATAAGGCTTGTTGATTATAGAGGATGTGAGAATAGAAGTGATAGTAGGCTTCTTGTAGCCATTGACAACAATTGACCATAAGTCAAAATCTAGAGACTTCAAGTAGAAGCTCATCCGTGTTTTCCAGTATGTGTAATTTGTACCATCAAATAGTGGAAGTCTATTTGAGGATTGCTCTTCAGTTGTGAAGTACATACTTGCCATATGTGATATAGTGATCGATGTAACAGCAGTTATATAATAACAATATTACCTTACTTTACCTGTATAACCCGCTCTAGTAATGAGGATCTGCTCCAAGGATGTTAAGCCAAATAATAGAGTCCTTGCTAGGATACCAATTGAAGGAGCAATTGGTATAAGCAATAATATCTCTATAAGGAGCACCTGTAATAATATCTCTAGAAGGAGCACTTGCTCTGATATCTGTAGAAGGAGCACCTGCTCTAATACCAATTGTAGGAGCAATTGGTATGAGCATTAATATCTATATACCAAGCACCCGCTCTCTAGTTGTAGCACTGGCTCTGATACCAATTGTAGGAACAATTGGGATCAGAATATATTACCTCTATAAAGAGAATCCGCTCTGATACCAATTGTAGGGCCGATTGTAGGAACGAGTTGTAAAGCGCAATACTCTAGAGGGGGTGAATAGAGTAGGCAGCAAAAATTAACTATTTAAAAATATTAGTAACAAGATCACAGATAATATATCACAGATATGTAAATAAAAAGTAGAGAGTAGAGAGCAAACGCAAACACAAGGATGTATACTAGTTTCCCTCTTGTGAGGACTAGTCCAGTCGGAAGAACTCTAGCTTCCAGTTGAATCCACTATGGAAAATCACCACAAGTTTTCATCCGAAGTTCTTGCAACTTCTACAACGCGAGCTTTGATCCGAAGTACTCGACCAACTTCAATTGTGAAGTGTGTAACTTCAATCAAGCCTCTGATTACAACTACTCTGGAAACTTCTAGACCGTACCGCACTGGCAAATCGACTAGAGGATTGTAACTGGCTTGGGAATTGAAAATGAATAGCTCAGAATACTTTGGAAGAAGTAGTAGGCTTATAGAGAAGAGATATGAAAGTGAATGAGTGAATTGAAATGATCGAAATTCTTCTCTATTTATAGTTTTTTCAAAGGCAGAATTCTGACAGAATTCGGGCAGAATTCGGACAGAACTCGATGAGAAAATCTCGTTGGAATCCGTAACTGCCGGAAGACTAAGTTCAAAAAGCAACGTTCACTAACCGAACTCTGGCCGAATTCGGGCCGAGTTCTGCTAGGGTTCTGTTAGGTTTTTACAAATTAGTTTTTGGGCTTTTTGAAAAGTCAGGCAGTTAGGAAGTAGTTTGGGCTTTTGTAAATGGGCTTGTTTTCAAAATGAAAGGGTATTTTAAAAACGTTTCTTGGGTAGCCTATTTGCCAGTATGATGCAGTGTATATCGTATTCCTAGACTCAATAAATATAAAAAATACATTGATAAAATAGAAAAACCAAGAGCCCTTTGATGACGCCTTTCTTCAAATATTTGAGCAGACTTGAAGACGCCTTTTTCCCTTGATGGCGGTCGTCCAAAGATAAACAGATCTGAAAATCTGAATACCTTTCGGGGGCTTCGCCCCCGAATCCCTGACGGTTCAGAGAAAGCTTCTTGTATGACGCCGTCTTTGGTCCATCAATAATACTCCATTGTATATGTCCTGGTTTGACAAAGCTTGATCATGCTTACTGCATGTCTATAAGACCATGTTAGACAAACAGAATAATATGATACAAGCATAGCAATATGATATCGAACATTTAGGACAATGCCAACATTAGGACAATGCTAAGTTTAAGTAGCAACATGATAGTGATTACATGAATATTAGTGACATCATTATGTTAAACTTAATTGATTAGCCATATTCAAAAATATGATATAATCATTGGGCTAACACCAACAACTGACAGGTCAAATCAAAAACTCAACTGACAGTGAAGAACACTGACACATGAATTCCCATTCATTTGAACCCAAATTAAACATCGAATTTTACAAACAGGTATATCAGTGTGTGTACCATGTGTCATGTGTCTAAGGAAAGCCATTCGTGTCTACTAGAGTGGACACGAAGTGTCCAAACGAAATAAAACATTGTATACAAAATTCACAGTGAGGACTGGCTCGTACACGCGTGCCGTGTCCTCGTGCACGTGACACGAGTCAAACCAGGACACGAGCTCGTGCACCTAGGTTCGCCAGGACTAAGAGAACATGTCTAGGTGTCTTCCCCGTGTCTACGTGTATCGTGTCGCGTGTACGAGACACGTATCAGACGTGTTCCTGTGCGCGTGTAGTCTCTGTGTATGACCAGTGCGGCCCCGTTTCTGTGTCCGATACGAAACGAGGTGTCGTAAAACTTGGGAGTGACTTGTCAGTCACTGCCCCAACCTTTATGCCAAGTTTTGCGTGTCGAAATGCTGTGTCCAGTGAGGAACAGGACACGGGTAGCAGGAAAGCGCACACGCGTGTCGTGCAGCGTGTCCGTACCCAATTTTGACACGAAATCGATACAAAAATCACATCAGTCTTCACAAAAGTTAATATAAATATCTAGATCTACAAATTCATGTAATTAGTTTTACAAAAATCGAAAATAAATTCCTAAGTGATATTTCATCGAACACCTATACGTACTCTATGACACGTGTCCGATACGGACACCAAACGGACACGAAATTCACCCAAATTTTAGGGACAGCTAGGGGACTCCTAGATCTAGCCCTAAATGCAAAGAAAATAGAAAATTAAAATCAATTTGGGGAGTTTTACCTATAGGTGCAAAAAGCATAAAAAGCTCCAAATGGGGGGTGTTCTTCTTGATGGCCAAATGCTCCAAATGAACCCAAAACTGAGATTAACCTCCAGAAATATTAAATATACAGAAATTAGAACCTAATGCAAAAGACTAGGATTAAAAAGGAGTTGAAATAAAAAAGTTAGGGAATGGCTCTTTACCTCTTTCTTCAAAGCTTGAAAAATAATAATAAAAGAGGCAAGAACAAGGAGAAGATTATTTATAGGAAAGGGGGAGCCTTAGTGGCTGATCATAAAGTGAAAAATTAGGGTTAGGGCTTAGTCTAATGGCTATGGGCCTAATTGCACTAGTCATGGAACCAATTTCTAGGTCTCAAGCCTATGGACCAATTCACCAATCCTCCTACTTCAAACTTGATCCTAAGTGTCCTAACTTGAGTTGACTTAAGTTAGACTAGGGTCCATACCATGTTAACTAGGTCACCAAGTCAAGGTCAAAATCTAGGACAGTCTCTTAAGTCACAGCTAGTCAAAAGTCAAAATCAACAATCACCAGTGCAATAAATCATGAATTAATTCAAAGAGGCCAATTGAGCAAAATATTCTTATGCTCAAAAGTAATTATAATTATCCTAATGACATGGTCAGGCTCTATGTCAGACAGTTTCTCAGGTTACACTAGTATGGTATCAAAATCACAAGCCATGACTTAAGGCAGTTTTTAAATAGTTTAAAAATTATTAAAAAACACCAAAAATCATAATATGAAACAATTATCAATAAATAATAATAATTACAAATTTTCAAAATTATCCTCATCTGGAAAACTGGGTGTAACAATCCTTTTAAACCGCTTAATTTTGACTTCGTATGAGCAAGTTATGCTATTTTCATGTTCATGGTTTCCCCACACCTTTTGGTGCTGTCGGGACGATGAACAGTGCCACGCGCAGTGTCTTCGCTGTCGCGCGCCGTGCTTGCGTGCAACGTGCGTCGTGGGCGATTTTGCTCGCACATATTGTAACTTGTGCGCCTATGTGCCCGCGCGATTTCCTGCCGCGTGCCCTCGTGCCGTGCTTGCGCACAACATGCACCGTAGTCCATTTTCCTCGTACACATTGCAACTTGTGCGACCGCATGCCCGTGCGATTTTTTGTCGCGCCCCCGTGCGCCGTGCTTGCGCACAACATGCACCGTAGGCGATTTTGTTCGCACACATTACAACATGCACGGCCGCACGGCCGCACGCCCGCGCAACTTTCTGTCGCATGCCTGCATGACTTTCTGTCGTGTGCCTGTGCCGTGCTTGCATGCAACGTACGCCGTGTATGATTTTGCTCGCGCAACTTGTGCGCAGGTCACTCCAAATGACTATTTTTTACCTCTCTGAGCTGTTTTGTAGCTAAAATCTTGAAAAACTCAAAACATGAAAGTTGTAGATCTTTTCCTTGGCTTCAAGAATATGTTACTAGCTATTTTATACAAGTTTCTCTCATTCATGATAATGTAAGGATAGAACACGATAGTGGCCTGTTAAGGTGCACTCTTAACAAGTATCAAGTAACATGATAATTCTTGATAGTGACCCATCGTGGTGCACTATTGACAAATAACTTGATATGATAATTCTTGATGGTGGTCCGTTGTGATGCACTCTTGACTTGATAAAGTAACCTAACATGATAATCTCGATATGTTATTGTGACGGCTATCTTGACTTGCTAAGTAACTCTTGTCTTGATACCGCGGATGTTTGTGCTTGTATAAGCTACATGTCTCGTCTTGCATCATATCTAGGATATGAATTTTTGATTTCCACGGTCAGGGATTCATACTGAATCTGACTAGGATAATGACTAGAGTGATTAAGTAGTTCATGAAGAGATTTTCCAGCTACAGGCATTCCCGTTATCTGGGCGCTTTAATTGGACTTGTAGCCTGCCGTCGAGTAGGGCACATTTCCAGCACACTGTCATGTGCTGCACCTCTAAGTCACCTAATCCAACTCTCTCAACTTGTGACTGGATTACCTGGATTAAGTCTGCAGGACTTGTGGCTGCCAGAACATCTCATTACATCTTGCTAGTAACTAGGCTTGTGATAACCTTAGTTAGTTAAAGTATCAAGCCATACTCTTTGTTTGGCCGTGAATGATGGATGGAGTCCTATCTTTACTAGTCTTGCCTAGATCCAGTACATGGCTATCTCAGGACATGCTTGTTTATGCTTTACTTTATCGATAATTGGTTAGAGACTAAGTTCTATTCAGGTGAAGGGTTACAACTCCGGTCCTTGTTTGGTTTACGAGTTGTAACTTGGTTACCGGAATGGTCCTTTAGTTATCTTATCGTTTATCACCCTATTTTCTCTAAGTCATGTCTTTCGTTATCCTTTATGTATCATATGCTGGTTTTAGTTCTTAAGTAAAGTCTCCCTTGTGGCACTTGCTCTTTTTGGGGTCTGACCCAGCTGGTTTTGTATGGCCAAATTTTGGAGTAGTTTCCGAGGATCTTTCTGTCTAACAGCCAGATGGTGAACACCAGACGTAATACTGGCAATGAGTGGGTTTTTTATTTTGCTCTCCCACTTTATTATAAATTATTCTTTTGAGGCGTTTAGCCGCCGAGCAAGTGTTAGCTCGTATTGAAACTTTAATTTCTGTCTGCCTACGGGCTGTTACATGATTGACAAATCCTAGGGTTGATCATGTATGACTTAAACTCTTGCTAGTCTTCGTATTTTGTATGAATAGCTTCATGATCATCTGAATATGTAATGTTTGGGACGCCTTACCTTGTATGTCTGATGATCTTACTCCTTGTAACAATTACTTGCTTGTTGAGATTGAGACACTAGGCTTGTTCATGACTATAAGAGACTATTGGCTTGTAGATAAACCCTCACGCATCTAGATAGCCGTGACCGTATATCTAGGTAGATTATACTTTAATGTACGTAGTTGGCTGTGTCTGTCCCCCGCTCTCCAGTATTATAGTTCTGGGGCGTGACACGATTTAAGTGGTGGCCCATGCAGGTCTTATAAATCAGGATGTGTGAGGGTTTCACTGAATAGATGTCTCAATCAGCACTCGCCCTTGATCTCTACTCGTGTCTTCTAATCTTTCTAAAATCTTGAGCTGATCACATGTTTATATCCTCGATCTATCATGGTCCTTCCTTATTGTTTTCCATGTCGTTTCTTCGGCGACATTGTTCCTGGTCCTACCGATTAGCAAGGCGGAGCACCTCAAGTGGACCAGCAGAAACCTGGAGACCAAGCCTAGCACTCTGGAGCAGCCTCCGGAGTCATACATTCTGGGGATCCAGAGCCCCCAGTTCAACCCGTCCAGCCTGCAGAGCCTGATAATGAAACCTTGGTGGGGCTTATTAGAGAATTGCTTGCATCTCAAGATCGTCGGGGCGATGTCCTGCACCAGACAGTACAAGATGCCATGGGCATAGTTGGTTACCAAGGGAACAACGCGGCCAACAGCTTCAAGCATCTGAACCCTCATTTCTTTGACGACACTGAAGATGCTATTGCTACTGATGCATGGCTCCAGGACACATATGTTATCCTGGAAGCAGCTAGGATTCTTGAGGATAAGAAGGTGGCAGTTGTGCACCTGCTGTTATTAGATTTAGCCCACAGCTGGTGGGCGATGCTAGCAGTTGGATTACCGATGCCTGTCTCATGGGCGGTATTCAGCAATAAGTTCCAGACCAAGTACTTCGATGTAGTAGCTCGGTATGATCTGCAGATGAGATTTATTAATCTTAAGCATATGGGGAGGACGGTCGATGGATATGCGATCGAGTTTTTTAGACTCAGTCGGTTTACTCCTACCTTGGTGGCAACCGAATTAGATCGAGCCCAGTGATTCCAGCAGGGGCTCTACCTAGAGATTATCATATCAGTGGAGCAGTTTGAGCACCAGATGTTTGATGTCGTCTTACGAGCAGCGAAGAGGCATGAGTATACTTCGCAGAGAATTGTAGATAGAAGCAGAGGACGGAAGAGGTCTCATGGGCAGATGTCCTAGTTTTCAGTACCAGCCCCGACAGCTAAGGCTTTGACTATTAGAGCTCCTAGGAGGGCGACCACAGTTTTATCGATTTAACACTCGACGCCGACGTATCCTCAGCAACAGAAGCAGAAGCAGTCTTCCGCAATGGGCTGCACACATTATGGAAAGCCAGGACATATAGTATCAGAGTGTCGCAGAGCACATGGATCGTGCTTGGCTTGTGGGGCACCGGATCACAAGATAGGGTCCTGTACGAATAGAACCAGTTTATCGTCATCAAACCTAACCAGTCCATCGATCAGGGGTCCAGCACCAGTGCAGCAACAATACCAGCCTCCGAGGCCATTGCCGCCTCAGGCTCAGCAGTATGTCCAAGTTCAGATTTAGAACAGGCATAGAGGTCACCAGCAGAGGGGACCAGTACCAAAAGGATAAGGACAGGCTATGGCTCTGACCGTGGCAGAAGAATTAGCATCAGGTGAGGTGGTGGCAAGTACCATTCTCGTCAACTCTTTTCCAGCATCAGTATTATTTGATTCGGGTGCATCGCATTCATTTATGTCTGCACGATTCGCAACACGGATATGACTGGAGCCCGAGTCATTATCAGTAAGGCTCAATATACTTACTGGTAACGGTCTTGTAGGGGTAGAAAGAGTCTATTTCTAGTTAGCGGTAGAGAGTTTCCCGCTAGGTTGATAGAATTCTCGATGTCCGATTATGATGTGGTCCTAGGAATGGATTGGTTGAAGGATCAATACACAAGAATAGACTGCCATATTGGCAGTATTATTTTTGGTCTTCCATACGAACCAGAGTTTTCATTTTCCAGGGGCGAAGTAGAACCTTCTCCCCCAGTCTTACAGATGGCAGTAGCAGAGGCAGTTCGGTTTCCCAGAGTCGTTTAAGAGTTCCCAGACGTGTTCTCCGGAGAACTTCCAAGCATGCCGCAAGAGAGAGAGATAGAGTTCACTATCGACTTGATTCCAGGGACTGCACCAGTGTCAGAGAGAGTCAACAGGATGGCACCTTCAGAATTGGAGATCTTATACAAGATGATTGAAGAACTCAGAACCAAGGATTCATTCGTGCTAGTGGATCACCTTGGGGAGCCCCGATGCTTCTTGTGAAAAAGAAGGATGGTACGTCAAGATTATGTGTTGATTATCGTGCCTTGAATTTTGTAACAATCAAGAACAGATATCCCCTACCAAGGATAGATGATTTATTTGATCAACTCAGTGGGGCAGCAGTATTCTCGAAGATTGACTTACGGTCAGGGTACCATCAGATCAGAGTCAGAGAGCAAGACATCCCAAAGACAGCATTCAGATCCAGATATGGGCATTGAGAGTTCCCTGTTATTCTATTTAGAGTGACCAATGCGCCAGTCGTATTCATGGACCTCATAAATCCTATCTTCATGCCCTATTTGGACCAGTTCGTAATAGTGTTTATAGACAACATCTTAGTCTATAGCAAGAATGAGGCAAAGCATGAGCAGCATCTTCGTGTAGTTCTTCAGATTCTCAGAGAACACCAGTTGTACGCAAAGTTCAGTAAGTACAAATTTTGTCTGGAACGTATTTCGTACTTAGGTCACATCATCACCTGAGGTGGAGTGGAAGTGGACCCCCAGAAGATAGAGGCTATAGAGACATGGCCAGTACCTAGCACCGTTGCAGAAGTTCGGAGTTTCCTAGGATTAGCCGGCTATTACCGACGGTTTGTGTCAGACTTTTCTTAGATTTTAGCACCATTGACGCAGTTGACCTGCAAGGATGTGCAATTTGCTTGGACAGCAGAGTTTCAGAGTTGATTCAAGAAGTTGAAGCGAAGATTGATGACGGCTCCCATTCTCACGCTTCCAGATGGGGCTGGAGGATTTTCAATTTATTGTGATGCTTCTGGCAGAGGATTGGGATGTGTCTTGATGCAGCATGGTAAGGTAGTAGCTTATGAGTCACGTCGGCTTCGTGATCATGAGAGGAATTATCCAACCCATGACTTGGAATTAGTAGCGGTGGTTTTCGTACTCAAGCTATGGCGGCATTATTTGTATGGAGATCGGGTGGAGATTTTTTCCGACCACAAGAGTCTTAAGTATGTGTTTACCCAGAAGGATCTCAATATGCGTCAGAGAAGATGGCTAGAGTTACTGGTGGATTATGACATCAACCTGCAGTATCATCCTGGGAAGGCCAACGAAGTTGCAGATGCATTAAGCAGAAGAGCATGAGCTTATTTTCTAATAGCACAGCCAGAGTTATTAGCAGATCTTCAGAAGATAAAAATAGAAGTAGTTCTTCCTACCAATGTGGCATTGATGGCCAGCATGTAAGTTCAGTCCAGCATTGTTGAGAGGATCAAGATGGTGTAATCACCAGATTCAAAGCTTCAGCGACTCAGAGCAGAGTGTGAAGCAAGACGAAGACCAGAGTTATGTATTCACGAAGATGGTAATCTCCGACATGGAAGGCATCTTTGTGTACCCAGTGGTGATATCATACAAAAGATAATGGCAGAAGCTCACAGTTCTCAGTATTCAATTCATCCCGGTAGCACGAAGATTTATCGTGATATCTGTCAGCATTTCTGGTGGAATGGCATGAAGAGGGAGATAGACCGATTTGACTCTCGATGTTTAATTTGCCAATAAGTTAAGGCTGAACATCAAAGACCAGCTGGACTTCTTCAACCTTTACCGATCCCAGAATGGAAATGGGAGCACATTACCATGGATTTTGTAACTGGGTTACCTAAATCTCCAGCTGGAAGAGATGCTATCTGGGTTATAGTTGACAGACTCACCAAGGTAGCTTATTTTATCCCTTTCAGAATTGGCCAGTCAACAAATCAGCTTGCAGAGATGTACCTCAGGCAGATTGTCAGATTGCATGGAGTACCAGTTAGTATCAAATCATACAGAGATTTAAGATTCATATCGCACTTTTGGCGGAGTCTTCAAGAGAGTTTGGGGACTCGTCTCAAGTTCAGTTCAGCATATCATCCGCAGACATATGGTCAGTCAGAACACATGATTCATACTCTCAAAGATATTTTATGATCATATACACTCGACTTCGATAGTTCGTGGAAAGATCACCTGCATCTCGTGGAGTTCTCCTACAATAACAGTTTCTAGGCAAGTATCCAGATGGCACCCTTTGAGGCCATATACGATAGAAAGTACAGATCACCTTTAGCTTTGGATGATGTCGGTGAGAGACAGATGCTTGGTCTAGATATGATTATGCAGACAATCGAGGTGGTCAGACAAGTCAAAGATCATCTTCAAGTTGTCCAAGACCGTCAGCGCCATTGGACCGATTCTCATCTGCGTCCGCTGGAGTTTTCTATTGACGACCACGTATTCCTTAGGATCTCGCCTACCCGTAGCGTCATTCATTTTGGTGTGCGAAGAAAGCTTAGTCCTAGGTATATAGGACCGTTTGACATTCTCGAGCGAGTAGGTGATGTGTCTTATCGTCTCGCTCTTCCGCCGTCGTTACGTGAGGTACATGACATTTTTCATGTATCCCAATTTCGACGGTATATCCTGGATCCGAGCCATATCCTTGATCATTTGGAATTGGTTGTTGATACCAACCTTTCATACGAGGAAAGACCCGTATCCATATTGGATCAAAGAGAGAAGGTACTCAAAAACAAGACTATTAGTTTAGTCCGTGTTGCTTGGGGCCATCACTCTTTGGGTGAGTCAATGTGGGAATGAGAGGATGATATCCGATCGTGATATCCACACCTGTTTGACTCATAAGGTATAATGTCTTTCTTATGTCTTATGCTTTTACTTCCTTGCTTGCATGAATGATTGCTTGATTGACTGCTAGTCGTAGATTTCTTATGGTCAGTATAGCTTGTCCCGACATCTCTAGTCTCTTGATTAAATTTCGAGGACGAAATTCTTTTAAGGTGGGTAGTGTTGTCACTCCCGTATTCTGTTATACGTATTTTTTAGGATACGTATACGAATTTCTGACAATTGTCAGGTGGGCCGTATTTTGACTTATCTTGCTTAGCTTAGCCTTGGTTTAAATCTTGACTTGAATGGTTTAACTTGGTTCAACATGACTTGGCTTGGCTTAGTTTGGTTTATTTTGGGTTGAGATGAGAGGGGTTGCTATATAAGTCAACTCCTTCTCTCTCCTTCATTATTTACATTTACTTCTTCATCTTCTTCATTTACTCCTCCCACCTACCAAGCCTAGGCAAGTGCAACTTGCTTCCTAATGGATCTCACGTTTTATTGTTCGATTCTCTTCCTTACTTGATTCTAAGCCTCTTTAGAACTTGACATTTTTGGATTTGATGGATGGATTCTTGTAGACCTAAGTTTGTAATTTTTTTGGTTTTTCTTGGTTTTGATATCTAAAACTTGGTTATTTTTGAGATCTAATGGTTCCATGTTGTAGGGAATTCAATTCTACCTAATTTTGGCTTTTAAACTGCTTGACTTCGACTTCGTATGAGCAAGTTGTGCCATTTTCATGTTTATGGGTTCCCCACACCTTTTGGTGTTGTCGGGACGATGAACAGTACCGCACGCAGTGTCCTCGCTGCCGCGTGCCGTGCGCCGTGCTTGCGCGCAACGTGCGCCTTGGGCGATTTTGCTCGTGCATATTGCAACTTACGTAGTCGCACAACTTTCTACCGCGCGCCCGTGCGCCGTGGTTGCGTGCAACGTACGCCGTGGGCAATTTTGCTTGCGTAACTTGCGCGCAGGTCACTCCAAATGACTGTTTTTGCCTCTCTAAGCTGTTTTGTAGCTAAAATCTTGAAAAACTCAAAATGTGAAAGTTGTAGATCTTTTCCTTGGATTCAAGAATATGTTACTTGCTATTTTATGCAAGTTTCTCTCATTCATGATAATGTAAGGATAGAACACGATAGTAGCCTATTAAGGCGCACTCCTAACAAGTATCAAGTAACATGATAATTCTTGATAGTGACCCGTCGTGGTGCACTATTGACAAATAACTTGACATGATAATTCTTGATGGTGGTCCGTTGTGACACACTCTTGACTTGATAAAGTAACCTAACATGATAATCTCGATATGTTATTGTGACGGCTATCTTGACTTGCTAAGTAACTCTTGTCTTGACACCATGGGTGTTTGTGCTTGTATAAGCTACATGTCTCGTCTTGCATCATGTCTAGGATATAAATTCCTGATTTCCACGGTCAGGGATTCATACTGAATCTGACCAGGATAATGACTAGAGTGATCAAGTAGTTCATGAAGATATTTTCCAGCTACAGACAGTCCCGTTATCTGGGCGCTATAATTGGACTTGTAGCCTGCCGTCGAGTAGGGCACATTTTCAGCACACTGTCATGTGTTGCACCTCTAAGTCACCTAATCCAACTCTTTCAACTTGTGATCGGATAACCTGGATTAAGTCTGCAGGGCTTGTGGCTGCCGGAACATCTTATTGCATCTTGCCAGTAACTAGGCTTGTGATAACCCTGGTTAGTTACAGTATCAAACCGTACTCTTTGTTTGGCCGTGAATGATGGATGCAGTCCTATCTTGTCTAGTCTTACCTAGATCCCGTACATGGCTATCTCTGGACATGCTTGTTTATGCTTTACTTTATTGATAATTGGTTAGGGACTAAGTTCTGTTTAGGTGAAGGGTTACAACTCCGATCCTTATTTGGTTTACGGGTTGTAACTTGGTTACCGGAATAGTCCTTTAGTTATCTTATCGTTTATCACCCTGTTTTCTCTAACTCATGTTTTCATTATCCTTTATGTATCATGTGCTATTATGCTGGTTTTAGTTCTTAAGTGAAGCCTCCCTTGTGGCACTTGCTCTTTCTGCGGTCTGATCCAGCTGGTTTTATATGGCTAGATTTTGGAGTAGCTTCCGAGGATCTTCCTGCCTTCCAGCTAGATGGTGAACACCAGACGTAATCCTGGCAACGAGTGGGTTTCTTATTTTTCTCTCCCACTTTATTGTAAATTATTCTTTTGAGGCGTTTAGCCGCCGAGCAAGTGTTAGCTCGTGTTGAAACTTTAATTTCTGTCTGCCTACAGGCTGTTACATGATTGACAAATCCTAGGGTTGATCATGTATGACTTAAACTCTTGCTAGTCTTTGTATTTTGTATGACTAGCTTCATGATCATCTGAATATGTAATGTTTGGGATGCCTTACCTTGTATGTCTGATGATCTTACTCCTTGTAACAATTACTTGCTTGTTGAGATTGAGACACTAGGCTTGTTCATAACCATAAGAGACTGTTGGCTTGTAGATAAACCCTCATGCATCTAGACAACCTTGATCGTATATAGAGGTACATTATACTTCAATATACGTAGCTTACTGTGTCTGTCCCCCGCTCTCCAGTATTCTGGTTCTGGGGCATGACAGTCAAAGCAGGAGCCGGTGCAGTAGGGGCAGGCATCAGACCTGCTGTGCTCAGAACTCCACCCATCTGCCCTACCTGACCCTGGAGGGACACCAGAATCTGTGTAATCTGTTGCAAGGTGTAGGTGTCGGCAGTATCGTCGGTCTGTGGAGGTGGAGGTGGTGGAGATAGAGGAGTTTTGGAATAAACGGACGGCTGGGATGCCAACAATCCGGTACCGTACACACTGTCCTTTTCCTTCTACAGACGGCTTGTA
Source organism: Iris pallida (assembly GCA_029216955.1). NCBI lineage: Eukaryota > Viridiplantae > Streptophyta > Magnoliopsida > Asparagales > Iridaceae > Iris > Iris pallida. The sequence continues at coordinate 10,580,501 of JANAVB010030816.1, read as the reverse complement.
TCCACAAGTCGTTCCTCATAGCCGGCGACGTTTCCTGACTATTCCTAGCTCCTTCGGCAGTCCCTCCCTCACCGATTCGACTCTCTAAAGTCTTATACGTCTCCTATATTTATATAGGTGAATAGATTTAGAGTTAATATTGTTATTTTAGTTACTATTAAGTATTGTTATGGTTACGTTCTCATACGTCTTTTAAACTATTTTTTGATTCATAATTCTACTTAGGGTTATGCTTTAGAGTTAATATTCATATTAGAGTTCGGACTAACTATTTCGGTAAACTAAATATAGTTAAGTACATAAAGACGAAGAAGAAATATAATTAGATATAGGACTCGGAAAACTTACATAGGCTTTGGTCGCCCGATCATCTACGAGCTTTCCATCATTCTTTCGCTTATGGGTACGCTCGAAAACTTTAGGAAAGTCGACGGCGTTCGGATCTCCGCCTGCCTTGGCGACCTCCTCGCACTGTAACAATTAAACATCAATTTATAACTAAACAATAAATTTAAACAATTGAAGAAATAACAAATAAGAATACTCACCAGCCGTCGATAATGATCTGTAATTGGGATGGATCCACCCGTGTGGTGACCACCCTTAGCACGGGCAGCCTTTGCCTTCTCACACTTGGCCTTATAGGCTGGAGTGTCCATCTTCTTCTTCATCTTCTCCCATAATTCCTCCTTCAACCAATCCTTACGAAGAGCACTATTTAGTAGAGCCAACGCCTTCTAGTCGTTGACCATATCTCTCAACCTCTTGCTGGCGACGGACTTGTAGCACTTCCAGATCGCCTGATCTCTATGCGCCGGCCACCAGTACAACTTCTACAAATAAGGACAAATAAAAAAAAATGAGCAAATATTTAAGAAATATTGTAAATAAAGACGATATTATTTAGACGTACCTCAAGCATCTCGAGCCAAATGAATCGTCTATCAACCGGGATGTCCCCGAAGTTCAGACAGGGACCATGGAATTGACGACGCATCAAATCTCCCAAATCTCTACCAGCCTAGACCGAAAAGAACCTACAACAAACAAAATAATGTACGATTAGATAATAAATAGAGTATGAATAAATGTGTCTACTAACACTAATATACTTACGTCGTTCCATCGGCCCACATATTGGTATGAGTGACGTTGGCTGGCCGTCTGGCATAGTAGGAGGGTCTGCAAATCCTGGTCGACGTATATACACTCCACGGTCGACCAAAAGGCCAGGATATGGGTTCGTCGTGATAGGAGCGACAGGTGCAGTCTCGGGCGTAGAAGATGGGGGGGGGCACCAACACCGATAGGAGTAGATGCTGAAACAATATCAGGGCTAGCTCTACCGACCGAAGAACGAGTGAACGACGGAGATAAGCCATCCTCCTCATCAACCAAATCTTCCTTGCCAACTCCTCTGCGATCTGCAGTCGGAGTACTAGGAGAAGCAGGAGTAGGAGGACGGGTCGACACAGATCCTCAAAGTTGACGTGTACGGCCTCGTCCCGCCATATATAAATATGAAAGAAATTAAAAAATGATGTGATGATACAAATAATAAATACAAATCTAATAAAAATTAACTAAAGGTATGTTGATACAAATAATCAATACAAATCTAATAGGTAATACGTACTAATCTTTTTCATCTTCTTCGTAATCCGAATCTTCTTCATCTTCAAATTCATCATTTTCACTATCACTTCCACTTTCACCTTCATTTTTAAATTCTTCCTCCTCATCCGATACATCCTTTTCAGACTCCTCCTCTACATGAGGTAAGTCCTCTATGTCAAGCTCTTCGTCAATTATATCATCCTCTACAGTAACGTCAACCACTATGTCATCAATGTCGGCTAAACACATATATGTTGGTTGAGGCATGACTACCTCATCCTCCTAGTATGCTTGATCTCCAATATTATATGTATTTCTTGCTTTAGTTTTGCATACAGCCCACCAATCACGAGTAGTGCGTCGTCGACTAGGATAATTCGTGTAGTACACTTGGACCGTTTGACTAGCCAATACAAACGGTTCGAAACCTACATATCTTTTTCCGTGTTTTATATCAATAAATCTAAACTGTTTGTCAATTCTCCATCCCTGCTTGGGTGTTGTGTCGAACCAATCATATTTGAAGAGCACAATTTGGGTATCAAAAGAGTAATCCACCTCTACAATATCTCTTAGAACACCGTAATAGTCAAATTCTGGATCGACGTCGTTGACTGAACCACTTACACAAACTTCGAAATTCTTTGTGTAATTAGCCTCCTCATCAATAAATGAGTGATTGATAGGCTTACCAGTGGTTCTAAATTTGAAGCCATTGATGGTATATCTATTCCAATATTTTGCCCTCTTGCTTGGTCCTATAGCTAGTGCTCGAAGTCTTTCGTCGGTCATTTGTGTGCCAGGACGAAAAACCTAAAACATCACGTATCATAACGTCATTAGGACAAAAGCCCTTTCGTTGATCAATTGAATTTGGAATAGTGAAATAAAACTAATCCTACATAGTTATGGAACCACGACAAAAATTGTTTGTCAACCTCTCTAGCAAGATCATCATCATCAATGCTAAGTCTCTCCATTTTTATCTCAGCTCTAAAAATACTATGATAAAAAAAAGCGAAGTTAGAGAAATTTTTACAAGTATATCGCAAAATTGGAGTATAACATAGTAAAATTATGTCTCTTACTTCTCTATATCTTCCATCTCCTCTATACCACTATTTAGGCATATATACCGATGAGCGGCTTCAAACTCATCATCCTCCAACCACCGTAACTTAGAAGCACTTGTAGACTTGCCACCAACATTAAAGATAGTGCGGATTTCACGATTCGATTCATCGACCTCACCTTCATCATTTCTTGGTGCTTTATTCCAGTTTGTTCTGACATGAGTATCGAAGTAGATTGAGCAGAAGTTTGAGACCTCCTCAATAATATATGCTTCGTATATCAAAACTTCTACATGGGCCTTATTGCCCACCTTCTTCTTCAGGTGATGTAGATATCTATAAATAATATATTCAATATTAGATCTGTTTGAATAAAATAATTATTAGTACCCGATAATTAAATATTTTATACCTCTCAAATGGATACATCCATTGATAATGGACGGGAGCACCGATAAATGCTTTGTATGCAAGATAAATCGACAAATGTTCCATACTATTAAAAAAGTCGGGAGGAAACATCTTTTCTAACTTGCACAATGCCAATACAATCTTCTCCTTAAGTTCAAACATATGTTGCGCCGTCAACTTACTTGAACACAATTCTCTAAAGAATATAGATAACTCGGCCAACGGACCCCATACTTGAGAAGGTAGCATCTCTCTCAGAGTGATAGGAAGTAAACGCTTCGTGAACACGTGGCAATCATGACACTTCATCTCTATTAACTTGCGTTTGTTGAGATCGACACATCTTGCCAGATTCGAAACGTAACCGTCAGGGAATCTCAACTTTGTAATCCAATTGCATATTATCAATTTATCATCCCTACTCAGTGTAAATGGTGCTGAGGGCTTGACCCAGTTACCATTGGATCTTCGTGTTAGATGCAACTCTGGACGCCTGCAAATAATTTCTAAGTCCTTTCTTGCTTTGGAATTGTCTTTCATTTTTTTATTGATATCCATCACCGTATTGAAGATGTTGTCGAATACATTTTTTTCAATATGCATGACATCAAAATTGTGTCTTATGAGATTGTCCTTCCAATAAGGTAAGTCCCAAAAGATACTCCGCTTCGTCCAATTATGGCTATGTCCGAATCCTTCTAAGTGATGGCCCGAACTCGGATCTTCCTTTACAGTCGGCAAATCCTCTACCTTTGCCCAAACGATATCTCCAGTCAATCTTAATGGGGAAGGAGTTATGAAAGCCCCCTGAATTTTAGGGTTTGTTTTAAATTTTCTAAATGAATTATTTTCAATAAATATTATTATTTAATTATTTTTTATCATTAAATGTACTTTTTGTGACATTGACTTCTGGAGCGTCAGGGATGCCAATCTCTGTAAACTCTCTTTATGGATTTTGTAGTAGACAAGATTATCTTCGTTTTGATATATCATGTCCCACTTAAACTCGTTCCCTTGTGCTATTTTTGCATCGTGCAACTTCGGGTCAACTTAGACCATTTGATCGATTAAATAATTATTAATTGATTTTCCACTTTTATCTTTGATCATCGTTTGCACATTGCCATGACTTTTAATTTGGGAGCACAAGATCAGTCATTTTCTCAGAACCAACTTCTCATGAATGATCTACTCGAGACACCCTACGCCCATGACCTTCGTGTCCCACTCAGACACTCCATTTTGTGCTTCATTTGCTTCGTACAACTTTCGGGTCAATTTATGCCAACTAATTATCTACCGTAAAATCTGATTTAACTTCCAATTTAATTTTGGGACCCGACATTGATCCAACCTGTCAACCCAAAGTATGGACATGGCCCACATGAAGCCTACTACCCACATGACACTTGTGTTCCATTTATTGGAGTCCCCATATGTTACTTATTTACCCATGATCATAAATACCTATTTAAATTCAATTATTGTGAGCACCTTGAATTTTGGGTTGATTTTTTTATTTATTTTCTGATTGATTTTTAATTTCAATAAATAATTTATTCTGTTATTTTTCCTAAGTGTACTTTTTCGTGCCATTGATATTTGGAGTATCAGGGATGTTCAACTCTGAAAATCTTCTTCACGAGTTTTAGACTGGACAGGATTACCTTCATGATAGTATATCGTGTCCCATCCAAACTTGTTTCCTTGTGCTCTTTTTGCTTCGCTGAACTTCTGGTCGAATTAGACCATTTGATCATTAATTATTTTCCCACTCTTTTCCTTGATCATTTTCAGCGTGTTACCATGACTTTTGATTTGGGAGCGCAAGACCAGTCAGTTTCTTGAAACCAACTCCTCATTGATGATCTACTCGAGACGCTCGTCACCCATGACCTTCGTGTCCCACTCAGACACGTCATTTTGTGCTCCATTTGATTCGTACAACTTTTTCGATACGTGACCCGATTTTATTTTACTCCACGGCGTCACATTCATCTTCCAACTTGATTTGTGGGTCCCCTGTCGACCAAAACCTGTCCGCCCCAATTATAGACATGGCCCACATTGAGCCTACTATCCGTCCGCCACTTGTGTCCCATTTATTGGAATCTCCATGTGCTACTTATTTACACATGATCATCAACGTCTTTTTTTTTAATTCGATTTTTGCATAATGTCCAATTTTCGTCCAATCCGGCTCCACCGAGCCCAGTCCAGCTCCATGTTGCCCTCCATCGGGACACCCTCATATTTATTGTCCAAAAATATCAATTTCTCATTTCATCTATTTTTATTATTTATTGGGAAATTTTCCTTGATTTAATCCTATTGGAATTACCTATATTCCATCATTGCCATTGATTTTCACCTTAATTCAATCACAACCATTCAATTTTCCCCCATAAAATTTCCCAACACTCTCACAGCCAACACATTGGCCGGCCCTAATTTCAATGTGGGAAAAACACTTTTCTCACTCTTTTATTACTACTTTTCTCTCTCTTCCTTAATTGTTCTTTCCTTTTCTTCACAAACAAACACACATTCCCTCACTTCATGCCCGACAACCCCCTTCATCCACCCCGACCACCCCCTGGCCGGCCACCACCTCCGCCGTGGTCGGCCATGGCTAAGCCTTCCTACTCCTCCATTCTCCTCCAACTCCTCCTCCTACTTTCCTTCCTCCTCCTCTTCAACCTCACAACAACCACCACCTCCACACCATTCCACCACCACCACCATATCAGCCATCACCACCACCTTCTCCCCGCCGTCATGGCCGCGTGAGCCACAGCAGCAGCAGCAGCAGCCGCTGTACCGTAGCAGGCTCGCACGCGGGCGCGCGGGCCGCCCTCGTGCTCTAGGATATGAAACCCAATCTTATCAGCATCTAATTGAGCCCTCACAAAAACTGGTGAAGTTTCCCACACCTGCATGTCCACCTGGAGCGACATAGCCCAATTTGCAAGTATATAATCAAAAGAATTCCCCTCTCGAAGCACATGTTGAATGGAGACCTTCCACGGCTTCTTTAAAAAAGGTCCTACAATCTGCTATCAAGGCTCGATGATGGTCCAAACCAATATCAGCTTTGAAGATCTTATGGATAGCTAATAATGAATTGAATCTGTTTCTATAACAATCTCTCTCCAGTTCCTTTCCCAAGCTATCTGAAGTGCAAAATGGATAGCTTTTAGTTCAGACCCAGAATCAATGCCCGCATTCCCAGCAAAGCCAACCAACCAATTACCACAAATGTCTCTAGTCTGCCAAAACCAGCAGCCCCAGGACAACCTTTAGCACATCCATCCGTCTTCAATTTGACACCCGAACTAGTAGGATTCCATATGATCTGACATAAAGAAATCGTCTTCTTGATCCGACTACAGAAAACTGTACTACGAAAGAAAGCAGCACAGAACATGGTAGATTCAGCCCAGTAGTGTCAATAGTCTCGAAAAGGGTGCCATAGATCTTTCTACACCTGCATCTTCTACTCAAGCTTTATTAGTGACAACAAGGGCTTCAGCGGAAAAAACCACTGCCTTTCTCACCAGTGGGCGAGTCTGATTGATCCAATCACGACGAATGATGTCAACCCCTGCAGGCCTAGCTACCATGGTAGCAATGTGGCCTGATTTGGTCCGTTTTCTGCCTTGAACCTTGGTCCATCCCGCTTCCTCATCTGCCATCGCTGTAGCCTGCACACCCCTGTCCTCATGGTGTAGATCTCGAGTCCTAGAGGGCTCGAAGTCAACCCTAAAGGCTAGCTACTAAGGGAGTTGAAGACTGACTCGACCGACAGGTAGAGGTAGTTGCTGTAGAGTCAGTTGTGGGTGAGGAAGTGAGGTGCCCGGAGGAGACTGGCTTTATGTTATGGGATCCGAGAAAAGAGGTTTTTTACTTATCGATCAGAAGATAGGTATTGTACTGGCTTACTAGCCTATTCATAAGCAATTGAATCAGAAGCGGAAGATCCCCTCTTGCTCTTGACAAGCTACCTATACCGCTCCGTGGGCAAGTTCGCAGTCTTAAGCAAAAAAACTCTTCCTGTACTCGCTTGCCATGAGATCCTATCCACCGCTTGTATCTTCGGAGCGGGTGTTCCGTCTATTTGGAAAAGAGTGGAGACCTCATCTCATCCCATCGGTCTTCCATCTGAGGGTGTTGCCTCACCAGATTATGTGCTGTTTATTTGGCGATTGGGATTCAAACCATCTAATCGACTAAGATAGCGCTTCCCCGAGACTACCTCTATCTCTTTCCAAAATGAATCTATATGGTTTCGTTTTCGTAAAGACAGTCTGACTTCTCAGTCGACAAAGCCTCACATCCTCATGAGATGGCTGCTGACCTGGAGAAGCATTTCTTTGATTGTTGAGAATTCGAGCCGGTTCTTTGTTAGTGAGGACATCGGTAAGAGACTTTTAGGGCAAGTGTAAAAGACTGCTACTTCCTAACACTTGGTGCTCTGACTATTCTCTTTCTTTTTAGGTGCACTGCAAATAAAATACCTCGTCCCATCTCAATATTGTAGCAAGGGATATATAGAGCAGAAAACCTTGATTGTACTATAATAAAAGAAGCAGTCCATGTGGCGGGTCACACCGATTCCATAGAAAGAGCAGGACCTGGGCGGATGCGTAAAGAACCCGTACCACCACAGGCTGTGCCAATCCGCTCTTTGGCTGTCGCCGCCGTGCTACCGCGTGGGCCGCCGTGGCTCCGGCGACCCCGCCCCGTGGGTGCGCCCCACTCCGACGTACTGTCCCATGGAGGCCAACGTCCTCCGGGACGCACCGTCGAGGCGATTCGTGCGTTTTGAACGAGATCCCGTCGGCGCGCGCGAGTTTGGAACTCCGAATTGGCGCTCCGTCGCAGCAACTTCGCACACGTTTTTCCGGAAATTCGACCGTTGGATTGGCGATTTCTTTGCTCCGTCACAATCTTGGTATATCCATCTTCGCTCATGTCAATTTTCGTCCGTTAATTTTATCGTTTGATACATCAAAACCGGCCACCAAGTTGACCGTTTAAATTGTATTAAATTTGGACAGTTTTGCGGGGCCAACTTCGTTAGCTTGTATCTCCTCCACCGCAGCTCCGTTTGGCATGCTACCAGTTCCGATGCGAAGCTGGTATAACCCTCTTACTACCCCTCCAGTTTTGTTTCATTGTGAGCTTGTTTGATTGGTTGAATTCGACGCCAAAGTTGGCCGTCCGAATTCGTAATTTCCAACTTGTAAAATTCCATTTTTGAACACGGAACTCCAGATTTCATTTCTGACACCACCATTAGACTCGTGGCGTCGTTCTGGCATGTTTTTATATAAAATTTGTTAGATTTGGAGAACGTGGGCCCGGGCACGTATTTCGGTGCAAAGCGGGTCCCACTTTCTGGGTCAACGGGACTTTTTGACGCCGGCTCATCGGAATCCAATTTTAGAGATACCGTTGAGTTTGTATCGTAATTCTGGACTTGTTGACATATAATTTTTTAGGTTTTGGTGGACATTGGGTCTGGCACGCATTTCGGTGCAAGTCGGATACCAATATCCGGGTCAACGGGTCATTTTGAGATCGACTCATCGGAATTCAATTCTGGAGATACCGTTGAGTTCGTATCATATTTCTGGACTCGTTGACATATAATTTACTAGGTTTTGGTGGACATTGGGTCTGGCACGCATTTCGGTGCAAGTCGGATACCAATATCCGGGTCAACGGGTCATTTTGAGATCGGCTCATCGGAATCCAATTCCGGAGATACCGTTGAGTTCGTACCATCATTCTGGACTCGTTGACATATAGTTTGCTGAGTTTTGAGAACTTTGGCTCCGGCACGTATTTCCGTGCAAAACGGAATTCTAAGTTCTGGTCAACGGGCCAAATTGAGATCGGGTCAACGGAATCCAATTCTGGAGATACCGTTGGGTTCGTATCATCATTCTGGTTTCGTGGACATATAATTTGTTATATTTTATAGACTTGTTTTCTTGCACGTTTTTCGGTGCAAAACGGCTCCGACACGGACACCATTTTGACCCGAAATTACCTTTTTGTCCTTGTGTCCAAATTGGACCGTTGGGTAGGCTATCCTAACTAATTTGACCATTCTGGACACGTTGGCGATGTTCATTTCATCGTCCGACAATGTTTGTTGATAATTTCTCTGAGTTTAACCTTTTTATAATTAGTTAATAATTAATTCACATAATGTTCGTATTTCGGGATTAGTACAACGAAACTGAGATCAGTCAATTCCAGTGATCTCATATCGCTGAAATTGACAAGTTGGATACGTGAATTACTATAATAAGATTATCAACCTTACCGATAATCTTCTTATCTCGATTTGCGTGCCGTAAGTTTCGACGTACAAATAACGAAGTACACTTTAATAATTAGATTAGATTTACCCTGTTTGACCAGAGTTGACCAGTTGACCCAAAGTCAACTGTGAGTCAACGCTTGACCTAGTTTGACTAAATTACTGACCGGAGTTGACCTAGAGTTAATTTGACTTAGAAGAACCTAGAATAATATAGATTGCTTGTAGAGACTCTTTTATTACAACTTGAACACCTTGTAACCGGTATTGCTTTAAATAGTACTCTGTGGCTTCAGTTGGACCCTCTATACTTATCAGCTCAGGACCGCAGGCGAGTACATTCACTGATAGTTTTCATTGTCTTGATATCTACTATATCCGATTCAGTCGTAGTGTTTTACTTGATTCCCGACACGACGGTTCACGGACTAGTATACGTCGGATCCTGTCATGAGATGTTATTCCTAGACTTTCTTGGTATATGGGTATGAGATATTTCCATGTTCCTGTACTTGTATAGACATTGATTTGGGAGTGGGCTGGCCCCCTGCTCTCGAACCTTGTGTCATGACGTGCCATGTTCGGATCCGTGATACTACTCGGGGATGGGGGAATTATTAGGGTTTATGTGATCAAAGCCTTCCTGTCACTATATTTTGCTAGCGCCACCCTCACCTCACGTAGGGTGTAGCATATACCCCCTTGCCAGTTATCCAGGTTGGACGGCATGTCTCTCCGTTGAGGTCACCGCGGATTGCCGGGCCAAGTGGATAACCTTCTCTTGCTACCCTAGCCGATCACATATCGCCCTAATAGTTCAAATCACTTTTTTATATTTATTGTCATATCATATATTTCCAGTTCATCTTTACTTACTATACTTTCACCATGCTATGATTCATTTCTTATATGCTATACCTGCCTTTTATACTGTACTATGATTACGAGACTAAGTTCTGTTTGAAAGAAGGGTTACAACCCCGGTCCTTGTTTGGTTTAAGGGTTGTAACTCGACTTTCAAACGGTTCCCAAGTCGCCTATATTCTTTGTCTTGTATCTCATTATTACTGTCTCTTATAGTATTTCTCAATTCATATGGAACTGCTGTTGGTGTTTGTACTTGCTCATTTTCCTGACAGGATACGTTGACAAAATTTTACAGATAGTTTGGAGGTTGCATGCTAGCCTAGAGGAGACACACTAGAGGTTGTTTAGTTAGCCATTCTCAGTTGTCTGGAGTTGTATTTATTTTATGGATTACTGTATTTGAGTTTTGAGATATATTTCTGGGATATGTATCTTAGACACTTAGACTTCTATCTGTTGTATCTCTTTTCGATTTCATGTTTTATCTATCTTCCTTATCATGCTCTACGTTAGATGTGATTGAGACTGTATCTGCTATGTCACCCCCATTCGGGGAGTATAAACTGTTTAGTCTTATACTGTTAGATGCATTGAGACCTAGGACAGCGTTCTACCGCCGACACTGCGGCGTAGGCTGGGCGTTGTTACGTTCTCGTGCCCTAACCCTAAGGTGCGGGTCATGACACATTTTTAGTGGTGGCCCATGCAGGTCGAGACTAAAAGTGTAGTGGTATTCGAACTAGAGTACCACTACAGCCTGCAGTAGGATTAGGATATGTTTTGAAGGTACTTAATCAAAGTTAGGAACCTTGAGAGATTCCCGGGACGACCCTTGAGAATCTTATTTAACTTCGATTTGAAAACTCTTTTTCTTTGATTGATTTATCTTTACTTTCTGCTATTGAATTTGATTTTGATGGATTATTATTGAATTTGAGTTTGTATTTATTGATTTTGAAGGATGATTATTGAATTTTAAATTTTGATGATAGCTGTTGCATCTGAGTTTGTATTTTATGGATTTTGTTCATTTTTGGATTCTGATGTTCGTTGATAAATTTGAATTAATTTTTGAGTATTCATTGTTGATTAAATTAATTTTGTCAAGATGAAATCATATGGGCTAGGTCATCTAAGTTATGGAGTCTAGTCTTCTACAGTCATATTAGCCAGCATGGTGAGGACATATAGTTTGACTTGGATATATCTCTCGGGTGTGGGAATTTAAGATTTTTGCAGCCAAGCTAGCGGCATCGCGAAAATGTTAAATACCATGATTTTAGATGTATGTGCCTAAGTCGAGGACTCTGCGATTATCGTAGCCTTGCTTACTAGTATGACGAGGATTTAGTGTACCATGATTTTGGACAGACGCATATGATTATCAGATTGTACCTTAAATATTTTCGAAACATGTTTTCTCTACTTTTGTTCCTGTCCTTCAAAAAAAAAAATTTTAAAAAATTTAATTAAAAATTGTTTTGTTTTGTTTGCTTCTCATTATTTAATTTAAGAGTAGGTTTGCCTGTTTTTATAAACATTTGTGTAACTTATTGCTATGAGTTTCTTCTTAAAACAATAAATCGATAATTTTGTTAGATTTTATCTTGGATTTGATAATTTAGCTCTGGATTTCAAAATGGTTCTTCTTTAAATAGATAAGCAAAACAGATTTTATCGTTATTTCTTTCTTGCTATTATTCTTGTATTAAATAATAATAATAAAACTGCCTTGATTACATCAATCCTACTTTGCAATCTTGGTAAAATTCTAAATGTTGCTCTTGATATAGAATTTGGTTTTTATATTGGGTCATGTGAATATAGATATAGTGGACACAAACACTTTGCCTGACACGTATGCATGCTACACTTAATTTTCCACCTGTCTAAATACCCATTAATATGTTGTTGATGTTAAATTGTCAAAACCCTAATATTCCTGGTTTTCTGCTTTTCTAGTTTAAATTCGTAATTTAAATAAAATTTTTTTTATGTTATTTGTTATGTTTACATCACTGCACATGCATGTTATACATACAGTTTCAATTCAAAAAAAAAATTTTAGTTGAGTTTTGTGTTTGAAATTGTCAATCTGAGACTGTGTGCATATTAACCCTTAATACGGATTTTTGGAACCCAATTTCTCATATACAATTTCATATGTATTCACGTACACACACGCCTACTATCTAACCATATGAACATGTCCCTATACACATAATGCTAGTTTTTTTTCCTCTCTAACGCTCTGTATATATTGTGATTGGATTTCCATACAATTGACTTTTATTCCTTAACTAGTGATTTTGATTTTTCCTTGAATAGTACCTTTTTTTCCAGATAATTGGTAGTTACCTTCATTTTATTTTTGATGAGTACCAGTTTTCATATAGGATGGTAGACTGCCTTACAGCTTTGATGATTTGTGATTTCTGTAACTTTTTCGTTCAGCACCCTAGATTGCTTGCGTGTTTTGATACCCTATGACCGATTCAGTTAGCATGACTAGTATACCTAGATGAGACTTTCACTACCACCGTATGCCATGACCCTGGACGTTGTTCTTTTGATGGTGTGATTTGTTTTAATCTGGGACTTTGATTGTGGGGGTTTGACCTAGAGGGAGTATGGACATTTTAATTTCGAGGACGAAATTTTTATAAGGTGGGTAGGATGTGAGCACCTTGAATTTCGGGTTGATTTTTTTTTTGATTGATTTTTAATTTCAATAAATAATTTATTCTGTTATTTTTCCTAAGTGTACTTTTTCGTGCCATTGATATTTGGAGTATCAGGGATGTTCAACTCTGGAAATCTTCTTCACGAGTTTTGGAGTGGACAGGATTACCTTCATGATGGTATATCGTGTCCCATCCAAACTTGTTTCCTTGTGCTCTTTTTGCTTCGCTGAACTTCTGGTCGAATTAGACCATTTGATCATTAATTATTTTCCCACTCTTTTTCTGGATCATTTTCAGCGCGTTACCATGACTTTTGATTTGGGAGCACAAGACCAGTCAGTTTCTTCAAACCAACTCCTCATTGATGATCTACTCGAGACGCTCGTCCCCGATGACCTTCGTGTCCCACTTAGACACGTCATTTTGTGCTCCATTTGATTCGCACAACTTTTCCGACACGTGACCCGATTTTATTTCACTCCACGGCGTCACATTCATCTTCCAACTTGATTTGTGGGTCCCCTGTCGACCAAAACCTGTCCGTCCCAATTATGGACATGGCCCACATTGAGCCTACTACCCGTCCGCCACTTGTGTCCCATTTATTGGAATCCCCATGTGCTACTTATTTACACATGATCATCAACGTCTTTTTTTTTAATTCGATTTTTGCATAATGTCCGATTTTCGTCCAATCCGGCTCCACCGAGCCCAGTCCAGCTCCATGTTGCCCTCCATCGGGACACCCTCATATTTATTGTCCAAAAATATCAATTTCTCATTTCATCTATTTTTATTATTTAATGGGAAATTTTCCTTGATTTAATCCTATTGGAATTACCTATATTCCATCATTGCCAATGATTTTCACCTTAATTCAATCACAACCATTCAATTTCCCCCCATGAAATTTCCCAACACTCTCACAGCCAACACATTGGCCGGCCCTAATTTCAATGTGGGAAAAACACTTTTCCCTCTCACTCTTTCATTACTACTTTTCTCTCTCTTCCTTAATTGTTCTTTCCTTTTCTTCACAAACAAACACCCATTCCCTCACTCCATGCCCGACAACCCCTTCATCCACCCCGACCACCCCCTGGCCGGCCACCACCTCCGCCGTGGTCGGCCATGGCCGAGCCTTCCTCCTCCTCCATTCTCCTACAACTCCTCTTCCTACTTTCCTTCCTCCTCCTCTTCAACCTCACAACAACCACCACCTCCACACCATTCCGCCACCACCACCATATCAGCCATCACCACCACCTTCTCCCCGCCGTCGTGGCCGCGAGCGCCGCCGCGCCTCGTCGTCGGCCAGGCCGCGCGAGCCACAGCAGCAGCAGCAGCAGCCGCTGCACCGCAGTAGGCGCGCACGCGCGCGCGCGGGCCGCCCTCGTGCGCCGCTGCGCCGTCGCGTGGGCCGCCGTGGCTCCGGCGACCCCTCCCCGTGGGTGCGCCCCACTCCGACGTACTGTCCCATGGCGGCCAACGTCCTCCGGGACGCGCCGTCGAGGCGATTCGTGCGTTTTGAACGAGATCCCGTCGGCGCGCGCGAGTTTGGAACTCAGAATTGGCGCTCCGTCGCAACAACTTCGCAGACGTTTTCCCAGAAATCCGACAATTGGATTGGCGATTTCTTTGCTCCATCACAATCTCGGTATATCCACCTTCGCTCATGTCAATTTTCGTCCGTTAATTTTATCGTTTGATACATCAAAACCGGCCACCAAGTTGACCGTTTAAATTGTATTAAATTTGGACAGTTTCGCGGGACCAACTTTGTCAGCTTGTATCTCCTCCACCGCAGCTCCGTTTGGCGTGCTACCAGTTCCGGTGCGAAGCTGGTATAACCCTCTTACTACCCCTCCAGTTTCGTTTCATTGTGAGCTTGTTTGATTGGTTGAATTCGACGCCAAAGTTGGCCGTCCGAATTCATAATTTCCAACTTGTAAAATTCTATTTTTGAACACGGAACTCCAGATTTCATTTCTGACACCACCATTAGACTCGTGGCATCGTTCTGGCATATTTTCATATAAAATTTGTTAGATTTGGAGAACGTGGGCCCGGGCACGCATTTCGGTGCAAAGCGGGTCCCACTTTCTGGGTCAACGGGACTTTTTGACGCCGGCTCATCGGAATCCAATTCTAGAGATACCGTTGAGTTCGTATCATCATTCTGGACTTGTTGACATATAATTTTCTAGGTTTTGGTGGACATTGGGTCTGGCACGTATTTCGGTGCAAGTCGGATACCAATATCCGGGTCAACGGGTCATTTTGAGATCGGCTCATCGGAATCCAATTCCGGAGATACCGTTGAGTTCGTATCATCATTCTGGACTCGTTGACATGTAGTTTGCTGAGTTTTGAGAACTTTGGCTCCGGCACGCATTTCCGTGCAAACCGAAATTCCAAGTTCTGGTCAACGGGCCAAATTGAGATCGGGTCAACAGAATCCAATTCTGGAGATACCGTTGGGTTCGTATCGCCATTCTGGTTTCGTGGACATATAATTTGTTATATTTTATAGACTTATTTTCTTGCACGTTTTTCGGTGCAAAACGGCTCCGACACGGATACCATTTTGACCCAAAATTACCTTTCTGCCCTTGTGTCCAAATTGGACCGTTGGGTAGGCTATCCTAGCTAATTTGACCATTCTGGACACGTTGGCGATGTTCATTTCATCGTCCGACAATGTTTGTTGATAATTTCTCTGAGTTTAACCTTTTTATAATTAGTTAATAATTAATTCACATAATGTTCGTATTTCGGGATTAGGACAACGAAACTGAGATCAGTCAATTCCAGTGATCTCATATCGCTGAAATTGACAAGTTGGATACGTGGATCACTATAATAAGATTATCAACCTTACCGATAATCTTCTTATCTCGATTTGCGTGCCGTAAGTTTCGACGTACAAATAACGAAGTAAACTTTAATAATTAGATTAGATTTACCCTGTTTGACTAGAGTTGACCAGTTGACCCAAAGTCAACTGTGAGTCAACGCTTGACCTAGTTTGACTAAATTATTGACCGGAGTTGACCTAGAGTTAATTTGACTTAGAAGAACCTAGAATAATATAGATTGCTTGTAGAGACTCTTTTATTACAACTTGAACACCTTGTAACCTGTGTTGCTTTAAATAGGACTCTGTGGCTTCAGTTGGACCCTCTATACTTATCAGCTCAGGACCGCAGGCGAGTACATTCACTGATAGTTTTCATTGTCTTGATATCTACTATATCCGATTCAGTCGTAGTGTTTTACTTGATTCCTGACACGACGGTTCACGGACTAGTATACGTCGGATCCTGTCATGAGATGTTATTCCTGAACTTTCTTGGTATATGGGTATGAGATATTTCTGTGTTCCTGTACTTGTATAGACATTGATTTGGGAGTGGGCTGGCCCCCTACTCTCGAACCTTGTGTCATGACGTGCCATGTCCGGATCCATGATACTACTCGGGGATGGGGGAATTATTAGGGGTTATGTGATCAAAGACTTCCTGTCACTATATTTTGCTAGCGCCACCCTCACCTCACGTAGGGTGTAGCAGATACCCCCTTGCCAGTTATCCAGGTTGGACGACATGTCTCTCCGTTGAGGTCACCGCGGATTGTCGGGCCAAGTGGATAACCTTCTCTTGCTACCCTAGCCGATCACATATCGCCCTAATAGTTCAAATCACTTTTTTATATTTGTTATCATATCATATATTTCCAGTTCATCTTTACTTACTATACTTTCACCATGCTATGATTCATTTCTCATATGCTATACCTGCCTTTTATACTGTACTATGATTACGAGACTAAGTTCTGTTTGAAAGAAGGGTTACAACCCCGGTCATTGTTTGGTTTAAGGGTTGTAACTCGACTTTCAAACGGTTCCCAAGTCGCCTATATTCTTTGTCTTGTATCTCATTATTACTGTCTCTTATAGTATTTCTCAATTCATATGGAACTGCTGTTGGTGTTTGTACTTGCTCATTTTTCTGACAGGATACGTTGACAAAATTTTACAGATAGTTTGGAGGTTGCCTGCTAGCCTAGAGGAGACACATTAGAGGTTGTTTAGTTAGCCATTCTCAGTTGTCTGGAGTTGTATTTATTTTATGGATTACTGTATTTGAGTTTTGAGATATATTTCTGGGATATGTATCTTAGACACTTAGACTTCTATCTGTTGTATCTCTTTTCGATTTCATGTTTTATCTATCTTCCTTATCATGCTCTACCTTAGATGTGATTGAGACTGTATCTGCTATGTCACCCCCATTCGGGGAGTATAAACTGTTTAGTCTTATACTGTTAGATGCATTGAGACCTAGGATAGCGTTCTACTGCCGACACTGCGGCGTAGGCTGGGCGTTGTTACATTCTCGTGCCCTAACCCTAGGGTACGGGTCGTGACAATTATTGCACCATGTCCAATTTTGACCCGACCCGGCTCAACCGAACCTAAACCCATGCCCCATGTTGTCCTCACATGACTACCCAAACACCCCCACACAGTTTCTCTCTTTTTCCTTATTTAAAATATCTCTTTATTTTTCTATAAATATCTCTCTCTTTCTAATATGTATATATATATATATATATATATATATATATATATATATATATATATATATATATATATATATATATATATATATATATACACACATATTTACAAATCTCTCTCTCTCTTATTACTCACACCCCCCCCCCTCACCCTCCTTTACAGCACACACCCCCCCCTCTCAACCGACCTCTCTCTCTCTCTCTCAACTTTCTCTCTCTCCCTCTTTCCATATAATATATATATATATATATATATATATATATATATATATATATATATATACACAAACACACACACTCAATAACTCTCTCTCCCTCTCTCCTTACACATACACACACACCGCACCCCCTCTCTGCTGACAGCACCCTCTCCTCCTCTTCTTCTTCTTTACAGTCTTCTCCTCCTTCCTCCTCCACTTCATCAACATCAACACCATATCCACTACCATTAACCATCACACCACTATCACAATAACCATCACTCTCACCTCCACAAACACCACCATCCCCATCATCATCCTCACTCTCTCCACCATCCATGAGCACCCCCATTGCCGTCACCGTGCCCCGGTACTGTACCGTCGCTACCCTGGCCGGCCGTAGCAGCCGAGCAACGCGAGCAGCAGCCACGGTAGTAGCAGCTGCATGCAGCACTGCAGTAGGAGCCCCGCACGCGCGTGCCGCCTCCGTTGTCCCCGATGCGAGAAATGGGCTATTCGTGCGTTTCGCACGGAATTCCATCGTAACGCGCGAGTTTTGAACCCAGAAATGACGTTCCGTCACAGCAACTTCGTACATATTTTTCGAGAAATCCGACCGTTGGATCGACGAACTCTTTTCTCCGTCACAATCTCGGTATATAGTTCTTCACTCCCCTCAAGTTTTGTCTGTTAATTTTATCGTTTGATACATCAAAATCGGCCACCAAGTTGACGCTTTAAATTGTACTATTTTTGGACAGTTTTGTGGAGCCGACTTTGTCAGCTCGTAACTCCGCCATCGCAGCTCCATTTGGCGTGCCACCAGTTCCTGTGAGTAGCTGGTATAAGCATCTTCTTTTTTCTTCAGTTTCGTTTCATTGTGAGCACGTTTGGTTGGTCGAATTCGACACCAAAGTTGGCCGTCCGAATTCTTAATTTTGTACTTGTAAATTTTTATTTTTGAACCCGGGACTCCGGATTCAATTTTTGACACCACTATTAGACTCGTAGCATCGTTCGGACACGATTTACTATAAAGTTTGTTAGATTTGGAGGACGTGGGTCCTGGCACGCATTTCGATGCAAAGCGGGTCCTACAGTTCGGATCAACGGGTCATTTGGAGATCGGCTTATCGGAATCCAATTTTGGGTATACCGTTGAGTTCGTGTCGTCATTCTGGACTAGTTGACATATACTTTGTTAGATTTAGTGGACTTTAGCTTCGACACGTATTTTCGTGCAAATCGGATACCAATATCCAGGTCAACGGACCATTTTGTGATCGGGTCATCGGAATTCCATTTCGGACATACCGTTGGGTTCGTATCATCATTCTGGATACGCGGACATATAATTTGCTAGATTTTGTAGACTTCTATCCTGATACATTTTTTGGTGCAAAGTGTGTCCAACGGCGGACATTATTTTGACTCAAAAACTACCATTTTGCTCCTGTATCCAAATTGGACTTATGGGTAGGCTAACCCAGCTAATTTGACCATTCTAGACGCGTTGGTGATATTTGTTTAGTCATCCGACGACATCTGTAGATTTTGCTTATGTGTCATCCTTAATTTGTAATTAATTATTATTATTAGTATATATATTTATATGTTTGGTTTTTGTGAAACTCTAAAGTGATCTTTGTGTTTCTAAGGACCCTCAGTGTTGGTTTAGATATAGTGTCACCCACACTGGACTTTTATACTAGGTCCCCACTTAGCTAGTGTCCAGTTAGGAGTCGTGTTATACCACTAGTGTAATCTTAATCATAACTTAGAGGCTGAGTTTGTATATCATTTTGACAGGACACCGGACATCTGTATCTTCATATTCTTATTCTTGCTTTGCTCAAGGCAAGTACCCCTACAAGCTTATTTACTTCTTATAACAATAAACTGTGATTAAATCATATTAAAATACTGCTTTCTGGATAACTGCAAGTCATATTTTCACATGCTTCTTACTGGTTCTCAGGACATATGATGCTTTATACTACTCTTAGTATCACTCACATGTTATAAAATGGGTAATGGGGAAACTGTTAGTAGAGTACGTGATCATGCCCCCTTCTCTTTATGTATTTATCGTGCACTGTTACATCTATATGTAACTTTGTCGTATGTCTGATCCCGTATTTGTGTTACACCGATGCCGTTAAGTATACGTATGTGCACTTCAGAAAATTGATATGTACCTCTGTACATCTTACGACCTATTAACCGATCACTCACCTGCTACAGTTTTAAACTTTAAAACAAACATATATTGCCATGATAAAGTGTATCTAAAACTGGATAAATCAAGATATGCCATGATTACATTATTTTATCTCTTTCTATTACATGATCAGTATTATATGTTTGTAGTACAAGTACTTGCTCCCGTCCTGACAGGATAACGTTGTAGGCATACTTTCGGAGAAAGATTTGCTCTGTGATCTTTTCTATGGACCCACTACAGAGGACCAGGCTTTTGCTTCCGAGGAAGTCCCTGCAGGGAACCTCGCTTGGTAGTCTCGCTTAGATTCTTATTGGCTTAGTTATTGAACTATTTAGACTATATCTTGTAGTCACTGGACTTTGTCTCCAGTTTGATATTTTGGAAGTGTATTATTAAGTCTGTACTTATTTTACTTTCGCTTATAGATGATGTGTTGTGATGAACCTTTTAAATGTGATATTAGAACTGTTAGCAGCTTAGATCCTTTATTGTCTATTCTCAGAACAGCTTACTACGCTTTAACCAAGCGTAGGCTGGACATGGCTCGGCCCGGCCCAACAATTTGGGTAGCGGATCATGACATATTTTTAGTGGCGGCCCATGCAGGTCAAGACTTAAGTTGTTTGGTTACATTATTGTACCAAGCATGCCTGCAATTAGGATCTTAGGACAACTTGATAATACTAGGAATAACAATTAGAACACCTAGAGGATATCTAGGATTGCAACATTGGAAAACTCATCACAGCATAGGACCGTTAACTATATTTAGTATCTTGCTTAAAATTCAGTGGGTTACAATTTTGACCAGGATAGTACCCATGGGATGACCCCTGAGGATCTCACTCTAATCTTATCTCGAAATCTGTTTCCACTTGTTTCTATTTGCTCTTCCTTAATTCGTTGTTGAAATTGATTTCTGATTTTCGTTATTGATTTTGATCTTGCATCATGATAAATTTTGTGGAATAAATTGTAATATATCCTGATAAGGTAAATGTCTGCTTTATTTATGGAGTTTAGAATTTATCGCAGCCATATTAGCTGGTATGACAAAAACATAGGGTCTGATTTTGGGTATACTTATCTTAGTTATGGAATTTAGATTTTTTCGCAGCCATACTGGTTGGCGTGGCAAGAATTCTAGATAACATGATTATAGGATGTATACCATAGTTATGACTCTATCGTTTATTGCTTCTAAGCTTACTGGTGTGGCAAAAATTCTGGCAACATGATTTCAGGAAGACGTGTATGGCTATCAGATCATATCTCAACTTGGTTTACTTCGTTATGACCGAATGAGCAAGAATAAATTCTTATCATCATTCTTCCCCATCTTGATTAACTCTGTCCTATCTACATCTACAACTAAGATTATAGGTTCTCTAGGACTCTCCAACAGGATTGCTTTCGCGTTATCTATTGGACATAATTATTTTTGTGTTCTATCTTTCCTATGATTTGACTAAACTCTTCTTTGTTAACCTCTCGGATAATTCTTCTCGTCTTTCTCGGTAATTGTTAGAAACGCCTTATAGATTGATCCAAGGAAGGTTCGAGAAATTAGATTTTAACCTTGTTTTACGGAATCGAGAGTTTTGCGGCCAGAGAAATACTGGCGAGGCAGGACTTCAGATGACGGCATCAGGGTTACATATGTTTCACGGATCTTACTTGAACCATACCATGTGTATTTACTTAATATTTTATGGATTTAGCCAAGATAAGTTTAAGAACAAGTACTATCTGATATGGCAGCTGTGCACTGCAGCCATCCGTCGTATTACGGAACAAAGAAGTTATTCCATCCAAATGCACACTGACTTGGCAATAACTTCACGTGACCTAATCGCGGAGGTATATGGTTCTCGAGTTTTACCTCGACTACGTCCTATGCATCTCGTTGTCCTCATACCATTCTTGGAGATATTTTGACAAACTTTTCTGTCTTGCTTGACCCTTTAACTTGTTTGGACACTGTTATGGATTGCTCGACCCAGTCTTAGGCCTTGTTACCTTCTATTTAATAGATGACCGAAATAGCCAAACCTTGTTAACTGATTCTATAGTATAACTATAAATGTATTGTGTGATTGTGATAAATACTTTTCCTAGGGATTGGATAGATTAAGCTTATAGGACAAGTATGAGTGACTGACTATAGTAGACTTAAAAACCATTAAGAACGATTGTATTGATAGTATAACTCGATGATAGGGTATCTAAGATGGAATAATGAGATATTATATTGTTGTGACTATGAATTGAGGATTAGAATCTTGTGCTTAGAGTTTGAGAATTGAGTATTCGTAGGACTTTGACAACCAAGTGATTATTGGTTATCTACAAGCTAATTACATGTGATTAGAGGGCAGATCGATATGTGGAATAATATAGAATAAGTTAGAATGAGATATAACATTGCATACGAGATCGGGAAGATATCAGTTAAAACGACAAAGAACAAGGCAAAGACATATGTACATTTGTTATTAATAAATCGGGAGTTTGAAATCGAGGATTTATATTCGGAGGACTTATTGAGTAAAAAGAAGAAGGGTCTACGCCAAGGATAAGTATTGAACGTATAATTTTAAGGAGAAGCTGTAGGAAAGGATTGAAGATAAATAATGCAAAGGGCTTGTGGATTGATAGAATAAGGAAACTTAGGATATGATAAGGAAATCAAGTATTTACAATTGAGGTTGGAAATATGGTTGATGATTAAGCATTGTTGGCTTATAAACATACCCAGAGAATGACCGATAGTTTAGGGTATACATAAAGGTTCCATATTAGTATGGAAGATTCTAAAGGATATATGACATAGTTTATGATAGAAGGACCTTTGTTGAGCCTGAACCAAAAAGATTGTAAAGAGAAACAGAAGAGATGATCACAAGGGTAGCAGATTGAGTATTGTAGCCAGAGCAGCTACATATTATAGTTTGACCTATTGGATGATTTTAAATTTCGAGGACAAAATTCTTGTAAGGTGGGTAGGATGTAAGCCCCCTGAATTTTAGGTTTTATTTTAAATTTTCTAAATGAATTATTTCAATAAATATTATTATTTAATTATTTTTTTATTATTAAATGTACTTTCCGTAACTTTGACTTCTAGAGCATCAGGGATGCCAATCTCTGTAAACTCTCTTTATGGATTTTGTAGTAGACAAGATTATCTTCGCTTTGATATATCATGTCCCATTTAAACTCGTTTCCTTGTGCTCTTTTTGTATCGCGCAACTTCGGATCAATTTAGACCATTTGACCGATTAAATAATTATTAATTAATTTTCCACTTTTATCTTTGATCATCGTTTGTACGTTGCCGTGACTTTTAATTTGGGAGCACAAGACCAGTCATTTTTTCAGAACCAACTTCTCATGAACGATCTACTCGAGACACCCTACGCCCATGACCTTCGTGTCCCATTCGGACACTCCATTTTGTGCTTTATTTGCTTCGCACAACTTTCGGGTCAATTTAGGCCAATTAATTATCTACCGTAAAACCTGATTTAACTTCCGATTTAATTTCGGGACCCGACATCAATCCAACCTGTCAACCCAAAGTTTAGACATGGCCCACATGAAGCCTACTACCCACATGACACTTGTGTCCCATTTATTGGAGTTCTCATATGTTACTTATTTACCCATGATCATAAATACCTATTTAAATTTAATTATTGTACAATGTCCGATTTTGACCCGACCCGGCTCAACCGAACCCAAACCCATGCTCCATGTTGTCCTCTCATGACAACACAAACACCCCCACACAATTTCTCTCCTTTTCCCTATTTAAAATATCTCTTTATTTTTCTATAAATATCTCTCTCTTTCTAATATGTCTATATATATATATATATATATATATATATATATATATATATATATATATATATATATATATATATTTACAAATATCTCTCCATCTTATTACTTACACACCCCCCCACCCTCCTTTACAGCACACACCCCCCTCTCTCAACCGACCTCTCTCTCTCTCTCTCAACTTTCTCTCTCTTCAAATATCTCTCTCTCTCTCTCTCTCTTTCCATATATAATATATATATACACACACACACTCAAATAACTCTCTCTCCCTCTCTTCTTACACATACACACACACCTCACCCCCCTCTCTGCCGACAGTACCCTCTCCTTCTCTTCTTCTTCTTCACAGTCTTCTCCTCCTTCCTCCTCTGCTTCATCAACATTAACACCATCTCCACTACCATTAACCATCACACCACCATCACCATAACTAACACTCTCACCTCCATAAACACCTCCACCACCATCCCCATCATCATCCTCACTCTCTCCACCATCCACGAGCACCCCCACCGCCGTCGCCGTGCCCCGACGCTGCGCCGCTGCCGCCCTGGCCGGCCGCAGCAGCCAAGCAACGCAAGCAGCAGCCGCGGCAGTAGCAGCTGCATACAGCGCTGCTGCAGCAGCTGCCGCCGGCGAGCCCCCCCGGCCGCGTGCGAGCCTCGGGCGAGGTCCCCCTTGCCGCCTCCGTCGTCCCTAACGCAGAAAACGGGCTATTCGTGCGTTTCGTACGGAATCCCGTCGTGACGCGCGAGTTTTGAACCCAGAAATGATGTTCCGTCGCAGCAACTTCGTACACGTTTTTTGAGAAATTTGACCGTTGGATCGACGAACTCTTTGCTCCGTCACAATCTCGGTATATAGCTCTTCACTCCCCTCAAGTTTCGTCCGGTTAATTTTATCGTTTGATACATCAAAATAGGCCACCAATTTGATGCTTTAAATTGTACTATTTTTGGAAAGTTTTGTGGAGCCGATTTCGTCATCTCGTAACTCCGTCGTCGCAGCTCCATTTGGCATGCCACCAGTTCCTGTGCGTAGCTGGTATAACCATCTTCCTTCTTCTTCAGTTTTGTTTTATTGTGAGCACGTTTGGTTGGTCGAATTCGACGCCAAAGTTGGCCATCCGAATTCTTAATTTTGCACTTGTAAAATTTCATTTTTGAACCCGGGACTCCGGATTCAATTTCTGATACCACTAGTAGACTCGTGGCGTCGTTCTGGCACGATTTCATATAAAGTTTGTTATATTTAGAGGACGTGGGTCCTTGCACATATTTCGGTACAAAGCGGGTCCCACAGACCGGGTCAACGGGTCATTTTGAGATCGGCTCATCGGAATCCAATTCCGGATATACCGTTTAGTTCGTGCCGTCATTCTGGACTCGTTGATATATACTTTGTTAGATTTAGTAGACTTTGGCTTTGACACGCATTTTCGTGCAAATCGGATACCAATATCCAGGTCAACGGACCATTTTGTGATCGGGTCATGGGAATTCCATTTCGGACATACCGTTGGGTTCGTATTATCATTCTGGATACGTGGACATATAATTTGCTAGGTTTTGTAGACTTTTATCCCGACATATTTTTTGGTGTAAAGTGTGTCCAACGGCGGACATCATTTTTTTGACTCAAAAATTTCTATTTTGCCCCTGTGTCCAAATTAGACTTATGTGTAGGCTATACAAGCTAATTTCACCATTCTGGACGCGTTGGTGATATTTGTTTTATCATCCGACGACATCTGTAGATTTTGCTTATGTGTCATCCTTAATTTGTAATTAATTATTATTATTAGTATATATATTTATATGTTTGGTTTTTGTGAAACTCTAAAGTGATCTTTGTGTTTCTAAGGACCCTAAGTGTTGGTTTAGATATAGTGTTACCCCACATTGGACTTTTATGCTAGGTCCCCACTTAGCTAGTGTCCAGTTAGAAGTCGTGTCACACCACTAGTGTAATCTTAACCATAACTTAGAGGCTGAGTTTGTATATCATTTTGACAGGACACCGGACATCTGTATCTTTATATTCTTATTCTTGCTTTGCTCGAGGCAAGTACCCTTACAAGCTTATTTACTGCTTATAACAATAAACTGTGATTAAATCATGTTAAAATACTGCTTTCTGGATAACTGCAAGTCATATTTTCACATGCTTCTTATTGGTTCTCAGGACATGTCATGCTTTATACTACTCTTAGTATCACTCACATGTTATAAAACGGGTAATAGAGAAACTGTTAGTAGAGTACGTGATCATGCCCCCTTCTCCGTATGTATTTACCGTGCACTATTACATTCTATATGTAACTTTGTCGTATGTCTGATCCCGCATTTGTGTATGGATATACACCGATACCGTTAAGTGTACGTATGTGCACTTCAGAAAATTGATATGTACCTCTGTACATCATACTACCTTTTGACCGATCACTCACCTGCTACAGTTTTAAACTTTAAAACGAACATATATTGCCATGATGAAATATATCTAAAACTGGATAAATTAAGATATGCCATGATCACATTATTTTATCTCTTTCTATTACATGATCAGTATTATATGTTTGTAGTACAAGTACTTGCTCCCGTCCTGATAGGATAACGTTGTAGGCATACTTTCGAAAGAAGATTTGCTCTGTGATCTTTTCTATGGACCAACTACAGAGGACCAGGCTTTTGCTCCCGAGGAAGTCCCCGCAGGGAACCTCGCTTGGTAGTCTCGCTTAGATTCTTATTGGCTTAGTTATTGAACTGTTTTGACTATATCTTGTAGTCTCTGGGCTTTGTCTCCAGTTTGATACTTTGGAAGTGTATTATTAAGTCTATACTTATTTTACTTTCGCTTATAGATGCTGTGTTGTGATGAACCTTTTAAATGTGATATTAGAACTGTTAGCAGCTTAGATCTTTTATTGTCTATTCTCAGAACAGCTTACTACGCTTTAACCAAGCGTAGGCTGGACATGGCTCGGCCCGGCCCAACAATTTGGGTAGCGGGTCGTGACAAGTTAGTTCCTGTTTACCAGCTCTAAAGGCACACTGTTCCTTCTCCATGGATGCGACATAGGAAGGAATTGACGATGGCAATAAAAAACAAGTTTTTTCTCTATTTTGAAGGCGAAATACCTTACTCTTTTCCGTACATATCGGACAAGACATAATACCATGAGTACTCCACCCAGATAATATTTTGTATGCTGGAAAATCATTGATAGTCCACATCAACATCGCCCTCATCTGAAAGTTTTGCTCCATCGATATACATACGTCTGAACGTCAAACTGCCACAATTGTTTCAACTCGTCCACCAATGGCTGCAAGTAGATATCGATGTTCTTCTTTGGATTTTTTGGACCGGGTATTGTAAGTGTCAAGAACATATAAGGAGTCTTCATACACATCCACGATGGTAGATTGTAAGGGATCAAAATTACCGGCCAACAAGAGTACTGAGCTCCCGACTATCTGAAATAAGTGAATCCATCAGAACGTAAAGCCAACTGAATATTCCTAGGCTCTGTAGCAAATCCAGGATGACATCGATCAAAATGCTTCCATGCCTCTCCATCAGATGGATGAGATAATTCTCTTTCATTTATCTTTCGCTCTTTACTATGTCATGTCATGTGTTCTATAGTATTCGAGGATATATACATTCTCTGTAGCCTCTTTGTGATCGACAAAAACTGTATGTATTTGTAAGGGCACAACCTTGCTCGTACAGTTGATTTTCCTTTACCCCGAATGGGCTTATATCGGTCCTCGTGACAGAAAAAACATTTATCTTTATCATTGTTCTCCTTGTAGTACAACATGCAGCCGTTTCGGCAACAATCTATCTTTTCGTAGCCTAATTCGAGTTTCTGTATCATCATCTTCGACTTGTAAAAGATTTCTGGCAAGTCCTTCGTTCCTTTTGGTAGAAACTCTCTAACAAACTGAATTATCCGATCGTATTATTCTTGCGGTAAGTTAAAATCAGACTTGAGGTTCAACAACCGCATCACCATCGATCGAAAGGACAGAATGAGAATCACAATCCGGATATAACGGAGTATCGGCATGGTTGAACATATCATAGAACTCCTTTGCAACAGGATTCAGATCCTCCAGATCAAAACTTGGACCGGCATAAGCCGCATCAAATACCAAATCACGTGTCAAGTTTCGATAATGATATTGGAAGTGGTCTCCAAGAGTGGGGTCTTCCACATCCGTATTGAAGGAGGACTGATATTGCGGAACCAAAGGTTCTCCTTGAGCCGTCTACTCGTTGTAGTTCAGTACGAAACCCTTCTTGTAGAGGTGCTCTCTCACGAAATCTACCTCTCTGAATGGTATATTATGACTGTAGTGCCCTGTCCCGCTCGGTCAATTGGAGGAATCGAAATGCCGACGGCGTTCAGACTTAGCCTTGCAATGTCGACTCGAAGACATCGCTCAGTCGAGGCGACTCCTCGCTCAAGTAGGGTAGTTTCGGTGAACTTGCCTCATCTTAGCCTTCACATAATAAATCGCATGTTTTCAACTTGCACAAGTAGGCTTGATAATAAAAGAGAAGAATCCACATAGATAAGGGAATAATTCCGACGGGTCGAATTGAGTTAGAATATGGAAAGGTCTGACGGTCGGCTTAGAGTTGGTGCACGGCGTGGTTTGAAAATGATACTCGATCCTTCGTCCCGTGGCTTGGGAGAAGAGAAAGTTAGTCTTCGCCACAAAGCCAATAGTTAGCCTAAGTCATAAGCGTCGCCCGCATAAATGCTTCATAAAACATGCTCGGTCCCATCGTCCAAGGCTTGGCATAGCCTTGACCCGCCCCATGAGTTAAGTTGAATTGCACGGCTAGTGGCATAAGTCTAAGCGTCCAAACGACGGGGTCATTCAATGTCGAACGCATGCACGGTACATTCCTCCGATGTGAGGTTTGACGTAGCCTTTTCTCGTCAAGTTGTTGCACGATTAAGTTAGGCTAAGTTATACTAGGCGATTGAAGTCTTTTCTAAGCATTGTCTCACGTTTTCCTACGGATGTCTAAATTACTTGGTTCCACGACCGTAAGGCCCGTCATATAGAGTATGACTTGGGCGGTGGTGTGTCGTATAGAGTTCAAGTCGGTTTAAGACGCAATGTACGGACTTAGTGTTTTAAGGCACGGGTTACGGTTGATTTATTGAGTTTGGAAAAAGGGGCTTCAAATAGTTGTTCCTGAGTTGAATGAAATGATAGGGCAAGAAAGAAGAATGCTCGTGACTATGGGTCGTCAAGGCGGTCTCAGATGTGAGAAGTATTGAACTAGGCCCTAAATGAGATGGTAATACTAGAGGTAGAAAGACTGTGTGAGACGTCAATTTGTGTCGAGTCTTTCATGGTCATGGACAACTTGTCGACAAGGTGAGAGTTTTCCCGCATGGTAACTCGGGGGCCACGGGATCGTTGCGGCCGCGAATGGAAATGAGTAATTAGCTGTGCTGGGCACGGGTTAGGCGGGGACTTGCAGCGGGGCTCGCTACTCGCGCTAAAAGGGCACCTGTCTAACAAAAGCTAGATGAGTCTACGATGGCTCTGGGACACAGTGACCAATTCATATAGATGAGTCGGCATGGCGGCAACCGCATGTGTGCCTTTGGATTGAGTCGAGTTGAATGTGTGTGTACAGTTAGAACAAAAAGTTGGGCCTAAGATTTGGCTTCAACATAGGCGACGTGCTTCGGCACGAGAGGTGGCGTCGTGTCTTAAGTTATCGGCATATAAGTTACATAAGTTGGATTTGAGTCATCTTGAGTTTAAGTCAGGAAACGCCGCAAGGCAAAGTCGGTTGAGTGACACTTAGTCCACAAGTCTTGATTGGGTTAGTTGGTGATCAAAGTAGCAAGGGCCGCGAGGCGACGATATAGTTAAGTCACACTGAGTTGCGAGGTATGGCACGATGGATTTTTAGCACGGTCACAAGCAAATTAGGTACTATCACGTAGTCGCGTATATGATTTTGGGCCGTAAGGCAAACACGACTTGATAGGTTAACGTTGTTGTTGCAAGCACGGGATGGTGTAGAGATACAAAATAGGCCAAGGCGTCGGTCCTAAAATAATCCTAAGGCAAGAGTAGAAAGACAATCAAAAGGGTTATGCTGCACAATGTAAATGACCGTGTCGGTTTTGTATGGGTGGGCAAGGAGCTCATTTCACCAGTACAGTTGACTACTGACACCCACATAGTTTTCATGTACATGCACAGGTAGAAGCTCGTGGTGCGAAGCTCGCTAGGATACGTCGAGGCATAGAGTTCCTTGGCGATTCGAAGCGTGCGACCGTATGGAGTCAAGACTTATACATGATATAATGTATGGACGTCGCCTTCCGAAGCATCCGCTGGTTCAAGACTTGTATTGAGAGATGAGAGAGAGCTTGAGTGACTTATAATTTTGGCATTGCGCCCCTTTGAAATCCTTGTTTCAATATCAATAAAATGCATCTTTTGAATGACTTGTGTTTTGCTTCAAATTTCTGCTGCTATTATTCAATGTTTCTGCTCGGGACTTCTGTGCGATGACCCCGTCGCAGCCGCTGTAATCAGACGTCATGGAACCCGCCTTGGACGAGCGCAATCTAGGCTCGTACTGCATCACGCCTTAGCGAGGACGATCGCTCGTACGGGAGCTGGACGTGACATAATGGCGTGACATATTGGTATCAGAGCATGACTTTATGTCCTTGGACTATCGATTGAATTCTTTAACTCTGTTGTTTCCGCAAACTCTAAAGTGTTACTTCCGTAAAGTCGATATCATTGGTGCGCTCTCTCTCAAATGTCCTACGGGATGTCCATATAATAAGTCTATCTAATTTGTAAATCGTAGGAGAGCAGTTTTTGACAAGAAACAAAAAGATGGTTCACGTAAGTACGGTTGGCTAAGTCGAGCTGGGCATATACACCAAAGTTGTGTCGACCTTAGCAAAGTAGACTGTGGGATTTGTAATATTTCGAGCTAGAATGAGTTGAACTCGATTGAGTGAAGTGAGATGACTATCGATAGGGGTACTATCGAGCAAACGATAACGTCGATGTGATATAGATGAGCGTGCTTGGAAATTAGAAGATTAGTTCAAACGAAAAATTTGAAGAAGTCGATTGTAAATCGAATGATAAGTTGAGGATTTGTTGAATGACTTCATCCCTGAGTGGTGTATGCGATAGATTCAGGGATGTCGATCGATCAATTGAGGATGCGGGTGTCGATGAGTCTATCAGCAAGCGTCGTATTATGCAAAGCCTTAGATTGAGTATCGTTGAACAAGTTGTAGTCTTGAAGATTTGGACGAGTTGATTTGAACAACCTAGAAATTGATACGTACGGAACGGGCACGGGATCGAGGATTGAGCGAGTATAAAATGCAAAACGATTGAGTAGGTAAAATAAAATCGAGGAAATGTTAAGGTGTAGCGAACGGATGACTTGATAAAAGAAATCGATAGGTGGATTGTATAGAAAAAGTTAGCACGATGGGAAGATAGCGTGCATGAAAAAGTTAAATTTTGAAGTTACGTAAATGACTCTAAGGATTGGATTGAATGTTTTCCGATGATTTGAGTTAGCAAGGAATGATATGATTTGAAGAAAAATTTTGCTCGATGACTTAAGATAGACGGATGAACAATACGCGAATTTGGGTTTAAGGAAATTGATGTTGTGAATGATTCAAGGGGTAATGATCGAACTTGAATTTGAATGTCGAAGAGATTATCCAGTCGGACGATAGCATTATTCGCACGACTCGAAATTCGTTGCAATGGAAGATCGTCAGGTTACGCATATCATCGATGGTATTGAGGCGTATCAAAGATCAATATGCGATAACTCGGAGACACTCTAACTTGAGGAATGACGATCGTGCAAGTGTTATTGTTCTGACAGATACTACGTTTGGGATTTTGATAGAAATGAATACTTGGATGAAAACAAAAGTATCTTGATGGTTGCATTGAAAACCACAACGTCGACGATCTTATTTTGTGAAAGCGCAACTCCAGCCTCGCACATGCGTTACGTCAGATTTGGGATGATCGTTCCGCGTGAGCGTTGACATGGTGATTCATGTCGCGGAAAGGATCGAACTCGAAAAATCAGGATGCGGCAACTTTGATTGTCTCGACTTGTTGGTTTGATGCGAAGGTAAATTCGAGAATTAGTTGGACTTGTGATTGACGATTGAATAAAAACTTGAGGATTGAGTATGTCCAATCCGCGTATCGAGAACAAATTAGTCGAGACACAAAATAAGAGTTACGTTCTGATGAGGATGATTATTTCGCGGGAGCATTGCATGGTGATTTCATGCCCACCGTGGATAATCGGACTCGCATGAGATCGAAGAGTGGTATATTATTAGGTCAAGATGATCTTGCGATCGATTATATGAATTGTGATGAACGACTTAGGAAATACGGAATAAGAATTACGGTTTAGCGACAAGTCGTGCCGTAGCGTGTTTAACTTAGAAGGAATTGATAGGTACATTATATCGAACGTGCTCAAAGAGATAGGCTATGCGAATGGCTTGTTGGACGAGCGTTGATGAGTCGAAGATTTGGTTGAGTGAACTTACAATAGGATGGCTTTGCTGAATGACTTGGACCCCATACGACGAATGTTGGAATGTGTGTAGGAAATTTATGCTCGAAGTTTAGAAATCGGAGTGATGCGAGCTTGGGTAGAAAACCTCGTACTATCAGTTTGGTTTGACCTTAGGATGGGGTTAGTGTTGATATTGTTGTTTAGGAACTATGATTCCAATACTGATCGATGGCCTTAGCCTAAAGACATAGCTTAGCGGTTAGGCAGACGTCTAGGCACGAAGAGATAAGAATTGTGGAGGCACCACTCATGAGGCTCGGTTGACATACATGTATATCAGGGATGCTTGAATATGTGCACGATCCGATTCGGGCGATGATGGCAGAATTCTCTATCATGAGGCTTAGCTGAAATGCATGTATTCTGGAGACGCCTGGAATATATGCACGATCCAACCAAGTGATACGTTGAATTCAAGTAAGACTTGAGGAATGTAAAAGTGTCAAAGATTTTGAAATCGTATTTTAAGGAAATGATTGGTGGTAGTACGTTCATTAGATTGAGACGAACTTGAATGTTGGTTGATCGGATGGCTTGCCTAGAACTGAGTTGTCCGTGTGCGCGATGAGAGTAAGTTACCTAAGTTGAGATATAGTTGTTCGAGGTGAATGATAACCATAACACGAGCGTGGCTCGAATTGAGGGAACGCATAGGAGTAGTGTGTGCGAGAGTTCTTGAATGTTGAGTAAAGTGATATGTCAATAAGTTAGTACTCAGTTGGTTTCGAGGGCAAAACTTTTTCTGAGTGGTGTATGATGTAGTGCCCCGTCTCGCTCAGTCAATCGAAAGAATCGAAACGCCGACAGCGTTCGGACTTAGCCTTGCAACGGCGACTCGAAGACATCGCTCGGTCGAGGCGACTCCTCGCTCAAGTGTGGTAGTTTCGGTGAACTTGTCTCATCTTAACCTTCACATAATAAATCACATATTTTCAACTTGCACAAGTAGGCTTGATAATAAAAGAGACGAATCCACATAGATAAGGAAATAATCCCGACGGGTCGAATTAAGTTAGAATATGGAAATGTCCAATGGTCGGCTTAGAGTTGGTGCACGGCGTGCTTTAAAAATGACACTCGGTCCTTCGTCCCGTGGCTTGGAAGAAGGTAAATTTAGTCTTCGCCACAAAGTCAAGAGTTAGCCTAAGTCATAGGCATCGCTCGCATAAATGCTGCATAAAGCATGCACGGTCCCATCGTCCAAGGCTTGGCATAGCCTTGACTCGCCCTATGAGTTAAGTTGCATTGTACGGCTGATGGCATAAGTCTAGGCGCCCAAACGACTGGGTCGTTCAAAGTCGAACGCGTGCAAGGCACATTCCTCCGACGCGAGGCTTGACGTAGCCTTTGCTCGTCAAGTTGTTGCACGATTAAGTTAGGCTAAGTTATACTAGGCGATTGAAGTCTTTTCTAAGCATTATCTCACGTTTTCCTACGGATGTCTAAATTACTTGTTCCATGACCGTAAGGCCCGTCATATAGAGTATGACTTGGGCGATGGTGTGTTGCATAGAGTTCAAGTCGATTTAAGGCGCGATGTACGAACTTAGTGTTTTAAGGCACGGGTTACGGTTGATTCATTGAGTTTGGAAAAAGGGACTTCAAATAGTTGTTCCTGAATTGAATGAAATGATAGGACAAGAAAGAAGAATGCTCGCGACTATGGGTCGTCGAGGCGGTCTCAGATGTGAGAAGTATTGAACTAGGCCCTAAATGAGATGGTAATATTAGAGATAGAAAGACTGTGTGAGACGTCAGTTTGTGTCGAGTCTTTCATGATCATGGACAACTTGTCGATAAGGTGAGCGTTTCCCCGCAAGGCAACCCGGGGGCTACGGGATCGTTGCGGCCGCGAATGGAAACGAGTAATTAGCTATGCTGGGCACGGGTTAGACGGGAACTTGCAGCGGGGCTCGCTACTCGCGCTGAAAGGGTACCCGTCTAACAAAAGCTAGAGGAGTCCACGATGGATCTGGGACAAAGTGGCAATTTCATATAGATGAGTCGGCACGGCGGCAACCCGCATGTGTGCCTTTGGATTGAGTCGTGTTGAATGTGTGTGTATAGTTAGAACAAAAAATTGGGCCTAAGATTTGACTTCAACATAGGCGACGTGCTTCGGCACGAGAGGTGGCATCGAGTCTTAAGTTGTCGGCATATAAGTTACATAAGTTGGATTTAAGTCATCTTGAGTTTAAGTTAGGAAATGTCGTAAGGTAAAGTCGGTCGAGTGACACTTAGCCCATAAGTCTTGATTGCGTCAGTTGGTGATCAAAGTAGCAAGGGCCACGAGGCGACGATATGGTTAAGTCACACTGAGCTGCGAGGCACATCACGATGGATTTGTAGTACGGTCACAATCAAATTGGGTACTATCACGTAGTCGCGTCTCTGATTTTGGGTCGTAAGGCAAACACGACTTGATAGGTTAACGTTGCTGTTGCAAGCACGGGATGGTCTAGAGACACAAAATAGGCCAAGGCGTCAGTCCTAAAATAATTCTAAGGCAAGAGTAGAAAGACAATCAAAAGGGTTATGCTGCACAAAGTAAATGAACGTGTCAGTTTTGTATGGATGGAAGATGAGCTCATTCCACCAGTACAGTTGAGTACTGACACCTACATAGTTTTCATGTGCCGGCACAGGTAGAAACTCGTGGCGCGAAGCTCGCTCGTATGCGTCGAGGCACAGAGTTCCATGGCAATTCGAAACACACGGCCGCATGGAGTCAAGACTTATACGAAAAATAATATATGGACGTCGCCTTCCGAAGCATTCGCTGGTTCAAGACTTGTATTGAGAGATGAGAGAGAGCTTGAGTGACTTGTAATTTTGGCCTTGCTCCCCTTTGAAATTCTTGTTTCAATATCAATAAAATGCATCTTTTGAATGACTTGTGTTTTTCTTCAAATTTCTGCTGCTATTATTCAATGTCTCTGCTTGGGAATTCTGTACGACGACCCCGTCGCAGCCGCTGTAATCGGTTGTTATAGAACCCGCCGTGCACGAACGCAATCTAGGCTCATGCGGCATCATGCCTTAGCGAGGACGATCGCTCCTACGGGAGCAGAGCGTGACATAATAGCGTGACAACGACAATTGACACAAGGGCACTTTATGAGCCTTCCGTCCATGAAATAAGGTTGGCTACTGGCGTATCTCAGAAATTTCTCGACGCCCACATTAAAATCATCCGTCAAACCAATCTTGCTCTCATGTCGCCGATTGTACATCTATGAACGGTTAACTAAGTGTTGATTCATTGTTCAAATCAATTTTGCATCAAGTACCATATATGTTGTAAATACAACAAAAAATTAATATAGTACCTAATTGTAACAACCAAAGTTAACAGTATCAGTATCGAAATCAGTATCACACCATTCCTATGAGTATCGATATCGAAGTCGGTAGTATCGACCATTCTAATGAGTATCGATATCGAAATCGGTATCAGACCATTCAAAATTGGAATTGGC
Source organism: Iris pallida (assembly GCA_029216955.1). Taxonomy (NCBI): domain Eukaryota; kingdom Viridiplantae; phylum Streptophyta; class Magnoliopsida; order Asparagales; family Iridaceae; genus Iris; species Iris pallida. The sequence goes on along the minus strand of JANAVB010030816.1, from coordinate 10,544,530 downwards.
CTATAGGATTAGTATTAGCCTATAGAAATTGGAATCAGATAGCCTTATCGGATTAGTATCGACCGTATCGGGTTAGTATCGGCCTATCGGATTAGTATCGGGTTAGTATCGGCCTATCAGATTAGTATCGGCCTATCGAAATTGGAATCGGATATCCTTATCGGATTAGTATCGGCCTTATCGGGTTAGTATCGGCCTATCAGATTAGTACTAGTATCGGCCTATCGAAATTGGAATCGGATATCATTATGTCATAATCCAATATTAACAGATTCAATATCTTAACGTCTGTATCGGGTTCGTATCGGCCGTATCGGGTTAGTATCGGCCAATCAAAATTGGAATCGAATATCCTTATATCATAATCCAATATTTACGAATTCATTATCTTAATGTCCGAAAATATTCGGATATCCAATTCCAATTTTATGAATCTCAAATAATTTACGAAAACCTAAAATCCTAGCTACTACAGTGCGTATGTGTTCGTGTCACGATCGGCACCCTGATTAGGGACACGAGCATGTGGTTACGTCCAGCCTACGTCGCAGAATCGACGGTAGAACGCTGTATATAAGGTCTGTAAATACTACGACTAAAACAGCATAAAAGTACATGTACAGTATATACACTCCGAATGGAGGTGACATAGCAATACAGTTTCAATCACAAAGTAAAACTAAGGTAGATAGCATGGAAAGGAAATATGATAGGTGAAAGAAGGAAATAAGTTCGAGATCCACACAAGCCCAAAGCTATACACAACAACACAGAGTCACAGAAAATATAATATGAAATACTACAGTCTGAAAAGTACTAGCTGGCTCGCAGACCAGGTAAACCTAACTAAGCTACACTACTCTGGGTGAGCAAAGTCTAGTGGATCTACTAACAAGCCACGGTCCAGGTCTACTCCATCGGACTCGACCCCATAATAGGTCGGCCAATCTGCCTCAGAATCATCTGTAATATATCAACGATATCCTGTCAGGAAAATGAGCAAGTACAAACACCAACAGCAGTTCCATGTGAATTAACAAATTCTATAAGCGACAGTATAATAAAATACAAGACAAAGATATAGGATGACTTGGGAACTATTCGAAAGCCGAGTTACAACCCTTAAACCAAACAAGGACCGGGGTTGTAACCCTTCTTCCGAACAGGACTTAGTCTCCAATCAAGGTACAGTATAAAGGCATGTAGAGCATGTGAGTAATGAAATCATAGCATGGTGAGAAAAGTACTGAAAGTAGAGCTGAACTGGATATAAGATACGATTATAAATGTAAAATATGATTTGAATTATTAGAGAGATATGTGATCGGCTTTTAGGTAAGTGACAAGACAAGTTATCCACTTGGCCCGACAATCCACGGTGATCTCACGAAAAGTCATGTCGACCAACCTGGATAACAAGCGCACGGAGGTATCTACTACACCCTACGTGAGGTGAGAGTGGCACAAGCAAAATAGTGACAAGAGGCTTTGATCACATAACCCCTAATAATTCCCCCATCTCCGAATAGTATCACGGATCCGGACATGGCACGTCATGACACGGAATTCAAAAGCAGGGGGCCAGTCCACTCCCAAATCGATGTCTATATAAGTACACGAAACACAAAATATTATGCACCAATATACCAAGAAAATCTGGGAATAACATCTCATGACAGGATCCGACGTATACTAGTCCGTGATCTATCGTGTCGGGAATTATGTAAGACACTATAACTGAATCGAATATAGTAGATATCAAGACAATGAAAACTATCAGTGAATGTACTCGCCTGTGGTCCTGAGCTGATAAGGTGAACAGACGCTCAGAGTAATCACAGACCTAAAATAAGATACTATACGTCAAACAGGATTTTATAATGAAAAGAAAACTAATTTAAGTCATGATATGCAAGTCTAAGTCAAACTAGGTCAATCCAGGTCAAACTGGGTCAAACTTGATCATATTAGGTCACTGGGAGTCAATCCAAGTCAAACTAGGTCAAACGGGGTCAAAGTTTGACTTACAGTTGACTTTTGGTCAACTGGTCAACCCTGGTCAACTCTAGTCAACTCTAAGTCAACCCTAGGTAAAACTAGTCTAATGTTGACCAACTGTTGACTTTCAGTCAACTGGTTAACTCTGGTTTGGTTTTGGTCAAATCTAGTCACTTATAGGCTAAGTTTGACTCTCGGTTGACTTTTGTTGACTTTTGGTCAAAATGGTCAACCGAAGTCAAAACTAGTCTAGGAGCGCTATTTCTGACCATTACCAACCAAGGGAACCAAGTTCTAACCATATCTTAAACTCTAAACTCAATACCTTAGCTTCCAGGTAAATACCTATACTTACCCTTAACAAGGTGTTCCCGATACCTTGTCCATTACAAAAGAAACCCCGCTAATACTCAAGATACTAGCCTAGGCTCCTTATGGTAGCTAGATACTATCCTATCTAGGGTTTACCTACCAAGAACTATAGGTTTTCTAGATATCTAGTCCGTCTTAGGACACATAGGGTTTATCCAACATTACCTTACCCTTATACCATTCTCACATCTAACTAAACACTCACACACACAAACTCACTCACTCACTCACTCACTCACATATAACACCACACATATAGGTTCTCCTATAGGCTCACACACATAGGCCAAGCTACATATATAGGCTCACCTATATACCCATATCTAGACTCATATACACACACAATAGCTCACTCACTCACTCACACACATACATATAGGGCTGTCCATTTTTGGACTGATTTCTATGGCTGAATTGGGCTTGACATGGACTGGTTTGGGACTGAATAAAAGGGCTGGTATGGGACAGTCAAAGGCTATCCATGGGCTGCTAATAGGCTGGTTTAGGACAGGTTTGAGGCTGCTTAATGGCCTGCAAATGGGCTGATACATTGGGCTAATATGGACAGGTTTAGGAACAGCTATATGCTGGTTTTGGGAGGCCAAATATTGGCTAAAATGTAGGCTGGTTTGTGACAACAAATGGCTGTCAATGGGGGCCTAAATAGGCTGGTTTAGGGGCCTGTCAATGGGGCTAAATCCCCATCTCCCTGCTGCATTTGCAGCTGAATTAGTCCCCCTTATGGGGACTGATCTGCACTGGAACTGCTGCTGTTGCAGCAGGTTCTAAACCCCCCCCCCCCATCTCCACTCTCTCTAACTCTCTCATACTCTCAAATCTCTCACTCCCTCTAAACACAAACACACACACATACATTCAAACCCCAAACCAACTCCACACTCTCAATCCTCCCCTTGGCGGGCCGAAATCCTCACACACCTCAAACACAAATGAATACACACATTGACACGCCATGTATATATACATATAAATTTGAGAGCCTATATATATATATATATATATATATATATATATATATATATATATATATATATATATATATATATATATATATATATATATTTATATAATATATATATATATATAAAAAAAAAAAAAAAAAAATATATATATATATATATATATATATATATATATATATATATATATATATATATATATATATATATATATATATATATATATCTATATATATATACACAAATAGATGAATAAATATGATACAATATGACACATTGAAAACACATTCTCTAAACAAATAGAAATATGAGATTTAAATCTAATTACTCATTTAAACAATATACGTATTAAATACAAGTGTCCAAATAGATTTTCCCACTAGGACACAATCCCACTCATAGGACACACCTAGAAGTCTTCAAAAGGACACGAAATGGACACAAATGGAGACACAACCATGGGGGTCATTCCTATGGATCTAAAATCATCCTATATGCATGAGGAAATAAAAAGGAGAAGAGATTTATACCTCCCGGTAGATCGAATCTAAGAAAAGCCTTCCCGATACGACACCGACACGTAGGAATCCCAAATGGACACGAACGAGCTCCGAATCCTCCCAAACTTGGCTAGCTTCCTCCTTAGCTTGAGTAGAGAAGGAAGGAAGAAGGTTGGGTGGAAGAATCAATTGATTTGGTGGAGAAATCTATAAAAAACCCTCTCTAAAATAATTGGGGAAGAACGAGAGAGAGAAAGTGGAAGGGATAATGATAAACTCAAGCCTAATCCTATCCATAAGGTGGCCGGCCCTCTAGAGCTAGGTGTCCCCATATTAGAAATTCTAAAAAGCCCTCCCTCCCCCACTAATCTATTCTATTAGTATTAGGAAAAGGGTTGTTGGTTGAGGCTAAATTAGTCATTCTTAATCTCTAATCTAACCAAACCCTATCCATAATTAATTAGTCTAACCACTAACTAAAATAATATCTTGTGGGTCATGGCTAACTAATGTGTGGGTCCCACTAGAGTCAACACTACCCTGGGTCCCCGATACAAGTCGGATTAAGTTGAAATTCGAACCCGACTTAAATAACCCCAAAATAATATCATAAATAAATAAATAATTCCAAAATAATTCTAAGGTGGAAAAATGACCAAAATACCCCCGTTCATAAAAACTGGGGGTGACAAATCTATCCATCTTAAAAAAAATTTGTCCTCAAAATTAAAACAAACATACACTGAAATCACATGCAGAAACAAAAATTATACCTCAGGGCTCGAAGAGATAAGGGAAACTCACCCGCATGTCGTCCTCTCTCTCTCAGGTAGACATACCTGGAGCGTGATGCCTCCATACAACACGAACCAAGGGTATAACCTGGTTCTGGACCACCTTCTCCCTACGATCTAGAATCTCCACTGGCTGCTCTGGATAGTGAAGAATAGGCCCCACCTCGATCGCTGAATGGTCCAATACATGGCTGGGGTCTGCCACGTACCGTCTCAACTGTGACACATGGAACACGTTGTGCACCCCCTCTAGCATAGGTGGCAAGTCTAGTCGATAAGCCACTGCACCGACCCTCTCAAGGATAGTGAAAGGTCCGATGTAGCACGGACTAAGCTTCCCATCTCTGCCAAAGCGAATCGTGCCCCGTATCAGAGAAATCTTCAGAAACACCAAAGCACCAGCGTAGACATAAAACAAACTCAGCACACAGGACAAACAAAATCACAAGCATCATAAACAGGAACTGAAACTAACCTCAAACTCTAACGGTCTTCGGTTGCTATCAGCCCAATGCCGCTGCCTATCCTGAGCCACCCGAAGTCTGTCTCTAATCAACCTGACCTTCTCAGCTGCATCAACTACCATCTCCGGTGTAAAACCCCTAAATTTCTACTATTTTTTTATTTATTAAATTTCGTACTAATTTAAAATTTTGTATTGTACGTCACGTAGTCGTATTGTACGTCGTGTGCAGAAGTTCGTTTTTCGAATTTGCTCGACGAGTGCGAATGTGCGAGCGTACATATTTTTGAAAAATATTTTTCTTCTATTTTTATGGTTTCAAAATAATATACGTAATAATTATTTAGCTATCGTACCAAAATTTCCAAGTTCATTATTTTATTTATTTTATTTACACAAAGCCTTTCGTTTATACAGTTATTAATAATAAATAATATTTTTAGTGCGTACATATATTTCATAAATATTTTATTAGTTAATTTTCGAAATTATTAATATTAATATTTTATTATTCAAAAAGATTTATTATTTTCGAAATTATTATTATTAGTATTTTTAGAAAATAGATTTGAATTTTTTGTGGCCATTTTAAATCTCGATTTGATTTTATGGAATTAATTTAAATAGTTAAAAGATAAAATTTATACTTAAATTGAGTTTAGAGTATCTAGTTTTAAATTGGAAATTTAATTTGAATTTGGATCTGATTATTGATTTAAATTAAATTACGGGTTTAAACTAATCCTAACATTTATCTTATTGGGAATTCCCACATCCTATAAATAGGCAGGTACTCATCCATGTATTCTATTTTCCATAAAATTCTATCTACAAAATGTGCGTGCACCGTGTCAGTGTCCATATCTTATTCCATTGTTACATATACAAATATCAATCCTTGTCCGACAATCCCGAACTCATCTCCTCATCCCTACAGTATCGGACACTCCCCGACACGGTATCCTAACCCAATCAACCACAGCCTCTATCCCGACTCCGCTCCGGCAACCCCGCTCCCTGTCTCCAACCCATCACCACCGTGACCGGCCTTCCCCGACCAAGCCACCTACACCACTAGTTGGCACCATTATCACCACCATCAGCCTCCACCATTGCCATCGGCCACCCACCAGAAATCCCCAACTCCCACAGCATCTATCACCACCGCCAGCCCACACCGAGACCCCGACCACGATCGCCAACTCATCAACATCACCGGAGTTCACCACCACCCCAGCCTGCCCTTTTTCCGTTCACCACCCGTCGACCCCGAGTACAGCCCAGCCACTCGACCCCAGGCCCCCACCATTACTATCACCATCACCGTCATCACCGACCAACCCAACCGCCACCGCGGCCACTGCCGCGGCAGCCCACGCCCGCCACCACCATCCAAAAAGAAAAAGAAAAATGAAATAAAACCCTAAATTTGACTCATCCGTGCGCCCCCGTAGTCTCGGCACGACCGCCGGCGAGCCCGAGCGTCCGACCATCGCACCGCCGTCCGCCGACTTCCCCAAACCCCTTATCCACCGCAAGCCAGCGACTCCCTCTCCTCCCGCTCACAGCCCCGTCCCGGCGATAGCCCCCAAACGCCGGCGCCGCGCCTCCCCTTTGCTCCGCCCGCAAAACCCTCTTTCCTTCTCCCCCTCCGTCGTCCGCCGACCGAAACTCCACCGCCTCCGCCGTGTCCGGCCTCGCCGTGCTCCCGCTCGAGCCCTAGCTCGGAGCAGCGTCGGCTGTGGCAGCCGCGCGCCGCACAGCCCGAAACCCGTCGCCGCTCTCTCTCTCTTCCCTTCCTCTCTCTTCCTCCTTACTCCTCTCTTTCCTCACTCTTCCCCTCCCTTTTTTTTCCTGTGTTCCCACGAAATAATCTTGCTGCTCTCCTTTTGTTTTTTTTGTTTTGTTTCTTTCTCTTGATTTTTTATTTGCTTTTTTTGTGAATTTTGCTGACAGCTGACCTCTCGTGAAATGAGAAGGCAGAAGACAACTGTCAAATTATTTTATTATTATTATTATTATTATTATTATTATTATTATTATTATTATTATTATTATTAAACAGTAATTTTTTATTTACATTTGACTACGGTTTGTTGTTTTTATTATTTATTATTATTATTATTATTATTATTATTATTATTATTATTATTATTATTATTATTATTAATTTTCATCATTATTATTATTTATTAAGGAGAGTTATTATTATTATTATTATTCTTATTATTTTTATTATGATTAATGTTGTTGTTACTTGCAAAACTATCTATTTGCTAAATATTATTATTTATAAAATTTTAGGAAAATATTATTTTTTTGATTAAAAGGTAACAACTATTTTGATCAAAGGTAGTCATCAAATTATGTTATAAGTTCTAGTATATTATGTTGGCTAATAAAAATATGTAGTTTCCTACTAAAACTTATTTTGACAAAACTTAGAATTTTGCCCTAAAATGACTTTGGATTTTTGAGTAGTATTGAAAGTATATTTTGATTAAATATATATTTTCAAATGTTATAAAGTATTCCCGAAAACTTTTATATGAATTATTCACACCCATCTCCCTTGGTTACAAGGCCCATGTTTCCTATCCTCCTGCCAATTCTGTCCTTCCTCCTGTCCACCCTAACTAATTTGACCCTTCTGGACCCAATGGAACTGTTCGTGCCACCATCCGAGGTCACCATGTATAGTTGTTGCATCGAAGTCGCAGTTCGTGCCACCTGTATCATTGCAGTACACCAGTCGTCCTACCAGGCAAGACACCTTGCCATTTGCTGTTTATTTATTTTAGCTCATATTTTATGCATTAGTATTATTTTCTTTATGCAAAATAAACTGTGATACATGGCTTAACCTGTTAGAACTTACTATTCATTTATATTTTCTGCTATGTATTATTTTTCTTACACATTAAACCCATATTTAAGGGACCACCTTGTGTGTTGCATTCATTGGCCTTGACACGTAGCACCACGAAGTTGTGTGTCGCGTGAAGAACACGAAAGTATGTGATTGGCTGGCCACCAGTACGTACAAGCCGTGCGATAAGAATAATCGCTAATAGAATTGCATGCTAGTTTGACTTAGCGGTTATAGAGGTTAATGTTATGGATACAACATAGTAGGCATTGGGCGGGGAGGACAATTCCTTAGCGTATGGGCATCGATGCACTTCCCTTGTGACCCGGACTCTCCGCTGGAGATACGGGGTTGATGACCCATGATTACTGACGGCCATTGACGATTCTGCGAAACGTCATGCTCTTACTGATGGGGCCTCTGGTGCCCAAGGGGGGACTACGTCGATCCTATTTAGCCAGGGCCCATGCGTAGGAAGGATTGTTCTTAACTACATTTTACTTAGAACGGTTAGGCACCTTTATCCGTTAGGTATGAGTACTTTTGGTTTGGGTACTTGTATCTGACCGTGGCTTGGAACAATAACTTGTCGCGGATTAGTTTATCACATCTTGTCCTTGTTTGGTTGTAGGTGTGACTTACTACTTCGATGAGAAGGTATTGAACCTTGTTGGGGTCCGGATACCATATTGGATTCATAGCATGGAAAGATAGGTCATCGTGAATTAGTTTACCATCTTCCGTCCATGTTTGGTTGGGGGGATGGTACGCTCGTTCAATAGGTGTGTATTGGACCATGTTATAGATTCAATTGACTTATTTATTTGAGCAATATTTATTCAGTTTATATGGCATGATATTATGTGTCTTGTTACGTCCCTCTGAGTACCTGGTTATCTCTCCAGGTGTGTGCTATTGTCTTTCGCAGGTGTTCTAGCTCTAGCCGTGTTCATCGCCAATTCTTCGAGGATGATTGCATTTGGATCGTCTTCGCTTCACTCGCCAAATTCATTTCTTTTCTCATGTATTTTTCTTTTATTTGTTGGTAGTAGATTTGTCCCCGCACAACATATTGTATCAAGACAATTCTTTATCATTATATGATACATTTTATTCGTTTATTTTGTGTGGATGAGATCAGTTATGGTTCTACTGCATTTTACAGCTTACGTATATATACTATACGGCTGGCATGTCTACGTTCCTAGTCCTACGTATTTTGGGACTGGGGTGTTACATCCGGTCCAAGCAGTACTCTCTCGCCAACATCGTCCCATGATAAGGGAGTACGGCATCTCCGTCCGTATACAGCCTCGAATGGCGACATCTCTATACTGGCCTGATAGCTGTTGTTGTAAGCAAACTCTACCAGGTGAAGATGGTCCTCCCAAGAATCCCCAAGATCTAGCACACACGTGCAAAGCATATCCTCCAAAGTCTGGATAGTCCACTCCGACTGCCCGTCTGTCTGGGGGTGATAAGCGGTACTAAACTTGAGCGAGGTGCCCAAGCTAGCCTGCAAACTCCTCCAGAAGTAGGAAATAAAACGGCTATCCCGATCTGAAACTATGCTCACAGAAACCCCATGCAATCTCACGATCTAACGAACGTACAGCTCTGCCAGTCTCTCCGTAGACAACCCCACCTTGAAAGGCAAGAAGTGGACCGACTTGGTCAATCTATCAACTATGACCCAAATCGCGTCTTTTCCTCCAGGAGATTGTAGAAGTCCGGACACAAAGTCCATGGTGATGTGCTCCCACTTCCACTCAGGAATGGGTAGTGGCTGTAGCAACCCACCAGGCCTCTGTCTCTCGGCCTTCACCTGCTAACAAACCAAGCAGCGAGATACAAACTGAGCCACCTCGCGCTTCATGCCGTACCACCAAATGTGCGTCCTCAGATCTCTGTACATCTTGTTGGCCCCAGGATGCATAGAGTACTGTGAGCGATGTACCTCCTGAAGAACCTCCTCCCGAAGCTCCCCACTCGGAACGCACAGTCTAGCACTGTGCCGCAGCGACCCATCTTCGGTAATAGAGAAATTGTCGAGCAACCCTGCTCGCACCTGCTCCCTGATGCTCCTCAGGGCAACATCATCATACTGTGCTGATCTGACTCTGTCCATCAACTCAGACTGAATCTGTAAGCCCCACATCTGTACCTCCATGCCCGAAATAATCACCTCGATTCCCAAACTGTCCAGGTCAGCCAAAAGATGATGATCTGCTGTCAAATACATAGCTACTGGATACCTGCTCAAGGTATCTGCAACTACGTTGGCCTTTCCTGGATGGTACTGCAAGGCGATATCAAAATCCTTCATCAGCTCGAGCCAACGTCTGTACCACATGTTCAGCTCCTTCTGAGTGAACACGTACTTCAAGATCTTGTGATCAGTGAAGATCTCAACCCGCTCTCCATATAAGTAGTATTTTCATAACTTCAAGGCAAAGATAACAGCGGCCAACTCCAGATCGTGCATCGGGTAGTTCTTCTCATGAGGACGTAACTGCCTAGATGCATAGAAGAACACAACCCAAACCCCTGCCAGAAGCGTCGCTGTAGATCGAGAAACCACCGGTCCCAGACGGTAATGTCAAGATCGGAGCTGATGTCAACCTCTTCTTCAGTTCATCGAAGGTGGCCTGACACTCCTCAGTCCAGACGAACTCTACGTCCTTCCTGGTGAGTCTAATCATCGGCTCCGTAATCCGCGAGAAATCCTGGACGACCTTCCGATAGTAGCCAACCAAACCCAGAAAGCTCTGAATCTCGGCAACTAAACTGGGTGTAGACCAAGACCCTACCGCAGCAATCTTCTTCTGGTCCACTGAGATCCCATGCTCGGTCACAACATGACCCAAGAACTCGACCTGGTCCAGGAAGAACTCGCACTTCGAAAGCTTCTCGTACAACTGCTCCTTTCTCAGAGTCTCGAGCATAATCCTCATATGCTTCTCGTGCTCCTCTGGCGTCTTCGAGTAGATCAAGATGTCATCTATGAAGACCACCACAAACTTATCAAGGTACTGATGGAATACCTTGTTCATCAAGTTTATGAATACTGCTGGGGCGTTGGTCAACCCGAATGGCATAACAGTGAACTCGTACTGGCCGTACCGAGTCCGAAAAGCTATCTTCGGAACGTCTTCCCGCTTCACCTTCATCTGATGATAACCGGACCTCAGGTCTATCTTCGAAAACACCTTTCTGCCGCTCAACTGATCGAACAAGTCGTCAATCCTTGGCAACGGGTACTTGTTCTTGATAGTAAGGTTATTGAGCACCCTGTAATCGATACACATGCATATCGTACCATCCTTCTTCGGTACAAATAGAACTGGCGCTCTCCAAGGTGATGAACTGGATCTAATGAATCCCTTGTCCTGCAGCTCGTCGACTTGCTTCTTCAGCTCTGCCAACTCGCTGTTGTTGACCCTATAGACGTGCTGTGAAATAGGCTCAGCACCCGACACTAAGTCTATAGAGAACTCAATGTCTCTATCTGGCGGCATCCCAGGCAACTCTTCGGGAAAAATATCCATGAAATCAACTATCAATGGATGCGGCAATGCCTGTCCCGCCAGCAAAGCTCCACAAAACCCATCTCCCGGCTTAGCTGCTCCCCTGGCAAACACAATCTCTGGCTCTCCTGGTGGCCTAAACAAAACCCTACCTCCTCTACAGTCTATACTAGCATGGTGCATGCTCAACCGATCCATTCCGAGTACCATATCGTACCTCGAAAGGGGCATTATGAGCAAGCACGCGCTCAATTCCCGGCCTCCTAAAGTAACTCTCCGCCCCTTGCAGATATTGTTAACCAGGATGATGCCTCCTTCGGTCAATATCTTGCAAGTCCTACCCATATATTCAGCAATAATATTGTGTCTCAGAGCAAAGAAAACAGACACAAAACTATGAGTGGCACCGGAATCAAACAAGGTAAAAGCAGGGAATGAATCAAGGAGAACGTGACCTGCCACAACATCACCCACTGGCTCTACCTCCTCCTCTGCTGTCAAGATGAACACTCTGTCCACAGGGGCTCCCCTCTGGTGCTGTAGAAAGTGCTGCTGCTGCTCTGTCTGAAGTGGAGAACCTCTCTGCTGAACTGCTGGTCCTCTAGCCGACTGTACTCTGTCCTGGCCTCCTCGGGCTCCACGAAGACGGCAATCCCTCAGCAAGTGGTCGGGCGCCCCACAGTATAGACAGACGCCCAACCTCTTCCTGTAGGCCTCTCGAGTGTGCCCTGGCTTCCCGCAGAAAGCACACAGAGTAGCCTGCCTCTGGCCCTATCCCTGGTGCTGCTGGACACGTGCTGGTGCCAGCTGAAACTGTAACTGAGGCTGCTGCTGCTGAAACTGCCTCTGCTGGGAATGAGGGCACTTCGTCGGCCCCGCACTCGAGCTCGCTCCTAGAACATCGCTGCCCCTCTTTGGCTTGAGGCCGAATTCCTCCTCTGCGATCTGCGCCTCCATCAGAATCTGCTCAAATGTCGCATCGCGTCATCCAGAGGTACGAGTGCAAACTGCATGTATAAGACCCCTCCAGAAAATACGGGCCTTGTACCCCTCATCCTGGATCAGACTGGGTGCAAACCTACTCAGGCGGAAGAACTCCGCTGCATACTCGTCTACCGACGAGTTCCCCTGTACCAAACTGGCAAACTGTCCCTCCAAAGCTGTCAAGGCCACATCTGGATAGAACTTCTCCTTGAAGAGCCTCCTGAAGCTCTTCCAAGTCAAACCCCTCACCGACGTACGAGGATCCGTACGAAACCAAGTCAGCACTATATCGAAAAACTTGCTCGCTGCAGACGTCACCCAAAGCCCTCTTGGGACCTCTGCCAACTCCAGACTCCGCTGGATATTCTCCAACCAGTCATCCGCGTACATGATATCTTCGGTACCCTTGAACTCCCTTGGATTCATTTTCTTGAAGTCTAGGTGTGTGCCAGGCCACCCCTGACCCTGCTGCTGAACTAGGGCTCCCTGAACTGTACCCGGTGCACCCCTCTCTACTGCTGCCATCGCCAACTGAAGGGAGTTCTCCATGCTCCGTCGTAACAGCTCTGCATGCGCGCTCTGGGTCTGCAACATCTGCTGCAGAAGGGCCATCATCCCCTGAGTATCAGTCGGTAGAGAAGGCGACGGTGGAAGAATATCAGGAATGACTATGGACGGTCCTGCTGCTGGAGGTGGAAGACCTCCTGGAACCGTCGCTGCTACTCCCGTCTGAGGGACAGGAACTGAGGTGGCAGCTCCCTCAACTGCAGCTCCCGTAGCAGGAGGTAAAAGTTCTGCCGGATCGGGCCTCCCGAAACAGCGCTAGATCCTGCTGCCTGAGAGCGAGTAATCGTCATCCTGAGGATAGATTGAAAGAAGGAATTAATATGGCACATGATAGGAATATCAAAGAAGGACAATTAAATTCAAGGCAAAAGAGTTGTCATGGTAATCAAAAGATCAAAAATTTCCTAAAATATGATTGAGTAACTCCTATCATACCCTAGATCCTTCGTCCTAGTTGCAAGCTCGTAATTAGTACTCTAAGTCGAGCACCATTACGAGATCGCACTAATTGTGACACAGACCTGCGTGGGCCACCACAGTCCGTGTCCATGTCTAAAACCCTTGCTACTACGTTGTGTTCGTGTTTGTGTCCAAAACCCAACCTATAATATTTATACAAATAATTACAATGTCATAATTTTCGTGTCAAAGTATATGTTAATTAAACACCTAAAAAAATTTATACCAGAAGGAGGAGGAGGCTGTGCCAGAGATCAACGAGGAGGAGAGGGGTTCTTTTGCTGTCACTCCCCGTTCCCAGAATGCATATTTTTATACAAGAATGCCTATTTTTATACATGTACAACTCATATATATTTATTTAGTATTTATCATGTATTATCATGTATTTAAATTTCTTTAATTACATGTTAATTAATTTTCTGCATTTTATTATCTGTATTTTATTTTCTGTAATTTTATTCCTGTATTTATTTTCTGCTTTTAACCTCTCTGCTTTGCTTTCGGGTTGCCTTGGTTGGATCCGAACAAACTCGACCCAATAACCCCACCTACCATCCTTCCCTATTTAAAGCTTCCATCTCATTCTCTCTCCTCATAACTTTCATTCTTCACCATTACTTCTTTTTCTTCCTCTCATCACTTCTCCACCTACCAGCGGTAGCAGCAGGCAAGTGCAATCTTGCTTCTTGCTTGGAGAACCATTTTTATGGTTCATTATTCTTCCTCTCATGATCCTGAGAGAGTTTAGTACTTAGTATTTTTTATTTCGTTGGCTTGTTTCTCCCAGATCTAAGTTTTTGTGTTTTTGGTTGACCATGGGTTTGATCTCCCAACTTGGCGTATATTCTCGGTTGTCCATGGGATCTGAACCATGGGAACTTTATTTCTGGCTTAGGACGAAGGTTCCTGAGTCACGCACACGTTCTTACGTGTCTGCGTGTATTTTCAGTCACGCTCACGTTCTTACGTGTCTGCGTGTATTTTCAGTCACGCACACGTTCTTACATGTCTGCGTGTATTTTCAGTCACGCACATGTTCTTACGTGTCTGCGTGTATTTTCAGTCACGCTCACGTTATTACGGGTCTGCGTGAATTTTGAGTCACGCTCACGTTCTTATATGAGTGCGTGAATTTTTCGTCACGCACACGTTATTACGTGCGTGCGTGAATTCTTAGTCACGCACACGTTCTTACGTGTCAACGTGAATTTTTAGTCACGCTCACACCTTTACGTGCCAGCGTGACATTTGAGTTACGCACCATCTTTGCATGCGTGCGTGTGTTTCTTATCACTTTTCACGCTCACGATTGAGTGCGTGAATTTACCTTCACGCTCACACTGTGCGTGCTAACGTGAATTTCTTACCACTTTTCACGCTCACTCCTACCTACTTGACTTGGCGTGACTTTTGGCCTTAAGCCTAGACTTGTTGGCGTGACTTTTGGCCTTAGCATAGACTTGTTGGCGTGACTTCCTGACCTGGGTGTTTTTATTGTTTTATAACTTATTCATTTAATGATGGCATGATAATTCTTCTATTATATCCTTACGCCTTTTTGCATGAACCTGATAAATCATGATATGTTAATATTGTTAATACAGATTGTTATGTGGAATGTGTCATGTGTCTTGATTGATCCATGGATACCCAGTATGACTAGAACTTAACTCTGAGGAGTTATAGGCTCGACCCCATGTAATACTAATTGATTTTCATGCCTTGTCACCATTGATAATGATTGTGACATTGACTAATAACTGATCATGCGTTCCTAGTTGGAACTAAGAGACTGGCTAGTCGTCTTATTGAATTGAATGAATGAGACACGTTCATGTAATGAACTATTGCAATCGATTAGCCGATCCCGAATATTGGCATACAGGCACATACAGGCTTCAAATTATTTATTTATTTATTTAGTTATTTATTTATCTTACAAAAATAGCATGTGTACTTTATGGTCAAGGCATGATTACTCCGTGGTTAGATTTGATTGTTGCATTACGCTATGTAAGACCTACAATATAGCCGCACGGGTATCGTTGTAGAGTTGTGCATATCGTACCCCGTACAAAAGTACTCATTTGAATGACCATGATCCACGGCATGGGATTTCGCTTAACATAGAAGCTTTAAGTTAAACAAAATAATGATGGCATGGAAAGAATGGATTCCCGAGTTCTTACATGGCAGCCCTCTTGGGACTAGTAGTGCCCGACAGGCTGGCTGGTTCCCACAGATACTGTAAATTTGTCATACGGGCAGGGAACGGTATCTGCTTATATTATTAAATTGTACATGCTATATTAACGGCGGGCGTCCCGCTGGGACTCGTCTAATTACATGATTGGCGTAATTGATTGACTGGATAGACTAGCCTTGCTCGCACATAGTAAGAACTGAGGAATCCCTATTTGCATAATTCCAGGATAACTTGGGACTCACAATAGCAAGCCGTAGTAGTTGATTGGCCGTTCAAGATGATTTGTTTGTGTACTGTACCTATTCTGTTGCCAAACTTAGATGATCAGAATGTCAGGATATGACGGGCCAACTTCTGTCCTTGTTTGGTTGGGAGGTTGGTTCGAAATATCGTGATGTTATGTGAATCCTAGTGGAAAGCAGAGATCTATTATTATATTCTCTTACTTACTGGTTTAATACTTCATATCGTGCTCCCTTGTGGTACTTGCTATTAGAGGTCTAACCTCTCTGGTTTTGCATGGCCAGATTTAGAGCCGGTTCCCGAGGATTCAGCTTACTTCTACCTCCAAGATGGTCAATACTAGGGAAATGATCGTAGGAGGACTCGAGTGGGTTCCTTACTCCACCGCTCGTTTTGTTATTTACTTTATACTTAGCTGTTTGGCACCGACATGTTAGTCGAATTGTCTTGCACTTACTTTTATATGATTGTAACTAAGTCAGACTGCAGCTGATAACAATTGTGTATATGTTACTATACCATCTGGCTATGTTTTGTAAAGCCAGATCTCAAAAATATTTTGACTAAGCGTTTGGGATGCCTTACTGCTTTATTTTACATGTTCTCTATTTTTGCTTCTTGTTTGAATGATTGAGACAATAGATGTGAAGTGGCCATAGTAAGACTTTCATGTAGTATGTACCCCCTCGTCTGGTTAGACAGCATTGATCGTATTATACAGTATTCATCTACCCGTAATACGTAGCTGGCTGAGTCATTCCCCCGCTCTCCAGTATTCTGGTTCTGGGGCGTGACAAGGTTTTAGTGGTGGCCCATGCAGGTCTGATTTCAGACTTGTGGGGTGTTTTGATTTATAGGATGTCTCAATCACACGTGTTCCCTCCTTGATCTCATGATTCGTTATTCTCAACCCTTGCTTGACATTCCAGTATCCTTTGACTTCATTGATCCTTCATGTCCGGTTGTTTGATTGTTCTCTTGTCCCTTTTCTTAGGGGCACTTCATCCGCATCGGTCAGAGCTGGACAACAGCAGGGGCAACATGGGCAACATGACCAGGCTGGTTAGCAACAAGGGCTAGTCTCACCTCAGGAGGCTACCCAGGAAGAAGTGGTAGTAGAAGCAGCAGCTGGATCGCAGTATCCAGATGTTCCACCACCACCAACAGTTCTACCTACCCAAGTGGACACACCAGCCCTTCTGGAGATCATGAGAAGAATGATGGCTACTCAGCAACATCAGATATTGGCCCAGCAGCGCATGCACACTCAGCTACAAGAGCAGAATGTGCTGCTCAACCAAGGATTGCAGACGGCTTTGAAAAGAGGAGTGAAGACTGATTCAGGAGCATCAGCCAGGTTTTGCAAGTACAACCCCTGTCGTTTCGAGGGCACGAAGGATGCCATCTCAGCAGATGCATGGCTTAAGGATATTGAGGCTATTCTGATAGCAGCTAAGGTACCGGCAGAAGAACGTGTGGATCTAGTGAAGTTGTTACTTCAGGATCTCGCACGTGATTGGTGGGAATCAGAGGAAGTGGGCATCAGATGTCCTGTGGCTTGGGACGATTTCACTGCCAGATTCAAGACCAAGTACTATGGAGTTGTGGCGCAGTTTGAGCTACAACAGAAGTTTATCAACCTTAGGCAGGCCGGCAAGACTGTAGATGCTTATGCAGCGGAGTTCTGCAGATTGAGTAGATTCGCCCCAGAGATGGTAGCAACAGAGCGCCAGAGGGCCATGAGGTTCCAGCAAGGGTTTCATCTTGAACTCTTACAATTGATAGAGGGGCACAATTACCAAACTTTTGACGAAGTATTGATGGCAACTCGAAGGCATGAGATCACCATTCAGAGGCTTGCGATGAGGACTGGGGGTCAGAAGAGATCCCACAGTCAGATTAAAGGAGGAGGGGGAGCAGCGCCCCGAACAACAGTACCATCCACTGGTATTCGTATCCACGATGTGGCGATACGAGGGCCAGCACCACCACCCAGGCAGCAGCAACAGCAACAGAGGAAGAACCAGCAACCCCGGGCGGGCTGTACTTATTGTGGGAAGATGGGGCACACTAGAGATGTGTGTCAGACATTGAATGGACTGTCTGATATGTGGAAATCCATATCATCGAGTTACCACATGTCCCATGAATTCGAGGTCAGGAGGACCAGGGCAACAGTTTCCTGCTCTGCCAGCACCAGGGGCAGGCCAGTATCGAGGACCAGCAGTGGCAGTAAGGCCGTTGGCACAACGTCCGTTAATACCGCAGGCTCAGATATTTCGGCAGCAGGGGCCGCCGATGCAGCAGCACCAGCATAGACCACCCCAGCATCATCAAGGAAGGGGCCAGCAGCAGCATCAGGCTAGGCCACAGCATGAAAACCAGCAAGGAGGTCGAGGGCAAGCATTCACTCTGTCCTTGGAGGAGGCATTGGCATCGGGAGATGTTATGGCAGGTAACATTCTCGTCGTCTCATATCCCGCAGTAGCATTGTTTGATTCGGGAGCATCCCATTCATTTATATCTGCACAATTTGCGACACGACTAGGAATAGAGTTCGAGGCATTGCCAGGGAGGTTGAATATACTCACTGGTAATGGGCTCGTAGGAGTCAGTAGAGTTATTTTAGCATGTAGCGTTGTAGTTTGCGGGCATTCCTTACCCGCCCGGTTGATAGAATTTCCTGTTGGAAATTTTGACGTTATCTTAGGCATGGACTGGCTGAAAGACAGTCATGCGACAATAGATTGTCGTAGAGGGAGTGTATCTTTTGATATTCCAGGCATGAAGTGGTTCACCTTAGTCAGATCAGAGGCAACTCAGCAAGAACAGGGAGTAATAACGGCAATGGAAGAAGTTCAGATTTCGAAGGTAGTTGAAGAGTTTCTAGACGTATTTCCCGAAGAACTCCCAGGTCTACCACCGGTTAGAGATATTGAGTTCAGTATAGAATTGGCACCAGGAACTAAATCGATATCAGATCGAGTTTACAGAATGGCGGATTCAGAGCAGGCCAAGGTATACCAGCATATAGAGGAACTGAAGGAGAAGAAGTTCATCCAAGCTAGCGTGTCACCATGGGCAGCACCAGTGGTACTTGTAGGGAAGAAGGATGGGTCATCCAGATTGTGCATTGACTACAGGAAGCTTAACGCGGCAACAGTGAAGAACAAGTACCCATTACCTAGGATCGACGACTTATTTGATCAGTTGAGCAAAGCTAGAGTTTTCTCCAAGATAGATCTTCGTTCAGGGTACCATCAGGTGAGGGTTCGGAAGGAAGATATTCCCAAGACAGCATTCAGGTCGAAGTATGGGCATTATGAATTCTTAGTAATGTCGTTTGGTTTGACCAATGCTCCAGCGATATTCATGGATTTGATGAATCGTATCTTTATGCCATACTTAGATCAGTTTGTCATTGTGTTTCTTGACGACATTCTCGTATACTCTGCTAGTGAAGAGGAGCATGAAGACCACCTCAGGAAAGTGTTACAGGTTCTGAGAGAGAACCAGTTGTATGCCAAGCTCAGTAAGTATGAGTTTTGGTCGGATCATATTTCATTTTTGGGTCATATCATATCAGGAGCTGGAGTAGCAGTAGATCCCAAGAAGATAGAAGCAGTAGAAAGTTGGCCAGTACCCAAGACCATGGCAGATGTACGGAGCTTCTTGGGATTGGCAGGATATTACAGAAGGTTTGTGTCAGACTTTGCAAGGCTTTCAGCACCCATGACCCGCTTGACCCGGAAGGATGTACCATTCGTTTGGTCGGCAGAATGTCAGATATCATTTGAGACTTTGAAGCAGAAGTTGATATCAGCACCTATTCTTACATTGCCAGTTGGACCCGGAGGTTTTACAGTATATTGTGATGCGTCAGGTAAAGGACTTGGATGTGTCCTTATGCAACATGGGAAGGTGATAGCATATGCATCTAGGCAGCTTCGGGACCACGAGAAGAATTACCCAACTCATGATTTGGAGTTAGCGGCAGTAGTATTTGCTCTGAAGCTATGGAGACATTACTTATTTGGTGACCGAGTGGACATGTACACAGACCATAAAAGTCTGAAGTACATCTTTACTTAGAAGAAACTGAACATGAGGCAGAGAAGATGGTTGGAGTTGATTAAGGATTATGACGTGGAGCTTCAGTATCATCCAGGCAAGGCTAATATAGTAGCAGACGCTCTTAGCAGGAGAGGCGGCGCATTTATGTTGACAACGCAGAGGCATATCTTAGAAGACCTTCAGGAGATGGGCATCGAAGTTATACTTTCCAGTGATATAGGAGTCCTAACAAGTTTACAAGTTCAATCCGACTTGGTAGGCAGAATCAAGGCAGCTCAGGCACAAGACCCAAGGATTCAGAAGCTTAGGACAGAATGTGAGTCAGGACTCAGGAAGGAGATGAGAATTCATGAAGATGGTACACTTAGGTTTGGATCACGTCTATGTGTGCCTAGTGGAGATATCAGACAGGAGGTTATGGCAGAAGCTCACAGTTTTCAGTATTCTATTCATCCTGGAGGGACTAAGATGTACCAAGATATCAAGCAGCATTTCTGGTGGAACGAGATGAAGAAGGATATAGCTAGATTTATTTCCCGTTGCTTGGCATGTCAGCAAGTGAAGGCAGAACAGCAGAGGCCAGCTGGGTTATTGCAACTGCTTCCTATTCCGAAATGGAAATGGGAGCATATTACAATGGACTTTGTGACCGGTTTACCGAGATCACCAAGTGGTAAAGACGCTATTTGGGTGATAGTGGACCGACTTACGAAGGTAGCACATTTTTTTCCTTTCAGAGTAGGGCAATCTACCGAAAAGTTGGCAGAGTTGTATATGCAACAGATAGTCAGGCAGCATGGAGTCTCTGTCAGTATTGTGTCGGATCGAGATACCCGCTTTACCTTCCATTACTGGAAGAGCTTACATCATAGTCTGGGTACCAAGTTAAGGTTTAGCACGGCCTACCATCCGCAGACGGATGGGCAATCAGAAAGAACGATTCAGACTTTAGAAGACATGTTGCGAGCTTGCACTCTAGATTTTGGAGGGTCTTGGGAGAGTCACCTGCACTTAGTCGAGTTCTCATACAACAATAGTTATCAAGCCAGTATCCAGATGGCGCCATTTGAAGCATTATATGGTAAGAAGTGTAGGTCACCGCTTGCATGGGATGATATCGGGGAGAGGAAGATGTTAGGCCCAGAAATGATTGTTCAGACGGTTGAAGTGATTAAGAGAATTAGAGAGCGACTTCGAGTTGCACAGGACCGGCATCGTTATTGGGCAGACCAGCATCGTAGGCCGTTAGAGTTCTCTGTTGGGGACCACGTATTCTTGCGGATCTCACCTACTCGTGGGGTCATTAGATTTGGCGTTCACGGGAAATTGAGTCCGCGGTACGTGGGCCCATTTGTTATCCTTGATCGGATAGGCGATGTTGCTTATCGTTTATCCCTCCCACCTTCGTTACGAGAGGTGCATAACGTGTTTCATGTATCTCAATTACGTAGGTATGTATCGGACCCAAGTCATATCCTCGATCATTCTGAGCTGGTTGTTGGTACCAACCTGTCTTACGAGGAACAGCCTGTGTCCATTTTGGACCGAAGAGAGAAGATACTTAAGAATCGAACAATTAGTCTTATCCATGTTGCTTGGGGTCATCACTCCTTGGGAGAGTCTACGTGGGAACGTGAGGATGATATCCGATCACGGTATCCACACCTGTTTGACTCACAAGGTATATCTCTTTCTGTATACCTTGATTGTCCTGATTCTTCATGCTTGTCACCTTATGGGTAGAGTTACTTGATATCGTGGATTGATGAATTTACATATATGGTACTTGCTTTTGACATGGTAAAAATGATTGCTTGCTCACTAGAATTACTTGTATTAGTTTAGCTCCGATATTTCTGCCTGCTTGGATTTGAAATTCCGAGGACAGAATTTTTCTAAGGTGGGTAGAGATGTCACTTCCCGTTCCCAGAATGCATATTTTTATACAAGAATGCGTATTTTTATACATGTACAACTCATATATATTTATTTAGTATTTATCATGTATTATCCTGTATTTAAATTCCTTTAATTCTATGTTAATTAATTTTCTGCATTTTATTATCTGTATTTTATTTCCTGCAATTTTATTCCTGCATTTATTTTCTGCTTTTAACCTCTCTGCTTTGCTTTCGGGTTGCCTTGGTTGGATCCGAACAAACCCGACCCAATAACCCTACCTACCACCCTTCCCTATTTAAAGCTTCCATCTCATTCTCTCTCCTCATAACTTTTATTCTTCACCATTACTTCTTCTTCCTCCTCTCATCACTTCTCCACCTACCAGCGGTAGCAGCAGGCAAGTGCAACCTTGCTTCTTGCTTGGAGAACCATTTTTATGGTTCATTATTCTTCCTCTCATGATCCTGAGAGAGTTTAGTACTTAGTATTTTTGATTTCGTTGGCTTGTTTCTCCCAGATCTAAGTTTTTGTGTTTTCGGTTGACCATGGGTTTGATCTCCCAACTTGGCGTATATTCTCGATTGTCCATGGGTTCTGAACCATGGGAACTTCATTTCTGGCTTGGGACGAAGGTTCCTGAGTCACGTACACGTTCTTACGTGTCTGCGTGTATTTTCAGTCACGCTCACGTTCTTACGTGTCTGCGTGTATTTTCAGTCATGCACACGTTCTTACGTGTCTGCGTATATTTTCAGTCACGCACACGTTCTTACGTGTCTGCGTGTATTTTCAGTCAAGCTCACGTTATTACGGGTCTGCGTGAATTTTGAGTCATGCTCACGTTCTTATATGAGTGCATGAATTTTTAGTCACGCACACGTTCTTACGTGCGTGCGTGAATTCTTAGTCACGCACACGTTCTTGCGTGTCAGCGTGAATTTTTAGTTACGCTCACACCTTTACGTGCCAGCGTGACATTTGAGTTACGTACCATCTTTGCATGCGTGCGTGTATTTCTTATCACTTTTCACGCTCACGATTGAGTGCGTGAATTTACCTTCACGCTCACACTGTGCGTGCTAACGTGAATTTACCTTCACGTGAATTTCTTACGCCTTTTTGCATGAACCTAATAAATCATGATATGTTAATATTGTTAATACAGATTGTTATGTGGAATGTGTCATGTGTCTTGATTGATCCATGGATACCCAGTATGACTAGAACTTAACTCTGAGGAGTTATAGGCTCGACCCCATGTAATATTAATTGATTTTCATGCCTTGTCACCATTGATAATGATTGTGACATTGACGAATAACTGATCATGCGTTCCTAGTTGGAACTAAGAGACTGGCTAGTCGTCTTATTGAATTGAATGAATGAGACACGTTCATGTAATGAACTATTGCAATCGATTAGCCGATCCCGAATATTGGCATACAGGCACATGCAGGCTTCAAATTATTTATTTATTTATTTAGTTATTTATTTATCTTACAAAAATAGCATGTGTACTTTATGGTCAAGGCATGATTACTCCGTGGTTAGATTTGATTGTTGCATTACGCTATGTAAGACCTACAACATAGCCGCACGGGTATCGTTGTAGAGTTGCGCATATCGTACCCCGTACAAAAGTACTCATTTGAATGACCATGATCCACGACGTGGGATTTCGCTTAACATAGAGGCTTTAAGTTAAATAAAATAATAATGGCATGGAGAGAATGGATTCTCGAGTTCTAACATGGCAGCCCTCTTGGGACTAGTAGTGCCCGACAGGCCGGTTGGTTCCCACAGATACTGTAAATCTGTCACACGGGCAGAAAACGGTATCTGCTTATATTATTAAATTGTATATGCTATATTAACGGCGGGCGTCCCGCTGGGACTCGTCTAATTACATGATTGGCGCAATTGATTGACTGGATAGACTAGCCTTGCTCGCACATAGTAAGAACTGAGGAATCCCTATTTGCATAATTCTAGGATAACTTGGGACTCACAATAGCAAGCCGTAGTAGTTGATTGGCCATTCAAGATGATTTGTTTGTGTACTGTACCTACTCTGTTGCCTAACTGAGATGATCAGAATGTCAGGACATGACGGGCCAACTTCTGTCCTTGTTTGGTTGAGAGGTTGGTTCGAAGTGTCGTGATGTTATATGAATCCTAGTGGAAAGCAGAGATCTATTATTATATTCTCTTACTTACTGGTTTAATCCTTCATATCGTGCTCCCTTGTGGTACTTGCTATTAGAGGTCTAACCTCTCTGGTTTTGCATGGCCAGATTTAGAGTCGGTTCCCGAGGATTCAGCTTACTTCTACCTCCATGATGGTCAATACTAGGGGAATGATCGCAGGAGGACTCGAATGGGTTTCTTACTCCACCGCTCGTTTTGTTATTTACTTTATACTTAGCCGTTTGGCACCGACATGTTAGTCGGATTGTCTTGTACTTACTTTTACATGATTGTAACTAAGTCAGACTGCAGCTGATAACAATTGTGTATATGTTACTATACCATCTGGCTATGTTTTATAAAGCCAGATCTCAAGAACATTTTGACTAAGCGTTTGGGACGCCTTACTGCTTTATCTTACATGTTCTCTATTTTTGCTTCTTGTTTGAATGATCGAGACAATAGATGTGAAGTGACCATAGTAAGACTTTCATGTAGTATGCACCCCCTCGTCTGGTTAGACATCATTGATCGTATTATACGGTATTCATCTACCCGTAATACGTAGCTGGCTGAGTCATTCCCCCGCTCTCCAGTATTCTGGTTCTGGGGCGCGACATTTGCCGTCGCCGCTGTTCGAGCCGGAGAGGAGGGGGTCGGGGGTCGTCGCGTGAGGAGCGTGTCAAGGGTCGCCATGTGAGGAGGAGGGGGTCGGGGTCGCCGCATGAGGAGGAAGGGGTCGGGGGTCAGGAAACGGTCGTCGAGGACAGCGGAAAAGGAGGGAGTTGGAGGTCTGGGGTCGTGGGTCGCAAGGCAAAGGAGGAGGAGGTCGCTGAGGGAGGAGGAGGGGTCGGGAGTCGATTTGTTGAAAGGGGTCGGAGCTTTGGGGGGAAAACAAAAATTTGGTTAAAAATTTGAGAATGAGAAAGAAAGAGCTACTGATTTACTTTTACTCGTGTCCAGCGACGGAATTGTCCGTCGCTAAACCATCACTATTTACTTAGCGACGAACTTGTGACGGATTTAGCGACGTGTTTTAATACTATATTTTACATAATATATCAGTTGCTAGTCAGTCGGTATTCCATCGCTGATTAGCAACATTTTGACTTCTGTAGGTAAATTCAGTCGCTAATTAACAGTATTTTTGTAGTACTTTAGACCACCGGCCCACTAAACATTTTGACATTCTTATAGTGTCCAAAGTTTTATTTTCCTCTTTTTTAGGAAAATGTTATTGGCACAACAAAAGTTACTAGAGGAAACACATCTTTTGGCAGTCATATGCATATCTAGGATTGCCAAAATTTTGACAGTCCTAGAACTACAAAAAAATATGTTGCCTCCTAGTCAATATTGCAGTCCCCTTAACATTTGCTCTTTTTTATTCAATGTTGCCAACCTTGTTATTCAATATTGAGTTCAAAGCATAAAATTTCAAATATTCTTATATTATATATATTTATATATATATATATATATATATATATATATATATATATATATATATATATATATATATATATATATATATATATATATATATAATATGTTATCTCCTGGGCGTGAATATCAGAAGAAAACAGTTTTGATTCGAGTGCAGCACTTCAACAGAAGGTACAAAACAGAAATCCTTGGAGGATTCTAAAAACGAGAAATCTAAGAAGATTTTCGTTAAAGGTGACAAACTAGAAGTCTAAAAAGATTCTCGTAATTGGAGAAAGCCTGCTGGGGTGTCTAGAACACCGGCACTCAAAGCTAGATCCACCCACACGGTCAGCTTCCAAGAACCAGCAAGTTCAAAAGAACTCGGGAACGCTTTGCCAATCTGCTCACGGACGGACTCCTTGGAAGAATGAGAACTCACAAGTTGCACGCATGCACAGATGCTCTCTCTTCTCTCTCTGTGGAAAATTTTATCAAAAAAGTGCTATCTTGAGAGAGAAAAGAGACTTTGTATATATAAGTTTTCTCTATAACTGCTCAAATCCGAAATGTGTGCGACGATTGAATGTCAGATCGATATTATCGGATCCGTTATCGTACGTTACGAAACGGTTCAATTACAACCTGCGCGCTACTGAGCACCAACGTACGCGAGCACCATGTTGCGCCACTACGCAGATGGTTGCGCATGCCTAGCGTTCAGCGCTCAAGTGCGCGAGAGCGCGTGCATAAGGTGTGCCACTAGTGCCAATGCGCACTTGTGCCACCTGCGCCACACGCGCCTACGCGCACTTGTGCAACTTGCGCCACCTGCGTCTCGCACGCCCGTGCGCACTTGCACAACATGCGCCACCTGTGCCATATATTCCCGCACGTACTTGTACAACATGCGCCACTGCACGCCATCCGGCCACGCCAACTGGCACACCATCTGGTCGGACAACCTGGCGCACAACCGGCAGTACAAGAGGCTCGTACAATGTGCACAACTTAAGCGTACTATGCACCTAGCGACGATGCTGACGTGCTAAGTGCAAAGTACGCCAATAAAATGCCACATTACGCCTCATGAGCCCATGAGCCCGAGTCCGAGTCCGAGTCTGAGTCGCTAAGCCCCTTCGGGGCTTAGCCCATATGGAATTAAATTGAGCTTGGCCAAAAAGCATGAATGCTTTAATAGGTGTCTTATCCTTACCTCCATGTAAAATCACCCACATGGTCCCCTCCTTAGGGTCACCACCCCATGTGCGTCTCTCCATTCCTCAAGAGGAGTTATATTGAGATACCCATGAGTTTTTCTAGCCAATGTGGGACTAAACTTACATGGTTAGTTTGAGAGCAAGCTCTCTACAACGCAAAGAAAGAAAAAAACTCCAACAATCCCCTACATACCTCAATATATGTATAGGGTTGAGCGTTCCCCACAGTAACTGTACATTCTGTATTAGGATAGATGTTGCTGATGACTTGAATCTTCCTGCATGGGTTGAAGAACAGTATGATACAAGAATGGACTAAGCCTTGAATTCTGCACCACAGCTGCTATTCTTTCCATTCATAAAATGTAGTTACTTGTGCTTCTTGTTGCACATTAAAGGCCCTGTGCCAGCCTGATTTTAGTGTATAATTTTGGGCGTCTACAAGTTTACCCTCAAGAGACGGCCTGATATCTCTTTCCATACACTATAGGTGAGTTCTTTATTAAAGAGACATGGCATGAAGCCTTGCGCTTCCCTTGCGGTGCTACGCCGTTATGACGTGGCCTAAAGCCGAGGCATTACCCCTACCGAAAACCTCATCGTAGTGTCATACTACTGTAGCATGAGGTCACAGCCTCTTTGTAGTGCCATACTACCAAGCATGAAGCCTTGGGCTCCCTTGCGGTGTTAAGCCGCAACGACATGGCTTGCATGGCCGAGGCTTTATCCCTATCCGGGTACCTCATCGTGGTGTCATGCCACTGTAACATGAGGAACACCTCCCCTTTGTAGTGCTGACTACCCTTCCTTAATTTCATCTTACAGCATTAGGCTACCTGCCTATTTGCGGTGCTACTCCGCTGTGACTTGGCTCACAAAGTCATGTCATTACCTCTAACCGGGAACCTCATGGTGGAGTCAACCCACTATAGCATAGAGTTACACTCCTTATAGTGCTGTGCTACCATACTTCCTGTAAAGCACACTAGGCATTCACTCTGCCTAAGAACTCATTAAGGCGTTTAATCCATCCTCATCATAGGATCCGTTTTTTACAGAAAATATATAGTATACTACAGTGGTTATGGGTTTGTAACCCTTCCATGTTCTCAAGAACAAGTACCCACTGTTACCTGATAGTTTTCCAGTCAGTGGTCCTCCCTTGAACCGAAAGTTAGATGTCTAGTAGATTTCTTTTTGAACTAATAACATAAAACTTTATGGTAGGTTTACAAAGACATACTATCAGAATGCCTTCAAGCCCATCTTTTCTACTGTGTCTTCGACCAGCTGGCACTTGAGGCCCTTCATGAACGGATCTGCCAGGTTCTCCTGACTCCGAACATCAATTACTGCAATGACACATCTCTTGATGAGATCGTTCACTGCCCTGTGCTTTAACCGTATAGTTTTTTTCTTCCCGTTGAAGAGATCATTTGATGCCACCGCTGCAGTCGTCTGGTTGTCACGTTATATCGGAATTGTCAGTTTCTGCGCTCCAACCACTGGAAGATCATACATAAGCTCCCAAAGCCACTCTGCTTCATCCGCTACGGTATCAAGTGCAAAGAACTCAGATTCCATAGATGACCGCGAGAGCATAGTCTGCTTCTTCGACTTCCACGATATAGCAGCTCCACCCATTGTGAAATGAATCTACCTGTAAACCTCTCGCTCTCTAACTCTGAGCACCAGCTGGCATCACTGAAGCCTTCTACTACCGGCAGCTCTCCGCTGAAGTACAGTGCATATGTCTGAGTCTTCTTGAGAGATCTCATAACACGCTTCACAGCTTTCCAGTGTTCAACGCCTGTATTGTCAGTGAATCGACTCAGCATTCCTACGATGAAAGCTATGTCAAGCTTAGTGGAAGTAGTAGCGTACATCAAACTCCCTATGACGCTAGCGTACTCCAATTGCCTGACGCTTTTCTTCGAGTTTGGCTCCAGCTTCTGGTCACTTCGGTACGGCATATCAATTATAGGAAGTTCATGATACCCGTATCGAGTGAGCATGTTCTTAATGTAATAAGATTGTGACAGTGCCAATCCAGTGCCTGTCCAGATGATCTTGAGTCCCAAGATAACATCAGCATCTCCCAAGTCCTTCATACTAAACTTTATCGAGCGGAACTTCTTTGTCTCCGTGATACAGTATATATCCGTTCCTAGGATTAGCAAGTCGTCCACGTACAGACAAACGATGACTCCTCTTCTATCAGCAAATTTTATATAGACACATTTGTCTGTTTTGCCGACCCTGTAGCCATTTGACCTTATGACTTTGTCAAACTTCTCATGCCATATTTTGGGAGCTTGTTTTAAACCGTAAAGAGATTTTACCAACTTGCAGACTTAGTCTTCAAGACCTCTGACAACAAATCCTTCTGGCTGTTGCATATAAATCTCTTCGGTCAACTTGCCGTTTAGGAATGCCGTTTTCACATCCATCTGATGTATCACCAGCTTGTGTATTGCCGCAAGAGCAATTAATAATCTGATGGTTGTCATCCGGGCAACTGGAGCATACGTGTCAAAGTAGTCAATCCCCTGCTTCTGAGAAAACCCCTTGGCCACTAGCCTGGCCTTGAACTTGTCAATGGTTCCGTCAGCTTTCATCTTCTTCTTGAAGATCAACTTGCATCCGATGGATTTTGCTCTTTCGGGTAAATCAACCAACACCCAAGTGTTATTGGAGGTGATTGAGTCAATTTCATTGTCTATTGCCTCCTTCTAGAAGATAACATCTCTAGACTTCATCGCCTCATCATATGTAAGCGAATCTGTTTCCACATGATAGGTGACGAAGTCATCTTCGAAGTTCTTCGGCCTCCTTGCTCGCTTTGTTGACAGCTCAGCGAGTTCTGGTTCAATTGTTGTCTCCTTACCAACAACTTCATCTTGGACTACTGGCTCAATCTTTTCAGTCTCCTTTACACCTTCATCATTCTTCGGAATATCTATGAGAACAATGTTTTTGTTCCTTGGAAACTTCTTCAAAGTATTCAGCATCGCGAGATTCGATGATATGATTTAACTCAATATCAATAAATCTTCGAGCATCACTATTCTCGGCATACCCCAAGAAGATCATCTTCGTAGTCCTTGTCCCCAGCTTCTGAATCTTCAGATTTGGGAGCTTCACATAAGCCAGACACCCCCACACTCGAATGACATTCAAGTTAGGTCTGACTTTGAACCAGAGTTTATGAGGAGTTATATCCGAAGTTGCATATGGCACTCTATTTAGAATAAAAGTGGTTGTCAATGCAGCTTCTCCCTAGTAGCATTTCGGAAGACCCGCAGTTAGAATCATTGAGTTCATCATTTCTGTCAAACGTTCGATTTTTTCTCTCTGCTACTCCGTTAGATTGAGGAGAATACGGAGCAGTAGTCTCGTTGATGATTTCATGTTCTTTGTAGAACGATGCGAATTCATGAGACCGATATTCTCCACCTAAATGACTTTTTAGCCTCTTGAGTTGTTGTCCAGTTTACCGTTCAGTCTCGGCCCTGAACTCCTTAAACTTCTTGAACGCTTCGTCTTTAGATTTGAGCAAGTAGACGAAGACGTACTTAGTGAAGTCATCGATGAAGTTTATAAAATACTTTATCCCGACCTTTGTAGAGAATTGCTTGAAGTCACAGATATCGGAGTGCACCAACTCCAGGAGATCTGTGCTTCGATTGACTCGATGAAAGGATTTCCTAGTGATCTTCGTCCGAGCACATACTTCATACTTCTCTACCTTACCCCCACATTTGGAGATAAGTCCTAGACTAGACATTTTATGTATTCTTTTACAATGAATATGTCCTAGCCTATTATGCCACAACTCAAGAGAATAATCAGAAAGAGCGACTGTATTTATTTTAATTGACTGGTTTACAAGCTGAATTTTAAACATTTCTTCGATTTGAAAAGCCTTTCGAAGTATGTTCCCTTTTTGGACATCACCATCTGGCTAGCATTGATGTCCATCCTCAAGCCTGCGTTGCTAAGCAGGCTCCCAGAGATCAGGTTCTTGGCAATCACCGGAACATGCTTCATACCTTGAAGCATTAGAGTGTTCCCAAAAGTGAGTTTCAGCTCCACAGTCCCGATCCCCAGAACTTCAGCTTGGACCTGATTCGCCATGACAACTTTTTAGAAGTTGGCTGGTACATAACGAACCATTCCTTGCCAGAACAGACATGGCATGTCGTACCAGTATCTATCCACTAGTCAGAGTCAGCCCCCATAGTTGTAACCTAAGCGATCATAGCAACAATGTTAGAAACCAATGAAACCTTACTAGGATCACCTTGCTCTGATTGTTTGGGCTTGGATTGCATTCACTCTTGTAGTGGCCCTTCTTGCCACAATTGAAGCAAGTAACGTAGGACTTGGACTTTTGTTGCCAGAATGAAGGACCCTTCACTTTCAGATTAGTGGAGTCCTTCTTTTTGTGATGAGAAGCCGTCTGCTTTCCCTTGAACTCTCTTGTCTGCACCAAGTTGGCCTTAGCTATTTGTTTGGACAGAGGGTCCATTTTCTGTTGAGATCACATCTCGTCCTCAACGTGGATCTCTTGTAAGAGATCTTCCAAGCTAATGTCCAGCTTCTTCCGATGCATTCTTGCGTAGAAATTACTCCATCCAGCAGAAAGTTTCACGACAATCCCTCCAACGACAAACTTATCGACGAGGGGCATTTTATCGTCATCCAGCTTTTGGCACAACTTTAAGAATTCCTTCACCTGAGGCAGCATCGACTTCTCGTCTTCGAAGAGCCACTTGTGGTACTTCTCGATGATGAAGATTTTGGACCTGTCCTTATCGTCTTCATAGAGCTTTTCCAAAGACTCCCAGATTTCTTTGGCCTTCACCTTCTTGGAATAGGATTCTACCAAAGAATCTTCCATGGAATTGAGAATCAGCAGTTTGCAGATGCTGTTTTCTCTCTTCTATTTATTCTGTTTGACATGTGCAGCAGCAACAGCATCAGCAGTACCACCTTCTGGAATTGTCGGTTCATCCTTAATCAATACATGGTCGACGTCCACGAGTTGAAGATTAAGGGTGATCTTCCTCTTCCAGATCTGAAAGTGTTCTCCGTCGAATTTCTCCAACTTATTAAAGCTGGTATCGATGAGAGAGGCATGAGAGTTTTCTATCTTTTGATCTAGCTTTGAGATTGTTATCTCATGGGCGTGAATATCAGAAGAAAACTCTTTTGATTCGAGTGCAGCACTTCAATAGAAGGTGCAAAAAAGAAATCCTTGGAGGATTCTGAAAACGAGAAATCTAAGAAAATTTTCGTTAAAGGTGACAAACGAGAAGTCTAAAAAGATTCTCGTAATCGAAGAAAGCCTGCTGGGGTGTCTAGAACACCGGCGCTCAAAGCTAGATCCGCCCACATGGTCAGCTTCCAAGAACCAGCAAGTTCAAAAGAACTCTGGAACGCTTTGTCAATCTGCTCACGGACGGACTCCTCGGAAGAATGAGAACTCACAAGTTGCGCGCTTACACAGAAGCTCTCTCTTCTCTCTTTGTGGAAAATTATGTCAAAACGTGCTACCTTGAGAGAGAAGAAAGACTCTATATATGTAAGTTTTCTCTGTAACTGCTCAGATCCGGAATGTGCACGACGATTGAATGTTAGATCCAAAATTATCGGATCCGTTATCGCGAATTACGAAACGGTTCAGTTACAACCTGCACGCTACTGAGCGCCAACTTGCGCGAGCACCATGTTGCGCCACTGCGCACATGGTTGCGCATGCCTAGTGTTCAGCACTCAAGTACGCAAGAGCACGTGCACAAGGTGCGCCACCTGCGCCAGTGCGTACTTGCGCCACACATGCTAGCGTGATCTTGCACAACATGCGCTACCTGCGACACACGTGCCCAAGCGCACTTGCGCAACATGCACCAACTGCGCCCGTGCGCACTTGCGCAACATGCGCCACCTGCGCTACCACGTGCCATCTGGCCACGCCAACTGGCACGCCATCTGGTCGCGCAACTTGGCGCACAACCGGCAGCGCAAGAGGCTCGCACAATGAGCGCAACTTAAGCGCACTATGCGCCTAGCAACGATACTGACGTGCTAAGTTCAAAGTGCGCCAACAAAATGCCACATTACGCCTCATGAGCCTGTCACGACCTGCACCCTGTGTAGGGGCACGAGAAGTGGGTATGTCCAGCCTATGCCGCAGTGTCGGCGGTAGAACATTTTTCTAGGTCACTATCACAAACTAACTACAATATGATATACTCTCCGAACGGAGGACAAATCACATAAGGTACAACTCAATCTCAAATCTAGATATAGAAATAGCACGATATGATAGATATGAAATCTCAAAAGAGAACATACAAACAGAAGGAAGTCTAAGTGTCTAAATGATACAACATCACAAACATCCCGAAATAATATAACTCTAAAGTCAATACAAATAACATAATGAAAATAAGATAAAGCCTAGCTAATCTAGTCTAAGCAGTAGGGATGACATCCTCAGCTAGAGCTGGATCCTCCTGTGGGTCCAACTCACAGGTGTCGTCTAGATGGGCTCCAAAATAGGTTGGGCAGAAGTTATCAGTATCATCTATAATATTTTCAATAGCTCCAGTCAGGATAGGAGTGAGCATAATACATCTCACGCAGTTCATATCATGGCAGGAAATATAAAGCATACAAAAGAGTAAGATACATGAACTATAAGAAGGTGTACATAAAAAATAAGAGATATTTGTAAACTGGAAATATATACATGATAAGTAAGAACTGTAAGTGACCAGTGATTTAGAGCACAATATAGTTATGTAAACAGGTTAGGTTATACAATAAAATGGAACTCCATTATACGTGAGGGCACAGTGGACATATACAATATTTTATACAATAGAAGATTTGATTACATAGCCATTTTCTATTCACCCTCCCCAATCAATATACAAGGATTCAATCAAGTTACGTTACCTATACAATAGTTTTTCCATAAAACTCATGTGATCATGAGAGTACAAGATGCACAATGAGTATACATGAATAAGAGTGTACAATAAATACAATATGTTCATGAAACACACATCACAATATGTATTTGATGAACATAAGAGGATAACATCGCAAGAGAAGATCCATATAGTACCAATTCGTGATAACAATCATGATAGCATCAAGTAAAGTAATCTAGAGCAAGAATATAAGTACTGACAAGTATGCAACGATTAGAGAATGTACTCGTCTGTAATCCTGAGTGACTGTAAAAATAGATGTCTGAACTGATGTAACTGAGTCCTAAATAGAGTACACAGGTTATGATGTACCCAATGATGTAATTATAATTAAAGTTGGCAATGCAAACTACATAATTCTAGGTCAATCTAAGTCAAAGTCAACTCTCGGACAACTACGGTCAACAGTCTAGTCAACATCTAGGATTTGGTCAACTAGGTCAATCTTAGTCAACTAAGTCAAACTCTAGTCAAGCTAGGTCAATTGGTCACATGACTCAATGTTGACTTTTGGTCAACTCTAGTCAACTTGAACTATTTGGTCAAACTTTGGTCAATTCTAGGGTTTTACAACTTATATTTATCAACTTTGGTCAAACTTTGGTCAACTTAGTCAAATTAGCCTATTAGGTTCAATACCAAATCATTCTAGGTCTAGGTCGAGGGCTAGTCAACTAAAGTCCACAAGTTCAAATAGCCTATTGGTCAACTATAGGGCCGACTATACTCTAGGCCTATATCCAATATCACAATATACATACCTATATATAGCATAGGCTATAATATACAACATACATACATACATACTTGCATACATATCATGTATATACTTGCATACATACATTACATATTTTCATTCATGCTTGCATTATATATATATATATATATATATATATATATATATATATATATATATATATATATATATATATATATATATATATATATATATATATAAATATATATATATATATATATATATATTTTTTTTTGTTATATAAATATATATATATATATATATTTTTTTTCTTTTTATATATATATATATATATATATATATATATATATATATATATATATATATATATATATATATATATATATATAACAAAAAAATATATATATAAATATATATTTATATATATATATATATATATATATATATATTTATATATATATTTTTTTGTTATATATATATATTTATATATATATATATATATATATATATATATATATATATATATATATATACATTGCATTCATATATGTAAAAGGGACAGTGAAGGTAGTGTTAAAGTGTGTGTATAGTGTATGAGTGAGTAGAGAGTGTTAGTGTTCTCAGTTTTAAACATTCAAAACCAAAATCCAATATCAGTTTTCATGGTTGCTTAGCATTTAAACTAGCTCAAGTTATAAACTCAGATATTCTGTTGACATACAATGTAAAACTCCATTCTCAGTTTTGTATATATATAAATCAAGTCTCAGTTATCAGTTTTTAAACCACAACTCATAATCCAGTTTAACCTATGAACTCAGTTATCATAAAGTCCACTTAAAATCTAGTTTTCTTACATTAACTCTATTAACATGCTCATTCTCAGTTTTCTGAAATGAAACCCAAGTTCACTGTTCTCATTTTCATTTCCCATCCTATTCTCAGGTTATATCAATACTCAGTCTCAGATATCATTACCAAACAACCTAATCTCATATCAAACCTAGTTAGCATGTAATATAAAGCATTACAAATTAAAAACCAAAACTCAGTTAAAACTCAAACCAGAACTCACTGTTCAGGTATCAGTTCAAATCAGGTTTCAGAAATTCAGATTCAAAGTTAACATTATCTATTTACATCCTAGTTCATGTATCAGAACATTATGTAAACTAAGTATCAATCTATATAATGTATCAGTGATTCAAGTATCATAGGTGGATTCGAAAACCCAAATCAAACTTTCGGTTTATATTGCAACACAAAATAAGTTTTACCATAACACATCCAAGCTTGAATTCAAATCAAATGGAAACCAAAATCTTCAAATCAGTGAGCAAATTATATCTCAACTTAAAACCAAATCCAAAATCAATATCAAAATCCTAAAATAAACCCAGGTCCTAAATCGAACTCAGTATTCGAGTATCAGGAAGTATCAGTTAATCCATCTCGAAAACCAAATTGAAATCCCAAAACTCAAATCGAAAATCAGTCTGTTAATCGAATACAAAGAACAATTTCCTATATCAAACTTAACAAGTACATTCGAATCAGTTTTTGATATTTAAAACCAAATTTGAAAATCCTAATCGACCAGTTCTTTACAGTTACTGTAAAGTGTAACAGGGAGCCATTCGTTTTTGAAATTCGAAACCCAAACATCAATGAATCCTAAATCAGGTACATAGGAGTTGTAGTATCCTGTCCCGCTCAGTCAATCGGAGGAATCGAAACGCCGACGGCGTTCGGACTTAGCCTTGCAACAGCTGCTCGAAGACTCGCTCGGTCGAGGTGACTCCTCGCTCAGGTGGGATAGTTTTGGTGAACTTGTCTCCTCTTAGCCTTTACTTAATAAATCGCATATTTTTAACTTGCACGAGTTAGGCTTGACAATAAAAGAGACGCATCCACATAGCCAAGGGAATAATTCCGACAGGTCAAAATGTGTTAGAACATGGAAAAATATCCCACGGTCTGCTTAGAAGTCTGCTTAGCGTGCTTTCAAAATGACACTCGGTCCTTCGTCCCGTGGCTTGGGAGAAGGTTGGCCTAAGTTGCTAAGTTGCCACGAAGCTGGGATTAGCCTAAGTTATAGGCTTCGCCCTCATATATGCTTGATAAGCATGCACGGTCCTGTCGTCCAAGGCTTGGCATAGCCTTCGCTTGTCCCATGGTTTAAGTCATATTGCACGGCTTGTGGCTTAAGTCTAGGCACCCAAAGGACTTGGTTGTTCAAGTCGAACGCGTGTACGACACGTTCTCTCGATACGAAGCTTGGCGTAGCCTTTGCTCGTCAAGTCGTTGCCCGAATGAGTTAGAAAAGAGTTGTGCTGGGCTATCAAAGTCATAGCAAGCACTGTCCCATGTTTCCTGCAGTTGCCAAGTCATATAGTCCCACGAGAACAAGGCTCGTCATGTAAAG
The DNA here is from genome assembly GCA_029216955.1 of Iris pallida. Lineage (NCBI taxonomy): Eukaryota > Viridiplantae > Streptophyta > Magnoliopsida > Asparagales > Iridaceae > Iris > Iris pallida. Next base: position 10,507,610 of record JANAVB010030816.1, on the reverse strand, counting down.
TATATAACTTGAGCGATAGCGTCGCCAAGAGAATAAGGTCTGTTTAAGACACAAGCTACGGTGGGTTTAGTGAAAAGCATGCCACGGACAAAGTAAGTCCATGCGACTGGATGTCGTCGAGATCGGTCCCGCTACTTGGGAGTCTCGATAAGTCTCGTTCACGAGATCAGTACTACTACTTGGGAGTCTCGATAAGTCTCGATAAGGAAGCACACGAGATCGATTCCGCTACTTGGGAGTCTTGATAAGTCTTGTTCACGAGATCGGTCCTGCTACTTGGGAGTCTCGATAAGTCTCGTTCACGAGATCGGTCCCGCTACTTAGGAGTCTTGATAAGGAAGCACACGAGATCGGTCCCGCTACTTGGGAATCTCGATAAGTCTCGTTCACGAGATCGGTCCTGCTACTTGAGAGTCTCGATAAGGAAGCACACGAGATCGGTCCTGCTACTTGGGAGTCTCGATAAGTCTTGTTCACGAGATATCGGTCCCGCTACTTAGGAGTCTCGATAAGTCTCGATAAGGATGTTCACGAGATTGGTCCCGCTACTTGGGAGTCTAGATAAGGAATCATGCGAGATCGGTCCCGCTACTTGGGAGTCTCGATAAAAAGATGGAAAGCATGGTCATGATTAAGAAAGGACTTGGTAGATCGAGTTGAATCTTGCATGGTCATTGGACAACTTGCGCGCAAGGGTAAATTCCTCGAGCGATCCTGGGGCACCGGATTCGTGTCGGCCTAGGAGGAATTGCAGATATTATACGGCCTTCATCGACGGTATGACTCGATTGAAGTGAATCGTTATAATATAGGTTGTGGGTCATTCGGTGGGAGCTCGTACCTCGCCACGCGAATGGTCACCGTATACAAAAGATCCAGGATAGCTTGACATTGCTAGTGACTGCTCATATAGATGTGTCAGCATAAGAGCGGCTATTCGCGTGTATGCCTTTGGATTGCATCGAGTACTAGCAAATTATAAGTTGGGTTAACAAGTTACGCTTATAGCAAATGCTAACCTTGAATCAGGCACGGGTTAGGGTGTGCACAGTTGCAATACCATTCTAGAGCCTAAGAGTTGGCTATAGCAAGGATACGTGCTTCGGCATGAATGTGGCCTCGTCTCAAGTTAAGTTAGGAAGGGCCGTAAGGCAAATTGATTAAGTCTGGTTGATACTTGGGAGGCACGGCCTCGGTCTTGAGACACGATCAAGTCCATTGGCACGACCAGCACGAGTCGTCCCCTTGACGTTGTTGGCACGAGAATGGTCTAGAGGCATATGAAGGAAGTGAAAGTCTGGGCACGGTCGAGTTTGTATGAGTTTCCACTCGGCGAGGCCCTGCCTCGAATATATATTGAAGCTACGAATAGAATATAGCACGACCCTGTCATTGCATTGCCAAGTATAGGCCAAGACGTCTTTGTCCTAAAATTAATCCTTAGGCAAGACTAGAAAGACAATCGAAAGGGATTTAAGCTGCATAAAGTAAATGAACGTGTCGGTTTTCTATGGGTGGGCGAGGAGCTCACTCTACCAGTACAGTTGAGTACTGACCCCCACACAGTTTTCATGTGTAGGCACAGGTAGAAGCTCGTGGTGTGGAGCTCGCTTGGATGCGTCGAGACACGGAGTTCCTTGGCGATTCGAAGCATGCGGCAGCATGGAGTCAAGACTTATATGGGACATAATGTATGCACATTGCCTTCCGAAGCATCCGGTGGCTCAAGAATTGTATCGAGAGATGAGAGAGAACAGAGTGACTTGTAAAATGAGAGAAAAGTGAGCTTGAGAGACTTGTAATCATAGCCTTGCGCCCCATTGTAATCTTATTGTTCAATATCAATAAAGAGCACTTTTGAATAACTTGTGTTTTTTTCTAAATTTTTGCTGCATGTTCAATGTTTCTGTTTGGGACTTCTGTACGACGACCCCGTCGTAGCCACTGTAATCGGCCATTATGAAACAACCTTGCACAAGTGCAATCTAGGCTTGTGCGGTATCACGCCTTAGCGAGGACGATCACGCTTACGGAAGCGGGGCATGACATAATGGTATCAGAGCACGGCTTTACGTCCTTGGACTTCAAGTCAAATCTTTCAGTTTTGGAAGCTCGTCGTTGATAAAGAAGTGTGATCTCTCTCTCTCAAATGTCCCACGACATGTCCATACAATAAGTCTAATTATTTTCAAAAGCTCGTACAAATGTTCAATCGAACGCATCGGTAGGCGATGGCCTTTATGCCGAACGGTATCAAACTTGAGTTGATAGAAAACACATGCTAAAGTTTGCAAGTCGCGTGCGTGCCTAAATAGTCCGACGTCGACATTAGCAAATGAGCGTGCAAAATTAGAGTATCGTCTGTACGGGATAGCTATGCACACGACCTTTTGGCTAAGTTGTGCCGCGTGTTGCGCACCTAGACTTTAGGGTGCAAACGAATTGCAAGGGATATCAAGTATCGCTCGGTCGGGAACGGAGATACACTTTGAGTGTATATCGATAGAAAAGCTATCGAGCTAATGCTTAGGTGTAAACGGAAGATTGGTTTATATTTTGAGGAATAGTGCGAATGACTTAGTACGTCGAGACGACGTGAGTGATTACGTTAGAGATTCGTCAAATGAATCTGAAAGATGTTTTAGCGAATAATGCGAACGTGATTGTGGACTAAATCGGATGGCTCGAATCCTGAGTGGTATATGGTCCTTCTTGAAAATCATTCGAGCAAAAATTGAGGATTAGGAGTAACAACGAGTATGTCAACGAGGCGATGCGATCGCGCAATGTAACCACCACTTTTCTGAAATGAGGGTAATTTTGAACTTTTGAATTTTTTATCATTTAATAATAATATTTAAATCTGTTTTACTTAACAAAGTACCTAAAATTGGCTTTTAAAAGAAAACTAGAAAAAGTACAAAAAAGTACAAATTGTTTCTGGGAAGTATTACAATGGAAGTCTGATCTGAGAGCGATCACTTTGTTCCATGGACCATACGATGATGATGAAGAAGATGAACAATCGGAAGAACTAAGTCACCAGAAAGGTATCGAACAACGGCATTAATGGCACAGTCGAATGCTTTTCTGCTTTGCTTCACCCTGCTCTTGAGAAAAAGTTGAAAAAATGCTTCTGGGAATATCACTCTGAAAGTATGAGTTTTCTCAGAATCTCCTCTAATGTATATCTCTTGATCTTGTCTTGTATTAAAAATAAGTCTATTTATAGACTAGACCCTCTGTGCGTAAAAAGCAACATAACTGGGTATCTACACAAGTAACTGTCACCCACGATGAAAATTAACCTCTATGTACGATGACACGTGTCCCATGTAGAGTTTTAATCTCTACGCATGGTGACACGTGTCCCATTATTTCAACAAAATGGGGAGAGCACGTACACACGTTCCTCGATAAGTGTGGCATGAAAGCCACGTAAGCAGACCACGTTCTCATGTAGCCAGAAAAGATTGGGCGTAAAAATGACCCAAAATAGACTTCCTGCGTAAAGTAGCAGACTAGGCGTAAAATAACTCAAAATAGACTTTCCGCGTAAAGTGGCTGAAAAGTAGCCTTGAGCGTAAAATTAGCTCAAATAAACTCTACGCACACAAAAACCTTGAGCGTAAAAACTCGAATAGCTTTCGTGCATAAAAGAAGCAATCTTTTGAGCATAAAATAGCCCATCTGCACACTAAACGACAAGCGTTGGATTTAGTGAAAAAATCTTCTCGGCTTCTGTGTACTATTCTTGTCAGAAAATCATTCTGTCAGATCAAAATCATGCACATTAAATGCAGTCTGACAGCCTGTCTCCCGCGTAAAGTTTGAGGATGCCTCTCGGGTAAAGTAGTTCGCGTAGAGTTTACCCTGTTTGCTCTCTGCGTAAAATTTGATTCTGATTCAGTTTGACTTGCGTAAAGCTCTCAACTTCTTTGACTTGGTATATGAAATTTATTTATGCTTCTACAAGACCCCCTTCAAAGTTTTCAAATTTTTTCTAAGATTTGAAATACTTTGAACAGAAGCGTAAAAATCTGAGATATCCAATAGTCCGCGTAAAATTCGGGATACCCAACAGTCCGTGTAAAATTCGGGATACTCAACAGTCTGCATAAAGTTTGGGATAACCAACGGTCGGCTGAGAAGCGTAATATTTGGGATATCCAACAGTCAGCATAAATTTTAGGAATTTGAACCGATTTCAAATATTCTCTATAAATAGAGCCTTGCCAATAGAGAGAGAACTTTACTCATTCTCATAATCTCGATCTTTCTTTACTCTATTCTTCTTCATACTCTCAGTTCGAATCAATGGCCCCCAAGAGCAAAACCACCATCGGCGCCAAGGGAAAGAAGCCCGCCGCTGCTTCGTCGAGAACCGAACGCACGGGAACCGCCACCGCATCATCGAAAATACCCCGCAAGACCAGCCCCACAGTGGCTCCGGCCATAAAAGGTAGAACACCCTAATTCGGCCGTGAGTTCGTCGGGGAAGAAGAAGACTCGAACCCTAAACTTTACGCCCACGTTTATACGTGTCAGCATAGAAATTGAAATAACAAAATACGCCCACGTTATACGTGTCAGCGTAAAAAATAAGAAATACGCCCACGTCTACATGTTCCAGCGTAAAAACAGAATACGCTCACGTCAATACGTGCCAGTATAAAAATCAAAATACGCTCACGTCCATCCGTGCCAGCGTAAAAACAAAATACGCTCACGTTAATACGTGTCAGCATAAAAATTAAAATACGCTCACGTCCATTCGTGCCAGCATAAAAACAAAATACGCTCACGTTCATTCGTGCCAGTGTAAAAATAAAATACGCTCGCGTTCATTCGTGCCAGCGTAAAATCACAAGTGAAAGACTTTGCGTAAAACAAAGAACTCTTGTGCTTAATTTTTGCGCATAAGCATAAAGTTTACATAGTCAAGCTCTCCAGTACAGAGTCTTTAATTTTTATGCGTAAAATTCAGACTAAGTCATCTGCGTAAAAATTCAAATTAGATTTTTACTAACTTGATTTTTTCTTTCTTTTGGCAGTGGACTTGCAGATTCATCCTTTTGCAAAAATATTTGGCTCACCAGCTGGGATGGTGGGCTCAAATTACTTGGAGAATTTGTCCTATGTGGAATTCTCTCAATCAGATCCACAATACCCTGAAGGGAGACAACAACTAATAGCTGCTCAGGGGGACAGAATGATGTTGTCAATGATAAATAGAGAATTGCTGGTATCGCTAGATGGCCAAAAATTTATGAAGCCTGCCTTCCTGTTTGGGGACGCTATAGATTTCCAATCACAAACGCACCCCAAGAAGGAGGCTTGGATGTTTAAGTTTGGAGAGAGGGCAATATATCTCCCAGATATGGTCAGAGATTATCCCTTATCTGTATTCGTACATGCCACCCATCCACGACAGATGCTATGGAACCTGACTCCCAGCAGTCATGGTAGACCGAAAAGAATTATTTTCAAGAGGATGGGGCCAATAAAATGGGCTACAACATCAGTACTCCTAGTGGTGGTGTCGTCCCTTTCTCCGGTCTATTGCCTGGATTCACACCGAGTGAAGATTCAGCTCTGATCCAACCGGTACAGACCCCAATGCTCATCAACAAGTTCATGAAGGCCTCAGTATTATATCCTCAGGCCAACCCTAGGCTACCAGGATGGTTGACTCCTTACAATCAGAACTGGATCCAACTTAGTGCTTGGATATTGAAGAACTTCAAGACTGATCTGGAAGCCATCGGCATTTATGAAGCAGTAGCCTCTACGAGTCAGGGTATACCGATGAACAGTAACCTGTTCTTAGCTCCGATGGAGTTGTATATCAGTTCAATAGAAACTTTTGCAACTCCATTAGGTGAGATAGGTTTTGCCCTGCACGAGATGCAATTCATCTCTAAGCTGCCGATGGGTGAAGCTCCCAATGAAGAGTATGTTCCCTCCAACCGGGAACTAGCAGAGATCAGTGAGAAGAATCCTGATCTAGTCAAAGTGTATCAAGAATTAATGTGCCATTATTTAATTTGCACCACTATGTATGAAAGTGGGTCGCATTTGGCATATACTAATAAATGGACAACCTATTTATTCTACCACGAGAATAGGATATCCAAGAACGATCAGGGGAGATTCCAAGAAAACAAGGCTCCAACCATCAACCCTTGTTCAATAATTTCTTCAGATCTGATCCATAGTTTGATGATCACACATAAGTCTTCGGACCAATATCTGACCACTAGGACTAGAGACATCCCCGCGGGGACTGAAACCTTGAGTTATCTGAGGCACGGCAGTCAGAAGATCTTGAGAGAAGCCTTGCTGGCAGGCTTTTTTTCTTTGTGGCTGCAGAGATGGGTCATACCAGGGATTAGCACAGCTGACAGAATTCATCAAAACGTATTGTGGCCGGCAGTACGTTTGGTGTTCAAGGTCAGAATCAACCTGCTATCGGCAATGGTGTGTCGAATAAATACAGGTTTACGGACCTTTGGTGATGAGCTAATCAACAATGCTCCTCACCGAAGAGATTTTCCTAGGGTAGAGATGCCCTATACTTATCTGATGGGCTGGCTATTACATTATAACTGCAGTTTGTTGCCGCCAGGCCCTGGAGATAATGCAAAAGTCTTCCTCCAGAAATTCAATAAAGCCACGTGGACTGCAACTAAAGTGGCAGATACCCGAGCAGTACTGAACTATTCTCATGGATGGAACTTTTTTGCACAAGGCCACAAGTTCCAGCCGATTGCCTCGGTATACAATTTGAAGATAGAGGCGAAGGGAGGACTTCATTACATGTGCCAGTTTTCAAATAGCTAATGTGCATCAGACCCTCACATCTGATGTACAGGAATGAAGCTAACTGTGCGTTCGAACTGTATCTACCAAGTCGGTTCGCTCGTCAGTTTGGACACGACCAACTTCACGTTGGTAATCCCTCCACCAGCTTCCATCATTATGGTAAGTTAATTGATGGTGCAAGAGCCTGGAGATACTTTAGCACTGCTTGTACCGGTGTTAAATTCTGGGTATTAACTGCTACAAGTACAACCGAGCTACGAATACTTCATACGTATGCTCGCTTTTATGCATTCATTCGCTCCTTCGCACATGGCTACAATATGAAGGGGAGTCTTCGATGGCCCAAGAAAGGGAACGTCGAAGAACCAGTCAGGGTACCTTCAGACATACCCGACGATGTTGCTGTTCCAAATGAGTATCGGGAAGTAATCCCTACGGAAGTTGGGAAAATAGCTGCAGGACCAATTATTATCGACAAAACCCGAAAACGGAAATCAGGTGCAGCTGTTACCCTCCCAGAGAAGAAGAAGAAGAAGATCACTGTCAAAGGGCCTTCTAGACAGAGAGCCGCTACCCCAGAGAGCGAAACTCTAGTCGATGAGCCTCAACACATTGCATCTTTTTCAGCTCATCCTGGAGAAGGGTTATCGACATCCAAACCAGCAAGATCAACAGAAGTTGTGGGGCTCTTATCTCCAGGACGTCTCAATACCTCTGCCCATCTGACTCCTTCTCAAAAGGCGCAAGCTATTGAGGACACAGCCACGACTCGTCCTAATAATCCAGAGCCCATCCCCTCGGATGAACCGGCTCTTGATTTAGAAGATGACGACTGGGATCAAGATTATGACAAATTTTTGTCACGTCCTGCACCTACTCCGGGTAAGAATAAATTACACAAAATTTTATATAATAATATATATTATAATTTTGTATATTGACTATTTTGTTTAATCTTTGTAGGTGCCATCTTTGTAGTAAAGCCTGTTGTTCCTCTTCCTCAAGAAACTATTTATGAAGAAAATACGGAGTCTGAGGAAGAGGATTCTTCTTCAAAAGACTCTTCTCAAGAAGAATGTCCTCCATCTATGGAGGTACAACAAGAGCTTCCCGTGGAGGTCCAGTCAAAATTGCCTTCTCTTGCTATGGACGGAGAAAAAGAACAAACTGCAGAAGAACCAACTGCAGATGAAGAAACGGCTACTGTAGAAGAACCAGCCTTTGATGAAGAAACAGTTGCAGGAGAAACAACTGCAACTGAAGTATACGTAGAGCTTGAAGAGCCGGTAGGCAACAAAGGTGATGAAGATATAGTCGAACCATCAACTGAAGCTAGAGACGTTGTAATAACATCCTCCGTTATTGCTACTGATCCGGTACAAGTTCCTGAGAAGACAGTATCTAAACCGGAGTCAGTTGTAATAATCACCATTCCTTCCACAACAATCACCGCCACTGAAACTCAAGCTGTTTCAACTCCAAAAATGGCTGGAGTAATGATCCAAAAAAAGTGCTGAAGATATGGCCCCTGAAGCTCCTGGGGATCAGTTAGCCATGGTAGCAGCATCAACAGTGGCTTTAACTCAACTTGCTACCAAGACAACAACAATACCCACTTCTAGCCTTTAAAAGAGGGACTTGGTAGACATTGCCGCCACGCCGAGCTCAAATGCAGAAATGAATCTCTTAGTTGTGATTCATACTGAAACTTCCTACAAAATCCTGGCGGCTCTGATCAAGATGGTCCTAAGAAGGGCCTTAATTATGAAAGCTTGAAGGCTGCCATTGCTCTCACAATCAGGAATGTTGCCATGTTCAATGACACTGAGAGAGCAGCAACGCTGGAGAAGGTAGTCGAGGGACTTGAAAAGCCTATTAGAGAATATCTAAGGCTGTCAAGTGAAACTATTGAAAGTCTCATTCAAACTGAGTATGACGCTTTATCAGCTGAATACATTGCTCGGGAGACTACTTTCAAAGAATCTCTCCAGAACTATAGCAGTGAAGTTGCCAGAGAAAGAGCTTTATTGAATGAAACCAAACCTCTGCTGGAGATGCACAAAGAAGCCTATGAGACTTCAAACATGAGAAATCATCAGCAAGATAATAGAATTCGTAAAGTTGAGGCAGAGTTGGCTCGCTTAAAGGCTGAAAGAGAGCAGATAATTGTGAATCGAGACCAACATCTGACGTAGAGCTCAATTTTGGAAGAGAAGGTTTTTGGTGTTGAAGCTGTCATTAAAACTCTTGATGATGCCAAGGATAAAATGATAGCTACTTTCGTCGAATTCTTCCATCTTTGTACTCCAGAAGCTCGACGCACCATAGCTACTGCAACTATGCTGAGATCTCGTAAAAAGCGTCTAGCAGAGCTGCAAAAACTGTTCGAGGATGTATCTGCTCTGCCTTAGGCAAATAAAGAGTTTTTGTATTCTTATGTCTTTTTCATTCTGTAATATTTTCAAAAAATGAATGAAATCATTGTTTTGTGACCCTATCATTTTGAATTTAAATAATAGGTATAAGATAGAAGACACTTATCAGAGGTAATATGGACATGACAATTCTTCTAAACTTAATAAATTATATCTATCCAGAGGTAATATGGACATGATAGATAATGAATCTTGTTTTCTTTTTAGAGTGTACAATACTATCAGAGGTAATATGAACGTGACAGATCATAACAACTCAAAGAAAAATAGATTAATATCTATTCAGAGGCCATATGGACATGATAGATAAGAAAAGAAGTAGACTTAATATTTATTCAGAGGTCATAAAAACATGATAAATAATAATTTTTTTAAGATAGAAGATCCAAATTCTCTTTTAGGAGACAAATAATCAGCTTAACCAAACATTGGTAGATGGAGAATAGAGAAGAAATTCAGACATAATATTTCTTCAAGAATTTGCCATTAATTGGCATCATGAGCAAATCTCCATTAGGTTTAGACAACCTATATGCACCATTAGAGAAGACTGTCTCGGCTACATAAGGACCTTCCTATTTTGGTTGGAATTTTTCTTTGCTCTTATGAGTCATCACCATCGGTCTTCGAACAGCTAGAACTAGCTCACCGACTTTGAATACCCTTTCTTTAACTTTACGATTGAAAGCTCGAGATATGCGAGCTTGATATAACTCGATGTGCTGTTGTGCTTGAAGACGCTTCTCGTCTAGACCTTCAAGTTCTTGAAGTCTCAACTGATCATTATTCTCTGGAGTTAGCTCATTAGCGATGGCCATTCTAAGAGATGGAATCTGAATTTCCAGTGGAAGAACAGCCTCACATCCGTAAACCAGTGAGAATGGTATAAAACCAGTAGGAGTTTAGACTGTCGTTAGGTAAGCCCATAAACATTCTCTAAGTTTCTCATTCCAATCATGTTTATTAGAAGAGACGAACTTTTTGAAAAGTTTAATGATTGTCTTGTTGAAAGCTTCCGCCAAACCATTAGCAGCTGTATTATAAGCCGTAGAGGCCAGATTTTGGATCCGATTCTTATCACAGAATCGATAAAATATCTGACTGGCAAATTATGGTCCATTATCATGAATTATCCTTCGGAGAATTCCAAAACGATAAATGATATGGTGTTTAATGAAACTAACCACATTAGATATTTTTACTTCAACAAGGGGAACGGCTTTTGCCCATTTAGAGAAGTAATTCGTTATGGCCAGGATAAACCGATGTCCTTTAATAGAAAGAAGATTAATCGGACCAATAATATCCATGCCCCAAGCTTCGAAGGGCCAAGAAGCTGCTGTGGGATGTAAGAATTCAGAAGGTTGGTGAATAAAATTAGCATGAATCTGACATGCTTTACACCGTCTGGCATAATCTACAGCATCTGCTATCATGGAAGGCCAATAATACCCCATTCTTCGAATACGGTCCTATAATTTTGGACCTGGTTGATGAGCACCGCAGACACCATCATGAGCTTCACAGAGTGTTTGCTTAGCTTCACTCTCAGAGAGACAACGCAACAAAAGTCCGTCATAAGAACGACGATATAACATATGTAAAGAAGAATCGTAGTAGAATCGAAATGATCATTTTTTGATTGATGCAGCTTCTTTTAGATCTTCAAGTAAAATCCCATGAACCGCATAATCAATAAATGGACTTCTCCAATCCCTTTGCTGGGAATTTGATTCTGTAGTATAACTTTGTTCGATATGCAAATTATTCTTGACACAGAATAAGTCTCAATCCAACAAAGTAATGGTATTTTGTCTTCTAATTGGAACAGCTAAGTCTGCAGCTAAACTAGCAAGAGCATCAGCTTCCAAATTTTGAGAACGTGGTACGAATTCAATAAAGAATCCTTTGAATGAAAGGACCAATTCGATTACCACTTGATGATATGGAATGAGGTCAGGATTTCTGACTTTATATGTCCGTCTGACCTGATTAACAATCAGTTGAGAATCTCCATAAGCTTTCAGGAACTCAATGTCAAATTGTTTTGCTACTTGGAGACCAATTAGCAGAGCATTATATTCTGCCACATTATTGGAACATGGTTTATTAAGAGAATAAGCACGGTATATGACCAATTTATCAGGAGAGACCAAGACGATGCCTACTCCGGAGACAATATTACCTTTAGGTCCAACCCGTGATGCTCCATCAAAATATAGTTGCCAAATATCATCATTCAAAGTCATGTTGCAATCAACGACTTCATCTGGAATGTCCTCATAAAGCTTAGCTGTTTCAGGTATAGGGTGAGCTGCTAAGAAATCAGCTAATGCTTAACCCTTTACTGATTTTTGAGGTATATAGACCATATCATAAGGAGTAAACAACATTGCCCAAGTGGCTAACCTGGAGTTAAGAATGCTCGATTTTCTTATCAATACCTGAATAGGATTTATTTTGGAGATGACATGAATAGTCTGTCATGACACATAATATCGTGTCTTTTGAATAACAAAAACCAAGGCCAAACATTCTTTCTCCACAGGAGTATACTTGTGTTCAGCTCCGACCATCATTCGGCTAAGATAATAAATTGTCTGTTCATGACCCTTATCACTCTTCTGTGTAAGAAGAGCACCAAGTGAATGATCCAAGGCTCGAACATAGAGCAAAAATGGTCTTTCCACCACTGGAGGTACCAGGACATGTGGATTTGTAAGGTATTGCTTGATGTCATTAAAAGCTTTTTGACATGCTTCATCCCAAACAAATGATACACCTTTCTTTAATAGACGAGAGAAAGGTTGAAATCACCCAGAAGGATTTGATATAAATCTCCTGATATAAGCAATGCGACCTTGGAAGCCACAGAGTTCTTTTAGATTGCGTGGAGGACGCATTTCAAGAATCGCTTTGATTTTGTCAGGATCAACATGGATACCTTGAGAAGTGATGACAAATCCCAAAAACTTGCCACTAGAAACCCCTAAGAAAGATTTAGTAGGATTCATCTTCAGTTGATGTTGACGCATCAACTCAAATACTGTCTTCAAGTCTTGAATGTGATCATCTTTTGATCGACTTTTGATAGCAATGTCATCCACATAACATTCAACTGTTTTCCGTAGATGCTCTTGAAAGATATTGCTCATGGCCCGTTGATACGTAGCACCGGCATTTTTCAAACCAAACGTCATAACCGTATAGCAATAAACCCCAAGGGGTGTACGGAAAGCGGTATGCTTTTTATCTCCTGGATGCATATTAATTTGATTGTATCCTGAAAATCTGTCCATGAAAGACATGCGTTCAAAACCACATGTATTGTCTATCATGACATCGGTAATCGAAAGTGAAAATTTATCTTTTGGACAAGCTGCATTAAGATCCCGAAAATCTATACAAACTCGAACTTTTTCGTTCTTCATCATAACAGGAACAATATTGGTAACCCAGTCTGGGTGTTGTTCTTCACGAACAAAGCCACATGTGATCAACCTTTTGCTGCTTCAATTGCATCCATCATATCTGGTCGAAAATATCGCTGTTGTTGTTTTACAGGCTTGGCATTAGGAAGAATATTAAGTTTATGAGTAGCTACTTTAGGATCTAGACCCGGCATATCCTTATAACTCCATACAAAGATATCGATATATTCCTTAATCAGTTTTATCAACTCTTCCTTTTCATCTTCAGAAAGGTTTTTACTGATGAATATCGGCTTAGACGTAGTTCCGTCTCCAACGTCAATCTGGACGATTTCATCTTCTGTAGGTGGCTGTTGTTGTTCAAAATGAAGCTCCCACTAAGTGTCCATTTGTTGTGCCCAATGGTCATTTTCAAATAGCTCAGATTCACCATCAGTTTGAACCATGTTGACGGAGAATACGCACTCAGGTTCCTCATAATAGTTTCCTCCAAAATATGAGGATTATAAAAAACTAGAAGAAAATTCTTCTTCCATATCTTCTTTGTACATGTGGGATGTATCCGATTCGATGAACTGGATTTCTTTAAAATCTGAGAATTGTGAAGAACTTGAAGAAAATTCTTCTTGTATATCTTCATTCATTAAACATGTGGGATGGATCGTATCCCAACCCATGACAAGTTTTCTGTCAAAATGGATCATCACATAATGGTAACCGTCTACCTTTGCCTTGATTGAGACCTTGCATAGTCTTCAAATTATATCCCATATTCTGGATAATCTTAAGAGATTGTTGACTATATTTGTCAATCCGAATTTTTCCTTTATCTTTCTCTCTGAGATCATCTGTCTGAGTAACAGAGATATTTCTAGCCAGACCAAACATAATTTGGCGCTTGTTTTTCTTATTAGACCGAATCACAAAATAAGATTCTTCGTGATGTATATAAGTTACACAAGCTTGTGATGATGAGGCTACAGGAAGAAGATATAGAGAAGATGTTAAGAACCTTTGAGCATAAGGTCCAACATCGACATGAGGAGGAAAAGAATTTTCTTTATGATTAATATATAAGGTTTCCTCTGTATTTATGTCATTTTTATGTTGATGACTTTGATCATCAGCAGATAAAGTCATTCTTTCAATAAATTTGACAGCCATATACTCCAAAAGGAAATCTTCATTAATATAAGAAAGTACAGAATGATCAATATTTACATCATTTAAAAACTGACTACTACGCTTTGGATTGATCATTAACGGACCATCATCCGTCTTCAGCATAGACATGCCAAGGTTGATAATCAGTGGTTCTGGATCATTTGTACGAGAAGTACGTTCTTTGACCTTGATCATGAGAGGTTGAACTTGGCTCTTGACTGGAATTTTCACAGATTCTTCAGACGAAGCTCAAGTTCTTCCTTTAACCTTGATCATCAGAGGTTCATCATTGACAGGTTGGGGTTGGATTCGACCTTTGACTTTAATCTTCAAAGGTTGATCTTCTAGAGGATCTTCATTGACAGGTTGATCTTCTGCAGGCGACCGATCTTCAGCCATATCAGATATTTTTTTCACATGCACCTGTTTGTAGAGTATTGAGTCAGAGAAATAGGCTTCAACACCCTTAAAAGGATTGATATCTGCAAATTCGGTCTTCATAATTCCTTGAGAATCTACATACTTGAAGCATCGGTGGAGAGTTGAAGGCACAATATTATGCTCATGTATCTACGGTCTTCCAAGAAGGATGTTGTAAGATACATCTGAGTTGATAACATAAAAGGTCACCATAGTTCGAAGATCACCTATTTAAATCTTCAGACGAATCTTCCCCATTGGTTTACTCTTTCCAGAGTTGAAACCAACTATTGTGGTACTAGTGTAAGTCAAATCATTAGTAAGAATCCTCAAGGGACGTAGCATACTCTGAAGAATAATGCTAATAGAAGACCTAGGATCAATATAAATCCTGTCAATTTTAGTAGATTCAATATACCATGTATAACACAGAGGTCTGTCGTGTTTATTATGCTTCAACGGCATATCTTCTTGTGTGAAGGTAATGTTAGGAATTACTTCCATCATACTATGACATTGTGGATACGACACTGGTATATTGTCAGGACTCTTGAGTTGAGCTAAGCATGAGTCTGCTTGTAGCAAAGCTTCGCTCAAAGTTTCTCGGCTTTCTTTAGAAAGACGAAGCAACTCAAAGATAGAAAGTCTAGCCGGAGTATTAGCTAATTGGGCTAGAATATCGAACTTGTAGGGCTTCATCACTACCCCTTAATTTGAAGCAGACTTCAATGGGACGTCAAAGCGTACTTCTTTTTGTTTCCCTTTCTCAACCACCGATGGTTTAGAAGGTCTTGTCTCAGCAAGAACAGGAGATGGTTGAGTTGGTAATGTCTCAGCAACGTCCACTGCTTCTTTTGAAGTTCCCTCATAATCTTTATGGTACACTTTTTCGGATCTCGTACCAGCAAAGGTTTCTTCTTCAGACTCAGGAGAATGAAGTACCATATTACAGGTTTTATTCTTCTTTTCCTTAGTCTTCTTCTTGCGAGGATCTTTATAAGGGACCTCAAAACCCAATCCAACAGTGGATTTCTGACTTTGAATTTGTAAAGGAAGTCACATTCCTTTGTCATAGTTCAAGTCTTCCGCCTTTTGAAAGTCATAGCCCATCTTTTTCATGAGATGGACTGATTGTTGACTGTACATGTGTGTGGGTAGCGGACTTTCAATAGATGATTCAACAGAGGAAGAAGAAATAGAAACTTCTGTAATCACAGGAGTAGGAATATTCGGGACAGAAGGAAAAATCCCTGTAGGAGCTTTTTTATAAGCAGCAAAGACTTGTTGTGCCATGTATAAGGGGACACTATTCATTGCTAGCCATTGCCGATGAGTAAGTTTGAGTTTGGTAGGAGGAACCAGACTTAGAGGGCATATATTCAAACCCCTCAGTCTATCCTCCAAAGGAATGCCATCCCAAAGATGATCCAAATTATCATGATCTGGAGTAATAACATGAGAAATCATATTACAGGTTTTGACTTTTCTACCTTTCTTGGATTTTGAAGTTTTACCTTCATCTTCTATAACACCCAGTTTTCTAAAATGAGGGTAATTTTGAAATTTTATATTTTAACTTATTTAATTATGATATTTAATTAATAATATGATTTTTGGTAATTTTTAATCATTTTTAAACTATTTAAATCATGACTTATGATTTTGGTGTTTGACTAGTGTAACCTTAGAGACTGTTGACCTAGAACCTAGCCATGTGATTAGGATGTTTGATTAGTACATTTTAGCCTAGAGGATATTTTGGTCATTTTAGGTTTTATTTGAATTTTTGGGAATTTTTAGAATTTATTTTGGAATTGTTTGAATGAGGGTTGACCAGGTTGACTTTGACTAGCTTTAACTTTGTGACCTAACCCTAGTTGAGTTGGACTTGGCTAGTTATGAGACCCTAGGTTAAGTTAGGTTAACCATACTCTAGTTAGTGAAAACAATTAAGAATATTGAGTTTTGAATAGAAAGATTTGACCACAAGTCATGACTTGTGATTTTTAAGTCATTTGTTTTATGACTAAGCCCAAAGCCCATTAGTCAAGTGCCCAACCCTAACCCTAACATTTTGTCCAGCCACTTAACCCATCCTTGGGATTTCCTTCTTATAAATATTCTCTTAGAATTAGGGCTAGCCTCTAAGGAAGAACAAGCTTTAGAAAGAGGTAATGTCCCAACTTCAAAAATCTCTAGAAAATCCATTTTAGCTCCTTTTTTTCCAAACAAATTGCAATAGGTTTTAATTTGGGTATTCTTGCTGTTGTTACAATTTACTCTCAGATTCAAATCAATTTGGGGGAGTTTCACCATCAAGAGGAGCATCTCTCTTTAGAGTTTTTTTGGGGATTTTGATACATAGAGGTAACTTCCTATTTTTACCATGAAATTCTAGTTTTATTGCATTTCTAGGGAACCCTAGGCCTAACCTAACTGTAGGAATAGGAAACCCTAAAATTTGGGTCCATTTCGTGTCCTATTTGGACACGTATCAGTGTCCCTATGCATGTGTTTGTGAAAATGCCACAAAGAAAGTTTTTGTGTTATTTTCGAAATCTTTTTCAATAGGAAATTAGTATTTGTTGTCGCTTATACGATTCTTCACGACTGAGGGTGTCTCTGTGTCGCATCGTGTCGTATTCGACACGTGCACACGCAAGTGCGCGCGCGCGCGGGGCTGTACGCGTGTCCTGCTGTGCGGGGGCTATTTCTCTTTGGACACAGCACAAGGACACGTGAAACTCGACACACACTAGGGGCAATGACTAACACCACGTGTGTCAAGTCTCACGTGTCCCTGTGTCGTGTCGAATGAGCACGAGGCTCTGCACTGATCGGGACTGACAGGTACAGTCGGTTTTGGGTGTCACTGATACGCGTGTGTAAGTTGGACACGCGGACACTAGGACACAGTACAGGTCGACCTAGTCCTAGCCCTAGTATAGGTGTACACGTGTGCACGAGCACGTGGCCTAGTTCGTGCTGTGTCGTGTGCACGACACGTGTGCATACGTGCACGATGCAGTGCACCGAACTGGACTGTTTTGCACTATTTGTATCTCGTTTTGATTTGGACACGTTTGTGTCCACTTTGGTGGACACGAACATGTTGTATGACACATATATACTGTGTATAAACTTTACCAACCTTTTATTTTGAATTTTAATATGTTTTTATTAGGCTTTCAGCAATTTACCAATTACTGATACTAGGTATCATTTTTTCCTGAAATTCCAGTTTTGGAAATCGAAATTGGGCAACTGTTTTAACCCATTTAATGTTGTTAACATATTGATTTGAGTCCCAGTTAGTGTTCCCCTATAGGTAATCTAGCTATGTGTTGAAATTGGGATCAATTGGTGGTTTATTGCATCAATATGGGGTTGAAATGAAAAAAAAAAAAAGTGGAAATGGGTTCAGGTTTTTCTGATTTGTGGTGATCAATTTCTTTTCCTTGTTGTCCTGGGCTTTGATTTCATCTCCATTCAGTCCTCTAGACCCCATGGACAGCCATACAAAATCAGTCCTAAACACTATATACCTGTCCCCAAATCCACATCAAAACAGACCCCAAATTAGTCCCCCCTTGCTACAAAGTCCAGCCCATACATGCCCCATATAACAGTCCAAAACCCAGTCCTTATACTCCTCCAATTCAGCCTACAAACCATGCTAAAACAGTGCATTAAACCAGCCCAACACCATGCCATTTCCAGGCCAACTCAGTCCCTACATGGCTGTCCCAAACTGTCCTTGATATATACCCTACACCCCCATGTAATGCCCTATGTAATTGCCCATGTACAACCTTATATGGCTGTCCCTCATTCCAGCAAAGCCAACCACAAAACAATCCATACTTCAAGCCATGACAGCCCACATTGGACTGTCCCATATCAGTCCTTATTTTCCCCATTGGCAGCCACCAAACCACCAATACACAGCCACAAACCTGTCCCTAGGAACCACTGTCCTGTACAGCAAATATCAGTCCCCAACCTAGCCTTGATAGCCCACAAGATCAGTCCATAACAGCCCTTTGTATGAGCCATTTTCAGTCCCCCTTTGCTCCATGTTACTGACCTATGTGACAGTCCCCATAGCCATCCAAATACCAGTCCATAACAGCCTATTCAAAACCTCTAAAGCCTGTTACAAATCAGTCCACTTAATACCCCTTTGAACCCACACATTAGCCTATATATTTGTGTCCCATTGTATTTGAGTGTGTGTGTGAGTCTATATAGGAGAACCTATATGAGTTTAGATATATGGTTATATATATGAGTTAGTGGGTGTGAGTCTAGATAGGATATATATGTATTTGTATGTGTGGGTGAGCTGTTGTATAGGTGAGTAGTGGGGAGAGCTTTTGCATAGGTGTGTGAGTGGTATAGGAACCTATAGATGAGCCTAATAGGTAGCTATTGCCTACGAGCGTGTGAACCTATATGTAAACCTATAGGTAGAGCCTAGTGTGACCATGTGTGAGTGAGTGTGGTATCATGAGTGTCATGTGAGAATGGTGTAAGGGTAAGGTAAAGGGTAAATGGCCAACATGTACCATAAGATGACCTAGATACTAGGATTTCTTGGTAGGTAATGTTAGTATAGGATAGTATCTAGCTATCCTAGGAAACCTAGGCTAGTATCCCTAGGTTAGAGTGGTATTGTGCAAGGTATAGATATTTACCTTGGTAAGGGTAATGTAGGTAATACATAGAAATAGGGTATTTGAGTTTGGAGTCTAAGATAGAGTTAGAACTTGGTTCCCTTGGTTGGTAATGATCAAATATGGTGCTCATAGACTAGTTTTGACGACGGTTGACCATTTTGACCAAAAGTCAACAAAAGTCAACGAGAGTTAAACTTAGCCTTTAAGCGACTAGATTTGACCGGAACCAAACCAAAGTTGACCAGTTGACTGAAAGTCAACAGTTGGTCAATATGTAACTTGTTTGACCTAGGGTTGACTCCGTATTGACCAGAGTTGACCAGAGTTGACTTTTTGACCAAAAGTCAACCCTTTACCCAAATTGACCTAGTTTGACTTGGATTGATTTCCTGTGACATTGTTTGACCTTGATTGTCCTAGTATGACCCAGTTTGGCTCAGTATGATCTAGTATGACCTAGTTTAGCTTGGTGTGACTTAGATTGACCTAGATTCATTTAGAATGTATTGTAATGCATCTTATTATAATTTTGGACTCATAGTGACTTGTACTGTTCTATTGGAGACAGACACCACTCCTCGGACAGTATATTCTCTTCAGACACTCAGGCTATCAGGCGAGCACATTCTCTGACCGTTTCATACTTGTATGGATTTACATTCCTGCTCTATATTACTGTACTTGATGCTGACACGACTGTTATCACGGATTGATAATATATGGATCT
The DNA here is from genome assembly GCA_029216955.1 of Iris pallida. Lineage (NCBI taxonomy): Eukaryota > Viridiplantae > Streptophyta > Magnoliopsida > Asparagales > Iridaceae > Iris > Iris pallida. The sequence goes on along the minus strand of JANAVB010030816.1, from coordinate 10,487,929 downwards.
TCTTTTGAGATGTTATCTCCTTGTATTCACTAAATACATATTATGATGTGCGTTTCACTTCCATATTGTATTTATTGAATACCCATATCCTTGTATACTCATTGTGCATATTGTACTCTCATTATCACATGAGCCCCAGGGATAGACCATTGTACACTATTGTATAACATTGTACATCCATTGTATAACATTGTATACTATTGTATAAGATAACGTAACTGGAGTAGATCCTTGTGTATTGATTGGGGAGGGGGAGTAGAATTGGTTATGTACTCAAATCCTATTGTACAACATTGTATAACTATTGTATATGTCTATTATACACCCACGTACAATGGAGTTACCATTGCATTGTCCTAGCCCGTTTATATAACCAGATTGTACTCTAAATCACATGTTCCTTATAGTTCTTACTTATCATATTTAGATATTTTCTGTTATCAAATCTCTACTGTTTTTCATATACCTTCTTCTTTCAGCGTTTCATGTACTTTACTCTATTGCATACTTTATATTTCCTAATTCGATATGAACTGTGTGAGATGTTTTGTGCTCGCTCCCGTCCTGACTGGACCTGTTGAAAATATTACAGAGGATGAGGATGAGGCCTGCGTAGACACCTACTATGGGACAGCTGTAGATGCCATGTGTGACCCAGATTTCCAGCCTGATCCACTAGCTTAGAGACTGAGGCTCCCTAGTCTAGGTTTTCTATTCTGTCTTTGAGATCTGATTGTATATATTATTTCATATTCAGTAGTGGGACTTGTATTCTGGATGTTTGTAGAGATGTTATTTCAGACACTTAGACTCTCTTGCTGTGATGTATTTTTCTTCCATTCCAGTATTTATCTATCTATCTTCCTATCTTTTCATTCTGCTTAGATGTGATTGAGACTGTATATTGCTATGTCACCTCCATTTGGAGTGTATATACTGTACAAGTACCTTTATATTGTTAGATGATTGACCTAGGACATCGTTCTACCGTCGATACTGTGGTGTAGGCTGGGCGTTGTTACGTTCTCGTACCCTCACAGTGGGTGCGGGTCGTGACACGTTTTTAGTGGTGGCCCATGCAGGTCGAGATTATGTAGTGGTATTCGAACTAGAGTATCACTACAGCCTACAGTAGGATTAGGATATTTTTGAAGGTACTCAATCACAAATAGGAATAACTCTCATTCAGATTCCGTACATCTACATTTTGCTGCTTATTGTCTCCCTTGAATATAACTGTCCTCCCTTGATATTTCGACTCATTCTCAGTAATTGTTTCTTGATCTGTGTCTCCAGGATGGTTAAGCCAAGATCGCATCGCCAGGGCCAGGGGGCGCCGAGGAGAGGTCTGCCACCTCTCTTACTCAGCAGCCAGCCCCTGGTACCGCAGCCCCAGTCATGCCAGCTGGGGTAGGCATTTCGGCAGCTTTCGGAGGAGCCCCTCCACCTGTGAGGCATGAACCGAGTCCGGTGATTCCGGATGTACTTCTTCAGCAGCAACAGCCACCTGCAGGGACAGTTGATGCCGTTCAGCTGTTAGCCTTCTTCCGACAGTACATGGAGGGTCAGCAGACCCAGCAGCAGAGGCACACAGCAGAGCTCACACGAGGCATTGAGCTGGCAATGACTGCGGTAGAGAGAGTCGTAGCTCAGCCAGCGACAGCCCCGCAGCCGTACCAGCCACGGGAGAAGGGCATCCAAGATTTCCAGAAGATGCACCCGAGAGACTTCCGAGGGACAGAGGGGATCTTGTATGCCGATGAGTGGATCGAGCATATGGAGGAGATTTTCAGGTTGGCTGAGATCCCGACGAGGCTCCAGATAGAGGCAGCGGCCAGCATGATGCAGGATCTGGCCCGTACATGGTACCAGACCGACCCAAGGGTCGGTACAGCAGGACAGACTTGGGCAGCATTCAAGAAGCTGTTCAAGGAGAAGTTCTTTCCAGACACAGCGCTGGGAGCCCTCGAGACCCAGTTCGAGGCCCTAGTCCAGGGGAACCAGTCTGTGGAGAAGTACGCAGGAGAGTTCTGCCGCCTGAGCAGATTTATGGATGACTTGTCGGAGATGACGAAGGCCCGGAGGTTCCGGAAGGGCTTGGTAAAGGAGGTCAAGTCCTACACCAAGAACGCCCGCAGCGCTACCTATGAAGAGATCCTGGTGGACGCTTTAGCTGTAGAGGATGATCTTGAGCTTAGGTTCAAGAGGGGGCGAGACTCAGTTGGGGGCAGCAGCAGCGGAGGACCGGCCAAGAGGCCGCACGTTCAGCATCAGATTTAGCAGCAGTATCAGCAGCCGACGGTCCACTTTCAGCAGCAGCAGCAGAGGCATGTTCAGCATCAGGGACAGAGACAGGTACTGTATCAGCAGGCACCCAGGCAGCAGCAGAATATTGTGTACAACTTCTGCAAGAAGCAAGGCCATGGGTGGAACGACTGTAGGAAGAGGCTGGGCATGTGTTTGCTTTGCGTTTCAGCAGAGCATCAGTGTAGAGAGTGTCCCAAGAATTCGACACCATTGGCTCAGATAGCACCAGGAGCTAGGGCTCCTGCCGGGCAACAGAGGGGACCACCATTACAGACTCAGCAGTAGATGTTCGTACAGCATCAGCAGCAGGCCAGGGGAGGCCAACCAGGGCGACCTTTCGCCATGACAGTCGAGGATGCTCAGGCAGTAGGAGGGGTGATTGCAGGTTCTGATCTTCTCGATTCTATTTCCACCTTATCTCATTATACCTATCTTGAAATTCAGTTCCATCTATTCCTATCTGTCTCCTCATTGTTGATAAGTTTGATCTGGTGTTTCATTATAATTTAGCTTTCTTCTGAGATAAATCGTATGGGCTAGGTCGCCTCGATTATGAGATTTTAGAATCCTCTAGGGTCATGCTAGCAGGCATAGTGAGAACATATAGTCGGATTATGGACGTATTTTTCGGGTGTGGGAATTTAAGATTTTCGCTGCCAAGCGCGCGACAATGCAAAAATTTTAAATACCATAATTCTAGAGGTATGTACCATAATTGAGGACTCTGTGATTATCGTAGCCTTGCTCACTGGCATGACAGAGATTCTGAGTATCATGGTTTTGGACAGATGCATATGATTATCTGACGGTATGTTTGAGACTCTGATTGTGGGGTGTTTGACCTAGAAGGACTACTGCCATTTTAATTTCGAGGATGAAATTTTTCTAAGGTGGGTAGACTTGTAACACCCAGTTTTCAAAAATAAGGGTAATTCTAAAATTTTATATTTTAAGTTATTTAATTATGATATTTAATTAATAATATGATTTTTGGTAATTTTTAATCATTTTTAAACTATTTAAATCATGACTTATGATTTTGGTGTTTGACTAGTGTAACCTTAGAGACTGTTGACCTAGAGCCTAGCCATGTGATTAGGATATTTGATTAGTACATTTTAGCCTAGAGGATATTTTGGTCATTTTAGGATTTATTTAAATTTTTGGGAATTTTTAGAATTTATTTTGGAATTGTTTGAATGAGGGTTGACCAGGTTGACTTTGACTAGCTTTGACTTTGTGACCTAACCCTAGTTGAGTTGGACTTGGCTAGTTATGAGACCCTAGGTTAAGTTAGGTTAACCATACTCTAGTTAGTGAAAACAATTAAGAATATTGAGTTTTGAATAGAAAGATTTGACCACAAGTCATGACTTGTGATTTTTAAGTCATTTGTTTTATGACTAAGCCCAAAGCCCATTAGTCAAGTGCCCAACCCTAACCCTAACATTTTGTCCAGTCACTTAACCCATCCTTGGGATTTCCCCCTTATAAATATTCTCTTAGAATTAGGGCTAGCCTCTAAGGAAGAACAAGCTTTAGAAAGAGGTAATGTCCCAACTTCAAAAATCTCTAAAAAATCCATTTTAGCTCGTTTTTTCCCCAAACAAATTGCAATAGGTTTCAATTTGGGTATTCTTGCTGTTGTTACAATTTACTCTCATATTCAAATCAATTTGGGGGAGTTTCACCATCAAAAGGAGCATCTCTCTTTAGAGTTTTTTTGGGGATTTTGATATATAGAGGTAACTTCCTATTTTCACCATGAAATTCTAGTTTTATTGCATTTCTAGGGAACCCTAGGCCACCTAACTGTAGGAATAGGAAACCCTAAAATTTGGGTCCATTTCGTGTCCGATTTGGACACGTATCAGTGTCCCTATGCATGTGTTTATGAAAATGCCACAAAAAAAGTTTTTGTGTTATTTTCGAAATCTTTTTGAATAGGAAATTAGTATTTGTTGTCGCTTACACGATTCTTTACGACTAAGGGTGTCTCTGTGTCGCATCGTGTCGTATTCGACACGTGCACACGCGAGTGTGCGCACGCGCGCGGGGCTGTGCACGTGTCCTGCTGTGTGGGGGCGATTTCTCTTCGAACACAGCACAAGGACACGTGAAACTCGACATACACTAGGGGAAATGACTGACACCACGTGTGTCAAGTCTCACGTGTCCCCGTGTCGTGTCGAGTGAGCACGAGGCTCGGCACTGATCGGGACTGACAGGTACAGTCGGTTTTGGGTGTCACTGATACGCGTGTGTAAGTTGGACACACGGACACTAGGACACAGTGCAGGTCGACCTAGTCCTAGCCCTAGTATAGGTGTACACGTGTGCACGAGCACATAGCCTAGATCGTGCTGTGTCGTGTGCACGACACGTGTGCACACGTGCACGATGCAGTATACCGAACTAGACTGTTTTGTACTGTTTGTATCTCGTTTTGATTTGGACACATTTGTGTCCACTTTGGTGGACACGAACATGTTGTATGACACATATATACTGTGTATAAACTTTACCAACCTTTTATTTTGAAATTTAATATGTTTTCATTAGGTTTTCAGCAATTTACCAATTACTGATACTAGGTATCATTTTTTCCTAAAATTCCAGTTTTGAAAATCGAAATTGGGCAACTGTTTTAACCCATTTAATGTTGTTAACATATTGATTTTAGTCTCAGTTAGTGTTCCCCTATAGGTAATCTAGCTATGTGTTGAAATTGGGATCAATTGGTGGTTTATTGCATCAATATGGGGTTGAAATGAAGAAAAAACTGGAAATGGGTTCAGGTTTTTCTGATTTGTGGTGATCAATTTCTTTTCCTTGCTGTCCTGGGCTTTGATTTCATCTCCATTCAGTCCTTTAGACCCCATGGACAGCCATACAAAATCAGTCCTAAATACTATATACCTGCCCCCAAATCCACATCAAAACAGACCCCAAATCAGTCCTCCCTTGCTACAAAGTCCAGCCCATACATGCCCCATATAACAGTCCAAAACCCAGTCCTTATACTCCTCCAATTCAGCCTACAAACCATGCTAAAACAGTGCATTAAACCAGCCCAACACCGTGCCATTTCCAGGCCAACTCAGTCCTTACATCGCTGTCCTAAACAGTCCTTGATATATCCCCTACACCCCCATGTAATGCCCCATGTAATTGCCCATGTACAACCTTATATGGCTGTCCCTCATTCCAGCAAAGCCAACCCCAAAACAATCCATACTTCAAGCCATGACAGCCCACATTGGACTGTCCCATATCAGTCCTCATTTTCCCCATTGGCAGCCACCAAACTACCAATCCACAGCCCGAAACCTGTCCATTGGAACCACTGTCCTGCACAATAAATATCAGTCCCCAACCTAGCCTTGATAGCCCACAAGATCAGTCCATAACAGCCCTTTGTATGAGCCATTTTCAGTCCCCCTTTGCTCCATGTTACTGACCTATGTGACAGTCCCCATAGCCATCCAAATACCAGTCCATAACAGCCTATTCAAACCCTCTAAAGCCTGTTACAAATCAGTCCACTTAATACCCCTTTGAACCCACACATTAGCCTATATATTTGTGTCCCATTGTATTTGAGTGTGTGTGTGAGTCTATATAGGAGAACCTATATGAGTTTAGATATATGGTTATATATATGAGTTAGTGGGTGTGAGTCTAGATAGGATATATATGTATTTATATGTGTGAGTGAGCTGTTGTATAGGTGAGTAGTGGGGGGAGCTTTTGCATAGGTGTGTGAGTGGTATAGGAACCTATAGATGAGCCTAATAGGTAGCTATTGCCTACGAGTGTGTGAACCTATATGTAAACCTATAGGTAGAGCCTAGTGTGACCATGTGTGAGTGAGTGTGGTATCATGAGTGTCATGTGAGAATGGTGTAAGGGTAAGGTAAAGGGTAAATGGCCAACATGTACCATAAGATAACCTAGATACTAGGATTTCTTGGTAGGTAATGTTAGTATAGGGTAGTATCTAGCTATCCTAGGAAACCTAGGCTAGTATTCCTAGGTTAGAGTGGTATTGTGCAAGGTATAGATATTTACCTTGGTAAGGGTAATGTAGGTAATACATAGAAATAGGGTATTTGAGTTTGGAGTCTAAGATAGAGTTAGAACTTGGTTCCCTTGGTTGGTAATGATCAAATATGGTGCTCATAGACTAGTTTTGACGACGGTTGACCATTTTGACCAAAAGTCAACAAAAGTCAACCGAGAGTCAAACTTAGCCTTTAAGCGACTAGATTTGACCGGAACCAAACCAGAGTTGGCCAGTTGACTGAAAGTCAACAGTTGGTCAACATATAACTTGTTTGACCTAGGGTTGACTTCGTGTTGACCAGAGTTGACCAGAGTTGACTTTTTGATCAAAAGTCAACTATAAGTCAACCCTTGACCCAAATTGACCTAGTTTGACTTGGATTGATTTCCTGTGACATTATTTGACCTTGATTGTCCTAGTATGACCTAGTTTGGCTCAGTATGACCTAGTATGACCTAGTTTAGCTTGGTGTGACTTAGATTGACCTAGATTCATTTAGAATGCATTGTAATGTATCTTATTATCATTTTGGACTCATAGTGACTTGTACTGTTCTATAGGAGACAGACACCATTTCTCGGACAGTATATTCTCTTTAGACACTCAGGCTATCAGGCGAGTACATTCTCTGACCGTTTTATACTTGTATGGATTTACATTCTTGCTCTAGATTACTGTACTTGATACTGACACGACTGTTATCACGGATTGGTACTATATGGATCTTCTTTTGAGATGTTATCTCCTTGTATTTACTAAATACATATTGTGATGTGCGTTTCACTTCCATATTGTATTTATTGAATACCCATATCCTTGTATACTCATTGTGCATATTGTACTCTCGTTATCACATGAGCCCCAGGGATAGACCATTATACACTATTGTATAACTTTGTACATCCATTATATAATGTTGTACACTATTATATAAGATAACGTAACTGGAGTAGATCCTTGTGTATTGATTGGAGAGGGGGAGTAGAATTGGTTATGTACTCAAATCCTATTGTACAATATTGTATAACTATTGTATATGTCTATTGTACACCCACGTACAATGGAGTTACCATTGTATTGTCCTAGCCCGTTTACATAACCAGATTATACTCTAAATCACATGTTCCTTACAGTTCTTACTTATCATATTTAGATATTTTTTGTTATCAAATCTCTACTGTTTTTCATATACCTTCTTCTTTCAGCGTTTCATGTACTTTACTCTATTGCATGCTTTATATTTTCTAACTCGATATGAACTGTGTGAGATGTTTTGTGCTCGCTCCCGTCCTGACTGGACCTGTTGAAAATATTACAGAGGATGAGGATGAGGCCTGCGTAGACACCTACTATGGGACAGCTGTAGATGCCATGTGTGACCCAGATTTCCAGCCAGATCCACTAGCTTAGAGACTGAGGCTCCCTAGTCTAGGTTTTCTATTCTGTCTTTGAGATCTGATTGTATATATTATTTCATATTCAGTAGTGGAACTTGTATTCTGGATGTTTGTAGAGATGTTATTTCAGACACTTAGACTCTCTTGTTGTGATGTATTTTTTTTCCATTCCAGTATTTATCTATCTTCCTATCTTTTCATTCTGCTTAGATGTGATTGAGACTGTATATTGCTATGTCACCTCCATTCGGAGTGTATATACTGTACAGTTACCTTTACATTGTTAGATAATTGACCTAGGATAGCGTTCTACCGCCGACACTGTGGCGTAGGCTGGGCGTTGTTACGTTCTCGTACCCTCATAGTGGTGCGGGTCGTGACATCTTCCATTTCAGGTACTAAGTCAGGATGTACCCACATGATTTCACCATTTTTTAATGTGAGAGGCAATAATCCTTCATTTTGCTCTCTACCAGGCGGAAGATTCACAATCTTCATTATCGCCTCAGGAATTGGAACAATCCCATCTGTAACTTGCTGTGGAGGAAAACCTCCAAATTGAAGAGAAATCATATTAGTTGTGACCGTATGCTCATCATTGGTTAAAGCGATGGCATTGGCATTTATCAACTCTTGGATTTTCTTCTTTAAGACATAGCAAGCCTTGGTAGGATTATTTATGTATCTATGATAGATACAATATTTGGGATTGTCAGTCAGATTTACCTCATTAGGTCTTTTTGGCTCTGGAATCTGGAGTTTGCCACTCTTCACAAGACATTGGAATATCCCTGGGATATCACTGTCATCAAAAGAGTATTCTTCTTTTGGCTTGGAAGACTCCTGATTATTTGGCATCGTTTTAGGTTTTGAAAGATTAACCACTAGGGTTTCCTTTCCTTTCCCATTGCAATTGTCGGAATTATTACCTGAAGCGGCTTTCTTTCCTTTGTCTTCTGAGGCAAAAATCATCCCATGTTCACGAGCCAACCTACCATTGGTCTCGGCTGAAACTGCTTTTATAATGAATGAGGCCCAATCTGTGAATTGAGAGTCCGTAAAGACAGCAATAGTTGGTCACAGATTCATTTTGCATGTATCAATCAATGCTGAATTTGGCATACCAGGAGGCATTTTCAAAGTTACCTATCGGAAACGTTCGATAAACGTCCGAGTATCTTCCTTCTCCTTTTGTTTGATTTCTATTAAGGAGGACATATTCATGTCCATGCCTCCTTCATAGAAGCAGAAGAGAAACATTGCTTTAAACTAGTCAAAAGACGATATGCAATTATCGGGTAGACTGCGATACCAGTCATAAGCTGAACCCGTCAAACACCCGATAAAAACTCGAGTGAGAAGAGAATCATTCTTCTGCAGATGCACAGTCATAATATCAAAATAATTGATATATTGACTAGGAGAGGCCTTTCCATCAAATAACACCATCGATTGTGGCTTGAATTTTGGAGAAAAGGGTACATCATTCCAATGAGGAGGATAAGGTCGCTTAATTCCTAACCTCTGGAGCTGATTCTTGTGCTTCAGAACTTCAAACTGTGCTTTTAGCTCCCGTACTGCTTGAATAGCTTCACTGGTTTGAGGAAGCACATTTGATTGGATAGTGGCCGGATGTACCGTAACCCCCACCGGAGGTGGTACATCTTCTGGAATGAGAGGATCTGGAGCTGCAAAATTTTGATTGATAGCATGCTCTTGACTAAGATTATTCAAAGGTGTATCAACCCCTTGACTATCTTGAGTTTGTGCTGCTACCTGAACCGGTGTTATCACTGCCGGCTGAACAGTTTGCTGAGTCATTATTATTTGATGCATATTTTGCATCATGGCAAGCATGTCCTTCAATGATTGTTCAACTGCAGAAAGACGTTGTTCTGTATTAGCAGTTGACGTCCCCGGTTCATCTCCGATAGCATAGGATTCAACCTCCCTTGAATATATAGAGTGATTGGTGTAGAGGTATGAATCAACGCTATCAGTTTCTGACTCCAACGACTGGGTACCCCCAGCTTCTGAATCTGAAAATTGTAATGATCTTTGAACTCTTGACCGAGTATTCTGATATACCCCTTCAAAAGTATCAAGGATTCGGTTGAACTGTTGTTGGCTTGGAGTCCGGGACGAATTGCGTCTTGGACGTCGTCCTCTATGCCATGTTGACTGATGCACAGGACAACTCATGTTCTTGATCATCAACTGATTGCTGAGGCATATTGTAGCTTAATCGGTCAAAAACTGACCGTTTAGATGCCGAACAGCAACATTTGATTACAATCTGATGACCCTCACAATGGTGATTTTCTTGGGGGAGTGTCACAGAAGATTTTCTGTTTTTACGCTTTTGTACGAGTAACTCGCATAAATCAGAAAAGGTAGAGGAAGTAGTCTTCTTTATTATATTTGGGACAGAGAAATATTTAGTCCCTTGCGTATAAAGAAGATTACTAGCTGCATTAGCAGAACCAAACTGTACATTTTTACACGCCTGGAGTTGCGTACGTAAATCTTGAGATTTTTGTGCACAAAGGACTCTATCAGCATTACGCGTAATTTGAAGGTTTGGTACCTTGCGTAAAGCAGTGTAAGAAGGTTGTTGGTGAAAAACTAAAGTTTTACCGACAATAGTATTCTTGTTTTTACACTGCATGTGTGCAGGTAAATTCACTTTAGATGCAAAGGCATCATTGTGAACTTTATCTACCATGTCACCGACAGGAGATTTAACTTTACGAGTAGAGCACAAAACAAGAACATCTGCCACATCACAGATGGGAGATTTACCTTTACGCGTAGAGCGTAAAACTTGGGCGTCTACCACGTCACAGACGGGAGACTGATTTTTACGCGCAGAGCGTAAAACTTGAGAGTCTACCACGTCACAAACGGGAGAGTGATTTTTACGTGCAGAGCGTAAAACTTGAGAGTTTACCACGTCACAGATAGGATACTAATTTTTGCGCCCGGGGCGTATCACTGAAGTAGAGACTGCCTCGTCACAGGTGGGAGCCTCTACAACAGGAGTGGGATGGATTCTTTTGCCCTCAGAGACAGCAGGGAGATCCGAGGATGCTTTGGACTTAGGAATCCAAACTTTTCGTGCCTTCCACGATTTTTGAACATTGGAGCAGCGAGTACTACCCCCAGTTCGGAGCATTTCTTCGTAAGCAGTCTGGTCGAAGTAAACAACCAGAGTCTTCTTTGTCGATCCGACCGACACATCATCATATTGAGTAATTACTTTCTCGTCAGAGGAGAAAGTCGTCTCCAGCAGACACTACAAAAAAATGCATATTTAGCGACATAAGCAATATGTAGCTAAAAGTTAGATTTGTGTCGCAAAAGTGTATTCGCGACATATTTGGCTATGTCGCACACATGTCGCCGTAGCCTTGTCTGGGAAAGTCTTTGGCGACATAAAATAGCACATGTCGCGGAATGTAAGCACTTTTTGCGACATATCGTATTTTTTATTTAAAATAACTTTTGGCGACATATATCTTGTATGTCGCAGAAAGATGTTACTTTGGCAACATAATACATGTTGCCAAAAGTCCAATTCTTTACTTTTTTTATAATTATAAAAAATGTTTCTGCTACACAGCTTGATGTCGCGAAAGCTAATGTAAGCTAAATATAAATACACTTCAAGCTAAATAATTTGATGTCGCAAAAGCTATTTTATATTAATTTTTATTTTCACATTTTTCATATTTTAAAAATAACATACAAACATTGAAATTTATATTCAAAGAACTTAGACATTGTAACAAGTTATCGTGAACGCAAAATTATATTGAATACAATGTCTTCAAACATCTCTTTATTAAATAATTCAATATTGTAATATCTTAACAACTTCAAATAGTCCATTAAAAAAGAAACGTATTACATTCCACAAACATACTATATTCCAGCTAGACAACTATAGTGTAAACTTAAAAACATGAATTGAATGTCTTCTCCAAAAATTAGCCTACAATGGATCTTTCGATATTAATGTCTTTCACCGAACTTGGCTTGTTGTCTATGTGCTCCTGCACACAAAAATTTTAAAAAAAAATGTAAGTAAAACAAAATATATACTAAAAGAATGATCGGTCTAAGGAACATATGCAAAAAAAAAAAAAAAATCTACACATACATATATACACATTATCATGTATATCCAGATACATACAAGCAAAAATAATTTATACACAAAAAAAATCATGTATATAATAAAACAATAATATTAGATTTGCATAAACATAATAGATACCATATCATAATATGTCAAGATGTATACTACTTTAAGATATTTGGTCTATCATAATGATATCAGAAGAAACGTGTCACCTTCGTGGACGTTATTGCTGCAAATGACTTTGACCCACCAGAATGATTCCATGGCAAACAAGAACGTGCTACTATATTTTTTTTTCCTGATCGCTTCTATAACATGAAATCAAAACAAAGGGTGAATATATAACAAAAACCAAAACGTGGTATTGCACTCATAAAGATAAGAGCAGATAAATAAATAAGGAATTCCAGACTAACTAATTAAGCAAAAATTGGTGTACCCATAAAAAGCGGATTCAAAAAATTGGTCAAGATACAGAAGAATCCTCTTGCAAATATAACAATATCGACGCCTTAGAGGTTGTTGCAAAATATCACTAAGAGTAGTGATACATATACATGAATGTGTCAATATCAAAATGTATTACTGAAACTTGGTGAAGATGAGTATAATCCATAACTAATAGTAAAATGATCAAATCAGTATCACCTTCGCACAAGACCTTAACAGTGATAGAAAATGTACATAAAAGCATGTATTGCTAAAAAGTTCACTAGATATCGTTTGCGTAGGCATTACTTCTACGTATTCCTCAAATATGCAAGTTTATAGGACAGTGCACTAGCACAACATGGTTTTATTCATTTTCGTCTGTATCAGCATGCATGAGTAACACATATTTCAAATTGATTATGTGGTGTAATAGGGTCGAGAAGTACTAGAACTATAAAGCCACCATCCCAAGTTATGAAGAATGATCTCAGAATTTGTCAATGAGTTGGAGATATTGTAATTGTTTTATCTGGGTCACAGTTTGCTTTGATAGGTGGTACAGGTACTGGATATGCTACTTGAATATATATTGTTGCTCTAGCTTTACCATTCCATGTAAAAATAAATAATATGGTTGTTATATCAGCATGCAAGTAGAAGGAAGCCATAAGATAACTGTGTTAAAAATCGCATAATTGTATATTCGGTACCAAATATAACTAGAGCAAAAATGTCGAAGTACCTGCTGACCAGTAATATAGACATTATTCTCTTTGTACTGGGAAGTAGCATGATCCTCATTGCCATTTGAATTTCCAGTGGTCACTGCACTAGGATTGTACGTTTCGTAACCTATGGGCATTCCAACATGACTTGGATTGCCAGCATTAGTTGCATGCTTGTACTGAGACATGGCATACTTTACAGGGGCAGGACCTACTACTGCACCAGGACCTGGAAATATGCTTCCTGTTGGCGGTTGCTGAGGAAAGGCAGCATTGCTTAAAAAAGGGTGAACAGTTGGAGGATAGAATAGCAAAAAATATTGGCCGTACGGAAGGTAATTAGCAGGATAATGAGGGATGTGTATACCAGCAGGTTGCCTAAAGACATGAAGTGATTGCTGACCAACAGCAGCAAAGCTCCGCATCACTCCAGCAGGTTGGGATACTAAAGGAGTTGGCCCTGTTTTCATGCGTTTCCCTTAAATTGCCGATGGGAGGTGGCACAGCCTTAGCATGACATTTTATGAGGACCAGAAAAACGTTCCCTGATAAATGCTTATGCCAAGAGGTAGTAATTCGATCTAATAAGGATCAGAGAACATTCAAGGAGTAGCTTTGGGAGAAACTAAAGTTTACTTACCAATTCGATCTAATAAGGATCAGAGAACATTTTTTCCTGTGGCTTAAGGGGTTAATGTCTTAATATAGAGTAATGAGTTTATAAGGGGAAACAACCCATACATGTGTGTGCGTGCTCGTGTGTATATTATAGCTGAGTTTATAGTTACAGTGCCATACTTTGGGCACAAACTATTTTCTAGTAGATACTCACTTGCAAATCATTGAATCACAATATCTTGGTGACTTACACACTAATTGCTCTCTATATTTGAACTAGGAACATAAAGATCAAAGGAGGATTCAAAGTGCTCCAGTTAATTGACATATCTGTAACCGTTAGCCATTCAGTTTCACATGCTTCACATATTTGGCTATTCTCAGTAGTAATCATCATAAGCCCAAGATATGTCCTTCTAAAGATTTTAATAGCATGTGGCACGATAAATTTGTTTAATAACGATCAAGGTCCTGAATGTAAGTACCAGTAGTATAACAGAAGACGGTAACTACCTGCATTTGTGTCATTAGCCATCTGAATAGCTTCTTCTTCAGATTTGAAAAGCAAAAGCGGTGCAACTGGACCAAAAACTTCCTCCCTATATATGAATCAAAAAAAGAATACTGATTGAGATACCTAATGTAAGAATACCCCATCTTCCATGGGAGGTATATGTCATATGTAAACTATGAATTTGTGTAGTGTGTGTGTGTGTGGATATGTACGTACATCATCTCTTCCTATTATGGGCTACTCATTCAGCAGATAATTTTGAAATTAATAGAAGACCTTCAAAGATTAAGTACAAACTAGCAGCTTACAATGATAATGGAATTAGAAGTGCGGAGGCATAGAATATAGAGATGAGGATTTTTACCTTGATATAAGCATATCACTCTTGACATTACTTAGAACAGTAGGCTCATAATAAGTCATGCCAAGGCTGTGCCTCCTCTCGCCAAGCATAACATTGGCTCCCTGGAAAGAACAAGTATCTAAAATAGAATACAAAACCTAATCAAGTACCAGAACAGAAGCTTACAGTACCAAGACGCCCGTATAATGCAAGATCTACATTATGCCTAGTTACCTTCAGAAACTATGATAATTTGTTTGAAATGCAATCGAACATAGACATCCAAAGAAAAGTAAATTAAGAGCCAATTACTTAGATTTTTCTAGTTTATAGTAAATATCAGTGGACAATCAATTAAGAGCCAATTATCTGGCCTTGATGTAGGATCCTAGTTTGTGATACTTCCTTCGTCACATTAATCTTTGGAAGACATGAGGAGCTGCTTTTGCCAAAATTGACGAAAGGACAAGTATATGTGCTAACAATATTATTTTGGTCTATAATAGTTATTCTCTAGACTTCTTGTAAGTTCTCACATGTCTGGTGCACCAAAAATGCATGCATTAAGCAACAAAGACATTTCAAATTTTTGATTGTCGAGTGTGACAGATCAACTACCGCTTGGCAGTTCCAGTAGATTTCATACTTAACTCTTTGATGGAAAGCAAGTTATTTGTTATGGGATTTTCATCATGGTCCATTAGTAACTATCTTCAATCTACCTTATTAAATATTTATTTTGCCAATTATAGTTTACTGGTTTCTATGAGGACTCTGTAAGAACTGTGATGTCAATAACTTATTTATTCTACCATATTAAATATTTATTTTGCCAATTATAGTATCAGGAGAACATGCATGTTTAGGACTCTGTAATTTTATACACTTTCTGCTACATATTGCTTATGTTGCTTATTAAATCTCACTTTCTTCAATATTAGGAGAACATGCATGTTTTTCTACAAGGTCCTAAACATGCATGTTCTACCTTATTAACCCTGATATTTTGTTTTTCTAAACATGCATTTTCTTGTAAAATTAATAAGCTACATATTGCTTATGTCGCTAAACATGCATTTTCTCCTGATATTAATGTCTTCCCCCATGGCTTGTTGTCTATGTGATTCTGCAAACGAAAAAATATATTTGTAAGTAAAACAAAATATATACTAAAAGAATGACAGGTTTACGAGACTTATATGCAAAAAAAAAATCTACACATATAAATTGACAGATGCCGCATGCAGCCTAGACAGCCCAGACATCATTTTCTATAAAAATTCTATCTATTAGACAATGTAAATTAATTAGGCGATGTTAATTAATATCTATGAGAAAGTGTATAAAATTTTGTGTCTCCTCGTGGGAATGCCATTCCTTCCAAGACACAAGTCAAAAGAGCAAAAAGAAATGGCATTTCCATGAGACGACATAAAATTTTAGACACTTTCTCATAGACATTAATTTGCATTGCCTAATTAATTTACATTTTCTAATGGATATAAGTTCTACAAAACGGATGTCTTCGGCCGTCTCAGATATAAAAGAATACCACATAGCAAAAATAAGAAAGAGATCTAACAAATTCAATTGGTACATGATTGAAACCTGATCCAAAAAGAAAGGGATCTAACAAATTCAATTGGTACCAATTCAAACAAAATTGAAACCTAACAAAAAACTAGTATTTTTCGTGCTACAACAAACTCCATGTTGGAAGTGAATGTAGAACAAAATATAAAAGAGCAGAGAGATAAATGCTAAACGGATAAGTCATCATTCCAGAAGGACTGTTCAGGAAGTTATCTTGTCTACCAATAATAAAAGACCACCATACTTGCAAACTGGAAGTCAATCTGGAAGGACTTCTAAATAAAGGAAAATAATCTACAATAGAAATAACCAACAATATACCACACCGAACATACCTTTTTGTCAAACGAGACTGATAACAAGAAGATTTCATATGGGAAGAGTTGTCTAGCAAACATGTTTATAACAATAAAGTGTGAGATAAGAAAAAAGCCACACACTAGCAGTTATGCATTTTGATTGGTGGCGATTGGTGAGCAAGTAATACAACATCAAAGGAACTTAACACCATGAAAAACAAATTAGAAATTTGGTAAGCAATGAAGAGAACACATACTTCCTCCATTTCCTTCTTCTGTGAGCCCTTTTAGATCAGATCTCCAAGCTGTATAGCAACCTCATCCCAAAAAATGCATAAAGAACTGCAGAAGACAATTTCAAAGATAGTGTTAGACAAATTATATGGAATATTCAATCAATATTTTGATTTGCATACTAAGAGAAGCAAATGGAAAATGAGATATGTTTCGGAAAATGAGATATGTTTCGGAAAAGTAAGCTTAAGAAGAAAAAAAAGGGTTTATTGGTAAATTATAGTCATTGAAAACTCATCCTAACATCTTAGCATGGATTCGAAAGGAAGGCATGATTTCTGCCATGCATAAGCTTACATCCTTAATGTTCTTCCAATTACCCAGGGAAAAAGGGAAGAAAAAAGAGGAGGGCATAAGGTAAAGGTAATCAATGAATATTTCAAATGATTAAGCTTTAATGTAGAGAGAGCATATTTATCACAATTTGAAAATAATTAGAACTAACCTGTATGGAGTATCACCGCCAAATTTCTTCTGATTGACATAGCTAGACATAAGCTATATATAACAACCACCACATTCAATGTACTGTTCAAAATTTACAGAATACTTGTACCACCAATGTCCTGTCCTTGTTACTGAATTTTGGAAATTTTTGCATATATGGCATAATGCTTGGCATCTGGATACATTTGAATGGCTGGTACCAATTTCAGAAGTACGTTTGAATGGCATCTACATATATGGAAAAATGCTTAGCATGCAGACATTACAAAGTCACGGGCAAACCGTGTCTAGGAATTGTGAGCCCAAACTCCTACGAGCAGTAGAAATCAACAAGAAATGCCATATGATACATGCCTTTGTCATCCAGGTCTCCAGCATATTTTCCTGATGTATGCTTAAAAGAACCAGTCTTCCTCTCCTGTTGCGGTCGAGCTATGGGCTAGATGACTTGAACTTTTGTTCCTAGGATCACTGCTTATAGCTTTTACGTGCTTCGACCGATCGTTGGAAAAGATTACAGGCTTCAATCTGATGGTAAACTGTCCATTCCCATCAAGCGGGCAACGACGCCAGGGGTGCTGCTGTGTTTGTCATGTTTTCTTTTTAACATTTCCTCATCTATCAACTTCTTCATAATGGTTCCATTTAGACAAATGTTCGCTTTGGAGGACTGGCGTCTTACTTGGCAGGAGTACTGTCAAATTATGGCGTGGAATGATTAATAAATTTCTTAAACGAACAGATAAAAAAAGATTTAGAATATACATTTTGAATCTCTGATAGATGGATTGACCATATAGAAGCACAATAATACATGCGACCTTTCGGTTTCACTTTTAAATCCTAATATCAACTGTACTCCAATAGTAATGCAATAGTTTTGCTTGTCCCCTATAGAAAACTTAGATGAAAACTGATATAAAAATATGATATGTAAAAACTGATAATGTAGAGACTAAACCCTATAGAAAAACTAAATAGAACTGTTCCTTCAAAATTTGAATTCGCTACTAAAATGTTACTGTGAATCAAGAAAAGATATAAAATCTGCAGTTGTATCCTTAAACATCAAGTCAGAGAAGGAGGAGGAGAAGTAGTGGGCACTTGCAGTAGTTAGTCGCATGATTTCTCTTCATTTAACATATTTACATAGAATCATGTTTTCAAAAAATGTAGTACTAATAAGCGCTTAACAGTGAATTAAAGAATGGAGTAAGAAATGTCAGTCAGAGAAGGAGGAGGAAAAGTGGTGGGCACTTGCAGTAGTTAGTCATATGATTTCTCTTAATTTAACATATTTACATAGAATCATGTTTTCAGAAAATGTAGTACTAATAAGCGCTTAACAGTGAATTAAAGAATAGAGTAAGAAATGTCAGTGTCTGTTTGTTGAAATCAAGCTTCGTCGGTGTTTGCCCAACTAAAAGGATAGTTACTTATATACATGTGAACATATTGATTTGCTGAAGAAATAATCATAATTCTGATGACATCGTTTTGTTACTTTATTGTTTATTTTGATATGAGGAAAGCTCTCATTTATTAGAATTGTTCGAGTACATGAATCTAATAGGATAGTTACTTATAACTTATACCTTCAAAATTATCCTCATCACTATTTGAAACATTTTTCCAAATGATGTTCTTGGGAATGGAATAGTAGAAGATGTAAGTTCCTATTCTCTTCCCCTTATTTATCTTGTTTTTGGTTCCTAAGTGTAGGTGTAGTTGATGGCTGCTTGGAGCAGCTTATCTGCAAGAAGTACTAATCCTTGCCTACCTGCTTCCTTCCCTCCCTTTTTATTCTACTACAAGGTTTGTATTAAGATTGCATTCAACCTTGCCATAACTGTTTTCCTTGACTCATGTGATATACTTGGTTTGAATCTGATCCAAAATGCCAAAATGCATCAATTTTGGCCAGTTTTGAGTGCTTCATATCATATGTACAACGGGATATAAAATATTCAAAAAATCAAGATCAAGGCTTTATTGTTGGGTTCATTCTTGTAAATTCTGCAAGTTGAAGAAACAAAATCAGCTTTCTTGGCAGAGTTTGAGGCAACAAGAAATATTAGGGCTTGCTGGATCTGTGACTTTAAAAGAAAATCGTAAAATTTGGCATTTCTAACTGAAGTAGGCTTTTGAAATCTTTTGAAATCCAAGGCTAGGAATTTAAGACTTCTGGATATCTGTCCTTGAACCTGTGAGAAAACCATGGTTTTATTTTTCCCTAATAAATGTTTAATTTGAGATAATATTCTGATGGTCAAGTTCACCTCTAAAGAAGTGCAAACCGAAACACTAAATCATGACGATTTAGTGACCATAAAACTAGATATGAAAGGATTAAACATCAAGTGAAGTTTAATTAAGATTCATGTAAACAAATACAGCCTGCCATATCTTAGAATTATTGAACTTATCTGTTTTATTTTTTTCTTTACACCTTCCAAAGAACATTGGTGAATGTTTACTTGTTCCTTCTCGTACAATGAATCCAAAATGCCATGAATTCAGACCCAGTCGTAGAGTATTGACAAACAATATGTTCGATAACTTTTGAAAATTAGAAGTGACAGTCTTATGGAATCAAAATAATAGATTTTCAAAGAGATTTGTCCCATTCCTTTTTATGCCCTTCAAAGAACATGGGTGGATATTTGATTGTTCCTACCAATACCATGGATCCAAGTCTATCTCGTTTCTTGTACTATTAGTCTAAACCCAATGGTAGAGTTGAAAGATGGTACATAATCAAAAGAAGCTGCTCATGAATAGGATCCTCAAAAATATGCTGTAGCAAAGTAATACTACAAGATGAATGAAGTTGACTATTTGTTATATATTATATACTTTGTTAGCATATGGAATGATTGCAATGGCACAATGATGTTTGCGTAGTTCATATATATTAAAGTCTGAGACCTGGTACACTCCCAACATAAGTTCATATATCATTTTTAGTAGAGAAATCAACATGTCTATCTGACTTGCATAGTTCATGCACTAGGATGTCTATCTCAGTAGTAATGTTCATGCAGTAGTATGTTTATTTCACTAACAAAGTTTCAGGCACTCATGGAGCAATAGAATAATAAGGATTAAATCTGTATCTAAGTTCGATTTAACTTAATGGTAATCAATAGCACTCATACTTAAATGTCATATTCCTGGCCAAAATTTTGCTCGAGTAGATTCTGAATAAGCTTAGAATTATTTCTTAGGCTAATGCTAGTTCCTAAATATTTGAAGAATGATTCCTCCAATGGCCCCTGGCGTATACATCATGTTTCATTGTAAGAAAAAAAAAGTCATTAGTTGCTATATTTCTGATCTGCGTTCTGTGTAGTCTTTGCTGTAATACGTTGTCTAGCGATTCCATACTTTCTTAATATAGATAGCCAGTTCTATGAATCAATGTGGTGTCTATATAATCACGTGCCTCAGTGTATTCGCATGCTCTCCGAACAGTCCAAACACTTACTAGTTGGTCAAAAGCAATCCATATCATGAACGAAAGTTCATAAGTGAGGCAGAAAAAATAGCAAAAGATGATAAGTTTACAGTACTAATAATCCAAGTATCATTATATCACTAACTCAAGGACTCTCCGTACATTTTTGAAGCCCGCCTGCTAAATTTGTACAACCATATGGTTAAAAAACAAAACTTTGTACATAACCAGCAAAAAATATCAAACCTTTCTACTCGCTGCAACTTTCCCAGTGATCAAAATCGACACTTTACACCATAAAAACAAATATTCGACCAAATTACACCAAACTCTTCATAAACCCTAAAAAAACGGAAGGAAAGGAAACCCTACCTGTGTCTCGATGCTTAGGAGCTCCTCGTTGAGCTTCTCTCTTTCTCAGAAGAGTCATAACCATGAGTGAGGGATTCTAACCCCCTCTTTGACCTAAATCGAAGAGCATGAATAGTGCAAAAAATTTAATTTGGGAAAAAATTAGGGTTCTGGAATAGTTACCTTTAGAATCCATTTGCGAACCGAATTCCTAAATATATTGTATGGATCTGAACCCAAATTTAGCTTACAAAACCCAAATTATCGAGGTGCTGAGGTCGTTAGAGGCGTCACTGACGGCTTGACATCTTAAACCAATTTCGTAACACCCTCTTCATCGTCAGAGGCGTTGCAGTCTAGGGTTAGGGTTTGGGATTCATTATCGGGGTGGAAGAAAGAGGAAGGATTTGGGTGTTATTTTGCAGATGTCGATAAGGAGGAGGAGGAGGAACCAGAGGATTTTGATGGGGGCGTGGGAGATTTTTCGATGAGGAGGAGAAGTAGTGTAATTTTGAGCGGAGAAAAAAAAAAGGGATTTCTGATTGTTGGGTGGTGGTATCTTGCTAAACATATAGTATTTTTTTTTGTGACATATACAGTTCATGTCGCCGACCATATAACGTCTTTTCGTGACATGTACAACATGTCGCTGAACATAAAGTATCTTCCTACGACATATATCATTCATGTTGCTAAACATATAGTGTCTTTCTGCGACATGTACCATATGTCGCAGAACATATAGTGTCTTTCTGCGACATACGTATGTCGCAATATATAGAGAATTTTTGGCGGGACTCGTATTTCATTTCCCTCCAGTGAAATTTATGTGAATTTTGCGACATACTAGCACTCATGTCGCCAATACATGTAAAAAAATAGCTTTTAGAGACATAAAAGACCCTATGTCGCTAAAATATGTTGCTAAAAATATATTTTCTTGTAGTGAGAGTTGCCATTTTGTTTCACTTAACAAAATGCCTAAAATTGGCTTTTGAAAGAAAACTAGAAAAAAGTACAAAAAAGTACAAATTGTTTCTTGCAAGTATTGCTATGGAAGTCTGATCTGAGAGCGATCACTTTGTTTCTTGGACCACACGATGATGATGAAGAAAACTGCTTGAAGAAGATGAACAATCGGAAGAACTAAGTCACCAGAAATATATCAAACAACGGCACTGATGGCACAGTCGAATGCTTTCCTGCTTTGTTTCACACTGCTCTTGAGAAAAAGTTGAAGAAATGCTTCTGGGAATATCACTCTGAAGGTATGAGTTTTCTCAGAATCTCCTCTCCTATATATCTCTTGATCTTGTCTTGTATTAAAAATAAGTCTATTTATATACTAGACCCTCTGTGCGTAAAAAGCAACATAAATGGGTATCTATACAAGTAACTGTCACCCACGATGAAAATTAACCTCTACGCACGATAACACGTGTCCCATGTAGAGTTTTAATCTCTACGCATGGTGGCATGTCCCATTATTTCAATAAAATGGGGAAAGTACGTACACACATTCCTCGATAAGTGCGGCATGAAAGCCACGTAAGCAGACCACGTTCTCATGTAGCCAGAAAAAATTGGGCGTAAAAATGACCCAAAATAGACTTCCTGCGTAAAGTAGCAGAGTGGGCGTAAAATAACTCAAAATAGACTTCCCGCATAAAGTGGCTGAAAAGTAGCCTTGAGCGTAAAATTAGCTCAAATAAACTCTACGCACACAAAAGCCTTGAGCGTAAAAACTCGAATAGCTTCCGTGCGTAAAAGAAGCAATCTTTTGAGCGTAAAATAGCCCACCTGCACACTAAACGACAAGCGTTAGGTTTAGTAAAAAATCTTCTCGGCTTTTGTGCACTGTTCTTGTCAGAAAATCATTCTGTCAGATCAAAATTACGCATATTAAATGCAGTCTAACAGCCTGTCTCCCGCGTAAAGTTTGAGGATACCTCTCGCGTAAAGTAGTTCGCGTAGAGTTTACCCTGTTTGCTCTCTGCGTAAAATTTGATTCTGATTCAGTTTGACTTGCGTAAAGCTCTCAACTTCTTTGACTTGGTCTATGAAATTTATTTATGCTTCTACAAAATCATATTATGATTTTTGGTGATTTTCTTATTTATTTTATATTATTTAGATGGGTGAGTTGTAATTTTGGTTGTTGCTAGCTTAACCCTAGAGACTGCTTGACTTAGAGACTAACCATGACCAAGGAGACTCGACCATGTGACTAGATCGGCTAATTACCTATTTTTAGGCTAAGGGTATTTTAGTCATTGTGTATTACTTTGAATTTTATTAATTTGTTAATTAAATTGTTTGTTATGCGGTTTGATTGGTAGCTGAATTGGTGTTTAGGTAGTATAAGTGGTTTAACTTAGCCAACCATAACTAGAAACCTAATGCCATAATTAGAATTAATTTTTCATCAATTATATTTTTATTTAGAAATTATTAGTTATTCTTAAATGAATTTTTAAGTCATTTTCTAGTAGCATTTTTAAAGCCTTTTGGACTTGGGCTTTATTAGTAGCTTAGGGAGCCTAGGCCCATGTGCTAACCTAACCCTAACCGCCCTATAGCTGGCCGGCCATAGGCAACCCCCCCTCCTTTGTGTTGAAGTTTGTAGCCTCCAAGAGAAAACCCTAGTTTCTCCACTTTCCAAAAATCCTAATTTTTGCACTCGGAGTCCGTTTCTCCCCAAACAAAGTCCATTGTGCTCGTAGGAAGAAGAAGATCTTGCTGGAGCATTGCTAGCAAGGTTGTGGAGGCATTTTCTCAAGGGTACTCGATCGTTGGAGCGCTCGGGGAGTCCTTTGCATTGAGATCTTTGACTCTCAATAGGTAAATCCTATTTTAGTATTGTTTTTCCTGATTTTTCTTCATGTTAGTGTGCATCTAGGTACCCCTGACCTGTAGGATCAATTTTTTCCAGTCTCGTATTCAGTTGGTGTCCGTATCGGACACGTGTCGGTTAATAATTATAGGTGTTTGATGAAATGTCGCAATGATTTAATTTCTGATTTTTGCTGAATCTATTTATATATTCTGGTAGCCCTATATACGAGGATCACGAGCCCATAAGTTTCGACACGAATCGGACTCGTATCCGTGTCTAAATAGGACACGAACGCGCTGCACGCCAGGCCGCGTGCATGCCCTGCTGCTCGAGGGTGATTTCTCAACGTACAGGCCACATGGTCGTGTGAAATTTGACGTGTAGGTGGGGGCCATGACTGAGAACACGCTTCCAAAGTTTCGTGAAGTTTTGTCGAGAAACGAGGGAGAAATCACGTCGGTACTGATCGGCCATACACGTACGCGCAGGACAGCCGCCGCTGAAACGGCGTTCGCGTGGACACGACATGACTCGTGGACACGATTCAGGGTGTCCAACATGTAGCCCTATACCTACCCTAGCCTAGGACACGAACACGAGACACGAGGTGGGACACATGAGTCCCTAGACTCGTAGACACGCGTACACGATGCTGTACACAGGACTGTGCACGCGCGCATACCCGCGCACGGACACGCCCTGTGTGCATGTCAGACACGACACATAGAAGCACGCTAACTCGGCCAGTAGGTCAGGGATGTTTACGCCCAGGTGTACATGAAGTTTCACGTGAATTGGATCGGAAACAAGCGAGAAATCGGGTTCGCTTCGATTCGGTTCACGCGCGTATCGGGTTTCTCGATACTCGTTCGCTGGACACGATACGGACACAGTTTCGACCCCAAAAATACCCGAGCACGTCCCATGTGCCGAGATCGACATATTTGCCGAGTTTCGTGAGTTAATTTGGAGTATTTGGACTTTTGGGTCGTTTTGTGAAAATGGAGTTTTTCCTTGAAATCGAATTTGAACAATTTTAAGATAATTTGATTGATGGGATTTATTGCGATAATTTCTGAGTTTTTGATTCTTGAACGATGTTCTAGACTTGTGGGATTTGACTCTTGGGTTTAATTCATATTTTTAGCCATTTTTTGCACTTATGATGTTTTTACCTATTGTATGTATATATATATATATATATATATATATATATATATATATATATATATATATATATATATATATTTACCTATTGTATATATGTACGTATATATATATATATATATATATATATATATATATATATATATATATATATATATACAATAGGTAAATATATATATATATATATATATATATATATATATATATATATATATTTTAACACCCAATTTTATTGAAAACGAAACAGGAAACAGCAAAACAGCAACCCACACCAGATCGAATTTCCAAAAAAATTCAAAATTCAAAAGACAACGAAAAAAACAAAAAAAACGGAGGAAAAAGACATCTGGCACGTGGCCTGATGGGAGGGCCGGACCGTTCGAGAGCGGGACCCGAGGGGATGGGGGGCACCCCGAGGCGACCAAAGCAGCACGTCTCCCGCTGTACCGTGCGGCCCGAGGCGAGCGCTGGAGGACGCACATCCCGAGGCAGGCCGGCGAGAGAGGTGGGGTGGCAACTCCGGAGGGCGGTCGTGGGCCGCGCCGCGGGGGAGCCGGGATCTGACCCGACGGGGGAGAGAAAGAGTTGCGGGAGGCCGTTACGGCCAAGGGGGAGCTCTCCGGCCGCAGCGACGGGGAGGCCCGAACCTCCAGGGACGGGAGGGGCCCAGTAGGGGGCAACCAAGGAGGCGGCGCCGGCCCAGTAGGGGGCAACCAAGGGGGCGGTGCCAGCCCAGTATGGGGCAACCGTCGGGGAAGAGACGGGGTTCCAGTCCAACCGCAGAGGGTACGGCACCGAGGGTAAGGCCGCATCCAAGGCCGGTGGGGGTGCGTCGGGAATGACGACGGGCGAGGTGGACGCCGGAAGAAAGAGAGCGGGGGGGCCTGGAGGGAGGCTGCTGCGCAGGCTAAGGAAGGCAGCTCGCAGGATGAAAGCGCCGGGGGATCGGCCGCAGCTGAGGAGGGGAGCGGCGGCTCGGAGGGAGGGAACGCCGGGGGAGCGGGTGGTGCCGGGCCCTGGATCGGGGGGGCTGGGAGTGGCATGGGGGGAGGAGCGACTAGAGCAGGAGGGGGGCGAGAGCTGACCCTGGCGGAGGACCGATAGGGGCGCCGGACGGGGCGGCGCAAGAGCCCACGGAGGAGCCAAGAGGAGGAGGATCCGAGTCGGCCGCTGGTAGGGACCCAGAGAGACGCCTCGGGGAGAGGGGGACGGAGGGAGGTGCCGTGGACGGGAGAGGAAGCGGCGCAACGGCTGATATGGCGGCCGGGGAAGACGGGAGGCCGGAGGGACACAGCTCCGTGCACTTGGCGATGAGGGCGCCAGGCGGGGGGCCGAGGAGGGAGGGAACCGAGTGCGCATGCTGGCGCCGAGCACGGCGACGGCTACGACGAGGTCGGAAGAGGAAGGTGGCAGGCCTGCCGCACGTCGAGCAGATGCTGGCCGTGGGGAAACTCCGCTGGAGGAGCGGCCGGGGGAGACCTGGCCAACCGAAAAGGAAGGGGAGGCCAAGGGGGGAGAGGACCTCACCGCGGCGGGGGCGCGCCTAGGAGCGGCCGGCCTCCGGCCGGCGGCGGGGGGAGGGGGGAGGGATTCTCGAGGAGCGGGTGAGCTCCTTCCAGAGGAAGCCAAACCCAAGCCCCTGCCATTTCATATATTTTATATATATATATATATATATATATATATATATATATATATATATATATATATATATATATATATATATATCCTTCTGGAGGCCGGCTGCTCCAACTGCTCCTTGGGGAGATCTCCGGTGGGGAACCACTTGGTGGCCGGCCCCCTGGTGGCCGCCGCCGTGGTGGGCTGCCCCCTGGCAGCGAGCGCCGCCGGCTTCCGCCTCTGGCTTGCTCCCCTTACCGTCCCCGCCTGGTGGCTGGGTCCCTCCTCCCCGGCATCCCCCTACTGCCCGCAGTGCAGTCGCCTTCTCCCCCCGCGGTGCCGTCCCCGACGTCCCAGGCGTCCCCGGCGCAGGCGACGTCGTGCTCCTGCCTTGGTTGCGACCGCCGGCCAGCCTCTTGCCGGTGGTGTTCCCCCGTGTCCGCCCTCGGTTGAGCCGCCCCTCTTTCCCTCGGTAGACGTCGCCCCCTCGGCAGCCGCCGCCCCCTCGGCCACCGCCGCCCCCGTTTCCTCCACCCTCGCCGCACTCCCTGCGGAGTCGTCCTCCTCCGACGCCGAGTCTCCCCCCCTCTCCTCCACCCTGGCTCCTCCTCCGAGTATCTCCCCGGCTCCGGTAGGGTCCCCTCCTCCGTGCAGCGAGGACTCCTCCTGGGCCCTCGTCGCCGCTCGGCGGCCTCCTTCCGTCGATTCTGCCGATGCCCTCCCTCCCGCGAGCTCCGCCCTTGTGTGGAAGGCTCCTCCGCCTCCATACGACCTCCGGAGCTTCCGGCGCGCGCTGGAGGCCACTCCACCCCCCCTCCGCCTCTCTTGACCGGCCTCGGTTGCGGGCTCCGGCGGCCTCCGCTCTGCCCCGTGTTCCCTAGCCGGAACCGCCCCCTCGTCCCCCAGTCTCCCCCCGTGGACGCCTCCCGGCTCTCCCCCTCTCCTTGGCCGGCGTCCGCACATCTCCCGCGCCGGGCTCCTCCGCCGATTCTCCATCCTGCAAGTCCCAGCCGCTGCTGGGCCCCCCGTCTGAGGCCAGTGCCTCCCGCGTCTCCCCCCGTCTCCCGGTGGCGCACCTCCTCCCCCTCCCCCCGCCCGGGTGGCCGGTGCCTCCCCGGCTCTGCGCTTCTCGCCGGAGCGTCCGGCCTTGTTCGGCTCGCTGGGGCGGGGCCCGAGGAGCCCCCTCGTGCTCTGTGCCCGTCTAGGGCCGCGCGCCTCTGCGCCCCCTAGGGCCCCGCGCCCCTTGGGCCCTACGCCATCCTACCCCCTTTGGGCCACGCGTCCCCCCTTCTCGGGTCACGCGCAGGGCCTCCCACTCCCGTTGCGGTTTAAAATTTGAATCTTTTCAAATTTTGGACTGGACCAAAAAAAAAATTGATGTTATATATATATATATATATATATATATATATATATATATATATATATATATATATATATATATTACCCACACACCCCCCCCACAACGCTCAGAACCCCCTCCCCCCCCCACGTGACCCCCCTAGGGCCTGGTGCCTATACCCCCCAAACCTGTTTGCAATTTCGTAATTTCAAAACCGTGTTTTTGAAATTTTGAAATTTACTTTTGTAGCCTCGAAATTTCGAAATTGCGGTTCCGTAATTTCGTATTTTCGAATTTTAACCTGTCTTTTATTTATATTGTCCAGCTGGGCCTGTTTTGTGTGTCAAGGCCTAGCACCAGTCTGTAGCACTCCTTCGGAGCCCCCTTATATTTCAATAAAATTGTTTCTGTTCAAATATATATATATATATATATATATATATATATATATATATATATATATATATATATATATATATATATATATCTATTAATTCCTATTATGCCTAATTTTGAATATTGTTAGAGTATGGTGTCGAGGCCTTTATCTCAGATCTAGGAACTCATTCCAGGTTCGAGATCGACCCTCATTCCCTTATATACATGTGAATATGCATATATCTATATATGCCTATATGTATATATATATATATATATTTTTTACATATAGTTCTGAAACTGATTGTAATATTTTGTACATGGAATACTCTTGTAGACTTATTCTAACCTATCTTCTCAGATTTGTGACTCAAGCAGCAGCCTTTAACATCATTCACACACTCACAACCAAGCTTCTTTTCATAACATATATATATATATATATATATATATATATATATATATATATATATATATATATATATATATATATATATAAATATATATATATATATATATATATATATATATATATATATATATATATATATATATTATTTGTGATGAATATATAAATATAGGTAATGTAATAATTGCTTGTGATATGACTATAGGAAGTGTTGGAACAGATTAGGATCGTCGTAAGAAGCCTAGTTTGGTCGAATTGGCCGACAAGTTGACCAAGTTGGCAAAAGTCAACCTTGGGTCAAACTTGATCCAAATCGACTCAAACGAACTCCGAATGACTTAAAAACTTATGTATGACCTAAAAATTAGTAAACGGACTATTTGACTTATAGTTAACCAGGTTTGACCAGAGTTAACCAAGGGTTAACTTTGACCTAGAAGGGCCTAGAATCGTGTAGAATTGTATTGTAGGCATTCCTTATGATATTTTAGACCTTGTTGTGACTTGTGGTTGC
This sequence comes from Iris pallida, assembly GCA_029216955.1. Classification (NCBI taxonomy): domain Eukaryota; kingdom Viridiplantae; phylum Streptophyta; class Magnoliopsida; order Asparagales; family Iridaceae; genus Iris; species Iris pallida. The sequence continues at coordinate 10,458,676 of JANAVB010030816.1, read as the reverse complement.
TTTAAATAGGTTTACATCACTCCAGTTCAGTTACACATCCTCATCAGTAGCTCGGATTGTCCGACGAGTATATTCTCAGACCGTTTCATTCTTGCTTGGACGTATTTACTTGTTATAGACTAGTTTACTTGTTGCTGTCATGATATATCACGGATTAGTACTATATGGATCTCTTCATACGATGTTATCCCCTCGGATACATCGGGTATATTGTGCTTATGTACTTTATCATGTGCATCGTCTACTCATTGTATTCGTACTTATTCATGTATACTCATGTGACATTCATGTACACTCATGATCATGTGAGCCTTCATGTATAACCCAGTGTACATGTGGACTAGCTATCCATGTGACGCACTACTTTCATGTGCAATAACATAACCTAGACAGATCCTTGTGTACTGATTAGGGCAGGGGGAGTATTTATTTGGTTATGTGATCTACACCATTTCATGTATAACTCCAAACTAGATTTAAGTCATGTATAACCTAAGCCTGTTTACATAACCAAACATGTACTCTGAATCACGTAGTCAGCTGAGTTTTCTTATCTATATCATGTATATCTATTTCTACTATATCATGTTCTTCTTTTTAAAGTCTCTCTACTATTTCTTTATCAGCAGTTCATGTATATTATTCTATAGCTTTTTTCATATTTTCTTTCATGTTATGAACTGTGTGAGAGATATGTATTCGTTCATGTCCTGACTGGACCTGTTGAAAATATTACAGATGATGAGGATTGCTGCGACACTTACTATGGAGCAGGCCTAGTTGACACAGGTGACCTGGACCTCAGCAGGATCCAGTAGTCGCTGAGGACTTGCCATGAGTTAGATTATACTGTTATTATTATCTAGGTATGAGACTTTGTGATTGTACTGAGATTTATTATGGTATGGTTTACACCGAGATTATTATTCATTTTGTGACTCTCTGTTGAGATTATCTTTCTTCTATTCCATCTTAGTTATTGTGATTGAGTTGTACCATATATATATTATTCTCCAATTGGAGCATATTCTAGATTGTGTTAGATGTTGGACCTAGGATAGCGTTCTACCACAGACACTGCAGCGTAGGCTGGACGTACCCACGTCTCGTGCCCTTACACCGGGTGCGGGTCGTGACACGCAAAGCCTTAGAACGCGTCACGCTTAGTTGGTCTTGATTTTGAATGTCCCGAACGAGATGTCGTTCGGACAACTTGTGAATAGGCAACACGAGTTAGAAAACGATATTGAATCAGGATTCGGAATGATGAATAAAAATGGATGTCTTGATCGAGGAAACCTAGAGGATCGCACTTATGACTTCGGATTGGTCGAATGGAAATGTGGTATATCCAATTCGGACAATAGCATCAGTTGCACGACTTGAAGTTCATTGCAAAGGAAGATCGTCAGGTTACATACATCATCAATGGTATTGAGGCGTATCAAAGATCGATGTACGATAACTCGGAGGTACTCTGATTCGAGAAATGATGATCGTGTAAGATGTCATTATTCCGATGGATGCTATACTCGAGATGTTGAAATGTGTCGAAGAAAAGATAGACTTGGCTCATGGATTTTCTAGTTGAACGAATGACAAACAGGCTATCGAACTGAGATCTTGGCTTCGATAAAAATAAAATGTTTGAATTTCTTCGATGATAACCACAACGTTGACGTTCTTGTCTTATGTGAGCGCAACTCCAGCCTCGTACATGCATCACGTCGGATTAGGGTGATCACTCCGCGTGAGCGCTGGTATGGTGATTCATACAGCGGGGGTGATCAAACTTGAATGTCATGGTAATTTGATTGCTTCGACTTGTGGTTTGACGCGAAGGTGGACTCGAAAATGACTCAGTATGCTTAACGATTAAACTTGAGGATTGAGTAGGTCCAATCCGCGTATCATGAATGAATTAGTCTAGACTCAAGCAAGAGTTACGCTTCAATAAGGGCGATTATCCTGCGAGAACGTGGCATGGTGATTCACGTCCAATGCAGATAATCGAACTTGCGTGAGATTAGGACATGACAAATTATTGTGCTAGACGACCTCGTGATCGAATACATGAATTGGTTAGAATAGTATGTGAATTATGTCGACTTGTCGGAAGGAATAGACTATGCAAATTGGTGATTGAACGTATTTGAATCTGCGCAACATATGCCTTGATGCAAATTAGGTGATCATACTCGATGTTTAAAAATATGAGTGATGCGAGCTTGGGTAGAAAACCCCATATTATCGACTTGGTTTGACCCTAGGATTGGGGTCAGTGTTGGCATTATTGTTGGGGAACTATGATTCCAATCCTGACATTGACTTTAGCCTTGAGAAATGGCCTAGCGATTAGGCGAGACGCCCCTGTTTCAAGAGTTAGCATTCGAGGATTGATCTTGAGGACTGGTATGGATGGATAGAGTGAATCAAGAATATGGAAATATCCCTCACGAGATTCGCCTGGCATGCATATATTTCAGGGACGCCTGAATATGTGCACGATGCGACTCGAGTGAGAATTACAAATTATCTATCATGCGGCTTGGTTAAAATGCATATATTTTGGAGACGCCTGGAATGCATGCACGATCCAACCAAGTAATATGTTGAATTCAAGTAAGACTTGAGGAATGAAAAAGTATCGAGCAATATGAAATTGTGTTGTGAAGAAAAGATTGATAGTAATAGGAGCGTAGCTCGGATTGAACAAACGCATAGGCAGAGTGTGTACGAGAGTCCTTGGATCGAAGTGGTCTATAAGTAAGTACTCAGTTAGTTTCGAGGACGAAACTTTTTCTGAGTGGTGTATGATGTAGTGCCCCGTCCCGCTCAGTCAATCGGAGGAATCGAAACGCCGATGGCGTTCGGACTTAGCCTTGCAACGGCTGCTCGAGACTCGCTCGATCGAGGCGACTCTTCGCTCAGGTGGGGTAGTTTCGGTGAAATTGTCTCATCTTAGCCTTCACTTAATAAATCGCATATTTTTAACTTGCACAAGTTAGGCTTGACAATAAAAGAGACGCATCCACATAGCTAAGGGAATAATTTCGACAGGTCATAATGTGTTAGAACATAAAAAAAGGTCCCATGGTCTGCTTAGAAGTCTGCTCAGCGTGCTTTTAAAATGACACTCGGTCCTTCATCTCGTGGCTTGGGAGAAGGAAGTTGGCCTAAGTTGCCACGAAGTTGGGATTAGCCTAAGTCATAGGCGTCGCCCTCGTATATGCTTGATAAGCATGCACGGTCCCATCGTCCAAGGCTTCGCCTGTCCCATGGTTTAAGTCATATTGCACGGCTTGTGGCTTAAGTCTAGGCACCCAAAGGACTTGTTTGTTCAAGTCGAACGCATGCATGACACATTCTCTCGATGCGAAGCTTGGCGTAGCCTTTGTTCGTCAAGTCGTTGCCCGAATGAGTTAGAAAAGAGTTGGCTAGGCTATCGAAGTCATAGAAAGCACTGTCCCCTATTTCTTGTAGTTGCCAAGTCACATAGTCCTACGAGAACAAGGCTCGTCATGTAAAGTATGTGACTTGAGCGATAGCGTCGCCTAGAGAATAAGGTCTGTCTAAGGCACGAGATACGGTGGGTTTAGTGAAAAGCATGCCACGGACAAAGGAAGTCCACGCGACTGGTTATCGCCGAGATCAGTCCCGCTACTTGGGAGTCTCGATAAGTCTCGATAAGGAAGCACACGAGATCGGTCCCGCTACTTGGGAGTCTCGATAAGTCTCGTTCACGAGATAGGTCCCTCTACTTGGGAGTCTCAATAAGTCTCGATAAGTCTTGTTCACGAGATCGATCCCGCTACTTGGGAGTCTCGATAAGTCTCGATAAGGAAGCACACGAGATCGGTCCCGCTACTTGGGAATCTCGATAAGTCTTGTTCACGAGATCGGTCCCGCTACTTGGGTCTCGATAAGTCTCGATAAGGATGTTCACGAGATCGGTCCCGCTACTTGGGAGTCTCGATAAGGAATCACGAGAGATCGGTCTCGCTAATTGGGAGTCTCGATAGAAAGATGGAAAGCATGGTCATGATTAAGGAAGGACTTGGTAGATCGAGTTGAGTCTTACATGGTCATTAGACAACTTGCACGCAAGGGTAAATTCTTCGAGCGATCTCGGGGCACCGGGTTCGTGTCGGCCTAGAAGGAATTGCAGATATTGTATGGCCTTCATCGACGGTACGACTCGATTGAAGTAAACTGTTACAATATAGGCTGCGGGTCATTCGGTGGGAGCTCGTACCTCGCCATACGAATGGTCACCGTATGCAAAAGATCTGGGATAGCTTGACATTGCTAGTGACCACTCATATAGATGTGTCGGCATGAGAGCGGCTATCCACATGTATGCCTTTGGATTGCATCGAGTATTAGCAAGTTACGAGTTGGGTTAACAAGTTATGCTTATAGCAAGCGCTAACCTTGAATCAGGCACGGGTTAGGGTGTGCACGGTTGCAACACCATTCTAGAGCCTAAGAGTTGGCTATAGCAAGGATACGTGCTTCGGCATGAATGTGGCCTCGTCTCGAGTTAAGTTAGGAAGGGCTGTAAGGAAAATTGATTAAGTTTGGTTGATACTTGGGAGGCACGACATCGGTCTTGAGGCATGATCAAGTCTATTGGCACGACCAGCATGAGTCGTCCCCTTGACGTCGTTGGCACGAGAATGGTCTAGAGGCACATGAAGGAAGTGAAAGTCTGGGCATGGTCGAGTTTGTATAAGTTTCAACTCGACGAGGCACTGCCTCAAATATATATTGAAGCCACGAATAGAGTATAGCACGACCCTGTCGTTACGTTGCCAAGTATAGGCCAAGACGTCTTTGTCCGAAAATTGATTCTTAGGCAAGACTAGAAAGACAATCGAAAGGGACTTAAGCTGCACAAAGTAAATGAATGTGTCAGTTTTGTATGGGTGGGCGAGGAGCTCACTCCACCAGTACAGTTGAGTACTGACCCACACACAGTTTTCATGTGCAGGCACAGGTAGAAGCTCATGGTGTGGACCTCGCTTGGATGCGTCGAGGCACGGAGTTCCTTGGCGATGCAAAGCGTGCGACCGCATGGAGTCAAGACTTATACGGGACATAATGTATGGACATTAACCTTTCGAAGCATCCGGTGGCTCAAGAATTGTATCGAGAGATAAGAGAGAGCAGAGTGACTTATAAAATGAGAGAAAAGTACGAAGCTTGAGAGACTTGTAATCATGGCCTTGCGCCCCATTGTAATCTTATTATTCAATATCAATAAAGAGCACTTTTGAATAACTTATATTTTGTCTTTAAATTTTTGATGCATGTTCAATGTTTCTGCTTGGGACTTCTGTGCGACGATCCCGTCGCAGCCGCTGTAATCGGTCGTTATGAAACTGCCTTGTACGAGCGCAATCTACGCTCGTACGGCATCACGCCTTAGCGAGGACGATCGCTCCTACGGGAGCAGGGTGTGATAGGAGTGTTCCCCACATAATAACGTGTCGGAGGAAAGTGTTCATGTCTAAGAAAGTGGATACGAAGGTGTCCAAAATAGAGAAATAACATGAAACAGAGAACTGTGAACAGTGGGCTCGTACGACCGTGTCACGTCCTCGTGGATACGATACAGACCACGTGGAGCCACGTGCTCGTGTCTAGAGTGAGTCTAGGTGTAGGGCTACACGTTAGACACAGTAACGCGAGTCCATGTTGTGTCGTGTCTCGATACGAGATGCGTATCAGTGTCGAAATATCGACTGTACACAGTCAGTGTAAAATTAGTACGGAAGGAATAACTCCTCGAAAACTCCATGAAATCAAACAAAATTTGGGAGCATCGTGTCAGTCGATACCCCTACGTGTCCACCAAAAATGGTGATACGAAGTATCGTGTCCGCTAAGAAACAAGACACGGGTAGCAGGACAGTACACCGTACTGTCGTGCCGTGTCCCCGTGTCCAAAAACAATGTCCAAACATCCCTAAAATTGACTCAGTCAATTTGAAGTATAATATACACATAATAAGTTTTCCAAAAATAAATTTTTCACAGAAATCAGAGAACAAAAGTTTCTAAGAGGCATTTCATCGAACACTATGAATAGTTCTTCGATACTCCTCCGATACACGTACCAAATGGATCTAATTTTAAACCAAACTTGACCTATGGCTAGGGGGACCCTAAATGAATGCATCTATGGAGAGAGAACAGAATTTAAATAGGTTAGAGGCCATTACCTATCGAGAGTTGGAATCTCAATGAAAGCTCCTAAATCTAGATTTTCACCAAGCTCCAATGGTCAAATTGCTCCCAATCCTTGCTAGCTAGCTTCTAGAGGCTTCCTCTACACTAGAAGAGTGTATTGCAATTGATTAGGATCAATTTGGAATTGATTTGAGCAAAACGGGTAAATTTGGGGAAGAACACTAATTAAGGTTTTGAGAGGCTATGAAAAGAGGCAAGGTGTGATGAAGAGATGTTTATATAGGGGTGGAGATCCTTTGATGGTAGCCTAGGGTTCATTCTAGGGTTAGGGTTAAGTTTCATGAAGTTTAGAGGCCTCTAGCTAGTTTAATTCTAGGCCTTAAGCTAAGAGCCCAAGCTAAAATATCTACCTTAACAAATATCATAATTTAAACTAATATCTAGATATTACTAACCTTGTCATGATAGAAGCTTCTAATCTAATATCTAGGCCCATGACTAATATGTAGGTTAGGGCAACTTCTAGGTTAAGGCTTAACAAATAGATTAGCACATAATTAATTAATCAAACTTCATTTTCATTAAAAAGTCAAAAATGACCAAAATATCCTTAGGCTAAAAAATGGTAATTTGTAATTCTAATCACACTATGCTCTCATGGTCATGGTTAGTCTCTAGGCTTAGCAAATTAGGGTTACACTAGTTAAACATCAAAATCCTAATTCAACATTTTAAATAGTATTAAATTAATTAAAATTCACCAAAAAGCACTATCATGAATTAAATCCTATTATTTAATAATCAATTTTACAAAAGTTCAAAAAATTATCCTCATTTTAGAAAAGTGGGTGTTATAGCGCCCATGAGCCCGAGTCCGAGTCCGAGTCGCTAAGCCCCTTCGGGGCTTATCCCATATGGAATTAAATTAAGCTTGACCAAACAGCATGAATACTTTAATAGGTGTCTTATCCTTACCTCCATGTAAAATCACCCACATGGTCCCCTCCTTAGGGTCACCATCCCATGTGCATCTCTCCATTCCTCAAGAGGAGTTATATTGAGATATCCATGAGTTTTTCTATCCAATGTAGGACTAAACTTACATGGTTTGTTTGAGAGCAAGCTCTCTACAACTCAAAGAAAGAAAGAAAAAAACTCCAACAATACATATATATATATATATATATATATATATATATATATATATATATATATATATATATATTAACATAAGTTGGTTCCATAATATGAAACAATCCTCCATTTTTTGAGCATTTCTCTCTCTCTCTCTCTCTCTCTCTCTCTCTCTCTCTCTCTCTTCCTCTTTTTCTCTATATATATATGTATGTCAGTATGCCAACGTAGCATTGTTCCAATATGAGCTCAACTAACTCCGGTCGGGGGGTGGGTTTTGAGCCGATGGACGGTTCAGATTGTTGTGTGTGTGCGAGTATTTTTGTGTGTTCGTGTATGTGTGTGTGTGTGTGTGTGTATATATATACGCCCGCGGAGCTCCGCCTCCTTGCACCATCGGATCGAGCGGGGTCCGCGCGGGACCAACGAGATGCTGCACGATCCAACGATATATATATATATATATATATATATATATATATATATGGAGAAGCTGAAGAGGCAGCGGGCGGGTGGCCCTCTCCTCGCCACCCCGCCCTCCCCCGTCGGGATATGGTGGGTGGGCTACCCGATCGGCCTCCCCGGCCCAGCGGCAGCCCTCGGATGCTTCGTCCCCCTGGGCGGATCCCTACCCCCAGGTCGGCCGGGCACCGCCTGGCCCGCCCCTCAGTGGAGTCTCCCCCCCTCCTCGCCGGTTTCCCGCCGATCGGTCTCCCCCTCGTCGCCCCATCTCCCCCACCACCCTCCCCTTCTTCCTAGGCGGCATTGTCATAGCCGGCACCGGCTCCACCGATCGAAGATGGGCCCCCCGCCAGTCACGTCCGTTGCCGCTACGGCACCCCCCGTCGCTCAGCCGGCCATCCGCCGGTTGCGCCTCCTCCCCTGCCGGCAGAAGCGCCTCCCCTCACGACGCCTCCCCCATCCCTGGCGCCCGCTCCTCTCACCGCCCCCCTTTCGTGGCCGGCACCCCCACCGCAGCAGCGGCGCCCCCGCCTCCGGTGGCCGCCTTCCTCTCACTCCAGTAGCCTTCGTGCGCCGGCGGCCACGGATCAGTTCCCGCCTCTGCACCCTCGTCGTTGCCCCCCCTTTCGTCGGAGGCCCCCCTTCGTGGGCCTCGGTGGCTGCCCAGGCGCAGTGGCCAGCCGCCCTGCCGGTGGTGACGCCTCCGGCGCCGCCCACATCCAACCCCACTCCCTCCGGAGATCTTCGGCGTTACCTCCGACTTATGCTGGAGGAGCCCCCCCGCAGGCGGTGGTAGGCCTCGCCGTCAGCCGCCCATCTCCTTCCGGCAGCCCACCCCCCACCCCTCCTCTTCGTTCGCATGCTCGACGCCCCTCTACTCCATCCCCGGCGGCCGCGCACTCAGCTACTTTCCCCCCGGCTCTTCTCTCCTACCCTCCGATCCGGTGGACACCGGTCGAGCCCCAGCTCCTGCGCCCACCCTTCCCTCCTCCCCCTAGGGTCTCCTTCCCCGGCTCCCTTGCCGAAGACTCCGCCTACTGGCCTCCACGCTCTCCCCCTCCCTCAGCCCCTCCCCCTCCCGACCGCCGCCCACCTCCCGGCGGACGCAGGCGGTCCTCTCCCCTGGCATCGTCGGAACCCCCACCGGAGCAACCCGGCCCCAGCCCAACGCCGGTCGGCCTGCCGGTGCGCCCCAGCCTCCACCGTCGGTCGACCCGCCTCGAGCTCCGCTGAGGGAGGGGCCCGAGGCTCCTCGAGCCGTACGCCCCCCTCTCCCCATCAATCCCTCGATCAGCACGCTGCCTAGGGCCACGCGCGCACCCCCTCGGGACGCGTGACCGTCCCAACCCCCCACATGCAGCACTCTGACTTTTCAAAGTTTTTTGAAATTTTGCATTTCAAACTTCAAAATTTCGAAACGCTGGACATGCGGAATTTGGGTGCCTCCAAAATTCGACAAATCAATTATTAAGTGTTTCTACTTGTTTTAATTTACTTGTTATTCAGGGCTCCTTTTGTGTTTTCCAGCCCTGCACCTGTACTGCTCTTCTTGAGCTCACTTTTGTTTTTAATAAATTCGTGTTTCTTATATATATATATATATATATATTTTTTTTTTTTTATGGTGCCCGCGCGGGGCCAACGAATATATATATATATATATATATATATATATATATATATATATATATATAAAAAAAAAAAAAATATATATATATATATATATATATATATATATATATATATATATATATATATATATATATATATCGGATCGAGCGGGGCCCGTGCTATATATATATATATATATATATATAGGGAGTCCCGCGGAAGTCCCGTCCGTCCCTCTTTTATAGGAAAATGTTAGTGGCACTACAAAAGTTACTAGGGATAACACATCTTTTGGCAGTCATATGCATATCTAGGATTGCCAAAAATATTTACAGTCCTTGCTATTTTAGAACTACCCAAATTTTGGCAATCCTGATTTTATATAGACTGTCAAAATTTTGGCAGTCCAATTTTTCAGGACTGCCACAATTTTGATAGTACTTGAACTACAAAAAAAAATATTGCCACCTAGTAAATTGTTATAGTGCCCTTAACATTTGCACTTCTTTTATTCAATGTTGCCAACCTTCTTATATATATATATATATATATATATATATATATATATATATATATATATCAGGGTAAACGGGATATGAGCTATAGGCTCATATTTCTACATGAACTATGTACGTGTGGATCAATAGGAATGAAGTGTACTAGTGCACATGAGATGTAGGAGTCCATTTCTATTGGTCCAGACATGCATGATTCATGTAGGAATACGAGCATAATGCTCATATCCCGTTTACTATATTGCCAACATTTTAATCTCAGTCTTGTGATAGAAATTCAATGATTGTAACATAAGTTGGTATTTTTTGAGCATTTCTCTCTCTCTCTCTCTCTCTCTCTCTATATATATATATATATATATATATATATATATATATATATATATATATATATATATATATATATATAGTGCCTATCCAAAGAGCACACCATCTAAGTGAGCAAATGAGCATAATGAATAATAGCCATAGGATTTAAATTCAATTTAAATCTATGGTTGAAAGTTAAATATATTATTTAAGGAAAGTTAATAACAATATTGAATATATATTACTGTATAAATCTAATCTTAGATCCTATGTCATATCTGTTCTCTTCTCTTTTTATTCTCTTCGCATCCGTGAAAGTGCAGCCAGCGGCTATGACCGGAGTACGTCGAGATCTCCACACCTGCTGCCCTAAGTCGAGGTCTTCAAGTTGCCGAACCAGCCCTTCCCTCTTTGTGTTGTCCGATCCTCCACACATGCTTCGGATTGTAAGCAACACCAATGGTCTTTCTTTTAAATGAATACTGCTTTGAACTTACTATCCGAAAAATCTTCATTTTGGTTGCTCAGATTTTTTTCCATTATTCTAGTTTTATTTTGCATAGGTTTTCTTTGTTTTTTCCAACAGAAGAGAAGCATTCAACACAATAATTTTTCCAATTTAGTTATCCATCTTGTAATTCCTCAACACAATAATTTGTCTAATTTAGTTATCCATCTTGTAATTCAACGGGAAAATTATATCCATATACGTATCGTGTCCATTCCCCCTATTCGTGCGACATAGGCATACTTATTTGAAAATATCCTTATTCGTATTTATGTTTGTATTCATGCTACATAATCAAGCTTGAGTATTTTATTTTGGTGCATTATCCCTTCTTTAATACTGCCATTTGCTTCCATAACTTTACGGAGTTGCTTGGAGCTGTGGTAAGGTTTGTTGCTTGCATCCGGATGTGTGTTAAGTTATGGAAACCACCTCTCCATATGTATTGGATTAAGCCGTTAAGGCATCTTACATCTTGACTCTCCTCGACCCTTTGCATAAGCAGGAGCCTTGTGGCACTAAGCGGGAGATCCATGGTACTTGGATTGGACGCCATGTATTCTATCTCATAGCTTGTATGGAAAGCCTGAATATTATATTATGTATGATCTTAACCTTATTATGTCTTTCGTTCTTCCATGTAACTTTCTTTGCATTCCTTTATCAACGTTCGCTTGCCGTGGGATAGATATACCCATAGAAAATAGATATACCAGCTAACTTCTTTATGAGAATGTATAAGCTATTATTCTGTAAGTTATGCCGGAGGTGAATTTACTTGCTGGCTTTTTCTTATTACTCGTCTTATTTTCAGTGTTATATTGGGAGATTCTAAGCTACGGTACCTTTTGAATGTAGCATGATACAACAGTCGACTGAAGAGATGGAATATGATGATACCAGAAGTTACAGACATCAAATTGGCTCACCCATAACAAATTCTTCCCCTGGTAACTTGTTTGTCATTTACATCTTAATTAAATTTTTTATTTCTCAAAGCTCATATACTGCATGTGTTTATGGGAGTGCAACCAGTGGCAAAGCACATCATTACAGATTGAGGATCCAACATCCAAAGAAATTTAGAAAATTTTGGAAGTAGCTGAAAAAAAAAGAATCCTTGTGCTTGGCTTGCATTCGCTTGCATTGGACTTCCATAAGTCCAACCTCCAAAAATCATCTAAAAAGTTTTGAAACAAGCCCAGGCAAAAGAATCCAAGGCATGTGATGCATGCCACCATGTATCAGTCACTCTCCAGAAGATCATATTGTTGCTTTCAGTCAGTGTGCAAGCTGTCCAGATCCTAGTGTGCTCCCAACATCATTCATCTGGATCCAATACAGATGAGCAGAGGAGGAGGAGAGTGAGTATCAGAGCAGAGTGGCAATTGTGTAAAAAGACAAATATTGTAATAAGGGCAAATATTGTAACTAACAGCTATAAAAGTAAAGGAGTTGTTATTTCTCTTGTAACTAACTGCTATAGCGGACAACAACTATAAATAGTTCTACCTGTAATTTTCGTTTTTCTTTTGCATTCCTTTTCTTATGTACTTGATTCTTGAAATTCAATAAAAGCAAACCATAATCTTGATTCTTCTTAGCTATGAACCCATGGCCAATTATGTTTGATCTTGCATTAATGTTCACCTATTAGGAAAGAGTCCTGACAACATGTTTGATTGTATCACACATTCGCACAATTACTTTAGGTTGTATCCCTGTTACAAAATTACAAAATCAGAGCAATAGGTCCCTGATAACATTTCAATAAAATATGAAGCAGATTGAGAATGCAGAAGGAGATCAATCGTATCATATTCATATGTAGAAGAAAAATAATTGATGTACTCATACAGAAGTACATATAAAAGTAGGAAGCATGTGGACCATATATTTATAATATTTCAGAATTTAAGCAAAGAATATAAATTTGTATGAAATGACCATCTTTGTCACGACCCGCACCCTAGTGTAAGGGCACGAGAAGTGGGTACGTCCAGCCTACGCCGCAATGTCGGCGGTAGAACGTTGTCCTAGGTCAAACATCTAACAATATAAAGGTACATGTACAGTATATACACTCCGAATAGAGGTGACATAGCAAATACAGTCTCAATCACATCTAAGGTAGAGCATGATAAAATATAGATAAAATATGAAATCCACAAAGAGATACCGCAGATAGAAGTCTAAGGGTTTAAGATACACAAACCCAGAAAACATCTCAAATCTCAAATACAGTAATCCATAAAGTAAATACAACTCAAGACAACTAAAATAACTATCTATACAACCTCTACTGTGTCTCCTCTAGGCTAGCAGGCAACCTCCAAGCTATCTGTAAAATTTATCAACAGGTCCAGTCAGGACAGGAGCGAGCACAAAATATCTCACGCAGTTCATATCAAGTTAGGAAATATAAAGCATGTAATAGAGTAAGGTACAGGAAACGCTGAAAGAGAATGTATATGAAAAATAGCAGAGATTTGATAATAGGAAATATATATATATGATACGTAAGAACTGTAATCAATGTGTGATTTAGAGTACAATATGGTTATGTAAACGGTCTAGGACAATGCAATGGTAACTCCATTGTACGTAAGTGTACAATAGACATATACAATAGTTATACAATATTGTACAATAGGATTTGAGTACGTAACCAATTCTACTTCCCCTCCCCAATCAATACACAAGGATCCACTCCAGTTACATTATCTTATACAATAGATGTACAATGTTATACAATAGATGTACAATGTTATACAATAGTTGGACAATGGTCTATCCCTGGTACTCGTATGATAATGAGAGTACAATATGCACAATGAGTATACAAGGATATGGGTATTCAATAAATACAATATGTAAGTGAAACGCACATCACAATATGTATTTAGTGAATACAAGGGGATAACATCTCAAAAGAAGATCCATATAGTACCAATCCGTGATAACAATCGTGTCAGCATCAAGTACAGTAATCTAGAGCAAGAATGTAAATTCAGACAAGTATGAAACGGTCAGAGAATGTACTCGCCTGATAACCTGAACAGCTGATAGGTATAGAGGTCCAAACTGAAGCCACAGAGTCCTATTTAGAGCAACACAGGTCAAGATGTATACGAGAGATGACAAATGAAATGTACAATACATCTGCATGCTGTCTAGGTCAAACTAGACTAAAGTCAACACTTGGTCAACTCTAGTCAACCACACTAGTCAAATTAGGTCAACTAGGTCAAGTCCTAGCCCAAACAAGTCTAACAAGTCTCACTAGGCCTAACCAAGCCTAGGCTAGCACTCACACAATCACAAGATAATGTGAACCACAACAATGTATAATATAAAATAGATAATATATATAAATACATACCTTCATACATACATGCATATCCACATTACATACATATTTATATATATAGGCATATGTTACATCATGCATATTTACATAGTTACATAGATATATACATCCATGCACATTTACATACATACTTTTATACATTATATATGTTAACATTCATTACAATGCATTATATTTTACTTATACCTTTGATTGATTCATTCATTCATATATGACATTCATTCATGCATATTACATACTTACATGCATCTACACATTATATACATTATATATAACATGTAAAAATAGAAGGGAAAAAAAACTGAAATGGAAAGGGAAGGGAAGAAAAATGTAAAGAAAAGGGAAAACAGTGGACATATACATGCTTGCATCATATATTCTACATTACCATACATACTATCATTATATATTGTATTATATTATTTATATATTATGCATTCATATCTATCATTACATGTATACCTTGCATTCATATCTAGCATTCACTATATACTTTCATGCATACATTGTATATCATTCTTTCATTCATGCATTTATGCATTGCTTACATACATTACATTAATTGCATTACTACATGCTTGCATTCAACCATATATATAAATTAATGTAAAGAGGATATATATCATATATATATCATTTCATTAATCTAACATATCATGTATTACATACTCTATATTCATTTAATACCCATACTACATAGGCTCATAGGTTACACAAAATGCATATATCGTATAGTCACTCTTCTACTTAAAACCAATACTGTACCAATTGGGTATTCACTAAATTCTAGATTAAAGTATATCGTAGTCCTTTGTGTTAGCTTTCCGAAACTTCAAACGGATCGCATTTTCGTGTCCGAAAGCTCCCGAAATCGCGAAAATACCGAAACACGTTCGTCTTTCGTACAGCTGACACTCAAATAATTCTACAGAAAGTTACAGAAAGAATTTGGCTTATTAAAATATATATTTGGAAAGCTAACTTCGATACGGTTCTTTTAAAAAAATGGGAGATAAATCGAAGTTCTAAGCTAAACGTTTTGACATTTCTAAGTTACTTTGGTTAATAAAAACGTGGATGAATATTATGACGAATTTGACAAAAGAACACATATAGGCCAAGATACTTGGATACAAACATAGGTATCCAAATGAAACTCATTCTAACCATCCTAACTAAGATCAATCCACTCTCTAACCATTATAAAATTGAATTTAAATATCTATTTAAACTATTATCATACATACATACACATGGGGTGTCCTAATTTGGGATCTATCAAGTAGGACACAAGACACATATCTAAAATCCTCAAGAGAGCTCCAAATGGCCTCAAATTTGAATCTAAATGGGACACATGCATGAGGATGGATCCTACGGATTCAAAACTAATTTATATGCAAAGGAAATCGATTTAGAGGATGGATTTTACCTATTGGGAGTGGAATCCCAATGAAATCTTTTAGGACACGGCTCCGATACGAAGATCCCTCAAAGTGGACACTCCTCCTTGCACTCCTCTTCCAATCCTTGGTAGCACCCTTCCCTTGGAGAATGGGAATGATTGAGGGAAGGTTTGGTGAAGGAATGATTTGATTTGGAGATCAAATCAATGGGAAGGCTCTCTAAAATTGGGGAAGAACAAAAGGAAAATAAAAGAGGCAAGATTGTAATGAATGAAATGAATCATTCTCTCCTAAAGGTGGCTGCCATAAAGTGTCCATTAGGGCTAATGGAAAATGTCCTAATTGCCCCTCTCTAGTCTCATATGGTTAAGTCTAGACTAGGTTCAAGTTTGGGATCAAAATGATCTAGTTTTGAGTCTCTAACTTAACCATTCTAACATGATAAAAATTAGTTTAATTAACTAACTTAAATGTTGGGTCTTATGAGCCATGCTTAACTTAATATTGGGTCCCATCTAGAGTTTAAGCTACCCGGGTCACAATACAAGTCGGAACGAGACGAAACTCAAACCCGACTAAACAAATCCAATAAAAATAATATTAAAAATATAAAATTTTCCCAAAATATTAAAATATAAAAAATGACCAAAATTATAATACATCAATTTAAATATTATTAAAATAATATAAAATTCATCAATTAATCAAAATCCTAAATAATTCAAAAGTTACAAAATAACCAAACTACCCTTAGCCTAAAAAGTTGTAAATAGTCATTCTAATCACATGGTTAGGTCCCCATGGTCATGGTTAATCACTAGGCTCAACAGTTATAGGGTTCACTAGCTAACACATAACATGATAAAAATTAGTTTAATTAACTAACTTAAATGTTGGGTCTTATGAGCCATGCTTAACTTAATATTGGGTCCCATCTAGAGTTTAAGCTACCCGGATCACAATACAAGTCGGAACGAGACGAAACTCAAACCCGACTAAACAAATCCAATAAAAATAATATTAAAAATATAAAATTTTCCCAAAATATTAAAATATGAAAAATGACCAAAATTATAATACATCAATTTAAATATTATTAAAATAATATAAAATTCATCAATTAATCAAAATCCTAAATAATTCAAAAGTTACAAAATGACCAAACTACCCTTAGCCTAAAAAGTTGTAAATAGTCATTCTAATCACATGGTTAGGTCCCCATGGTCATGGTTAATCTCTAGGCTCAACAGTTCTAGGGTTCACTAGCTAACACATCAAAATTATAACTCACCAATTTTAAATAGTATTAAATTAATTAAAAATTCCCATAAATCATAAATTATATTATTAAATAATAAAATTTTACAAAAGTTCTAAATTACTCTCATTTTAGAAAAGTGGGTGTTACAAGTCTACCCTCCTTAAAAAATTTCGTCCTCGAAATTAAGATGGTCGTACTTCTTCTAAAGTCTCGTCCCCAACAATCAAACTCTCAGAACTTACCTAAATCATACAATTTAAAAGAATGACATACAAGGTCATGGCATACGGTGGTAGTGTAAGTCTCATCTAGGTATACTAGTTACACTAGACCAAAACAATCATAGGGTATCAAAACTTACAAGCAATCAGGGTGTTAAACTGGAAAAGATACAAAAATAACAAATCATCAAGGCTTTAAGGCATAATCAAATCAAAATTTAAAGCACAAATGTCGAGCATTAAAATCCAATCACAATATATACATAGAGAGAGAGTGTTAGAAGGGAAAAAGCTAGCATTATATAAAGGTTATGTGGTTAGTGTGTGTATGGGTGTATGTGAACATGTTCATAGGGTTAGATAGTAGACATGTGTGTGTAAAATATACATGAAAGTGTATAGGAGGATTTGGATTTCAAAACAATAGCTATCAAGTTACACTACTCATGGCATATTGGTTAAACAATCTACAATGCTCAACCTATTTACTCATAACATGCATGGCTAACCATATATATACATATATCTATATGTATAGAGAGGTTGAGATTTAGTTATGTATCTATGTACATTATAACATGTATGCATAAACTCTATATATATGTCTATATAGATATATGAACATAACATAGAGAGGAAGGGTTAGGTTTACATGGCAGTGTGTACTAAGTTAGGGTGTGTGTGTCCTTGTACATGATTATAGCTTTAGTATTGAAAGATTAAACCCAGTTTTAGTTCAGCATTTACATACAAAATCTAAAAATAAGCTAACATTTAAACCAGTGTAATATTAACATAATACAGTTTCAGATTTTAAGGGTTTGATACATCACAACCAACTCAATGCTCCCAACACATCCTAACATGATAGAGATAAAACTCTAACATACTATCCATACATTCAACAATGTATATACCTCAAAATATTACATTAAAAAAATGGCAAATTGAACTAAACATTTGAAATCCAGTATTAAGGGTTAATATGCACACGGTCTCAGATTTGACAAATTCAAACACAAAACCTAACCAATTTCTTTAAGAATTGAAACCATGTATATAACATACATGTGCAGTGGTGTAAACAACAACTAATAATATAAAATTTATATTTAAATTACGAATTTAAACTGAAAAAAAAAAATAGAGAACTATTCTCTGATACTGTATTGTATCAGAAATATTGGGGTTTTGAGAATTTAAACATCAACAACATATTAATATGTATTTAGATAGGTTGGTAATCAAAGTGTAGCATGCATACGTGTCAGGCAAAGTGTCTGTGTCCACTATATATATTCTCATATCCCAATATAAAAATCAAATTCTATATCAAGACCAACATTTAGATTCCTACCAAGATTGCAAAGTAGGTGATTGATGTAATCAAGACAGTTTTATTATTATTATTTAATACAAGAATAATAGCAAGAAGAAAATAACGATAAAATCTGTTCTGCTTATCTGTTTAAAAGAAGAACCATTTTGAAACCAGAGCTATAATATCAAATCCAAGATAAGGTCTAGCAAAATTATTGATTCATTGTATTAAGAAGAAATTCATAGTAAGAAGTTACACAAGGTTTATAATACAGCTAAAGCTACTCCTAAGTTAAATATTGAGAAGCAAAACAAACAAAACAAACAATAATTCTTTTTTTAAACTAATACAAGTAATAATGGCAAGAAGAAAATAATGATAAAATCCTTTCTTGCTCAATCTGTTAAAAAAAAGGACCATTTGAGATCAGAGCTATACAAACAAGTCTAAGATAAGGCCTAAGACAATTCATCAATTCATTACATTAGGAAGGAATTATATCCAATAAAGTTATACAAGGGATTATATCAACAATTAAAACTATTTTTTACTCCTAAGTTAAGTGATGAAGAAACAATTTTTTTAAGGCTGAAATACAAGGTAGAGATGATTGTTTTTAAAAAAAAAAGCTTTAGAGATATAATCTGATAATCATATGCATCTTCCTGAAATTATGTTGTCAGAATTCTGCCACGCCAATAAGCATAGCTGCAATAAACGATAGAGTCCATAATAAGGCATACACCCTATAATCATGTTATCTAGAATTCTTACCACGCCACCCGGTATGGCTGCAAGAAAATCTAGATTTCATAACTAAGATAAGTATAGCTATATCAGGCTCTACGTCCTTGTCATGCTAGCAAATATGACTGCAATAAATTCTAAATTCTATAATAAAGTTGACTTTTACCTTTCTTACTGTCCTTATCAAGTATGTTATCAGGTTATACCTTAATTCCAAAAAAAATGTATATATACATATAAATACAAACTCAAATTCAACAACTAACATCAAGATTCAAAATTCAACAATAATCCATCAAAAATCATATAAATACAGACTCAAATTCAACCACTAACATCAAGATTCAAAATTCAACAATAATCCATCAAAAATTATATAAATACAGACTCAAATTCAACCACTAACATCAAGATTCAAAATTCAACAATAATCCATCAAAATCAAGTTCAATAACAGGAAGTAAAGGTAAATCAAATCAGGGGAAAATTAATTTCAAATCGAAGTTAAAATAAGATTCTCAAGGGTCGTCCCAGGAATCTCTCAAGGAGGCCAAACTATGATAGAGTACCTTCAAAAATCTATCCTAATCCTACTGCAGGCTGTAGTGATACTCTAGTTCGAATACCACTACATAAACTCGACCTACATGGGCCACCACTAAAAATGTGTCACGACCCGCACCCTAGTGTAAGGGCACGAGAAGTGGGTACGTCCAGCCTACGCCGCAGTGTCGGCGGTAGAACGCTGTCCTACGTCAAACATCTAACAATATAAAGGTACCTGTATAGTATATACACTCCGAATGGAGGTGACATAGCAAATACAGTCTCAATCACATCTAAGGTAGAGCATGATAAAAGATAGATAAAATATGAAATCTACAAAGAGATACCGCAGATAGAAGTCTAAGTGTTTAAGATACACAAACCCAGAAAACATCTCAAATCTCAAATACAGTAATCCATAAAGTAAATACAACTCAAGACAACTAAAATAACTATCTATACAACCTCTACTGTGTCTCCTCTAGGCTAGCAGGCAACCTCCAAGCTATCTGTAAAATTTATCAACAGGTCCAGTCAGGACAGGAGCGAGCACAAAACATCTCACGCAGTTCATATCAAGTTAAGAAATATAAAGCATGCAATAGAGTAAGGTACAGAAAACGCTGAAAGAGAATGTATATGAAAAACAGCAGAAATTTGATAATAGGAAATATATATATGATACGTAAGAACTGTAAGCAATGTGTGATTTAGAGTACAATATGGTTATATAAACGGTCTAGGACAATGCAATGGTAACTCCATTGTACGTGAGTGTACAATAGACATATACAATAGTTATACAATATTGTACAATAGGATTTGAGTATATAACCAATTCTACTCCCCCTCCACAATCAATACACAAGGATCCACTCCAGTTACGTTATCTTGTACAATAGTGTACAATGTTATACAATAGACGTACAATGTTATACAATAGATGTACAATGTTATACAATAGATGTACAATGTTATACAATAGTTATACAATGGTCTATCCTTGGTACTCAGGTGATAATGAGAGTACAATATGCACAATGAGTATACAAGGATATGGGTATTCAATAAATATAATATGTAAGTGAAACGCACATCACAATATGTATTTAGTGAATACAAGGGGATAACATCTCAAAAGAAGATTCATATAGTACCAATCCGTGATAACAATCGTGTCAGCATCAAGTACAGTAATCTAGAGCAAGAATATAAATCCAGACAAGTATGAAATGGTCAGAGAATGTACTCGCCTGATAACCTAAACAGCTGATAGGTATAGAGGTGTAACTCCACTTCCTGAATTTTTTTTAAATAAATAAAAATTTTCTTGTCATTAAGTAATTGGCATTATTTAAAGTTTTAATAATAAATGGTTTTAAATAATAAATTTTTGATGGTAATATTTGGAGGGAATTAATTGGGGACCACTTTTCAAATTTGAAAAGTTGTTATAACCACTTTGGGCCCACCATGTGATTCTCAACTGATTTTAAATCTTTCCCTGAAATAATGAAAAAGAAGAGGACTGTTTTGATAAATTTCCTTGGCGGAGGGGGTCTTTTGTAATATTTGATTGTTGGAGGGGGTTTTTGCTAAAAGTCATTCTGTTCCTTTAAAAATCTTAGGTGGAGGGGGGTTATTGCAATTTTTCCGATTTCTTTATAATTGATGAGAGGAGAGAGAAAGAGGCAGCTCCTTCATTCTTTCTCACTCGGGCCAAGCCGAGATTCTCCTCCTCCTCAAATTTCTTCTTTCCCTAATTTGATTCGAAACCCTAACCCTAGATTAGAGGCCGACGACCACCACTCAAGACACAGCGGTGGCGCTCAGCTCTTCCCCGGCGTCGACAACGAGATGGTGGCGATGGCCCTAGCCCGGCGACCGACGACGGGGGCTGCACTTCTTCTCCTCGACGAACCTTCGGGCAACTCCTCCGACAGCGGCGAGCGGTCGGGCAACTCCTCCGACGGCGGTGTCTCTGGCGCTTTCTTCACCGCAGCGGACTATCAATTTCACGGCGGCGCTCTTCGTCTCTCCGATGATCCCCTTCGTCGACACAGGAATCGTATCAGTAGCGGTGAGTTTCCGTTCCGAACTATTCTTTTCGTGGTGACCGAGGACGATCGACTAAATTATTCGTGGTCCGAATTTCCAGAGCAGATCTTGGCAATGATCGACTGGGTACTGACTCTTTCGAGTGGCGGCGCACGGCACGTGAGTCAATATCCCGACGACAGAGCTCCTTCTTCCTCGACGACTCCACTGCAAGTGCGTCTATGACACCGGTGAGTAGTTGACTCGAAATTCAGTCGATTTCATTCCGTGGAGTTTAAGCAACAATTGGTTTCATTCAATTTGATTTTTATAGCAAGATCCTTGGGGCTGAAGTCTGTTGATCTGATTTCTGAGCAAGTGAGATCCAATCTGATCAAGATCCCCAGTTCAATTCCCTCACTAGTAGTTCGTTCATTTCTGAGGACTCGACATAAGCAGAACATATCTCTATTTGGCCGATTCACATCTCAGGTATTGATCTAATCAAATTTTGATGATTGAAGAGTTTGCATTTTGAAGCTCAAATGGATAACTTAGCTCAGGATTCGGTTGGGGTGTTTTCAGTGTTGTGTGTGACCAGTCGTTGCCGTGATCAAGTTTTGACCGTGTTGGAGTGTTGCTCGTGTCCAGCCTATAAGCGTGTCCGAGTGCTGTTGTGTCCGGGTGGATCGTATTCGTCGTAAAGGGGGGGGGGGTCGCTGTGTAAGAGATTGACTGGAATAAGAGTTAGCCTGGGACGGATTTTCTCATTTAATTCTAGCTAGATGGGTTGTATTTCTATTTTTGGATGAATACTTTTACATGTTCTAAATTCTAAATTCGATTTGGTTGTAGTTATTCTTCATGGATTGTACATTTTCAAATGGCTGTGTTCCCTCTTTAAACCTTCAGTTTTGAATTCATTGGAGTTGGTCTTATAACTCTGGAGGCTGTGTAGAGAGTGAACAACCTGGGGATGAACTAAATTCCAGTTGTTAGCAAGTCTAGTGTTGTGTTCTTAGTTCTGTTCGGAATCAATAAGTTGTTGAAGTTCTTTTCGATTGCGTAACCATGGGTGTTTTTGTTAAGTTGGTTGATAGCTTCATGAGTTTGGCAGCATGTGTATTTTTCCTTTAGCCTGAATTTGACTTGAGGATGGTTGTCCATAGACTTTGAGCCTAGAAGTTATAGTTGATTTATATATAGCTATTCATTGCCTAATTGTCCTTATAAACAGGTAGTCTCCTGATAAAGAGGAAGGATATTCTGACCTTCTATTAACCTTTAGTTGTTGCATGTGATCAATTTAACTAACCAGGATAGGCTCTAAATTAAATCTTAAAGGTTCTGGTTTCATATCAAATTATAGGTTATGAATCTGACGGTTGGTTTCCTATGTTACATATAAATATCAGAATTTGTGATTGATAGTTGGAAGTTGCTTTGAGTATGAGTTTTAATAGCATTAAGAATAATTGAGCTTCAAACTAGCATACCTTGTAATCTTTTTAGGTTAAGCATGGTTATTTCCAAGAGAGATTAGGGTTTGCTTAATATTAATCAACTTGTACCAAATTATTATAAATACAGGAAGACATCCAGTTCCTGATTACCAGTACTTTTCGGAGCCAGGCAAGTACTTTTCTATGGTTTTGTACATTTACATTCTTGTACTCTTTTCTTGTGACACTGTTATAGCACGACATCATGTATTCCTGTATTCTGGTACTCCTGTTCTTGTACTTGTCAGTGTCGGGTGGGGAAATACACTAGCCATGTGACCAAACCCGGTTACCATACATTCCTGTACCTAGCTTAGGCCTCGCACTGTGCACGCGGGTCCTAAGTCGTACCATATTCATGTACTCCTGTGCATGCTCCTGTACTCACCCCAGCCGGTCACATGGACTAGATGTATTTCGATATTGTGCACTTGTCATGTCTGGTACTTCAGGATTATAGTTTCATTCCTGTACTTTACATTCTTGTACTATAGATCATGTACTCATTTCCTGTATTACTTTCTTGTACTTTCCTATTTATTCCTGTATATCTTTTCATGTACCCCTGTACACATTTCATATCATGTTCATGTTTCATTACCTAGAACTGTACTTTGCTCCGCTCCTGACTGGATAAGTTGCAGGTATGCTTGCAGGATACCATTCTACTCTATGGGCCAGAGCCCAGGATTTAGCTGAGCAGGATGAGGCTTAGCTTGAGGCTTCAGGTTTAGATTACTTAGCTTTACTTTGAGATATTGACTTTAGAGTTCATAGCACTGTTGATTCTGGTACATTATGATATCTGGATTTGTGGATTATGGTGATCATTCTGGGATACGTTTTTAGATGCTGTGATTCTATACTTTCATGTTTATCTGGTTAGTTTTTCCCTAGTATTGGTACAGCTTACTTCGTCGTGTCCAACGACGAAGGCTGGGCGTGTCCGACTCGTGTCCGATTATTCGGGAGCGGGTCGTGACATGTTTTTAGTGGTGGCCCATGCAGGTCAATCCTAATAGTACCTAGGCATTAGAGTACTATTGGGGGACTTGATTACACTAGGGAAACTTGATCACAGCATAGGAAAATCGAGAAATAAGGGTATATCATGTATATCAGGTATATTGATATTCTATAAACACTTGTTGTATTTAGGTCTAGGTTATTTTAATGGTTTTCTGTTTTTCAGATAGCTCAGAAGCACGCGACACCAGAACTGTTGATCCACCTACACTTGAAGGTTTCGAGCTTCCACTACCTTCTATCACCCTACTATCCCCATGGGTAGTACGTAGTTGACGGAGACGTTTGAAGAGTCCCTTGACAACCAGAGGGAGCAGGCCATCCTTTCCAAGTCAGACTTGTGGATGCACTCCGAGCCAAGTAGGACTTCTGACTTTCAGACTCTCAGACCCTTGGACTTTTCTGACACCGAGCACATATTTTGCACCGAGGAGCAGATCGAGAACCTGGAGTAGCCACTGAAAATCATCCTAGTCCCTGAGGACCCGACTTCTCCGGAGATTGGTGCCACCAGCCAGAAGATCCAGAATATAGCACTGACAATAGAATGAGACCTGAAGCTGAAGCTTATGAAAGACATGAAGACTTATGACGGAGATAGCAGCTACTATGGATCCGTAAAGCATCGCAACACTCAGCCGGCGTTTCTTCGGTCACACCACCAGTCGCATCATCGGGAGTAGGTCTCAACAGCCAGCACGCCAGCAGATGTATATTTCTATCAGAGGTTTTGTGCTTCAGCTCCAGCGGAAGATCCAGACTCAGATTCAGACGACGACCACTTACAATTTCTTCCGTCGTCAGGACATCACCACAAAGAGTGCCACAAAAGACGGAGACTATGCTAGTACTGCGGATCACCTACTCACCAAGTCAAAGATTGTCCGGAGACCGTTGATCGCACTCCCGAGAACAAGCACGAGGAGCACCAGGACCGCAGCAGAAGGACCCGCCTCTCCAAATTCAGCAGCTATATGGAGCATTACCGCATGGACCAGTCTACGTCAGGACACTGAAGATAGATTGAAGACATAAGATTTCTTTGAATGGTTGGAAAAACCATGTGTCTTGATTAGCAATCCAGCCTCTCCTTAAAATCCTCTTAGCACCTAGATCATTTCTTTAAAACTTCTTGTTTTCTAATTTTGAAATCTTGATTGATGTCGAAACTTACTTTGAGATATTGTTTCCTATTTCGGTAAACTTGTTTCAGATCCACAAATCGATAATTGTTTGAAATTCATTATTCGATACCGTTTGCATATTCATCATTCCTGACCTTGTTTCCTAGTGATGGCTCCTATTTGCAAATTTTGTTTCTTTATCAAATTCCGTGTTAATTGATAATTAATCGTTTCTTGAGATTTTATTTCGGAATTCTGTTCCTCATTCGAAGTTTTGGTTGAGTTTCGTCCTATTCAGGACATTGTTGAAGATTCCTTTGAAGGTTCTTGAAGATTCATTTACTATTCAAGATTTTGACTCATACTCTATATGAGACTTGTTTTTATTCATGACTTTGATTTTATTCGAGAGTTCTTTGTCCACTACTTCGTTCGACCTTGTCTCCTATCCAAGATTTTACTTGTTTCATGGATACTTGTTTCTTATTCACTTATTGATATTATGCTCACTATTCGAACATGTGTTGTTCGAGATTTTATTCCTAAAAAAAAATATATATTATTTGAAACCTTGTTCCCAATCAAAACACTGTTTGAACCTTCATTTCTATTTGACGCTTGATCGAGATTCAGTCCCTAATTGAGACATTGTAGAAGATTTTGTTTTCTATTTCGAAACCTTGACTAGTTCTTTGTTTGCAATTCTATTTCCTATTCATGATTTTATTCGCGACCTTGTTTCAACCTTATTTGAGATTTTGTTTGTTTCGTATTCACTATCCGGAACCTTGTTTCCTAATTTTTGATGATACATGCTTTCCATTCACTCTTCGTAACCTAGCTTTCTATTTGAGATTTCTATTCGTGATTTTGTGTCATATTCGTGACTTTGTTAATACTTGATTTTCTATTGTTCACCGTGTACCTTATTGAAGAATTCATTTTCAATTCAAGTTTTGCTCGAGGTTTCATTGATATTCGAGATTTTATTAAAACTTGTACGAAATTTTATTTATTTTGAAACTTGTCTACTATCTAATACCTTGCTTTAGTTCATCCTTCGAGACTCTGTTATCCCTTCGGAATAGTGCCCCATATGTGGAATCTTGTTACCATTCCAGATATCAGTTGAAATTATGTTATAATTTGAAATTTCGCTCCCTGTCTGAAATTTTAGATCTTTCTGGTTGTCCTCTTATACTCACCGATGGGATCCCTTGTCGTCTCTTAGTACCTAATAAATCCTTGTATTCTAACAGTCAGGTAACTTCACCATTTCCGTGACTTGGACTATTGAAACTCATTTGAATTCCTTGGAACTCTTTTGAAATTCCTAAGGATAAAGTTGAGAGGCTATTCGATGACCTACTATGGCATGACAGTTGCGCGCTGCAGCCATTAGCTGGATTAGGGAGGCTGAGGGTTCACTGCAGCCAGTAGCGCACTGGCGAGGCAGGAACTCTAAGTTGAAGTGATTTCAGACACCCATAGGTTTTCGAGTATTGTCGAGACTTGTCATATCTTCATATCTTGATCTCTTGGGTTGTTTCGTCAAATATTGTTGGAAAATGGATAAGGTTGATAGAGTATTCGGAGACATATTGTTATTTGAGTCACGGAGCCGAAAGTCCACTGCAGTCAGATACATACTGGCGGGGTAGGGATTCTAAGCAAAGTGATTTCAGATACCAACATGTTCTTGGATATTCTGGAGACTATATTTCCTTTTCATATGATTATTGGTTTTCGAGAATCACAAATCCTTGCATGTTCACCCTAATTTGATACTAATATCTCCTGAGTATTTCGTACGTTCCTCAAATCAACCCTTGCTAATTACCTTCTAGTATTGTATCGTTAGATCATTGATTTCCTCAAATTATACACTGCCAGATTTTGATTCCATACTTCGTTTGTGTCTTGTCTAAATTTTGATCTTAAATCATGTCTGTCTGACCATGATTTTTCTATCTTGTGCTAGCCACTTGTGTTAAAACAATCAATTTTTTTTTTTTTGATCGTACTTAATAGTTGTGTCTTCATGATTTTGCTCCTCTGAGTTGTAATTAAAATTCCTTCCACTTCGTGACTATTTGATCATCGATCTTTGTCAAAGCGTGATATCCCAAACTTCTTGTGTACACTTGGACTCAAGGCTTAGAGCGTCATGGATCGACAAAAGCACTAGACAGACAACAACAGATGGTCACCGGAGTTAGCAGTTAGAAGCTGAGTGTTCCTGAAGAATCTCGCCAACCAGAGACACCATTCGTTTTGGCAGAGGCGGAAAGTTCAGTCCGAGATTCATCGGGCCTTTCGACGTGATGACTCGTATTGGCGAGGTGGCATATTGACTAGCGCTTCCAGCTAGCTTGGAGGGAGTGCACGACGTTTCCACGTGTCCCAGCTTCGACACTATATTCCAGATCAGAGTTATGTGGTGGACTATTCAGAGCTAGAGGTGGGCCCGAGATTGACTTACGAGGAGCAGCCAGTAGAGATCCTCGATCGGAGGGAGAAGCGCTTACGGAATCAGACTATTCCTCTCGTTCGCGTCATGTGGAGACATCACTCTCCGGGAGAGTCCACATGGGAGCGCGAGGACGAGATGCGAGAGCGCTATCCCACTTTATTTGATTGATTTGATTGTACTTGTTTATGGGATTCTAATTTCAATAAATGACTAGTGTTTGGACCCTTGTGATTGCTGAGATTTTGTGTTGCTTGTTGTCCTTGAATTTCGAGGACGAAATTTTTTTTAAGGGGGGGAGATTTGTAACTCCACTTCCTGAATTTTTTTTAAATAAATAAAAATTTTCTTGTCATTAAGTAATTGGCATTATTTAAAGTTTTAATAATAAATGGTTTTAAATAATAAATTTTTGATGGTAATATTTGGAGGGAATTAATTGGGGACCACTTTTCAAATTTGAAAAGTTGTTATAACCACTTTGGGCCCACCATGTGATTCTCAACTGATTTTAAATCTTTCCCTGAAATAATGAAAAGAAGAGGACTGTTTTGATAAATTTCCTTGGCGGAGGGGGTCTTTTGTAATATTTGATTGTTGGAGGGGGTTTTTGCTAAAAGTCATTCTGTTCCTTTAAAAATCTTAGGTGGAGGGGGGTTATTGCAATTTTTTCGATTTCTTTATAATTGATGAGAGGAGAGAGAAAGAGGCAGCTCCTTCATTCTTTCTCACTCGGGCCAAGCCGAGATTCTCCTCCTCCTCAAATTTCTTCTTTCCCTAATTTGATTCGAAACCCTAACCCTAGATTAGAGGCCGACGACCACCACTCAAGACACAGCGGTGGCGCTCAGCTCTTCCCCGGCGTCGACAACGAGATGGTGGCGATGGCCCTAGCCCGGCGACCGACGACGGGGGCTGCACTTCTTCTCCTCGACGAACCTTCGGGCAACTCCTCCGACAGCGGCGAGCGGTCGGGCAACTCCTCCGACGGCGGTGTCTCTGGCGCTTTCTTCACCGCAGCGGACTATCAATTTCACGGCGGCGCTCTTCGTCTCTCCGGTGATCCCCTTCGTCGACACAGGAATCGTATCAGTAGCGGTGAGTTTCCGTTCCGAACTATTCTTTTCGTGGTGACCGAGGACGATCGACTAAATTATTCGTGGTCCGAATTTCCAGAGCAGATCTTGGCAATGATCGACTGGGTACTGACTCTTTCGAGTGGCGGCGCACGGCACGTGAGTCAATATCCCGACGACAGAGCTCCTTCTTCCTCGACGACTCCACTGCAAGTGCGTCTATGACACCGGTGAGTAGTTGACTCGAAATTCAGTCGATTTCATTCCGTGGAGTTTAAGCAACAATTGGTTTCATTCAATTTGATTTTTATAGCAAGATCCTTGGGGCTGAAGTCTGTTGATCTGATTTCTGAGCAAGTGAGATCCAATCTGATCAAGATCCCCAGTTCAATTCCCTCACTAGTAGTTCGTTCATTTCTGAGGACTCGACATAAGCAGAACATATCTCTATTTGGCCGATTCACATCTCAGGTATTGATCTAATCAAATTTTGATGATTGAAGAGTTTGCATTTTGAAGCTCAAATGGATAACTTAGCTCAGGATTCGGTTGGGGTGTTTTCAGTGTTGTGTGTGACCAGTCGTTGCCGTGATCAAGTTTTGACCGTGTTGGAGTGTTGCTCGTGTCCAGCCTATAAGCGTGTCCGAGTGCTGTTGTGTCCGGGTGGATCGTATTCGTCGTAAAGGGGGGGGGTCGCTGTGTAAGAGATTGACTGGAATAAGAGTTAGCCTGGGACGGATTTTCTCATTTAATTCTAGCTAGATGGGTTGTATTTCTATTTTTGGATGAATACTTTTACATGTTCTAAATTCTAAATTCGATTTGGTTGTAGTTATTCTTCATGGATTGTACATTTTCAAATGGCTGTGTTCCCTCTTTAAACCTTCAGTTTTGAATTCATTGGAGTTGGTCTTATAACTCTGGAGGCTGTGTAGAGAGTGAACAACCTGGGGATGAACTAAATTCCAGTTGTTAGCAAGTCTAGTGTTGTGTTCTTAGTTCTGTTCGGAATCAATAAGTTGTTGAAGTTCTTTTCGATTGCGTAACCATGGGTGTTTTTGTTAAGTTGGTTGATAGCTTCATGAGTTTGGCAGCATGTGTATTTTTCCTTTAGCCTGAATTTGACTTGAGGATGGTTGTCCATAGACTTTGAGCCTAGAAGTTATAGTTGATTTATATATAGCTATTCATTGCCTAATTGTCCTTATAAACAGGTAGTCTCCTGATGAAGAGGAAGGATATTCTGACCTTCTATTAACCTTTAGTTGTTGCATGTGATCAATTTAACTAACCAGGATAGGCTCTAAATTAAATCTTAAAGGTTCTGGTTTCATATCAAATTATAGGTTATGAATCTGACGGTTGGTTTCCTATGTTACATATAAATATCAGAATTTGTGATTGATAGTTGGAAGTTGCTTTGAGTATGAGTTTTAATAGCATTAAGAATAATTGAGCTTCAAACTAGCATACCTTGTAATCTTTTTAGGTTAAGCATGGTTATTTCCAAGAGAGATTAGGGTTTGCTTAATATTAATCAACTTGTACCAAATTATTATAAATACAGGAAGACATCCAGTTCCTGATTACCAGTACTTTTCGGAGCCAGGCAAGTACTTTTCTATGGTTTTGTACATTTACATTCTTGTACTCTTTTCTTGTGACACTGTTATAGCACGACATCATGTATTCCTGTATTCTGGTACTCCTGTTCTTGTACTTGTCAGTGTCGGGTGGGGAAATACACTAGCCATGTGACCAAACCCGGTTACCATACATTCCTGTACCTAGCTTAGGCCTCGCACTGTGCACGCGGGTCCTAAGTCGTACCATATTCATGTACTCCTGTACATGCTCCTGTACTCACCCCAGCCGGTCACATGGACTAGATGTATTTCGATATTGTGCACTTGTCATGTCTGGTACTTCAGGATTATAGTTTCATTCCTGTACTTTACATTCTTGTACTATAGATCATGTACTCATTTCCTGTATTACTTTCTTGTACTTTCCTATTTATTCCTGTATATCTTTTCATGTACCCCTGTACACATTTCATATCATGTTCATGTTTCATTACCTAGAACTGTACTTTGCTCCGCTCCTGACTGGATAAGTTGCAGGTATGCTTGCAGGATACCATTCTACTCTATGGGCCAGAGCCCAGGATTTAGCTGAGCAGGATGAGGCTTAGCTTGAGGCTTCAGGTTTAGATTACTTAGCTTTACTTTGAGATATTGACTTTAGAGTTCATAGCACTGTTGATTCTGGTACATTATGATATCTGGATTTGTGGATTATGGTGATCATTCTGGGATACGTTTTTAGATGCTGTGATTCTATACTTTCATGTTTATCTGGTTAGTTTTTCCCTAGTATTGGTACAGCTTACTTCGTCGTGTCCAACGACGAAGGCTGGGCGTGTCCGACTCGTGTCCGATTATTCGGGAGCGGGTCGTGACAAGAGGTCCAAACTGAAGCCACAGAGTCCTATTTAGAGCAACACAGGTCAAGATTTATACGAGAGATGATAAATAAAATGTACAATGCATCTGCATGCTGTCTAGGTCAAACTAGACTAAAGTCAACACTTGGTCAACTCTAGTCAACCACACTAGTCAAATTAGGTCAACTAGGTCAAGTCCTAGCCCAAACAAGTCTAACAAGTCTCACTAGGCCTAACCAAGCCTAGGCTAGCACTCACACAATCATAAGATAATGTGAACCACAACAATGCATAATATAAAATAGATAATATATATAAATACATACCTTCATACATACATGCATATCCACATTACATACATATTTATATATATAGGCATATGTTACATCATGCATATTTACATAGTTACATAGATATATACATTCATGCACATTTACATACATACTTTTATACATTATATATGTTAACATTTATTACAATGCATTATATTTTACTTATACCTTTGATTGATTGATTCATTCATATATGACATTCATTCATGCATATTAATACTTACATGCATCTATACATTATATACATTGTATATAACATATAAAAATAGAAGGAAAAAAAAAGGAAAAACTGAAATGGAAAGGGAAGGGAAGGAAAATATAAAGAAAAGGAAAAATAGTGGACATATACATGCTTGCATCATATATTCTACATTACCATACATACTATCATTATATATTGCATTATATTATTTATATATTATGCATTCATATCTATCATTACATGTATACCTTGCATTCATATCTAGCATTCACTATATACTTTCATGCATACATTGTATATCATTCTTTCATTCATGCATTTATGCATTGCTTACATACATTATATTAATTGCATTCCTACATGCTTGCATTCAACCATATATATATATTAATGTAAAGAGGATATATATATCATTTTATTTATCTAACATATCATGTATTACATACTCTATATTCATTTAATACCCATACTACATAGGCTCATAGGTTACATAAAATACATATATCGTATAGTCACTCTTCTACTTAAAATCAATACTGTACCAATTGGGCATTCACTAAATTCTAAGATTAAAGTATGTCGTAGCCCTTTGTGTTAGCTTTCCGAAACTTCAAACGGATCGCATTTTCGTGTCCGGAAGCTCCCGAAATCGCAAAAATACCGAAATACGTTCGTCTTTCGTATAGCTGACACTCAAATAATTCTATAGAAAGTTACAGAAATAATTTAGCTTATTAAAATATATATTTGGAAATCTAACTTCGATACGGTTCTTTTAAAAAAAAATGAGAGATAAATCGGAGTTCTAAGCTAAATGTTATGACATTTCTAAGTCGGTTTGGTTAATAAAAACGTGGATGAATATTATGACGAATTTGACAAAAGAACACATATAGGCCAAGATACTTGGATACAAACATAGGTATCCAAATAAAACTCATTCTAGCCATCCTAACTAAGATCAATCCACTCTCTAACCATTATAAAATTGAATTTAAATATCTATTTAAACTATTATCATACATACATACACATGGGGTATCCTAATTTGGGATCTATCAAGTAGGACACAAGACACATATCTAAAATCCTCAAGAGAGCTCCAAATGGCCTCAAATTTGAATTTAAATGGGACACATGCATGAGGATGAATCCTATGGATTCAAAACTAATTTATATGCAAAGGAAATCGATTTAGAGGATGGGTTTTACCTATTGGGAGTGGAATCCCAATGAAATCCTTTAGGACATGGCTCCGATACGAAGATCCTTCAAAGTGGACACTCCTCCTTGCACTCCTTTTCCAATCCTTGGTAGCACACTTCCCTTGGAGAATGGGAATGATTGAGGGAAGGTTTGGTGAAGGAATGATTTGATTTGGAGATCAAATCAATGGGAAGGCTCTCTAAAATTGGGGAAGAACAAAAGAAAAATAAAAGAGGCAAGATTGTAATGAATGAAATAAATCATTCTCCCCTAAAGGTGGCTGCCATAAAGAGTCCATTAGGGCTAATGGAAAATGTCCTAATTGCCCCTCTCTAGTCTCATATGGTTAAGTCTAGACTAGGTTCAAGTTTGGGGTCAAAATGATCTAGTTTTGAGTCTCTAACTTAACCATTCTAACATGATAAAAATTAATTTAATTAACTAACTTAAATGTTGGGTCTTATGAGCCATGCTTAACTT
The DNA here is from genome assembly GCA_029216955.1 of Iris pallida. Taxonomy (NCBI): domain Eukaryota; kingdom Viridiplantae; phylum Streptophyta; class Magnoliopsida; order Asparagales; family Iridaceae; genus Iris; species Iris pallida. Next base: position 10,425,169 of record JANAVB010030816.1, on the reverse strand, counting down.
AATATTGGGTCCCATCTAGAGTTTAAGCTACCCGGGTCACAATACAAGTCGGAACGAGACGAAACTCAAACCCGGCTAAACAAATCCAATAAAAACAATATTAAAAATATAAAATTTTCCCAAAATATTAAAATATGAAAAATGACCAAAATTATAATACATCAATTTAAATATTATTAAAATAATATAAAATTCATCAATTAATTAAAATCCTAAATAATTCAAAAGTCACAAAATGACCAAACTACCCTTAGCCTAAAAAGTTGTAAATAGTCATTCTAATCACATGGTTAGGTCCCCATGGTTGTGGTTAATCTCTAGGCTCAACAGTTCTAGGGTTCACTAGCTAACACATCAAAATTATAACTCACCAATTTTAAATAGTATTAAATTAATTAAAAATTCCCATAAATCATAAATCATATTATTAAATAATAAACTTTTACAAAAATTCAAAATTATCCTCATTTTAGAAAAGTGGGTGTTACAATCTTGTTGCACAACAGGTATACATCACAAGCAACCATCAATTTTCTTAATAAAAAAATCTGACCATCAAAGATTTAATTAATATATCTGATTTTGCTCCACATCAATTAAATAGTACGATACAATTTGAAAGGAAAAATACATCATAAAAGTCAAATTAAATTTTTCAACATCTCTTTGAACAGACTATGAGTTGTCCCCATCAAGCAATCTCTATATTCTCCGTAATAAGGCTTCTAGAATTCAATTGCCATCAGCACAACATCGCGATTAAAAGGTAAAATTTATTTGCACAAGCATAATTTAATGGTTAATGACTTCCATCCCAAGATGTAAATATTATAGATATAAATGAATAGTATGAATGTAATAGATACCTGGTAATCAAAGCTCTTATTGCTCCCATGATAAAATATCTATGCACCTAAAGAAGAGTCAACTATCATTCTCTCGCAAAAAGAAAATAAAAAGATGAAGAGTCAGCAAACACATTGTAATTAATTATTTCATGAAATAGATACTAGATAAGAGAAATTATGAACTGGCTCAAACAATTAAAATAGAAAACTACCTCATTGCTTAGAATTTGGACAATTACGCTTGTCATGGGTACAAACTTCATTGCATCCACAACATAATCTTGGTTTCTTCTTTTGTTGCTCAATTGCAATTTCTTTACCAGCTTTCAACCTTTTGCCACTGCCCTTAGTTTTTGCTATGTTGGGTGGAAGAACATTGATTTGATCAGGAACTGCAAAAGGATTACTGGAAGTGTATTGAATGTTTTTCTGGGAATCATCATCAATATTTGAACTATTTCCCTGCTCGATCAAACTGTCTTTCAGACTTATCATACCTTCCTTCGCCTTTAAATACATTTCCTTTGACATGCTTGCTTCACGCATAATGTTAGACCAAAGGTCCCATAATTCAAATATATTTATTTCTTCCTTGTTCTCAAAAGATTTATCCAATTCATTTCCAGCGTTATCAAAAATAGGTGTGGTTAGGGCATATCTGGTCCATCGCTTACGAATATAATAGATAGGAAGTTCATCGACTTCGTTATTTTTTAATACAACTAAAATATGTCTGCAAGGAATTCCCTCACCCTCGAATAACATACATGAGCATAATGCGAATTTTGTAATCGGATCAAAAATAACTTTCCTTGAGTTCTTTCCACGTTCCGTAATAACATAAACCATATTTTCACCTTGATTTCTAATCTCTTTCGTCCCGCAAACCAAAAAGCTTTCAGAAAGCTGTTTTTGAAAATCATAAAAGATACTATGAGTATATATTTTACTCATTTGAATCTCGATAGAAGTGCGAAACATAATGCTCGGTGTTCTATGAATTGTGGCATGATCTTTCTCCTTCTCCAACTCCCTTTGTCTTGAGATGGCCCTTTCAAATTGGAAATAAAATTCCATTAAGTTTTTTTTTCAGAAGTAAAGTGACTGAAAAAATTATTCATACTCTCAGAACGCTGTGTAGTTCTCATTCCAGCCAAGAAAAAATCCTTAAAAAATGCTGGAATCCACTTGTCTCGAAGTTCATACATATCATGAAACCATTTATTATTGTCCAATCCATATTTGTTGATAAGAATATTCCAACTAGAATCAAACTCTTCAATTGTTTCTGAATTATAAATGCAATTCTTTAATTCTTTATGAAACTTCTCGTTTGCATTCAAAGTACCTCCAACCTTTTTAGAAACTTTCTTCAATATATGCCACATGCAATATCGATGTCGCACACCCACAAAGACATCTGCAATAGCAATGCTCATAGCTGGGTCTTGATCCGTAATGATAGCATGTGGTTTATTTCCACCCATTGCATCAACAAATTTACTGAATAACCAAATAAATGTTTCTGTTTTCTCATTGGACAGTAAGGCAGCACCAAAATTTGTGGATTGCTTATGGTGGTTTACTCCAGTGAATGGTGCAAATATCATAGAGTAAATATTAGTGTCATAAGTTGTATCAAATACAACTACATCACCAAAAAGCATAAAATTCTTCCTTGCACGTCCATCAGCCTAGAACACATTTTTCAATTTGTTTTCTTCATCCAATTCAAATGCAAAATAGAAAGCTGGATCAATGTCTTGCAACTTTTTCAAGTTGTTTATAAATAATTGTGCATCAGCAGCTCTCGTCGACTCTTTAGCATCCCTTAGATAATTTCTAAGGTCTACTTCTAAGCATCCAGTTTTATCATACCCTCTTGAATTAATGGCTAGAACCGTTGAACATTTAGAAGCTCCAATATTTACTTTGTTGAATAAACCTAGAAGGTTTTTATGCGAGTTAGTCACTTCGTGATTTATGTTTAGAAAATGTTTCCTCCGGGGCGTTGTAATTGCATGGTTATGATATTCCACAAACTGTGCAACTTCCTATTTTTCATCTTTATTTAGTTTAATACGAAGTTTCGCATTGCAACCCTCTCTCATGGTTCCTCTAGGTTTTTGTACCTTTGGTCTAGAAGTATTATCTTCCACAACTTTTGAATCAATTGCCTTTGGCTTGTGATGACCCTCTTTTGAGCAAACATAAGTTTTTGCTATCACTTTTTTTTGTTTTCTCATCATAATTAGTGCTAAATTTTCTAACATCAAAAGATGTAGCCTTCGCATATGCATAATAAAAATGTTCACCACTTTTCAATGAGTCAAAACACATCCCAAGTTTTGGTATCAATTTTTCATCAACATCATACAAAGAAGATGTATGAACCTAAAAATGTAAAAATGCAAGAAATAACTGTAAGTTGTATATTCTATAAGTCTATTGAGCCTCATTTTTAAAGTAGAAATTTACCTCCGAAGAACTCTCTGATTCAATTTCCACCTCATTATTAGGTTGAACCTAATGAAATAAAAATTGCATGAAATAATTTTGGGTCAATTATTTTGTCATATGATAAATCTAACATCTTCACATTACAAAAAAAAGAATTACCTCCAATAGATTTGATAAATTGTTGGGATCTCCTTCACCAGAAGCCAATATATTTGACAGAGATTCTCTTTCAACTTCTTCAGAAGTTGAACTTTCATCCATTGTTCTATATTGAACCAAAACGAGCACAAGATCCGAAGTCAATGTGAAACTTTAGAGGTTGAACTTTCAACTTCTTTATGATGTTTTTTGTGTGGTGTCTCCCGTATCTGTATCGCAAAAAATAAGTAGAAGGGTCAAAACTAAACAAAACTATGACAGGTTTCAGACCCCCTTCACTTCACCATATGCACCAAATATCTTAAGAAGGTCACCATTGGTGACTGATGGATATAAATTAAACTTGTATTTGATGGATTGTCCTAAAATAATTGAGGAATTACAATCCGAAAAGGTTGTGGAGGATCAGACAACACAAAGAGGGAAGGGCTGGTTCGGCAACTTGAAGACCTCGAATTGGGGCAGCAGGTGTGGAGGATCGGACAACACAAAGAGGGAAGGGCTGGTTCGGCAACTTGAAGACCTCGACTTGGGGCAGCAGGTATAGAGATCTCGACGTACTCCGGTCGTAGCCGCTGGCCGCGCTTCCGTGGTTGTGGAGATCTCGACGTAGCCGCTGGCCGCGCTTTCACGGATGCGAAGAGAATAAAAAGAGGGGAGAAGAGAACGAATATGTCATAGCCGCTGGCCGCACTTCCGAGGTTGTGGAGATCTCGACGTAGCCGCTGGCCGTGCTTTCACGGATGCGAAGAGAGTTGAAAGAGGTGAGAAGAGAACGGATATGCCATAGGATCTAAGATTAGATTTATACAGTAATATATATTCAATATTGTTATTAACTTTCCTTAAATAATATATTTAACTTTCAACCATAGATTTAAATTGAATTTAAATCCTATGGCTATTATTCATTATGCTCATTTGCTCACTTAGATGGTGTGCTCATTGGATAGGCACTATATATATATATTTTTTTTTTTATTCATTATGCTCATTGGATAGGCACTATATATATATATATATATATATATATATATATATATATATATATATATATATATATATATATATATATATATATATATATATATATATATTTGTATTTTCTTTGAACCAGGTAAATTGTTTCTTGAATTGCTCCCACTGGAATTCGAACTCCTGACCACTCGGGCCGCATGCATCTCCCTTAATTACCACTAGGCTAGAGGTCATCTGTTATATACCCCCCCCCCCCCCCCCCCCCCCCGATCTGAGGTAGGACTCCGCGTAGGAATTTTTTAATCCGTATATATATATATATATATATATATATATATATATATATATATATATATATATATATATATATATAAGAAGGTAATTGTGGCGAACGCTCCCACCAGAAATCGATCTTCTGGCCACTCGGGTCGCATGTCTCACTACTACCACTAGGCTAGAGGTCATTAACTATATATATATTAAAAGAAGGTAATTGTGACGAACGCTCCCACTAGGAATCGATCTTCTGGACACTCGGGCCGCATGTCTCACTACAAGCACCAGGCTAGAGGGTCATTGACTCTCTCTCTCTCTCTCTCTATATATATATATATATATATATATATATATATATATATAGAGAGAGAGAGAGAGAGAGAGAGAGAGAGAGAGAGAGAGAGAGAGTCAATGACCCTCTAGTCTGGTGCTAGTAGTGAGACATGTATATATATATATATATATATATATATATATATATATATATATATATATATATATATATATATATTTACTACTAGCACCAGACTAGAGGGTCAATGACCCTCTAGTCTGGTGCTAGTAGTAAATATATATATATATATATATATATATATATATATATATATATATATATATATATATATATATATATATATATATATATATATATATATATATAAGGGAGATGAGGTGCTACGCTATAAGTGGTGGCTATGTGTCACCCCCCCATGCTATCATCATGCACCGAAAAGTGAGCATGGGGGTGACATATAGCCACCTCACTGTGAGGTGGTACCTCACATCCCTTACTCTCTCTCTCTCTCTCTATATATATATATATATATATATATAAGATCAGGTTTCGAGCCCCTGAGGGTTACGGCCTAGTGGTTATAACAGGGGCTACATGGTTTTGGGCCACATGCGTGCCAAGCTTTCTTGGATAGGATGAGGGCTTCATGTTCTGGGTTGTAGATTCAGGGCCGGCCCTGGGGTAAGCCGGACAAGACTTGGGGCTTGGGCAACCCCCCTCTGCTAGGGCAACCCCCCAGGCTCAACATGATCCCACCCAAGGTCAGGGTCACGGATGACCACCAGGACCAACTGACAATAAGAGTCAAAGGGCAACCAAAATTAGCTCCAGGATAGGGCAACCCAATCCTTCGGGCCGGCCCTGTGTAGATTCCTCTCCGCCTAAAGAAGTTTCCTGTCGAGCGCTGGATTGTAGATATCTCTTCATTCTGATTGGCTGGATGGCCGTGCCACAAAAATTGGAGAGGATCAAGAATGGACGTAATAAAAAAATTAAAAAAAAAAATCAGGTTTCGATCCGACGACCTCCCCCAATCTCAAGAAATAAAAGAACGTTCGTTCCCAGTAATAAATATAGTAAATAATTTTCATATTTGTTTTTCTTATAGAACGTGCACAGTATTGGTCCACCGGAAAAAAAAAAATATATTTCCTCCTGTGGACACCCCCACTCCCACCCCCTACTCCTACACTACCTACACTACGGACAAACCCCCACCTTCTGCCGGTGGGTCCCGCGTCCCCTCCACGTGTCTAGTCTGACACGTGGGCCCCGCATTCCCTTGTTTTGGAAACACAAATGAGACCATGCACCTTCTCCTCTTCCGAAGGAAGGATAGTGCTGTTGTGTTTCTGTATGTGGTGTGTGTGTGTCTGTGCAGCATAACCCTCTCCTCTTGAGCTGTAATTTTGGAATTTGAGTCAAAGGGAGAGGTGGGCGATTCTGTACCCACCCATATTCTACGTTCACTTCCATTTCCATTCCGTTTTGACCGACTTAAAAAAAAAAAAAAAAATCTTCCCTAGCCTCGTTAGCAATCAACCGAATAAAACTCGTATTATGCGAGAATTTTTTTTGTCGTATCGTTCAGTAACTTTATAATATTTGTATACTTTTGATAGATTCAAATCAATACATAAATTTTAACCATACAAAATTTTAAACATATTTTGTATAAATTATTAAAAAATTGTAAAAAAAAAAATAATGGAATCTATTTTAATTAAGTAAATTTGATAACATATTTAAAAATATAAAGTTTCTAACATCAACATTTGACCGAATAGGCCGATTTATAAATGCTAACAAGGTTCCCTAGTGATGTTTATATATATATCTACTATATAATCTACTATATCTATTCTACCATATAATATGAAAACTTAGATGGTGAAACTTTTGAATTCCGAAAATACCCTTACATACTTATACTAATTAAAAATAGTTCATTTATTCTTCTATTTTTCTATTCTACTATATAATAGGAAAACTTAGATGATGAAACTTTTAAATTCCGAAAATACCCTTACATATTTATACTAATTAAAAATAGTTCATTAATTTTAATAAGGACAACTTAGTAATTAGGAAGACTACCCTTTGGTCTTCCTAAAGAGTCTTCATAAACTAATTAAGAAATGTTAAAATACGTGCAAGGCACGTGCATATATGCTAGTCTACTATATAATAGGAAAACTTAGATGGTGAAACTTTTGAATTCCGAAAATACCCTTACATATTTATACTAATCAATTCTTCAATTCTACTATATAATAGGAAAACTTAGATGGTGGAACTTTTGAATTCCGAAAATACCCTTACATCAATTCTACTATATAATAAGAAAACTTAGATGCTGAAACTTTTGAATTCCGAAAATATCCTTACATATTTATAGTAATTAAAAATAGTTAATTAATTTTAATAAGGACAACTTAGTAATTAGGAAGACTACCCTTTGCACTGTGTTTGGGAACATTTGGGGGGAGGGAGAGGAAAATGGAGGAAAGTTAATTTTCCCTTCCTTTGTTTGGATGGACAAAAAGTAGGGGAAGGAAAAGTTTAAAAATAATTTTTTATTTGTTTATGGATATAGGTATAATTACTATTTCTTCCTTGGTATTCTCAAATGATGATTTAATTTTAACTTTTTGAGGGATGGTGGGGTAAATTCACTCAAATTTCTCTCATCTCTCTCCATTTTCCTCCCACATTTGGGAGAAATTTTTTTTGGTGGGACCCACCTACTTTTTTCTCTCAAATTTTCCTCCCCCATGTTCTCTCCCCCTTTCCAAACACCATCATTTAAAATTTTTCTCTCACTTTCCCCTCAACTTTTTCCTTCCTCCCATTTTCCACCCTTCCCAAACGGTACCTTGGTCTTTCTAAAGAGTCTTCATAAACTAATTAAGAAATGTTAAAATACGTACAAGGCACGTGCATATATGCTAGAATATATATATATATGCTGGTTCTGAGGAGTGGTTTCACTTGCATTCCATTCTTTCTTGCTGGGTGGAGTGTTTAATAGTGTACTCTCTCAACCTCTTGGGGTGCTTCATTTCTCTCCTCTCTTGTAGATAGGATATATGTAGCACATTCTGACTAGATGGGTTCGATTCTACGTAAAAAATGGATTATTATTATTACTTCCAATTATGGTCTGAGTTGAAAATATATGTTTTCCTTGGTATCTCCATTTTTTTTTTTCCAATGTTGGTAGGATTATACCATATATTTGCCTTGGTATCTTCATTCTTGCTCCTTGTTCTTGTTTCAGCATGTTGTCAATGATTAGCTGTATGTAAAGGAATTACATGTGAAAAAAAAAAAAAAAAAGAAAAAAAAATATATATATATATATATATATATATATATATATATATTAGATGTGATTTCAGAATCTCGTTTTGATATTATTTGTACAATTTGGCAACTCTTAGATCACTATAGCAGGTATGCTACTGATTTGTTTGTCTAATTACTGTTTTCATCATCATGTTTGTTGTTGATTGATTGCATAGCTAGAAATGATAACATTGCTATGTAATTTTGGGGCATATCACATATATATGGATTTATTCTTGTCTTTGTTATGATAGTATGTAGCAATTGTTTCATTCATGGAGCACTGATAATAGTTTTCTTATAGGACAGCAAGGAATTTTAATCCCCACTGAAATAGTCTGAAATCTGTTGAGAAAGACACATAGATACACGGAATTGAAAGTGAATGGCCTTACAAATGTTGGGGGTGGTTTCGCCGGTCGAAGCCTTGGCCTGCCGCGAGTCGTCAGAGGGCGTAGGCCGAGCCAGGCCTTCGTTGACGACCGGGACCGCCCGCGGGAAAGCCAGTGGGAAGTTGCATGGAGTAGTGTCGGGTCCGGTAGCAAATGCGGCGGTGAAAGGTAGTGTCGCCGTGTCTTCGGAGCAGAAAGTCTATGATGTTGTCCTTAAGCAAGCCGCGGCTCTGGGGAGGCAGCAGCTGCAGTTGAAGTCCGGCGCATCTATGGATGTGGGACCCGAATTGGTTGTTCCGGGATCCCCCGACTTGTTCAGGGAAGCTTACGATCGATGTGGGCAAGTGTGTGCCGAGTATGCCAAGACCTTCTACTTGGGTTTGTCCTCATGAATCTCAAGATCTTATTATTTGTTTATTTTCCCAGTGATTTTGTGAAATTAAATGTGGTACACAGAACTCGAGTGGCTCTTGTGGTTACCGAGGAGAGGCATAAGGCCCTGGCTGGGTGGCGGAAGATCAATGGATCGAGCCACGGGGGTGTATTATTCCTTCCATTTATTTGGTGGGAGTTGGGGAACAGTGGGCCCAACAGGCATGCAATGCGGCGTGCGCAAAGTCCCGTGCGTATCGCCGGACATCTCAAAAAAGAAGAAGTTAAATGTGGTACATGAACTGTTTTTTCTTTATCTAAATTAAAATTATGTTATTTTGCAGGAACACTGCTGATGACCCATGAGAGGAGAAAGGCCATTTGGGCTATCTATGGTAACCAATCATACCATTCAATATAGTGACAAGAATGTTTATTAGTAGTTATTCCAATTTTATTGCATTAAAGTTCATATAAATTGCATACATATAGATACATTAGACTTGGTTAGACTTGGAACTACTATAGTACTAGTTGACAACTACAACATCAACATCAAACAATACAAAGCAATAGATTGAAAATCTGAAGACGAGCATGCCATTTATTTTGGACGACTTGGATTGCTCAATTTGGAGTTCAAACGCAATTGGCTTGCCACTTAGCTAGCCTTTAGTTCCATCCGAGGGGAAAGTAGGCAATGGGACGGGCTCACCGGCCAAAAAAGAAACTAATCAAACAATTGCCAAATATCATTAAGATAAGATTACAAAAAATAGAAAGATATTACCATATGTCATTATACCATTAGACAAGATAACAATTCACCACTGTCACGTGGTGAGCCTGTCCCACTGAATAATTTCTCCCATCCGAGCTTGTTGTTGAGGATGTTGGGGGCTCAACGACGTTTTCAATAAAATGAGGGTTTGAGCAAATGCTTATCCTCAAACGACAACCCAAAATGTCCCAAAATAATTCATTTAATACGTGAAAAAAAAACACTAACAACCTTTTTAGTACCTACTTTTTGTTTCCTTTTTTGAGTTTTTTCCCCTCTTTTCCACTTTTTTTTTGGGGTGGGGGGGGGGGGGGGGGGGGGGGGGGGGGGGACAACTAGTGAGCTATCATTGTTACAAGTTAATTTTATATCAGATAATCTGGTTGATATAATCTAGAAAAGCGTGGATAAGTGAGTTAAGGTTTAGTTTTACTATTTTTTTTCTCGAATGGACTATAGTTTCTCTAATAATCTTCATTTGCATTACTATAAGTTATCATGATACAGTAGATATGTGAACAGACACTCATAAGATATAAGATGACTTCTAGGTTGTGGACAACATTGACAAATTAATATATAAATTTAAGTGGTCATCTTCTTTTTCCTTATGAATCTGAAAGAGTTATGTTTTTATATCTAAACGATTTCGAAATTCTTTAATATTTGAGTACTTGAGAAAGCAAAGAACTTTTCTTGAAAGGGAAGGAAACACTATTTAAAAAAAGAAATAAAGGATTAATGATTGATACGGCACAGAACATGTTATGGACACATGGAACATATACGATGAATAATAGATTGCTGAATTTTTTTGACATATTCATATATAAATATAAGTGGTCATTTTCTTTCCTTCCGAATCTTGAATAGTTAATTTTATATCAAGGAAAGATTTCAAAAATTCTTATAACTAGTAGATGGTTCGAGAAAATAAAGAACCTGATATCTGAGAGAATGAACTTGAAGGGGATAGAAACACTAAAAAAAAGTTTAGCGATTGGTGTATGATGCGTCTCTTGGCAAGCTGGCAAAATCTTTGAATCATGCAGATTCGTTGAATATTTAATTTCTAAATTACTATATAAAGTATGTTCCTGTTAACATTTGCAAATTGTAATCCAAAAGAACAAACTTTGAGCTTATACTGAAATATTGAGTTTAATGATGTAACTGAACGGAATCTGATCGAAACACTGTTGCAGATGCCTGGGAGGAAGTTGGATTAATTAAACCTGTGTCCTTCTCAAGATTAAGTACTATCTATAAACAGATAGTGCAATAATATGAGGTACAAACTATGTTGCAACGAATAGGGACACGGACACATTCGGGATATGGACTTTTCAGATAAATTAAGTAACTAGTCGCCTGTGTTGCATGACATGGGCACATATACAAGTATGGACACAATACATACGGATACGGATACCATTTTCTGTGTTAAATTGCACATAAGAGTATTATGGATGAGTTCTTGACTTGCTGTCCGCACAGACAAATACAATCAAGACTTAAAATCAATTACGCAATCTCAAGTGCCCATAAGCTCATGTTGCCAAAAGAAAAGGGTTAATAGTTCAATGAATTATGCTTGATGAAATTTTAAGGCAGACGTTGGACTTTTGCCCAATGCTCATTCTGGTCACTTGCACGAGCACCATTCCTAGTCCCTAGTCGCTTGATTTGTGCAACCTTGTGTAGTAGTTGCTTGACTTTCTTCCTTATTTCCCGAAACTCACAGTGACTGTCATATCTATAGTGTGGTGTAGGAGGACGGATGAGCTCGTGGATGGGCCAAATGCATCTCACATCACTCCTTCGGCTCTAGACAGGTGGGAGACGAGGTTGGAGGATCTGTTTGCTGGCCGTCCATATGACATGTTTGATGCCGCATTGTGTGCTACCATTTCAAAGTTTCCGGTCGACATCCAGGCATGTTTTCTGTACATATAGCTGTAAATATTGTACTTTCTTGTTAGCAGAAAATAATATCCTCCCTTTGAATGCCTGCACTTACTACTTCACTTCGTCCCTTGACACTTGGACCTGGTTAGTTAGCAATATATATGTATAACTTTCCAACATGCTCATGCAGGTTTATGCCCATTTTGGGTATAGAGTTGCATTCTCTCTGCATCAACCCTATGGTATAATTTTATTTTGATAAAATCCCCTTAGAATGTGTGCAGAGGATTCAAACCTGGTGGGTTGTTGTGATACCATGTTCGTTAAACAATGTTACCAAAAGCTCAAGCTAGTAGAAACGGACCAAAATCATATACTAAAGCTTTTAACGTGGGAGAGCCTAGAGCGTGCACTTTGGTAAAGCCCAGCGAGGATCACACATGGAAAGGCATGCAATATAAACCATTTAATTGATGGAAATGGGATTCGAAGCCAACCTTTTGCTCTGGTATCATGTTAAAATAACTGCTAGTGCACCAAAACTATAGAGTTGTAATGACGGTTGAAAGTTAAATATTTTTTTATTATTTCAGTATATACCAAAACTAGCTTATGGTTTTTGTATTGATTAAGATTCTTCAAATTGATCTAGAGTACCAAATGCATATAAACCAACGGGATTAGGGGTGAGCGTTCGGTTTATTCATTTTCAACCGAACCGAAATAGTCAAAACCGAATAAACTAAACTTCTAAAAATCCAAAACCAAAACCGAACCGAGATTAGCCGTAACCGAAACTAGTAACCAATTCGGTTTATTCATTTGTTCGGTTGGGTTATTTTTATTGTTTAATGGGCCGGATCCAAAGTTGGGATTGTGATTAAATTATATTTACGAATATAATTTTTATACTTATATTTGTTGCATTTCAAAGTTGGGCCCAATGTTGGACTAGCTATTAAATTATCAAAGTTAGGCTTTAAAACAAGTACATATAAATATATAATCATTATTTTCAATACATACACATTTTTAATAATATATATATATATATATATATATATATATATATATATATATATATATATATATATATATATATATTATTAAACATGTGGCCTGAGTGGTCAGGAGATCGATTTCCAGTGGGGGCGTTTGACACAATTACCATTATATATATATATATATATATATATATATATATATATATATATATATATATATAGGGTAATGATATAATTGCACAAGTCTTAATCGGTTTTCTGTTTTGGACCGAAACTAAATAAAGAATTTATTATTTTCAAAACCGAAACCGACCCGATTTTTTTTTTTCAAAGCGAATAATGCTCACCCGTAGATGGGATACTAAAGGGAAATGGATGGTCAAGAAAGAGAACCAAATCAAGTCTATACTTTTGATCCCTCTGCTTTTTATATGATATGCAAGGAAACTATAAAATATACAAAAAAAAAAAAAAAGTCGGCTGTTCCCCTTTTAGTTTTCATTTAACAACCCTAAAATGTTGCTTATACCATGTTACTGATTTACTTCCCCATATATGGGACTTTTTTGTTTCTTCAGCCGTTCAAGGACATGATCAAAGGAATGAGGATGGATCTAAAGAAGTCGAGATACAAGGATTTTGATGAGCTCTACCTCTATTGCTACTATGTAGCAGGAACTGTTGGACTAATGAGCGTTCCCGTGATGGGCATTTCACCAGACTCAAAAGCCACGGCAGAGAGCGTCTACAATGCTGCTCTAGCGTTAGGACTTGCAAACCAGCTAACAAACATACTCCGAGATGTTGGGGAAGAGTAAGCAACACAAAAATTAGACGATTTCTGCGGTTTCAAGTTAACTATATTGATGCAAATAATGTAATTCACAGTGCAAGAAGAGGACGGATTTACCTGCCTCAAGATGAGCTTGCGCAGGCTGGACTATCGGACGAGGATGTGTTCAAAGGGAAGGTGACAGACAAATGGAGGAGCTTCATGAAGAACCAAATCAGTAGGGCAAGGAGTTTCTTCCTCGAAGCAGAGCAGGGCGTCCTTGAGCTCAGTCAAGAAAGCCGATGGCCAGTAAGATATCCTTCTGTCTCTTAAACTTGTCGATAATGCTTCTACATGTGTCTGAACTGCATCTTCTATTTTCATTGGATACTCACAGGGCCGGCCCTGAGCAATTGAGGGCCCAAGACAAAATTTTCTAAATGGGCCCCATACATAATATTAAAAAAAAAGTATAAATTAAATAAAAATTTGTTGTATTCAAGATTTAAACCAAGGACCTCTTAAATATAAGTTTAGCATTGTAACCACTACACCACAATGCTTTTTGTTAAAAAAAGGCACATGATACATACTAGTTCTATTATAGACAGTTTCATGTTGGTGCCCCCTTTCGTCGGGGGCCTTGGGCCGTCGCCCAGCCTGCCCTGGGCCAGGGCCGCCCCTGGATACTCAAATAGTTGTTGCTGTATTACATCTACCTTTGTTTTTAGAATAAAAAAGGATGGAGAACATGAAGTGTATATACAGAGAGTACATATAGTGATTATCTTCGGAATTAAACACTTGCCAATCGTCCCACTTAATCCCTATGTTGCACGAATATGGGTATGGATACGGATAAGGGCACGATACGGATACAGGACAAGAAGTTTCAGATACGTATAAGTAGTCAATTATGTTGCACAACACGGACACAGATACTTGTATGGAGAACAGAGGATACTGAACTACTTGTTGCTCTATTACATCTACCTTTGTTTTTAGAATAAAAAAGGATGGAAACAAGGAGATCCCAACCAAATTTCACTAAACATGAAGTATATATACAGAGACTACTTGATAATGATTTTCGGAATTAAAACACTTGCCAATCGTCCCACTTAATCCTGCTACGTGTTTAGTTTGTCCCTATGTTGCACAAATATGGGTATGGACATGGATAAGGGCACGATACGGATACAGGACAACAAGTTTCAGATACGTATAAGTAGTCGATGGACACAGATACTTGTATGGAGAACAGTTTGCCTTTGTCCATGCAACATGACTTTCCTAAACATAGTATGTAGTTGATTGGACTTATTAACTGGGGATCTCATTTTTCATGACTTATTGTAGGTATTGGCTTCCTTGTTGCTGTATTGCCAGATCCTGGACGAGATTGAAGCAAATGATTACAACAACTTCACAAAGAGGGCTTATGTTGGCAAAGCCAAGAAGCTGCTTGCGCTGCCTGTTGCCTATGGGAGATCGCTAATTAGCCCGTCGCCACGAAGCCAATCTACTCTAGATGATACACAACAAGATACCGATGAAATAGGAAAGATGTTATATATTGGACCCGAAAGAATTACGAGGGCGGGTAAATCTGTATCTTTATAGTAACATGTCGATCGATCGCCACTTCTTTCTTGTTGAAGTTCTGTTGTTATTAGTATTAAGAAGGCCCCCCTCTCTGCATTTTCGCTGGCAATGTAACCATGAAAAGAAAATGTTAAGAAAATATCTGACATAGGTGATGCTCGCTCCTTGTGGTTTTTGTGTATATATGCCTTGATGGAAATTAATGTAGAGTTACTGTTTAAGTGATATGTTATGTTCGAATGTAATCTATGCTCGTGTTGTTTGCTTGGCACAGGAGAGAGCAGCATGACCAATCTCTTGAAAATGGTAGACCATGGACTAACTTCTTATTAAATGAACAGTTCTAGCTACAGCAAAATTGTCGCACTAAGGCAGAGCAACAGTTCCAACAGCTCTGCAATGCTACCTAAGTAGCTCCACGGAACTGTTGCTCTGTCTCAGTGCAACAATTTTGCTGTACCTAAGTAGCTCCGCAGAACCACAACAAGGAAGGTCTGTGAAATCGTAACATATATATATATATATATATATATATATATATATATATATATATATATATATGGAAAAAGGTAAATTTTATTCCAAAGTAATACAGTAATCGTACAACATGCAATCAAAGTGGGGACTCCCACTCATCAAGACCTCATAACATTTACATCAAATTCGATGTTATGAAGCATGCCCACCAGAGGTGTAACCAGTCCCTCGAATATCCGACGGTTTCGTTCCCGCCAGACATGCCAGACCGAAGCAGCCAGACGAACCCTGGCGGTCCGGAACCAGTCCTCCCCTCTACCTCTACTATCTCGGATCACCGTAATGATGTCCACAGTACTCTTCCCGGAGTCACAACCTCCTAATATTCTACTTTGCTCCTTCCAGATCTGCCAAGCCAGGACACACTCAAAGAAGATGTGGCTGATAGATTCTTGCTCCACACCGCACAACACACACTTGGGATCCGGGACCGGCACTCCAAACGAACTCAACCGATCTCGAGTAAGAAGGCGACCCAATAGGAGCTTGTAAAGACAGAGCTGCATCTTCCTTGCCAGGCCCTTGCACCATACGAAATCGTAGTCAGGACTCTGAGAAAAAGTGCGCCTGATGAGATTGTAGCAACTCCTGAATTGGAACTCCCCAGTACCCGGGGACGCACCAGTCGGCTCCCAAATCCACCGATCTGCAGGCAAGTCCGGATCAATGGCAATATTGCTAATGATGAGATTGTAGCAACTCTTGAATTGGAACTCTCCAGTATCCGGGGACGCACCAGTCGGCTCCCAAATCCACCGATCTGCAGGCAAGTCCGGATCAATGGCAATATTGCTAATGATCCCTCCCAGCTCCAAGGTAAAACGATAGGACTCCGACCACCACTCCCCATCGCGAATGATCCGACTACACTTCAGACCCCGCCTGTCCTCCTGGTGAGTCTGAGCCCCCCTGATGTCCAATAACGAGCACCGATCTATATATATATGACACCTAGCCTAGTGGTAGTGGTGAGACATGCAGCATATATATATAGTTTCTGGAGTCGCTTCCACTGGGATTCGAACTCCTGACCTCTCAGGCTGCATGTCTCACCACTACCATTAGGCTAGGTGTCATATATATATATATATATATATATATATATATATATAAATATATATATATATATATATATAATTTTATTTTATTTTATTTTTTTATATATAGTTTCTGGAGTCGCTTCCACTGGGATTCGAACTCCTGACCTCTCAGGCTGCATGTCTCACCACTACCACTAGGCTAGGTGTCATATATATATATATATATATATATATATATATATATATATATATATATATATATATATGACCTCTAGCCTAGTGGTTAAGAGAGATGCATGCTGTCCGAGTGGTCAGGAGTTCGAATCTCAGTGGGAGCGATTCCAGAAATAATTTACCTGGTTCCAATATATATATATTTTTTCCAATATATATATATTTTTTTTGGAAATATATATATATATATATATATATATATATATATATATATATATATATATATATATATGAACCAGTTGATAGCAAGATGATAAATATGAGGGCTACATGAGATCAGTACTGTAATGACTACGTTCTCAGTGTCTTTGGAAACACAATTTTCAACATGTTGATCAGGGAAGAGTAATTAGTAACATAAGATATGACAACATGGTAGCAATATGAAAAGTAGAAGCAAATAATAAACAATCACTATCTTTCATGTGGTGTGTAGTTTTATACAAGAATTGAATACTAGCATGCATAGAATATCATAATCAATATAAAGCAATTGTATAAGTTAGCTTATGATTGTACTTGTTGTTTGCCATTAATAAAAGAGTTATTTGTATTTACCCCCCCAATTGTTAATCATATCTCTACTTCCCCCCCAAATTTATTTTAATTAGTATTACCCCCCAATATTCGGATAAAGTGCAAAGAAATCCTCCTTAGATTTGCGTTTTTGCATTTGAAGACCCCTTGTTTAAAAAAAATTTTCATATTTTTATTTTTGTTCAGTTTATACCCATGTCGTTAACAGCTGTTAAAATACGTCTAAAAATATGATTTTACCCCTTTCCCACGTTCTCCCCCCTCTCTCTCCGATGGTGGGGGCTTGTCAAGCGGGGCCGACCAGAGGAGAGGGGAGGGCAGCCGGCCGGCGGAGGGAGGAGGGGGCGGGTCGAGCTAGGGATGAGCATTCGGTTAATTCGGTTCAAATCGAACCGAAAACTGAATTGAACCGAATATCGAATAAGCAAAACCGAAACTGAACCGAATTGGCCCATAACTGAATCAAACTGAACCGAATTAAATCTGTAGTGTATATATATATATATATATATATATATATATATATATATATATATATATATATATACCTAATTTTATTTAGTATATATCTGTAGTGTATATATATATATATATATATATATATATATATATATATATATATATATATATATATATATATATATATATATATATATATATATAGTACTTAAATATACCTAAATTTATTTAGTATATATCTGTAGTGTATATAAACTATATATATATATATATATATATATATATATATAAACTAAATTTTCTTATTCGGTTTTAGGTTTTGGACCGAAACCGAAACCCGAAACCGAAACCGAATAAAAAAATTTATTATTTTCAAAATCGAAATCGAACCGAATCTTTTTTAAACCGAATCGAATCTCGGTTCGGTTCGGTTCGATTTTTTCTTATTCGGTCCCCCTCGACCCCCCCCCCCCCCCCCCCCTCTCCTCCCTCCGCTGGCCGGCCCCCTCGACCCGCCCCCTCCTCCCTCCGCTGGCTAGCCCCCCAATCCCCCTCCTCCCTCCGCTGGCAGGTCATGCTCGACCTAGGGGTGAGCATTATTCGATTTTGGACCGAAAATCGAACCGAATCGAATAAGAGATTCGGTGCGATTTTAAAAAAAATCGGTTCGGTTTTGGTTTTGAAAATACTAAATTTTTTTATTCGATTTCGGTTTCGGTCCAAAACCGAAAACCGATATATATATATATATATATATATATATATATATATATATATATATATATATATATATATATATATATATATATATATATATATATATATATACTACAGATATATACTAAATAAATTTAGGTATATTTAAGTACTATATATATTAACAAAAATGTGCAAATAAACCAAAAAATGAATAAACCGAAAATCGAACCGATTTAATTCGGTTCGGTTTGATTCGTTATGGGCCAATTCTGTTCAGTTTCAGTTTTGCTTATTCGATTTTCGGTTCGGTTTGAACCGAATTAACCGAATGCTCACCCCTAGCTCGACCCGCCCCCTCCTCCCTCCGCTGGCCGGCCACCCCCTCCCCCCCCAGTCCTCTGGTCGGCCCCTCTTGACAAGCTCCTACCACCGGAGAGAGAGGGGGGGAGGGGTAAAATCTTATTTTTAGACGTATTTTAACGGCTTTTAACGGCATGGGTGCAAACTGAACAAAAATTAAAATGTGGGATTTTTTTTATAAACAAAAGGTCTTCAAATGCAAAAACAAAAATCTAAAGAGGATTTGTTTGCACTTTACCATAGGATTGAGGGGGTTACACTAATTAAAATAAAATTGGGGGGAAATTAGAAATATGATTAGCAATTGGGGGGGGGGGTAAATACAAATAACTCTTAATAAAATGGTTAAACGACTTTTGTTCTTACAAACTTTTAAAAGAAAAAAGAGTACAATAAACCCTATAGAAGAATCTAAAATATAAATAATTATGGGAAAGTATAGTTGTAGAGATCTGATCTACGGTCGATCACTTTACTCCTTGTACTACTCGACAATGGGTAAGAAATGCAATCACTCAAACATGAAAAAAAACTTCTTGACAACACTGGCAAAGAGCTTCTGTGTATTCTTCCTCTGTCTGCCTGTCTGGCTTCTCCCCCTACAGGATAGTACTGATCCTATATTTGTAGCATTTGAAAAAAAGTTATCTGAGTGCGTGCATACTAATGAGCAATATACAGTGTGTTTGCAATTGTACATGCACTATTGAAGGCCCACAACCCCGTTCTATTTCATGGGAGCACAACATGCACTATTGACACGTGGCTTTCTATACGAGGAAAATCTAGGGGGTGGAGACAATAGTTTATGCATGTTCCATGAGAATTGTGGCATGAAATATAAGTAATCATAACCGCCCACTGTCGGTTATCAGCGGAGAACAAAATGCGCACACTTTTGTGGAAAGAAGAGTATAGGCGTATTGTCGTGGAGTATCCAGGCTGTCATACTGGTAGAGATAGCAATATTGGCGTACTCTGATAGAGGTAGCACATTGATATAATCTGATAGAGGCAGCACAATGACGTACTCTGATAGAGTGCGGTCAAGCTGTCCACTAAATGACAACCTGGGTCTGCATGCCAAAAGATCTTCTGTATCAGTGACTCAATCTCTTCGACTGCCGTACCAATCTATCAACTGCCAGGCATTAAATAGCATTGTACCAACTATCAACTTTTCTCCCTTCTCTTATAGTAGAAGTCCTCCAACATCTCCTCTCCATCAGTAGCGGTCCTCCTCCATCTCCTCTCCATCAGTACATCTACTTCTCCATCAGATAAATCCTCCTTCTGATTCAGAGATCATCATTCCTTAACATCAACGATCACCTATTTTTCTCCTACTCCAGACTCATGGCGATAACTCCAACTCCAGATTATGAAGACATTCTTTCCAAACTCGCCAACCTCCTATCTTCTTCCCTCTCCAGTGGTACCACCATAAATCCTTCATCTCGAAATCCTCAAGCGGATTGGATGTTCTACTTATTTTTCAAACCTCTTACCCATAAGAACTATCCCTCCCATATCATTTCATCTATTGTTCCTAAGATTTGGAAACTCAAGGGCTCTGTTCGAGTAACAGAGTATCATGTTGGATCCTTCTCGGAAAAATTTGATCTATTGGAAGATCTGGAATTTGTGTACAACAATGGCCCCTGGAAGTTAAACAATCATATGCTGATCCTTGAGCGGTGTTCTTCCAACAAACTACCTAGTGATTATCAGTTTTCTGAAGCTACATTTTGGGTTCAACTCCATGGTCTGCCTGTTAATCTTCTCACTACGGAGTTTATTTCCACTGTCGCTTCACGTATTGGCACCATCACTCCACCAACTACTCAAGAAGCTAGCAATTGGGTCATCTTTGCCAGGATACGCATCAAGATTGATATAACAAAACCTCTCCCTCCCAGTCTTACTGTTTCGATGGGGAATAATATGGAATGCAATGTCCATTTGAAGTTTGAGAGACTGCCTAAATTTTGCCTCTTCTGTGGATATTTGGGACACGGAGTCAAGAGATGCAACATTCATCAAGAATATACTAACATGATTGATTCTAAGTGGACAGAGGATCAAAAAAGTCAATTTCAATCATTGTTAGACAAAAGACTTGATTGTTCCATCTGTGTCAATCACTCTGAAAAATTCAAATCAAGATTTCAAGATCGGAGTGCACCTCCTCTCCATAATAAATCTCAGGATCATTCCTCCACTTCGAAGACTAATCCCACAAGTAATGTCATTCCTACTTCTAAAGATTTACCTATGAATATTGATCCTCCCATTTCTTCTAATCCTTCTCTGTTACCCAAAACTGATAGTACCACCACATCAAATATCTTCTCCCATACCTATTCTCCCCCTCTCATGCAAAATTACTGTCAGCCAAGTTCCATTCATTCAGTTACAGAGGCAGTTACTCACGTCCTAAAATCTGGGAAGAAGATTGTTCAATTATACTCCACTACTTATGCAAAAGTCAATGAACAACTGCCTACTCTGTCTCCTAGTAATAAATCAAATGCAATTTGTGAATCTACTGTCCCAAGTGATCCACCTGTGACTCAAATCCCAATCCAGCCTACATCCAATCCAGAGTCAATGATTATTCCAATCCCTCCTACTATGTCTAACTCACCACATTCCAATCCAGAGTCAATGATTATTCCAATCCCTCCTACTATGTCTAAATCACCACATTCCATCACCTGTCCTCCTCCACACCGCCACCTACCAAAAACTAAACTATCCTCCGTGATCACTACTGTGAGTTCATCATCCACAGCATCAACATTTACCTCTCTATTAAACTCACTCACACCACATAGTTCATCATCCACATATATCAATATCTTGAAAGATAATACTGTCTCATCCACTTCTGATCCTCTGATACGGTCCAAAAGATCTCGAATTGATTCATTTGATTCAGAAACAGAGCTGGATCATGAAAGACCTACTAAAAGAGGTTCCTTTCCATCTGAAGATTTAGAAGGCGCGGCTGGCCTTGAACAGCCTTCATCACCATGATTCTCTCTTAGAATTGTCAGGGTCTGCGGAATGACCCGACAATTCGAACACTGAAGTCATTCCTCCGTGCATCTATACCACAAATCCTATTCCTTTATGAAACTAGATGCTCGTCAACAGAAGCTACTTATATTGCTAATAGTCTTGGTTTTGCAAAATGCTGTGCTATTTCTTCCAAGGGTTTCTCAGGAGGACTACTTCTTTGTTGGGACTCAAGTCCTAATTTGACAATCTTGAATACTACAGACAACTATATTCATTCAAGTATTGTACATTTGACTATTGCCAGCCCTTGGCATCTCATATGCCTCTATGGTCCTCCAAAATTATCTGACAGAAGCTCCTTTTGGCTGCATATGGGATCTCTCATTGATTCTGTTTCCCAACCATGGATTTGTATAGGTGATTGTAATAGTATACTCAATCAAACGGAGAAACAAGGTGGAGCAAATTTAACTATAATCATCACAAACCATTCATTCAATGGTTTGATCGAGTGGCTGCTATAGATATTGGATATAAGGGCCCAGCATACACTTGGAGTAATCGAAGAATGCCTCAGTATAATATTACAGAACGTCTTGATAGAGCAATGGTGGATACCCAGTGGCGATCTATACATCCAAATGCTGGCATCCTCCATCTTCAAAGTCCTAACAGTGACCACTGTCCTATCCTTCTCCTGCTCAATATAAATTCAAGACGAAGATCACATACTCCTCGGTTTGAAGCGGCTTGGGCTATACATCCTGAATTAAATCAATACCTATCTACTACTTGGAGTCAACTTCAATCAAACTCTCTTCAAACAAAGCTCGGTGATTTATTACCTATTCTCTGCTTATGGGGTCGATCGAGATTGGGAAATATGAATAAAGATATCATGTATTTTGAAAAGCAACTCTTGCAGGTTCAGTCCAGAGGGTATACTACTACATCTGAGTATTTGGAAGAAAGGAGAATACAAATCCTATTGAATAAACTCTACCTCCAAAGAGAGCTCTACTGGAAACAAAGATCCAGTGTTTCTTGGTTGAAAGAAGGGGACAAAAATACCAAATTCTTCCACTTATCAGCTACTAACAGGAAAACCAAGAATACTATCCATAGTATCTTAAAACCTGATGGTGAACACACTACTGAGCATAAGGAAATTTCTAATACATTTGTCAATCATTTTGAATCTATGTTTCAAGCTACTGACGTGCACCCTGTTCCTGAACATATATTGGCTGATATGCGCCGGATCACTAAGGAGGAAAATGAATCTCTATGCAACATACCTTCTGAAGAAGAAATCAAAGCCACTATTATGATCATGGGTTCCTATAAATCACCTGGACCAGATGGATATCCGGCCTACTTCTATCAAAAATTCTGGAACTTAATTGGCAAGGAGGTAACTCATCTCATTCAAGATTTTTTCATTTCTGGGATAATGCCTTGTCATCTCAATCATACTTTCATAGCTTTGATTCCTAAAATTCCTAATCCCTCTAAACCTATGGATTATCGCCCTATTGCTCTTTGTAATGTTCTTTATAAACTCATCACAAAAATCATTGCAAATAGAATTCGACCTTTTTTTTTACATAAACTCATTAGTCCCGAACAAAATGCCTTTGTCCCAGGTCGATATATAGGAGATAATATTATTCTTGCCCAAGAACTGTTTCATTCTATATCCAAGTTCAATACTAAAAATAGTTCCTTTGCCCTCAAATTGGATATGTCTAAAGCCTATGATAGGTTCAGTTGGAACATTATTAGTCAAGCTCTTCATGGTTTTGGTATCAGTGGCCACATTCATAAACTCATTATGCAATGTGTGACTACGTCTTCATTTTCTATCCTTGTCAATGTAGAAGCATGGAAAAGAATAAAGAAAGACCTATGTGGCTCAGGATCCCCATGCGGCTCAGGAGTCCATGCGGCTCAGGGGTCCATGCGGCTCGGATAGATCCATGCGGCTCAGAAAGAAGCCATGTGGCCTTCAAACAGTTCTTCTCTACATGCGGCTGCATTTAATGTCCTGACGACTGCTCTGACAAAAAAATAGCCATGACAGCTCTGACATAAAGACGCAATAATGACTGACATGATGGCGTGTTCATAGAAAAGAGAAGAAAATCTTCTTACGGCTGGCAAAATCTACCAAGTCCCGAGGCCACTCCATGCGGCTGCCCATCTGTATGCGGCTGCCTGTCCGTGTCCCCATGCGGCTGCCCATCTGCATACGGCTGCCTATCCCCATGCGGCTGCCTATCCCCATGCGGCTGCCCATCTGCATGCGGCTGCCTATCCCCATGCGGCTGTCCATCTACATGTTGCTGTCCATCCCCATGCGGCTGTCCATCTGCATGCGGCTGCCTATCCCCATGCGGCTGCCCCTCTGCATGCGGCTGCCTATTTCCATGCGGCTGCCCATCCCCATGTGACTGCCCATCCATATGCGGCTGCATGTTTCATGCGGCTGAGAGGACCCCCCCATATGCGGCTCGGTCAGGACGATCCAGTTGAGACAAGTGGTGCTCTTCGTTACAATTGAAATACGTAGCAGTCTTATCTTCCCCAAAATTATGGGTGCTAACAAATTCTAACAAAATCAAATTTGTTACGATCGTCATAATGGCCCAGATCAAATCAAATCAAGCAAATTGGACACGTGGCAGGCTATCACAAATCATGAATATTCATGACAATCAACATTTATTGTCCACAGAGATTTGATGCAATCACATTAATTGCTTAAATCTATTATATTCAAGATGAATGGCCCCGATTAATTGATCCTTAACTGCCGACTTCTCAAGGATAATCATTTGTAAACCCTAATGATCACACCCCCTTCTATAAATAGCAAGGTGCCATTCCCTTGCAAATAAAAAAAGAGAGGAGAGGATTCTGAAGGGACTGGAGAATTCAGGAGAAAAGAGCAGAGAAAAAGAGAGAGAGCACTACAGAGTCATCCAGAGATCCAGCAATCGAAGGTGCAAGGGAGTCTCCCCACACGTCCAAGAGCATTTCTTCACCGGAGCCAAGGCTGCATCCGATCGTCCAAGGAGTAAGACAGAGCTACCGTCGCTTTCCCGAGCCTCTACCGTTACCCCCCAGAATCTAAAATAAATAATTGTACTTAGATTGCTGTACCTAGGTTTTCGTCCCTAGGCTTTCTTTGTACGAGCGAGTTTGTATTGTGAAGTAAAAGTCCAGTCCTTCGATATAATTGTTCTATTCTTTTATAATTCATGGCAAACACGATGGCGACTCTGCTGGGAAGAAACTTCTCCACGGCTCAGGAGTTGGTGACGCAATCGGATGCAGCCAAACTTGGCTCCACACAACAGAAGATGGTCGTCCGCTTCGACCAACAGGCGTTTGAAGAAATGCTCTCCGACGGGAGCGCTGGCCCGTTCCAGAAGCGAACCCGCATGAAAAAATCTCGCAGGAAGTAGAGGCCAAAGTCATTTGCTCCTCCCCAAGCTCTGGACGGAGTACTCTCTGCTGCCCAAGACGGCGAAGGTAACTCTCATGCGGCTCCACTTCAAACCATAGAGGACTCTGTTGTCCCCAAGTTCGGCAGAGGAAAGCACTACGATGTTGGACTTGCAGGGGCAAAGAGTGATTCTATGTGCTCCAGAAAGAAGCCGAACAAAGGCACTAGCCGCAGGCTGAAGACTCATGTGGCCAAGATTGCCAGCCGCATGCATGATGTCCATGCGGCCGAAACTGCCAACCGAATGCATAATTACTCATGCGACTAAGATTTCCAGCCACATGGAGAAGACTTATGCGGCCGAGACTTCCAGCCGCATAAAGAAAGCCCATGCGGCTACGATTGCCAGCCGCATAAAGACTGTTGGTTCCAGCCGCATACTGTCTGCTCCACGCGACTCAGTCTTCGATCACCTTTTCTATGGTCCTGATCTCTCATGCTTCCGAGAAAATATGTCTGACTCTCTACAGCACCACTTAGACTCTTCCTACTATGTGCCCTCACGCACTAGAGTGAAGAAGTCTAGGGCAGCGCGAGCTTGGCGAGCTCAGTCCGCTGTTTTGACCTCTGACCATCCGAGCGCTCCACATACTGTTATGTGGACCTCTGATGGAAAGTTGTACAGAACCACTCGAGTCCAGCCCCCGACGGCAAACGGACAAAGTGGTTCCAAAAAGTCTTCCGAAACCCAGGGAGCAAACATGGTCATTCTAGACCCATCTGACTTGCGTGAGGCTATCCTCCACAAGCGCAAGGAAAGAAAAGAGGTCTCGGGGTGCAAAGAGTCCTCCCACGGACGTCACTGCACCCAAGCCATCGTCAACTGCTGTTGCAATAACGCGACGGTACGAGAAGACCGGCAGTCCGTCTTCCAAAGACTGCAACAACCATGTTCAGAGGATGAGGCACTTTCCGTCGTCTCCTGCAACTCTGCTCAGAGAATCCCCGCCAATGGGAGAGCGAAGAAAACAAATATTTCTAGCCCGAAGATTTCAACCACTATGACTAAGAAACTGTCGTCTAAACGGTTGCCCACCACCGGAGTTTTCCAAGGTGCCCGTTCAAAGACGAAATCTGCTACAGTGGGAGATTCATCATCCACATCACTGGGGGTTGCTGGAACTGGGGGTAGCACTCCTTCGAACATTCACGACAATCCAATGTTCCAAGGAGACGAGCCGGGGGAAACAACTCTCCCATTAGATGCAGCAGATCCCGACGTCCCCGAGGATGTCCACGACTCTCAAGACGAGGCAAACTCGGAAGCTGGGGGTACTATTCCTTCTGAGTCCGAACCAGAGGAGAACATTCCCACATACCCCGATGACTTCTCGGTACAAGGGTATGATTCGGAGGGTACGTCGTCCACCGTCCCTTCCACTTCTACTCATGTGAGGACGACATTTATGACAAACGACGAACAAGATGGACCCAGTGATCGTCAATGCATCGACACTCTGGAGGCCATACTGTACACTTTGGTCAAATCAGTGGACGAGATCAAAGCAGCCCTCCCTACTCTGCAAGGAGGGACGCCTGGCCAAACAAACTTGGGTCCCGCGGTCAATACGGACTCGAACTCAGCGGCACCAAACTCGGACAATAATCCTCCTGAAATGTCGGCTCCTACCGCTGCAGACAAAGCCAGGAAGGCAAGAAGAGAGGTCCAGGAGCTCCGAGCTATGTTCTACGCCCGAGAAAACTGCCAAGACCTCAGGATACGACAACCGTATCCCGCTGCGTGGAGAGATGTTCCCTTCCCACCAAAGTATAAACCATTCTACATTAATCCATATGATGGAAAGACCTCCGCAAGTCGGTACATCTCTTACTTCGAGGTCACCACCTACCATCTACCCCATGACGATGCCATCCTTACACGATTATTCATCGGAGCATTGGAAGGGGTCGCCTTCGACTGGTACCGTAACCTGCCAAACAACTGCATCCACTCATTTGCCAGCTTCAAGCGCATGTTCTTAGAGAGATTCTACGAAGTAGGACAGGACATCACAATGTCCACCCTCATGGATGTCGTTCAAGGGAAGAAAGAGCTGACAAGGAACTATATTGAGCGGTTCCGCCAAACCGCCATGAAGTTGCCGTCTGGTAATCCGGATTTCTCCTTAATTAAAATTTGCCAAAAGAGACTGCTTCCAACAATCAGCCTCTAGATGGGTGAAAGTCAATTCAAGGACTGGAAGATGTTCATCATCAGTGCCACTAGCGTCGAAGACAGGTTGAAGAAGGCTCGCCAACTGGGATTGCATATTTCGGAGGGAGAGGACAAGGGCAAGCGCCCTAATACCAGCAACAACAATGGTGGTAACTCCTCCAACAATCGGGACAACAAGGGCAAGCAGGCTATGGTGGCCGACACAGCCCAGAAACCTGAGTCAAAACCGGCAGACAAGCAATGGCCATAAATGACCTACTCCTTCGAAGACGGCCATGTCAAGCCCATCTTGGACATGCTCATACAAGGAGATAGAATTCAACTCCCTCCACCAAGACGGGAACCTCGGCCGGCAAAAATGGAGAACCCAAAGTACTGCCATTACCACCGCTACGTCCACCATGCTACACACGACTGCTACCAACTAAAGCGATACATCCAACATCTTATCGATTCGAAGGCTCTGGCTATTGATTTCGAGGAGGTAACCGTGGCAGCCAATATGGTGTCCGTACAGTTTGGTAGCTTCCCTCTGACAGAGACTCAAGACGGCGTGATATCCATCCCTCGGGCGATAATGGAGATTGCTAATCTTCCACCTCCTCGAGATCAGGCTACTGGTCTAGTACCCCTTACCACGTCACGAGGGGAAGTCATGTGGGTCCATCCAGACTTGGTACCTAAAGTGACTCAGTCCGCACCACTCCATTGACAAGAAGAAGAGTAGAAAGGTCAGATCCTGCCGCACAATTTCGGTAGATGTCGAAGAAGCCATAGCTGTCGTCACTCGGTCTGGTGCTCAATCCCAACCAACGCCAGATAATTCGACTGAAGAGCATCAGCCTACGCCAGATAACTCGACTGAAGAGCATCAGCCGGCCACTGCTGACACTCCGGGACCTTTCCAACCTCCGACGACCGACAAGCCTAGGCCGAAGGAGACTCGCTTTGACAAATTCCTCCGAAAAGAGGCACCTCATGGGCTGGAAAGGCCCTACAACTTTGACATCTTGGCGTAATTGGCTAGCAAACCGGCCAAATTATCATTATACGAGCTCCGGAGACTCTCCAAGGATGTTCATGCGTCTTTGAGCGACGCACTCTAGAACGCTGACGCATATCTAGCTCAGGTCAACCTCATGGGAGAGATCCCGCCTGCAGATCTCCAAGATAGCGCTTGCACAGGAGAGATGCCCAACATTGTCTTCACTCCACAGGATATGCTCATCAAAACCAACCTGCACGATCGTCCGTTATATTATACTGGATACATCGGCGACGTAAAGGTAGATCGGATGCACATTGATCCTGGTTCTTCCATAAGCATCATTCCGAAGGGTCTGTTACATTATCTCCACATTTTTATGCATCACCTGATGCCAACAAGCACCGCCATCAACGGTTTTAATTTGGGCAGGAGCTACCCGATTGGAAAGATTCGCTTGAAGTGCCAAATCGGCGATCTTCAGTCAGTAGTAACCTGTTACATCATAAATGCAGACACTTCCTACAATATCCTCTTGGGGCGCCCTTGGATACACGATTACATGATCGTGCCCTCCATGCTGCACCAGTGCTTCAAGTATGTCGACAAACACGGCTTCGTGAGGATAGAATTTACCGACATCAATCCCTTCAAAGGGGTCGAATCCTACTACTCAGACTCTTGCTTATACGAAAAGTTGAAGAGGCACCTTGGTGAAGGAGATGTGCAAGCTCGTACCGAGACGGCCACAGGATCAGAAGAACCTCTGACGATCCACCTCCAAGCTCGCAAACCTGGCAAGACCGTACCCCTTACGGCCGCTCTGCGTAAGGATGCGATCAGTCTCTCGGCACAAGAGGGGCAAATGATAATCCGGCTGCCAAGGTCCGGCCAAGCACCAAGATCCATAACGGAGCCACTGACAATCAGACTGCCTAGAGTCGGCCAGCCACAAACGGAGAAGCTCAATCCCTCCGACAAGCCGATAACGATACGTCTTTCCAAAAAGAATCGTCAGCCCGATGCAAAGTCTGGGGCTTCTAGCAAGCCAACCACTCCCCCCCAGCATCGAGTACCAAACTGGGGGTCGCTAGTTTGCCAACGACTCCACATTCTGCTCCACCAGCGGAACCCCTCATGATCAAGTTGCCCAAGTCATCATCTCAGTCTTTATTTATATAGTGGGTGGCCGAAGAAGAACCATAACTGGCCAAGTATGTGACTGCTCACACCGATGTTCCATCCGCAGATGATGTAATCCCGTTAGAAAAGATACCTTACTTCATCAATAAAGGGTTATCTTTGAACTACATCGAGCTTAATCAGCTTTGTACAATGTATGCTATGGAACACGGTATAGGCACTCACCTACATACGCAGGTGACAAATGTTTACACCGCAAATCAACTCACTCTCGCGGAAGACGCTTACCGCATAATCGAGGGAAGGGACCATCCAATCATCTTCGGTCGGAAGAATAATCCGCAGCCCTTTACCATAGAAAAAGTCGATCTCGAATCGGACGCCGAGAGACTGCCTCTCTATCTATATAGCCCACAATCCAAATACCTCATGCAAAAATAGGGGTATGATCTGGAGACTACGCCAGGTTTGAAGTACGACACTGGTCGACGATTACCTTTAAAGTCGCCGGTCCCGGCTGGCAAACCACAGGACTACTACAACAAGACCCGATGCGGACTGGGATATGTTACGCCTGCAACGACCCCTGAAAACTCAGATAAGGAATGCGACTGGCAGTCACACTCAACCGGATTACCAACTTCTGATTCGGATATCAGCATCGGGGATGTATTCAGGCAAGTCCTGTCTGTCAATATGGCATTCGCTGATGCTTACGAAGAAGGTGAAGACTTTCCTGAGCTCCTCAAATTAGAGCCGTAGGCCCCAGCTGGATGCGCAATAGGAGAAGCGGTTTGAACAAAGAGAGCCTCCTACTGAAGATGAGGTCATGCAAGTGGATCTAGGCAGCGACTCTTCTCCAAAACCAATCTTCGTTAGTAAAAGTCTGACAGACGAAGAGCGAAAATCGCTACTGGAACTCGTCAAAGAATATATTAATGTGTTCACCTGGAACTATGAAGACATGCCAGGGCTAAATCCTGATATTGCTCTTCACAAGCTCAATATTCGGCCAGATGCAAAGCCAGTTAAACAACAACAACGACGCTTCCGCCCAGGCATCATGGATGCGATCGAAGCCGAAGTCAACAAACTGATAGCCAACGGCTTCATTCGTGAGGAACAACATCCGAACTGGGTTGCCAACATAGTATCGGTCCTCAAGAAGAATGAGAAGATTCGAATCTGTATCGACTTCCACAATTTGAACGAGGCGTGTCCCAAAGATGAGTTCCCCCTCCCTATGTAACACCCAGTTTTCCAAAAGAGGGTATTTTTGAAATTTTGTAATTATAATTATTATTCATTGGTATTTATTTTACATTATGATTTTTGGTAATTTTTAATAATTTTTAAACTATTTAAAACTGTTTTAAGTTATGACTTGTGATTTTGATGTGCTGCTAGTAAAACCTGAGAGACTGCATGACCTAGAGCCTAACCACGTCATTAGGATAATTTAATTGTTATTTTTAGCCTAGGGGTATTTTGGTCATTTTGACTTATTTGATTTATTTGGTCATTTGTTGAATTGGTGAATTTCTGGTTGACTTGACTTGTTGAGACCTAGTGAGCTAGCCTAGAAGCTAACCCTAGCCATGGTGACCCTAGTCTAACTTAGGTTAACCTACATTTAGTCATTAGAAACTAATTTTAGAATGAGAGGATTTGGTTTAGTGCATTTAAGTCATGGTTCATGGTTTCATGAAATGACTTATGGCTAAATGATTTATTTTGATCATGACTTGGCCCATGGCCCATAACTAGAAGCCCTAACCCTAACTAAACCGTAAATGACCAGCCATAGGGATTCCCACCCTATATAAACACTTATTCTCTAGGGCTTGCCTCCTTCTTTCATTCATTTCAATATTGGAGAAAGAAAGGTATTATCCCTCTTCCAAAAATCCCCATAAATTCATTTTAATTCCTTTTTAATCCTAGTTTCTTGCATTAGAACCTAATACTCTTCTACTTTCTGATTTTGGGGTTTAATCCCAGCTTTGGGACAATTTGGAGCATTTGGCATCAAGAGGAAGAATCCCCCATTTGGAGCTTTTCCAAGCTTTTTGCACACATAGGTAAAACCCTCTAAATTGATTTATATTTCAGTTTTCTTTACATGTAGGGCTAGATCTAGGAGTCCCCTAGGTGTCCCCAAAATTTGGGTGGAATTCGTGTCCGTTTGGTGTCCGTATCGGACACGTGTCATAGTGTCTCTTAGGTGTTTGTTGAAATGTCTCACTGGATTGAATGTTACTATTTTTCAAAACAAATTACATGGTTGTGTAGCCCTATATATGGGGATTAATTATATTTATGACTGAGCATGAGTTGGACCCCTGTTCGTGTCCATAATCGGACACGAACGTGCTGTTGGACACTGTACAGGGGAGTACTGTGCTCCCCTGCTGCCGGAGTGTCCTGTAGGACACGACACATCACCTATGGACACGATACTTGGCACCCACCTCGGGGCAGTGTCTGACACCACACATGTCAAGTTTGAGCTGCCCTCGTGTCGTGTCGAGGGTGCTTGGACTCATGCACGGGTTTTGCACTAGCTGTGCACGCGCAGAGAATCCCCTCTGATACGGGGTTCGTGTCCACGCGTGACGCAACTAGGACACGTCGTGCTGTGTCTGGGATGTAGCCCTATCCTAGGCGAACCCACAGACACGAGCACGAGTCGCGTGTCCCTCTGTGTCGTGAGCACGAGGCACGGTCCTCTCCGCACGACACTGCTTTTCTCTGATACTTGGTTTTCAGCATTTAGACACGTCGTGTCCACTTGTGTGGACACAAAATCACTTCTATTGACACACATTCATACCTGACACATGTGTGTGCACTTTATTTTGGCATTTAGCTGGGTTTTCATTGAATTGTGATTCAAATTTAGGGCAAATCCCCAATGTTCTGATACCAGTTCATATGTTTGTTAATTCTGAGTTTAATGTGATCTTTAAACTATTTTTCCCTAATGATTATTGTAATATTAGTTTACCTATATATGTCTGAGTATTAGTCTCATGGTAGTTTACATATTGGCATGGGAATTGGATTCAAATGCACAATTCCTGAAACCTTTCACACTGAGTTTAATAACACACACACACACTGAAACTGTTGAAACTTGAAAACATGTACACACACATCCAAACCTGAGTTGCATATTGCTGTCCTATTGTATACTGATTCCTGTTTAGTATACACACACATTCACATCTACACTATCCTATTATAAATCCTGAGAGCTGAGATGTTGGGATTTTATGGATTGGTATCAATGGGATGTTAGGATTCGAATTTTGGTTTGTTAAATAACTGCCATTTCCTGAGATAACTCAGGTATTTAAATATGTGCAAGACATATATTGGTTAATGTTTGAAATAATGCAAACATGATTCACATACCCACACACTGTTTGATACACATGTCACCCCCACTGATTTTCCCAGGTTCCACACATTTCTCATTGACACTTTTTCCTCACAAATCACTCTCACACACAATTGCTCACCACACACACTTTTCCTATCATTCATATGCACACACATTTCATTTTCTTCATTTCTATGTATCATTATACACAACCTGAGAATTCATATTACTGTCACACACAGTTTAACACTCACACACCCACAGATTTTTCCTCACCACACACACAGACACATATATATGTATCAATGTTATCCTTTTAACTGAATGTAGGTTCCAGAGTTGTAATTGTTAGGCTGGATGTTGTGAGGTTAGCAGTGTTTGGATTTGCCCTGCCTTGATTGCATTATTGCAGCAACTTGGCTTGCTTAGCATTAGCAAGGTAGTAGAGATAGGAGCATGTGCATTGGCAGTGGCAGCTGCTCTTGGGCAGGTAAGAGTATTGCTTGGCCTTGTCATGCCTTGGCAGTATCAGCAATAGGCAGAGCATTGCCTGCAATAGCATTTGCAGCAGCAGCTTGCCTTGGCTTTGCATTGTATTGCACAGTAGCAGCTTGCTGGGCTTTGCATTGCACAGCAGCAGCTTGGCTTGACTTGCACTACAGGACTTTAGCAGTGGTTGGCCTAAGGCTCAACACATTGGCCACTTTGGAATGTACATGAGTATTAGAGTAGGAGAGGCTTGGGTTTAGACTATGGGTTAGTGGGTTTGCATTTGAGTTGAAGGGGTTTTCTAATTTGGTTGATTTGGGTTGTGAACTGTCCTTGCCATTAACTGAAATTTACCTCTAAACAGTGCCACATTCCTATTGACATATTACAATGTCAAGAACCATGCCATTGTTTCAACCATTCCTTTTTCCCAATACATGTGATGTTATATATATATTCAGGTGGCATATATATATATATATATTTTATAGATATGCAGGTTTGTATGCCTGTTATGAGGGTATCTAGTGCTAGGAAGGGGACTTGTGAAATGAGTAAGTGCATTAGTGAATGCATCACTATGAGTGTAGGTTATGATGAGGGATATTGGATGATAGGTAGGCTTGGCCCCTTTTGGTTGGCATGCTTGCTTGGGTTAGGCCATTTGGCATGTTGGCTAATGGGTGTGGTGTTGGGGAGTTAGGAAGGTTAGTTTAGTTCATAGTTTTGTTAGTGCTAGGTAGGAAATAGATTGGTTATTGATATATATATGTCTAAGGTTTTAGTCCAGTATTGTATGAATATATGTAGTAGATGTATATTTATGATATGGTATACATGGTATCCTAAGTTATGTATACCTATGGTTTAGTTGAGTTAGCCTATAGGAGTTGACCAAGTTTGACTTGTTTGACCTAGTTGGCCTAGATGGTTGACCATGTTTGACTTAGAGATGACTTGGACCTAGTTTGACCTAGAAATCATGTAAATTGTATCATAAACTTCATTTACCTTATTTTAAACATATTATAACCCATATTGCTCTGTTTAGGACATTGTGACTCCGGTGCAGACATCTGATATTACACTACTCTTTTCAGAGTAGCAAGCGAGTACATTCTCTGATAGTTCTTTCATTTACTTGTCAATTACTGTACTTCAGTTCTAGTTAGCTGTATGTGATTCTCTGTTACAAACACGTATTATTATTTCTGAATCCATGTATGCGACACACATACTTACTCGTCTTACCTCTATTATTTGAATCACCATACAAATCACCATACGAATCACCATACGAATCACTATTCGAATCACCCTATTCGTATCTTCATATGTTGGTTGGACTTGTATTCGTCTTATGTGTTGGATTATGGATTCATTTGTATTAGACTGGGCGGAGAAATACTTGATTAGACATGTGAACATTCCCACTATTCGAACCACCCCCTGTGAATATATTCGAACGATAGCCATTCCACACCTGGCCAGGTGTGTGATGTGCCAGATTTACCCTTAGCCGTTTACATGTCTAACTAA
Organism: Iris pallida; assembly: GCA_029216955.1. NCBI lineage: Eukaryota > Viridiplantae > Streptophyta > Magnoliopsida > Asparagales > Iridaceae > Iris > Iris pallida. The sequence goes on along the minus strand of JANAVB010030816.1, from coordinate 10,389,853 downwards.
GTATTTTAAAATACACTTGGAGAATTTATTCGAATCATTATTAGAACATCATGTGAATCACTATTCGTATCACCTCATTCGTATCACCTTATTCGATTCACCTTACTAGAATAATGATTAGAATTACATTCGACTCATCTTATATTAGACTCATATTGGGATTACACTCGACTTATATTGTACCATATGAACTCATTATGTTACTCTAGTTCAGCTAGATCTTATTTTACCGTCTTCGTTGCTACGATTCTTCTCTTGTTTAGTTATTTTCTTTCCTTGCACTTTATTTGTCTTTCTTACCATCACCTGAATATAAACTGCCATATTCATCAATACAACTGTCTATAACTGCTTTATAGTTCTCTGTCATTTACTTGGCTTTTCTAGATGAGATGTGTTCGTTCCTGTCCTGACTGGACCTGTTGAAAATTTTACAGATGATTGCCCTGAGGACACATGCCCTACATTTTACTGAGGAGATGGCTTAGCTACCTATGGCCCCGACACTCAGGAGTGATCGAGATTTAGTTTAGTAGACTTGCATTTTATTTTTTTTTCATTTAGAGCTTGTTGTATATAATTGAGACTTGACATGTATTTGAGATTTTTCAGATGTTGTTATTATTTCAGTATTTATTTTTGTCTTCAAATTCTTAGTTACATTTCTGTGTTATCTTTTCGTGCTTAGACTGTGATTGAGATACACCATATCTTATACTTGTCCTCCGTTCGGAGTTGACCATGATGAGTACATTATATACTGCATAAGATGATGGTTAGTTAGAGACTTAGAACAGCGTTCTACCGCCGACACTGCGGCGTAGGCTGGGCGCTGTTACGTACTCGTACCCTCACAGTGGGTGCGGGTCGTGATACCCTATCACAGACATCATGATTGACAACACCTGCAGCTTCGAACGTATGTCGTTCATGGAAGGCTTCTCGGGGTACAACCAAATTAAGATGTCTTCCGACGACGAAAAGCATACATCATTCCGAACACCAATAGGCACGTTCTACTACACAGTCATGCCTTTCGGTTTGAAGAATGCTGGCGCCACCTATCAGAGAGCCATGAGTATCATCTTCAGGGATTACTTACGCAAGACCGTGGAGTGCTATATTGATAACATCGCCGTCAAGAGTCGCTATAGGGGAGACCATCTGCAGGATCTGAGGACGGTATTCGACCTGATGCGAGCGCACAATTTAAAAATGAATCCTACCAAATCCTTCTTGGGTGTATCCAGTAGAAAATTCCTGGGTTTCATCATCACCTCCCAGGGTATTCACGTAGATCCTGAGAAGACGAAGGCAATCATGGAGATGGGTCCCTCGAGAAATCTTCGAGAACTCCGAGACCTCCAAGGGAGGTTAGCTTACATCAGGAGGTTCATTTCCAACCTCTTCGGACGATGTCAGCCATTCACCCATCTCATGAAGAAGGGCGTCTCATTCGTATGGGATGAAGAATGCCAGCGTGCCTTCGGCAGCATCAAAGAATATTTATCGAACCCTCCAGTCCTGGTAGCCCCGGTTGCTGGAAAACTATTCCAGCTCTATGTACGAGCAATGGAGCATTCCTTCGGCGCTCTGCTAGCACAAAACAACGATATAGGCCATGAGCAAGCTATATATTACCTCAGCCGAATGATAATCGGGCCAGAGCACCGATATACTACCGTAGAGAAGGAATGCCTCGCCCTTGTGTTCGCCGTTCAAAAGATGCGACACTATGTCACGGGGCAAACCATACATGTGATATCACGAGTCAACCCCCTCAGGGTCCTCATGACTAAACCAGGGGCACTCAGCTCTCGCCTCGCTACATAGGCAATATTACTGTCCCCTTACCATATGATCTTCGTCCCGTAAAAGGCTGTTAAAGGTCAAGCTCTGGCAGACTTTCTAGCAGCCCACCCAGGCTCGGAGTCAGCCAGAATATACAAAAAAATCCCAGATGAGGTCGCCGACTTGCATGCGGCCTCTCACGATGATATATGGCGAATGTTCTTCGACGGTGCCTCAAGGACCGGACCTAAGGGCAACATCGTCGTCGGAGTCGGGGTGGTGCTGGTTTCTCCTTCCGAATTGGTGATCAATCGTGCTTACTCCCTCACAGAACCCTGCTCTAACAATGTGGCCGAGTATAACGCTTTAGTCATTGGCCTCCAACTTGCAAGAGAGCTGGGGGTAGAATATCTTGAAGCATACGGCGATTCATAGTTAATCGTCAATCAGATCCGGGGTTCATACGAAGTCCTCCATGAAGACATGATCCCCTATCACCAAATAGCGATCAACATCATCTCGTCATTTGAAGGGTTCTTCATCGAACACGTCCCCAGACTCCAAAATATCGAAGCCGACGCCTTAGCTGGCCTTGCCTCTTCCCTAGCAGTTCCGAACCATGCTCATCAATCGGTGGATGTGATAGGCCATAAACTGGTCTGTCCCAAGAACAACGTTCAATTCGTGGTGAGTTATTCTGCTCAGACGATCGACGAAGCACCAGACTGGAGACAACCATTCATAGACTTCGTAGTCTACGACATCCTGCCCGAGAACCCAAAGGAAGCTACCTCTATCAGAAGACGTTCTCTCAGATTCTTCTACGATACAGAGACAAAAATGCTGTATCGTCGATCCTACGATGGATTATTGCTTTGATGTCTGTCAAATGCAGAAGCCAAAGAAGCCGTACGCGAAGCTCATGGGCTACTACTGGCCCACGATGGTAGCAGATGTGATAGACTATGCAAGAAAGTGCAAAGCCTACCAAGTCCATGCGGACTTCATCCACCAGCCATCCGAATTTCTACATCCGACAGTGGCGTCCTGGCCATTCGAAGCATGGGGAATGGATATAATCGATCCGATCACTCCACCTTCTTTCCGAGGACATCGTTTCATACTCGCCATCACAGATTACTTCTCCAAATGGGCGAAAGCTGTTCCGCTTGCAGAAATAAAGACTTCAAACGTGATCAGCTTCCTCAAGCATCACGTCATCTATCGCTTTGGACTTCCCCGAAGGATCATCCACGATAATGGTCCGCAGTTCGCAAGCCACGTCTTCTATCGGTTCTGCGACAAGCACCGAATTCAGAATGTTACTTCGACGCCATACAATCCGGCAGCGAATGGGTTGGCAGAAGCATTCAACAAAACCATCATCAAGTTGCTCAAAAAGTTCGTATCATCCAACAAACACGACTGGAACGAGAAGCTCGATGAATGCTTATGGGCGTACCGTACTACAGTCCGAACAACTACAGGGAACACACCATTCTCCCTGGTGTACGGGAGTGAGGCAGTTCTCCCATTGGAGACTCAAATACCCTCGCTCCGCGTCACTCTTACTTACCAATTGACGACGGACGATAACTACCGTCGCCAGCTACAAGAGTTGGAGGCCTTAGATGAAAAGCGTCTATTGGCTCATCAACGAATCAAGCTATACCAAGCATGCATCTCCGAAGCCTTCAACAAGAAGGTTAAAATCAGAACATTCCAAGTGGGCGATCTCGTTCTGGCAGTTCGAAGGCCGATGGTTATGACTCACAAAACCGTCGGCAAATTTCAGCCAAAGTGGGAAGGTCCATTTGTCATTGAGGCTGTATTCTCCAACGGTGCTCACCGCCTCGCAGAACAAAACGAAGACTTGCTCATGTTGCCCGTCAACGGCAAGTTCCTGAAGAAATATTATATCTAAACCACATTCTCCATATCCCAGATTATTGAGTTATGTACCCACTGGTGCCGCTGAACTCACATTCTCCGAATCCCAGATTATTGAGTTATGTACCCTCCGGTACCGCTGAACTCACATTCACAATATCTCAGATTATTGAGTTATGTATCCGCTGGTGCCGCTGAACTCACATTCTTCAAATCCCAGATTATTGAGTTATGTACCCTCCGGTACCGCTGAACTCACATTCACAATATTCCAGATTATTGAGTTATGTACCCGCTGGTGCCGCTGAACTCACATTCTCCGAATCCCAGACTATTGAGTTATGTACCCTCCGGTACCGCTGAACTCACATTCACAATATTCCAGATTGCTGAGTTATGTACCCTTCGGTACCGCTGAACTCACATTCTCCAAATTCTAGATCGCCGAGTCATGTACTCTTTCGTACTACTGAACTCATATGCCGACTCCAACTCTTCCAAGATCATTGAGTTATGTACCCGCAGGTGCCTCTGAACTTACATTCCGGTCCCTCTTTCAGATAGTAAGTCATGTATGATCATACCTCTGAACTTATTCTTCTGAAAGGACTCCTCCCTCAAGATCCACTACCCGTACTCTCAGTACACAAAAAGGGTAACAGATCCACAAAATTTTCAAAACGACCACGTCGATGTTACCTCTGAGTCGTTTCACTTTCGCCAAAAACAAATCACCCCTCTACATAGAACTTCCATGTCCTCATTACCTTTGAGTCGTTCTATCTACCCCTTCATGGAGCTCACTCCTGCCATGTCCTCATTACCTCTGAGTGGGAAGGCTCCATCAAAGAAATCCTCATATTTGCCATGTCCTTATTACCTCTGAGTAAATATGTTGGTTCTCCCTCGACTTATTATCTGTACCAAAAAAAAACCCAGGGTACGCCAAAGATAATAGGTCCACAAATGTCCTCTGTTGACCACAAATATCCTCCATAGAGCCCACTCCTGCCATGTCCTCATTACCTCTGAGTGGGAAGGCTCCATCGAAGAAATCCTCATATTTGCCATGTCCTCATTACCTCTGAGTAAGTATGTTGGTTCTCTCTCAACTTATTATTCGTATCCAGAATTAGGATACGCCAAGGATAATAGGTCCACAAAAAGTCTCTTATTTGGGCAACTACTACAAAACAAAGAATAGAGCAAATGTATTCCAGCCATTCAAAAGCGGTGACATTCACTTGACTACATCCAACGAGCAAGCCAAAAAAGTTCTCTATCATTTCATTCAGACAAAAGGAAAAGAGATTACATCGATGTCCAAAAGAAGAAAGACATAAACCGCAGCTAAAGACAGACATAAGTATCAAAACAAAGACGGACATTTGTGAGAGCCCACGAATCCTAGTTGCGGGGACGCATATACCAATCCCTCAACCATTTTGCATATGAAGGATGTACTTGAGCAAGATCCTCGTCCGAAATAGGAAGATCAGAACTCCCAGTACTACCGCCGTCAGACTGGGGCTCCTCCTTTACAGCAATGGACGCTAGCTTTCCTTTCTATTCCTCCGCTTCTGGTGTTACCTCCTCCTTAACAAGCGATGATTCTTGTTTGAAAGGCGGCAGCAACTCTTCCTTCATAATGATCTCAGCCTTCGGCAGGATTGCTGCAAGAATCAAAGATAAAAAGAAACAAAGTCAAAAGATGGTCAGAGCCTTATGCAGCACAGTCCAAAAGGGGAGCTCATGCGGCTCGATACAGCACAGCCTCAGGCGGCCCAATTTAGACGAGCTTATGAAGGCTCGATTCATAGGGACTCATGCGAATCTGACCGACAGGTCATTATGCGATTCGGTTTATGAAGTGCTCATGCGGCCTACTAAGACAACTCTCTTGCGGCTCGGACATGGGGTATACCCCCATGCGGCTCGGTTATGGGATATGTATATGGCTCATACAATTCGAACAGTCTGTATTAAAGGCCTGTGCATAAAGCATGCAACAGAGCCGTTGTTAGGGTTTTGAAGCATGTGACTTTCCCAAATCCTTACCTTTAACAGCGGGATGAACGTTAGAGTGAGCTTCGGGTGCCGCAGCCGATGTCGAGGCCGCACCTTTACCCTTCACCGTAGCCTTCGTCGCAACCTTGGAGGACTTGGGAGCCATGGCTGATGATCAAAAAAGGAAGATGAAGACAAGAAAGCTAGGACAAGAGCAGAAAGTAAAGAAGTCTTCTTTCTAAGAACACGCTGCTATTTATAGACGAAGCCCATAGACCGACGCTTCGATCTATGTACAATAAATCGACTCTTCGGTTATCAAGGCGATCCGACTATTCAAGGCTAAACTCTTGGGATCCTGCCCTAAAAAGCGACTTTAAATCTGACAGCAAATCAAAGGCAATCAATGCAAAGATTTGCACACGTGGCATGAGGACGTGGCAAGGAGCCTATGCGGCCAGACAGCCTATGCGGCTCAGATGGCCATGCGGCTGAGAAGACCATGCGGCTGAGACATCCATGCGGCCAGAACATCCTATGCGGCCCGAAGAATTTTTACATGGCCATGCTTCTTATTTCAAAGTATTTCAATTTTTGCAAATTGAAAACTTTGAAGGGGGTCTTATAGAAGCATGGAAAATAATAAAGAAAGACCTATGCAGCTCCAACAGAAGGATCCCCATGCGGCTCAGGATCCCCATACGGCTCAGGAGTCCATGCGGCTCAGGGGTCCATGCGGCTCGGATAGATCCATACGGCTCAGAAAGAAGCCATGTGGCCTTCAAACAGTTCTTCTCTACACGCGGCTGCATTTAATGTCCGGACGACTGCTCTGACAAAAAAATAGCCATGACAGCTCTGACATAAAGACGCAATAATGACTGACATGATTGCGTGTTCATGGAAAAGAGAAGAAAATCTCCTTACGGCTGGAAAAATCTACCAAGTCCCGAGGCCACTCCATGCGGCTGCCCATCTGTATGTGGCTGTCTGTCCGTGTCCCCATGCTGCTGCCCATCTGCATGCGGCTGCCTATCCCCATGCGGCTGCCCATCTGCATGCGGCTGCCTATCCCCATGCGGCTGCCCATCTACATACGGCTGCCTATCCCCATGCGGCTGCCCATCTGCATGCGGCTGCCTATCCCCATGCGGCTGCCCCTCTGCATGCGGCTGCCTATTTCCATGCGGCTGTCCATCCCCATACGGCTGTATGTTTCATGCGGCTGAGAGGACCCCCCCATATGCGGCTCGGCTAGGATAATCCAGTTGAGACACGTGGCGCTCTTTGCTACAATTGAGACACGTGGCAGTCTTATCTTCCCTGGAATTATGGGTGCTAACAAATCCTAACAAAATTAGATTTGTTGCGATCGTCATAATGGCCCAGATCAAATCAAATCAAACAAATTGGACAAGTGGCAGGCTATCACAAATCACGAATATTCATGGCAATCAACATTTATTGCCCACAGAGATTTCATACAATCAAATTAATTGCTCAAATCTCTTATATTCAAGATGAATGACCCCGATTAATTGATCCTTAACTGCCGACTTCTCAAGGAGGCAATCATTTGCAAACCCTAATGATCACACCCCCACTTCTATAAATAGCAAGGTGTCATTCCCTTGCAAATAAAAAAAGAGAGGAGAGGATTCTGAAGGGACTGCAGAATTCAGGAGAGGAGAGCAGAGAAAAAGAGAGAGAGCACTACAAAGTCATCCAGAGATCCAGCGACCGAAGGTGCAAGGGAGTCTCCCCACACGTCCAAGAGCATTTCTTCACCGGAGCCAAGGCTGCATCCGATCGTCCAAGGAGTAAGGCAGAGCTACCGTCGCTTTTCCGAGCCTCTACCGTCACCTTCCCAGAATCTAAAATAAACAATTGTACTTAGATTGCTGTACCTAGGTTTTTGTCCCTAGGCTTTCTTTGTACGAGCGAGTTTGTATTGTGAAGTAAAAGTCCAGTCCTCCGATATAATTATTCTGTTCTTTTATAATTCATGGCAAACAGTCAATGGTGAGCCTTCAAAATCATTCAATCCTAATCGTGGTATTCGCCAAGGATGTCCACTATCACCATACTTATTCATAATGTGCGTGGAAATCCTCTCTACTTTCATATCGGCCATGGAAAGAAATTCATTGTATGGCAGTATTACAATCTCTCAATCCCCAACCACATATTCACATCTCGTATTTGCAGATGACCTAGTAATCTTTGGTAAATCATCTCTTCATAATACTCATCAGTTGAAAATCATTATTCAATCATTTGAAAAATGGTCTGGCCAAACAATTAACTTTGAGAAGTTCTCCATATTTTTCTCCAAGATTACTGATCCAATTATGCGCCAACTCTATCTCAATCTGTTGGGTGTATCTCTAATGCAATCCTCTGACAAATACCTTGGCCATTTGCTCCTGCAATCAAAAAATAGAACATCTACTTTTTCTCATCTACTCAAAGCTTGCAGTTCACGACTTCAAGGATGGAAGCGTAACTGTCTATCCCATGCGGGTAGGACAGTTCTTATCAAATCAACACTTTCTTCCATTCCTATATATTATCTTTCATCCTATTACATCCCAAAGAAGATTTCTTCGTATCTGAGCAAATAACAGAGGAATTTTTGGTGGGACTCATTAGATAAAAGGAAGATTCACTATACGGGTTGGTCCATACCGACTAAACCGAAATTTCAAGGAGGATTGGGTTTGAGGGATCCTTTTATTATCAATATATCACTGATACTGAAATTATCCTAGAGATTTCTCACTGAGCCAGATACTACTTGGTCTATTTTGCTTAAGGACAAGTATCTCCACTCATCTTCATTTTGGAATGCTTCCCCTTCATCAACATCTTCATGTATTTGGCAAAGCATTCTCAAGAGCAGAGATTTTCTTCATAGCAATGTTATTTGGTCTGTTGGAGATGGTACACAAATCCATATTTGGATAGATCCCTGGGTCCCCTCTATGCCGAATTTTAAAGTAAACGAATTTCTCTTTGCCAATAGATAGGTTACCAAGGTGTCTGATCTCATTGATAGGCATTCTTTCAGATGGAAGGAATATCTAATTTACATCCTATTTCCCCTTATGGAAGCTACAACAATTCTGAATATTACTCTGTCTCCTGCATGCTTGAGTGATCAGTTGAAGTGGATACATACATGTGATGGTGTTTTAACTACAAAATCTGCTTATCGAGCAGTTCATAACACATTGAACAAGGAGGATCACAATGTTTCAAATCAAGGGTTTACGGATTGGTGCAAGCTTTGGTCCTTTAAACATATTTGCCCAAGAGTTCAGATCTTTGTATGGAGAGCTCTAACAACTTTTCTTCCCACCAAAGACAACATCCATAGGCGTGTTCAAAACATCAATGATCTATGCCCTCTTTGCAAAGTATATCCTGAAACTCTCGACCACCTAACTTTTCATTGTCCTGTTACAGGAACTTCCTGGAGACAACATTCATCACTTGCTTCTCGCATCAAGCAAGACACCACATTAGCAAGCTTTCTTACAAATTTACTCAAGGAGGGAAATCAAGAGAATATATCACATTGCTTCTACCAGATGTGGTCAATATGGAAGTCAAGGAACAAAGCAGTCTTTGAAGCTCAACCAATCTGCTGCAATAAAATCTTCATGGATGCTATTAATATGAAGGATAAATTTGATGCCTGCAACTCTGAAGATCTCTCAAATAATCTAAATTGTGATCAACATCAACTTTTTTCTCAGTGGGTTCCTCCTCTACTAAACAAACTCAAAATCAACTTTGATGGTGCCTATTTAGAAGGGAGGATGGCTGCAGCTACAGTTCTTCGTGACGTGTTTGCAAAAACAAAAGTCTTTATTTCACAAACTTTGTAAGAAGATTAAAATTGAATTCTAGGAAAGTACAACTTTAGGAATCCGATCTGAAGACGATCGCTTTATCCCTTAGACGATGTGAACTTTGAAGACGATAGCCTCTGAAGAATACAGCAGCACTTGGACAAGAACTCCTGATCTCTGATGATAAATAATGATCTGATCCCTTTAATGAAGGATTTGAAACTCTATTTATAGAGTTCTAGAAATAACTAATTTATAGTTATTCTGGATTGCACATGATGAACTGCGCTGGCGATAGACTGCAGACTGCAAACTGCGCTGGCCTATTGGGCAGTTGCTCGATCGTGGGCTAACTGTATTCAGACGCGTGGTATTGTTTGATTGAAATGCGCTTGGTCGTGTACAGGCGGTTGCCACGTGGTGAGCAATTGATGGCATATAAGCCACGTAATAAATATCAGTTATTCGATGAATTGCGTTAACCGAATAGCGCTAGCTTTAGACTGCGCTTCCTTCTAGTCACTGAAAAGCGCTGGGATTCAAGCTTGGTCAAACTGCGCTGATGTTGGACTGGCAGATTGCGTTGAAGTTGTACAGCTGTTCTCGAGCGCTGTACTGCACAAGAAATGAATAGACTCCTCGTTTTTTGGACTGTCAGGCTGTCAGAAGATTCGATCTTTGTCAGGTAATGATAGCATTGCCATGTCAGCGTAGCGCACTCTGGTGGTAGCGCAGTTCAATTCGCACGTTCGATTTGTAGCGTAATCTGTTTCATGCGCAGTCCATTTAAGGGTGCGCAGTTGAGAATTCTCTGCCTATTTGATAGATGCAACTTGATTTTGAGGACATACAAGACCCCCTTCAAAGTTTTTAAAATTTGAAAATATTCAAAGTTTCGAAATACTTTGAATTTTAAATTTAAAATCAAGTTGCGCAAGTTGCGCTTTGATTGCGCGTTTGGAGGAATTAGCTCCGTCTTTTGTGGCGTAATTGGGGGTGACTGTTACATTTCTGAAACTATAAATAGTTTCAATTTTCTTTCTTTCAACCTTTACTTGCTTTCGAATTCTCCAGAGACAGAAGCTCCTCCTCTACTCCGACTTCTTCTTCTTTCTTTCATCGACGACAGAAATGGCGCCCAAGCGATCAGCTGTCGAAAAGGGAAAGGCCCCCGCCGAATCCTCGACTTGTGTTGCACCACGAGTATCTCGTCACGAGACGGGTCATCCAACGCTTCAAGGTAGACGAACTATGATCGAAACCCCTTTTAGGGTTTTTGATGTTTTCAGACCTTCATATCTCTCTCTTTTTAGAGATTGATGGTATTTGCGCCACCCTATTTCGGGTTTCGGCTGTATGTACAATAGTTTTTATTTTTATGAAAACTATACTCTTGCACAATCGGTTGGAAAGCACTAACAAAAATGTTCGATGCAATCCATCGATTTGCGCAAGTCGGTTGTGCCAGCGCAAACTGATTTCTTGCGCAAGTATGTTAGCACAACCTGACGTCTTGCGCACGTTGGCTGTGCTGGCGTAATCTGATAACTTGCGCATGGTGACTGTGCTAGCACAATCTGATAACTTGTACGAGTTGACTGTGCTGGCGCAATCTGATAACTTGTGTAAGTTGATTGTGCTGGCACAATCTGATTGTTTGTTTCACACAGTACAAATTGATGATCTTTTGAAGAAACTTGTTAATTTTGCATATACTGATCTTTGCCTTCTTTATTGATGCAGTTAACCTCAGGAAAGATCCCAACTATGAGGTTTTTGCAGGATCCCTGTCTGAACCTGAATACAAGGAAGATCTCTCGCATGTGTCATTTCCTTAATACGCCTTACCATCCTCTCGGTAGGCTATCCTGACTGCACAAGATAATGACACTTTACTGTGTCTGATGAACGGGCAGCCTCTTCAGACTGTGGACACTGTCACCCATAAGAAGCCCCTATTCTTGTTTGGTGAGGCTCTTGACAAGAATTCTCAGCCGAAACCTCGCATGGAACAGAGGATTTTCCAGAGGGGTGAGAAGACAATACTTCTGCCAGAGATCTCCAGATGCCTTCCTTTGTTCCGATATGCTTTTGCGGGTTATCCCAGAAGAATGAAATGGGACATAACTCCGCTACAGCAAGCTCGAGCGGGAAATATCTGTGTTAAGAAGGGACCAGACCACAAAGATATGTTCTACAGTTTCTTTGAGCGTTATAGCTCCTTACTCAGAGGATTAAAACCCGGTTGCATCCTGCCGAAAGATTCTTCCCTGCTGCTCCCAGTGAGAACTCCGATATTCGCAAATGAGTTTGCGAAGGTAGAGGGAAGGTATTCGGACCAAGATCTGCGGCTGACAGATCTTGTGAATCCGGATAATAAGAGATGGATCTGTATAACCAATTAGATATTGGTCCAATTTGAAGCTCGGCTCAAGAAGATTGATCTGTACCAAGCAGTGTACGCCACTGTTTACGGCTTCCCTCCCAATCCTCATCTATTCCTCGTGTTGGCGGAGAGATACAACTACAGGACTGGGACTTTTATGACGCCACGTGGAGAGATTGGATTAGCTTTGCACGAGATGAAGTATATCTCTCACCTGCCAATGGGGGATATCCCCTATGAAGAGTTTGTCCCGACAAACGATGAGTTGGACAGACTGCGCCAGGAGAATGCCGATATGGTAGCTGTCTTTAAAGAACTCCTCTGCCACTACAAGATTTGCTCTCTATATTACAAGAGTGGCACAGCCGGTACCTGCTACTCCACCAAATGGTTGCCATATCTTTTCTTCAATCATATTATTAAGAAAAAGACAAAAAAAATGAGAACTGCCATCCCAACTTCTTCAGACCACTTAGCAATAGCGAAGTGATAGAGCTGATGGAGACGTATGGTGATATGGATATCAAAAATGAGGATGATCTTCAATATCCTCCTTTTAAGAAAGACGATATCATTGAAAGCTACATGAGGATGGGCTACAGGCCGATGTCAAAGGAAGCCCAGCTGGCGGGTTTCCTCACTTACTGGCTTCGACGATATGTCGTTCCTGGAGACAGTACAGTTGACCGCTTCCATCGCGGTGTACTATTTGCTGCTGTCCGTCTGGTTTTCGGCTACCGGATGGATATGCTGTCACGCCCCGATTCATAGAGTCATTTATTCATATATTTTATCTCTTGGAATCGATCGTCCTCGCTTGGGCGTGATGCCGTACAAGTCTGGTATTGCACTTGTACAAGGCAAAGATGGTACGAAATTGATTAGTCTTCAAATAGGAATACATCGCAGCGGCAGAAGCAGATAAATTGAATTTAATGAGGACAATCTTTCTTATTGAATAGAAGTACATCACTTCTTTATAGCAGTGGAGAAAAAGAGTAACTTGAAGCCACACAGAGATATGTAGAACTTTATTCTTTTTATTGAGCATTGAAGAAGAGTACAAGACTTGTATTGAAGTACAATGATTACAGCACATCTCACTTTACATTGGAAACCAACTGAACAATGCCATACAGCTTACATTTGATATTTGGATACAATGGATTACAACTCGATATACCGACTTGGCTTACAATCTCACTGGTACAACTGATTACAATGTTCCATACATTATGCCCTTTATAAACAGAAGACATCATCTTGTGCAAGGAGAGCTTCTGTATGCCCAACAAATCTTCGATGCCGCGGGACCAATCCAGCTAAACTTCGTGTGTAGAACATTCCAAGCACAAGCACCTGCCCACAAAACGTGGGTCAGCACATCATCTATGTACTGGCGAGCAGAATCCAACCCACTCGCATAAACCAACATTTAAGTGATCATTTAAGCATGCATCTATTAGAGTGATCTTTCTATTTGGGGCCTAGCATCAGTTTACAGTTCATGGGCAATAATCAGAGTGAAGCATGTAAACATATTCTTAGTAGCATTCATGTGGACATATCATTTATCATTCTTGGTGTTATCATGCAAAGGCATCATTGAGGCATACTAGGTATTATCATGAAAAGGCATCATTGAGGCATCGTTAACATTATCATTTTAAACATGTTATGACAGTTCTCACTTCAAGCATCACTTTGCATGTATGTTGTGTTTTGAGCAATGATTATAGCATGGCATCTTTCTAGCATACTCAATTTAACATGTTAAGCAGGATCTCATACTGAAAGGCTACATACAGCATCATTTACTTATTTGGAACGTAAGCACGCAAGTTAAACCAACACGTATATTGAATTATCACATTAAGTGATTTCTTACCGATAGCCGACTCCCTCGTACCTGCATAAAATACAGGATAATATGATATTCTTACTCTGTCTGCACAAAACATTCATTAGCATGCATCCTGACTACATGACCACTGGTGATTGTGCACCATGTCGACGTGCCATATAGGACTTCATAGGGTATGGGATGTACCCTTCACCAGGTTGCGAGCCCGAATGAGGATCCCAATACCGTGCTACCAAAGCACCAATTCCTCCTAGGCCGACTCGATCCCACCGCCGCGGGTACCGTTCGAGGAAATCCTTGTATACAAGTACGTCTATGGTCATACGAATGCGTGTCCGACCCGATCGTGTTCGAAGTCGCATGATATAATAATAAGATAAGAAAAAGCAACAGTTCATCATCTCCTCTTTCCAATATTTCCACCTGTTCACTTGGTGATCTCAATGATCCCAAGCCTCATCATTTCTCATTGCATCAATCATTGCAACATTTCTCATATCGTTCCTTTCTAAGAGGAACAAATAACATTTCATTTATACCGATAGGACCTGCATCATTTCATTCATATCATAGGGACGATAATCTTTCTTTCATTGCTTAGAAGGAAGCAAGCAACAGCAACAGTTATACAGAATATACATGATTCTAGTGATTCATTCAATTCTTTGTGTTAATAGCATAGCCAGTTCATTACTCATGTATCATTCTCGTAGCATCTCATTACTCAAGTGATTTATTCATTTCATCAAGATTAAGCATAAGAGACATTATCGATTCATTCTCAGGCATCAAGTTATATTAGCAGTTCGAGTGTGATTCCATCAGCAATTCAATATTCATGTCTTATTCATTTCAATAATCCACAACATAGGCATCTCTATTATTCAGCAACTAAGACATGGAACATTTAGGGAAGATTCATAGCATCACATTATTCATTTTATTAAGCATGCAGGAATAAGGAGGAAGGAGGACAGTTCCACTTGCCTTATATAAGGGTCTTCCTACTCCAATCTCATCAAGCGTAGCTCCACCAGCGAGCCACATTCCAATACCCATTCCATCTAGCCAGCTCAGAAAGACTGCATCAGTCTCAATTCTCCTGATCTCCAACATAAGTCACGGTCCAACATTCTGATCCCATCCAACAAGCCAACCAAATGCCTCGTGCAGAGCGGGGCATTACATAATATACCACTCAGAAGAAGTTTCGTCCTCGAAACTTAAGAAAATAACTCATCTACTAGATTCACTTAATCACAATGAGTTACTCATTCAGCTTCAATTCAATATTCATTTCAGCCCACTCGGTCATTTCAAAATAGTTGTCCAACAGTATCATTTTAATCAATCAACGATTCAATCCATCTATCTCTTTTTCCAAATACTTGCAACTTCTCATTGATTCACCAACATTTTTCTTGCATTCTATCTTGGTCGCAACATATCACTTCATTTGGATCCATACACATATTTCAGGCGTCCCCAAAATATATGCATTTCAGCCAAAGTCTGCGCTAGTGCGATAAATTCTTCCAACAATATTATCTCAGTCGCAACCTATCACTTCGGCTGTATCCATACACATATTTTAGGCGTCCCCAAAACATATGTACTTCAACCAACTTCCATGATAATATAATTCGATCAGCCACGATATAACTCTCTTTTCCAAATCAGACTTAGTATCCTTTCAATTGACTTATCACTTTATTCACTTTGCCACAATCACTATTTTCCAGGCCACCACTTAACATCAGGGACAATCTCCATCCAAGCATAACATTTCTAACATTCGATCAAGGGTCTAACTTAGAGCCAATCATATCAAGGTTTCACAACAACAATCATTTTTCCTCCCAAATCCAACAACATTTTTCACCGAGGCAATTCATCTTTTCTAAAAGATACAATTCAACATCACCAACTATCGATTATCCGAGTCAGGGTATAATTCTATGCAACAGTCAAGGTTAACCCAGCTACCCGACTATAGATACCTATCCAACATTTCCGTCATGAGCAGTCAATTCCATCTCATAATAATAATTCACTATTCGATACATACAAATCAAGTCTCATCCCACGATTCCATTTCCCGCTATAGGCCGGCACATAATTCTCAAGGTCAAACATCTCTAAGGTTCATATTGGAGCATATATATAACATATCACTCTTAGGTCGTACTCATCACCATCTCTCGTTTAATGCCACAAGGTTATTCTATGGGTCGCCAACGGCCAGCTATTATTCGGTCCAGTCTCAATGGTTAGCTATGTCGACAGCTATACCTAATCATTCAGGTGACTTCCCTAGAGTGGACGGCTACTAGGGATCATGCTAGTTTCTTTCTTAGGGCCAACAAGCAACCGACAGCTCTAAGGAACTCTACCCAAACCTATGGGTATCAACTCAGTCTGAATACTAATCTCTATTGTCGGCTATGCCAACAATTGATAAGTCCTCAATTGGTCACTAGGGCCAAGTCTATCTATCCAGGGTCTTTCTCAAGGAAATAATTCCCACAGAGGCTCATTCTAGACTTACCCGACGATCGACTAAGATCGATCTATCAACATTACGGTCAATCCCAATCCGACATACGATCTTCATCGTTCTAATAATCCATCAAGTAAATTCTCAATGATCCAAATTTCTATTCCAATTCCTTTGTACCCACATAAACCCATAAACCAAGGTTAACTATTCAAGGGTCATCGATCCCGATAGTTTTTAACATAACTATGGAATCATACTATTTGGTTCGTATGACAGAGTCACACCACTAAGTCGTAAGCCAACAATCTATATCCCAACCAACAATCACTTATACCGATATTATCCAACACGTTTACAATTTCTTGTTCCCATTCGTTTCTCAATCATCAAACTTTCTTACGAGCATTCTTAAATTTCGTTTCTTTTCCAGCCGTCAAAATCTTATATGGACATTCTTTAAAATTCTCTACCTCAAGGGTCGAGTAGTTCATTCTGTTCAATCTGATAATTCATGTATCAATTAACCATCCTCTATGCAACACAAGGATTCAGGGTTGCTACTTGTCACTTTTTTGGTACAATTCAATTCTTGAGCATATATGCGCATAAGCAACGAATATCCTTTGGTGATCTAGATGGGTTAACATCTATTACACCTTAGGGTCAAGGCACAAATCTCTAATATTTCTTTGGTCACCGACAACTTTTTCCAAAACTTTCATCTTAGCAATCAACATTGTATTAGCGACAAATAATTTGCATCCAACCAATCGAAATCAACATTCAGATATTCTAAGCCACAACATTCTCTAGCCAAATCCATTTACTCATAGCATACTAACGGTCTTACTAGTCTGAGTCATCACTCGACTAAACAATTTCTAACCATGCCACCGATTACAATTTTCGACAATCTCGTTATCCAACATAACATCACCGTCAAGGGACACTCGAGTCATCTAGCTACAATACATGACTCCCAGCTAAGTCTCGGCACTACCCAGTACCCACAGATAATCTCATTGCTATTCTATGGAAAGGGTCAATATACATCTCGTTCTGAGGTGGTAGAGGCAATATACCACTCAGAAACGAAGCCATCCTTAAACAATACCAACCCAATTCTATTCCGGACATTCATGATCTACAATGATCGTAATACTTAACCAATAACTCGGGGTCTTCATATCACAAGCCAACATTCTTAGGATCTCAAAGGTACTAGCCGTCACCCCTGAGTCGACTCATCAGTTATGTCGAACTCATCCATCAATTATTTCATTCATAATTCTTTTCCACATCACATGCAATTCTCATCTTGTCGCAGCATACATAGCCACCTTTCTTTTATTCCCGCATTCCAAACAACATTCACAATATAGCATACTATGACATCGAGTCATTGTTAGGTTATTTGTGTCCAAACCAACAACAATCATTCATTTAGGGGCATCACAATGTATATAGACTTATTGTATGGAACATCCAGTGAGCAGCCAAGAGGGTCAATAAACTTTCAAGCACAGATAACATAAGGATGATTACCGGACAACAATAGCATAATCACGGAAGCAATCTTTGATTTAATCACGGAAGCAACGTTGAGTGATCGCGGAAGCAACTTTAGTCAATCATCGATGCAACTTTGATTTGAAATGAATCAAAGAAGAGACCAAGGACGTAAAGCCGTGCTCTGATACCAATTTGTCACGCCCCGATTCATAGAGTCATTTATTCATATATTTTATCTCTTGGAATCGATCGTCCTCGCTTGGGCGTGATGCCGTACAAGTCTGGTATTGCACTTGTACAAGGCAAAGATGGTACGAAATTGATTAGTCTTCAAATAGGAATACATCGCAGCGGCAGAAGCAGATAAATTGAATTTAATGAGGACAATCTTTCTTATTGAATAGAAGTACATCACTTCTTTATAGCAGTGGAGAAAAAGAGTAACTTGAAGCCACACAGAGATATGTAGAACTTTATTCTTTTTATTGAGCATTGAAGAAGAGTACAAGACTTGTATTGAAGTACAATGATTACAGCACATCTCACTTTACATTGGAAACCAACTGAACAATGCCATACAGCTTACATTTGATATTTGGATACAATGGATTACAACTCGATATACCGACTTGGCTTACAATCTCACTGGTACAACTGATTACAATGTTCCATACATTATGCCCTTTATAAACAGAAGACATCATCTTGTGCAAGGAGAGCTTCTGTATGCCCAACAAATCTTCGATGCCGCGGGACCAATCCAGCTAAACTTCGTGTGTAGAACATTCCAAGCACAAGCACCTGCCCACAAAACGTGGGTCAGCACATCATCTATGTACTGGCGAGCAGAATCCAACCCACTCGCATAAACCAACATTTAAGTGATCATTTAAGCATGCATCTATTAGAGTGATCTTTCTATTTGGGGCCTAGCATCAGTTTACAGTTCATGGGCAATAATCAGAGTGAAGCATATAAACATATTCTTAGTAGCATTCATGTGGACATATCATTTATCATTCTTGGTGTTATCATGCAAAGGCATCATTGAGGCATACTAGGTATTATCATGAAAAGGCATCATTGAGGCATCGTTAACATTATCATTTTAAACATGTTATGACAGTTCTCACTTCAAGCATCACTTTGCATGTATGTTGTGTTTTGAGCAATGATTATAGCATGGCATCTTTCTAGCATACTCAATTTAACATGTTAAGCAGGATCTCATACTGAAAGGCTACATACAGCATCATTTACTTATTTGGAACGTAAGCACGCAAGTTAAACCAACACGTATATTGAATTATCACATTAAGTGATTTCTTACCGATAGCCGACTCCCTCGTACCTGCATAAAATATAGGATAATATGATATTCTTACTTTGTCTGCACAAAATATTCATTAGCATGCATCCTGACTACATGACCACTGGTGATTGTGCACCATGTCGACGTGCCATATAGGACTTCATAGGGTATGGGATGTACCCTTCACCAGGTTGCGAGCCCGAATGAGGATCCCAATACCGTGCTACCAAAGCACCAATTCCTCCTAGGCCGACTCGATCCCACCGCCGCGGGTACCGTTCGAGGAAATCCTTGTATACAAGTACGTCTATGGTCATGCGAATGCGTGTCCGACCCGATCGTGTTCGAAGTCGCATGATATAATAATAAGATAAGAAAAAACAACAGTTCATCATCTCCTCTTTCCAATATTTCCACCTGTTCACTTGGTGATCTCAATGATCCCAAGCCTCATCATTTCTCATTGCATCAATCATTGCAACATTTCTCATATCGTTCCTTTCTAAGAGGAACAAATAACATTTCATTTATACCGATAGGACCTGCATCATTTCATTCATATCATAGGGACGATAATCTTTCTTTCATTGCTTAGAAGGAAGCAAGCAACAGCAACAGTTATACAGAATATACATGATTCTAGTGATTCATTCAATTCTTTGTGTTAATAGCATAGCCAGTTCATTACTCATGTATCATTCTCGTAGCATCTCATTACTCAAGTGATTTATTCATTTCATCAAGATTAAGCATAAGAGACATTATCGATTCATTCTCAGGCATCAAGTTATATTAGCAGTTCGAGTGTGATTCCATCAGCAATTCAATATTCATGTCTTATTCATTTCAATAATCCACAACATAGGCATCTCTATTATTCAGCAACTAAGACATGGAACATTTAGGGAAGATTCATAGCATCACATTATTCATTTTATTAAGCATGCAGGAATAAGGAGGAAGGAGGACAGTTCCACTTGCCTTATATAAGGGTCTTCCTACTCCAATCTCATCAAGCGTAGCTCCACCAGCGAGCCACATTCCAATACCCATTCCATCTAGCCAGCTCAGAAAGACTGCATCAGTCTCAATTCTCCTGATCTCCAACATAAGTCACGGTCCAACATTCTGATCCCATCCAACAAGCCAACCAAATGCCTCGTGCAGAGCGGGGCATTACATATGCTGTCAGCAATGACATGTAGGGTGAACGCCGTCCTCCGCCTTTTCGTTGATTCGATGATTCGAGAAAAAGACGAGAAAGAAAGTTTTCCTCGGCTGGAACTGCCATACACCTATCTATTTGGATGGCTGCTTTTACAACATCCTTCTTTGATGAATCCTAACATGGGGGCAGTGGGTGGTAGCTTTTTAAGAAGATTTTTGGGATGTAAGTGGATCTACACTACTTTGAGAGACTGCCGTCGAACTCTGAATCTCGGTAAGGGATGGAACTTTTATTGTGTTCCCCCTCCAGTTGGTTATGAGCAAATGTCAACCAACCCCGTCGACTCTATGAGGATGCAGCCTTTGGGCCATATAGCTTTCGACTGGTTGAGAACAATTCGGCCATCCCACTTGGTGTACCGGTTCGAAGAAGAATGTTATCTCGAGCCTTATCTCCCCAGCCATTTTGCACGCCAATTCGGTTATAACCAATTTCATGTAGGTAATGCTATTACATGCCTATAGGGAAAAGGTCTTTTAATTGATGGAGCCCGGGCTTGGGCATATTACAATGCTCGTGACACAAGGACGACATTTTCGATGCCGACAAGAAGCGATCGTGGCCCTCGCATGCTATATACTTATTCGATTTTTTATACATCAGCAAATACTTTTGCCGAGAACTTCAATCTAGCAGACAGCTTTGCGACGACAACTCGATTTAAGAAAGGAGCACCTGTTATGGTACTTCCTGGTAATGATGAAGAGCACGAGCCAGCTGATGTACCTTTAGAAGCTTTGAGGGAAGCCAACTTCACCGAAGAAGTCTACGAACCATTACGTGTCTCTCTGAAAGTTGTAAGATCTCCGACCAAGGAGAAGAAGAGGAAGGCAGAAGAAACATCTTCTCATGTCTCAAAGAAGAAAGCCGCTGTAGACTCTTCAGAAAGAGTCACTACTCGCTCGCAGTCTCGGCAACAGGCCGAGTCGGTTCATAGAGAAGAGGCAACAACCCCTACTTCCATTCAAAGAAAAACACACGCAGTAGACGTAGAGATTCCAGAAGAACCTTCACGCAGGACAAAATTAGCTTTCAGAAAGAAAGTAACCACTCCCCCGAGATCTGCTCATACATCGGCCTTGATTAGTACTGTCGCCGGGGTTATGATGCCTTCTCCGACACCTGCTCCCGAGCCCAGACAGGAAGCTTCCAGTGCAGAGAAAGGAGACCAGGTTGCAGAGACAAGAGAGGAGACCACAGAGATAAAGGATGGGTCTGCAGAAGCAAGAGAAGCAACTGCAGCTCCAACCCCAATCAATGAGTCGGGATCATCTGTTAAAGTAGTACAATCTCCGACGCTTGCAACGGAAACTGCCCCTCTTCCAGCGACACCAAGATCACGTAGGGATGAAGAAGATCGATTGATGATCGAGGCCTTGGAAGATTGTGACTTCGACTTCAATAATGATATAGATCCAGTCGACACAAGTGATAGCGAGAAGGCACGAGAAGAGGGTGCATATGATGAAGAAACATCTGCAGAGGATGACAATCTGAATCTGGAAGAGGATGCTGATGCCCATGCATCCCAAGAAAAGAACACTGTTAATGACGTAGCACCGGAGGAAGCTACTGTCACTGAACCAAGAGGTATTGGCTGATATTGATAATCTTCTTTTATAGATCAAATGACTGACATCTTAACTTTCATTCATGCAGAAACTCAACCTTCTCTAATTCCTCCAGTATGCACTGATATAGTACAGACAAAAGCGATAGCTAGCAGTAGCCGTCATTTATCAGGCAGCTCTGAAGCAGGAAGTAGTCAGGCAGTGATGTCTGAAGCTACTTCTGCGAGGCTGCAGCCTATGCCAACAAATGACAATTTGGTCACTAAACCCAGCAATGGTAAGCTTACCCTTATTTTTGATCCTTTTTGATAATCGCTAATGACGGCAAGCTGATGATGTTTATTTGATTTTGCAGAGGAACATTTGGGAGGGGCAACTAGCTCCACTATGGCTCCCTTGTCCAGAGAGACTTCGGCCCATGTTCCAGAAGCCGAACTTCCGCCTTTACAGGCCTCTATTGCTTTAACTTCTATAGGAGTAGCTGCTACACCCAATGCAGCGGCTACCAATAAATTTATAGTTGGTTCCTTCCCCAACCTCTTCTTCACTTCATTAGTACCCTTAGTAGAAAGGGTAATAGAGAAAGAGAACGTTGGTTTCATCACTGTCCGAAGTCCAACTACTTATCTGATTGGCGCTATCCGAAGTCAGGGTGATGAAGCTCAAGCTGCCTATCTTGAACATATACTGGATGAGCTGGAAGAATCAATAAAGATTTACAAAGATCTTAATCGGGGGGAGGTAGAGCCCCTGGTGAATGCTGAGTTTGAACGGATGACTCGAGAAGCCGAAGTTACGAAAGCTGATTTCAAGATTTTCTTGGACACTTTCGTTACAAAGTCTTCAGAGTATGACTCCCAGATGGAGATATTAGCGTCTGCTGCTGGGAAGAAAGAAAAGAAGGTTGCTGAACTGAATGCAGAGTTTGCTCGACTTCAGGAAGTGTTGAGAATCGTTCAACTTGCTCTTGAGGAAGAGACTACACAACATCAAGATGCAGTTCAACATCTAGACATTCTGACCCATGAGAAGAATGAGTTTGTCATGTCTCATCAAGATGAAATCGCTCGCCGACTAGTGACCTTGCCGACATTTGACGATAAATCTGGAATGGAGAAAGCTAGAAAGCGGGTGCTGGATTCTCGTGAAGAACGACTTCCAACCTTGAAGCAGCAGATAGCTAGCCTAATGACCCCACCGATTGAGTGAAAATCTTTTGTATTTTCTCCTTTGTTATACGTCTTTTTGTAATGACTTTTATATTGACCAATGAAAAGATATTATTTTTGTGGCTCTATTATTTATTGCATATCCCATTACGGATATAAATAATAGCGATAAAAAATATATTCAGAGGTTCAGGACATAATATATTTCTTGATTTAGAAAATAATTATATTTATTATATCTGCTCAGAGGTAATGTGGACATGGCAGAACATAATTTGTTGAATATCATTATTTCGGTAGACAACTTAATCAGAGGTAATAAATACGTGACAAGTCGCTGATGTGGATGAACGGATGAATCGTCAAAATATGTGAACAAAATGAATCGTCGGGATGAACGGGTGAACCGTCAAAATGTATGAATGAAAATAAATCGTCGGGATGAACGGATGAACCGTCAGATGAATGGAATAAACGGGTGAACCGTCAGATGAAAGTAATGAACGGGTGAACCGTCAGATGAATGGAATAAACGGGTGAACTGTCAGATGAATGTAATGAACGGGTGAACCGTCAGATGAATGTAATGAATATTGCGAAGAACGTGTCGCTTCGATGTTTCAATAATCTCTGCCTATAAATAGAACATAAATTTAAATGGAATGATCACTTTCACTTTTTAACACAAAAATGTCGTCTGAAGATACATCCAAGAAGGCTGAGATTGTCCCGAAGGTTGAAGAAATCACGAAAGAACGTCCAGCCGAACCAAACCAGCCAAAGTAGATGGAAGCGGGCGAAGGATCGTCTGCACCCAAGCCACCAAGGGACATCTTGGACTTCGTGGTTGACCCAGGAGAGACCGAAGAAGAAGAAGCCATGAGGATGGCTGCTTACACGTTTCTGGTGAAATCGAGCAAGAATGTCCTCGGCTCTTTTGTCGACTATGTTTTTGAAAAGGACGGTAGTAGTCCTCGTCCTGTCTTTAATAAGGATGATAGTGATTCTCGTCCTTGATATTATGTGACATCGTTTATGATGAAATAAAATTAAACTTTATTTATGAACTGTCTGATCATATTTACAAGAAATCCTTTTTACATTCATACATAATATTTTTTAAGGAACTTGCCATTGATGGGCATTATTGCAACTCGACCATCTAGCTCTGTGAGTTGATAAGCTCCATTTGAGAAGACTTTATTCACGATATACGGCCCTTCCCATTTTGCATCAAACTTGCCTTTGCTCATGTGAGTCATAGTCATGGGACGTCTGACTGTAAGAACGAGTTCTCCTTTCTGAAAGGCTCTGACTTTAACTTTGCGGTTAAAAGTCTTTGAGATACGGGCTTGATATAACTCTATGTGTTGTTGAGCCAATAGTCATTTCTCGTCGAGCGCCTCTAGTTCTTGAAGTAGAAGAAGATCATTGTTCTCCGCAGTAAGTTCGTTAGCGATGAAAATCCTCAAGGAAGGAATTTGAAGTTCCAGGGGTAGAACTGCTTCACAACCGTATACCAGAGAGAAAGGTGTACAGCCTGTGGGGTTGCGGACCGTAGTGCGGTAGGCCCATAGATATTCTCCAAGCTTTTCACTCTAATTTTGTTTGTTAGTAGACACAAACTTCTTAAGAAGCTTGATGATAGTCTTGTTGAAGGCTTCAGCCAAGCTATTAGCAGCAGGGTTGTAAGCTGTCGACGCGACATTGTCGATCCGATGATCGTCTCAGAACCTTGTGAACTTTTGACTGATGAACTGAGGTCCATTGTCATGAATGATTCATCGAGGTACACCAGATCTGTAAATAACATGATGTTTGACGAAATTGATGACGCTATTAGTTTTGACTTCAGCCAAAGGTATAGCTTCGGCCCACTTGGAGAAATAATCCGTTATGGCTAGTATAAATCGATGTCCTTTAGAAGAAGGACAATTGATAGGACCTATAATATCCATGCCCCAGGTTTCAAAAGGACAGGAAGCAGCATTCGAATAAAGAAATTCCGACGGTTGATGGATAAAATCTGCATGGATTTGACAGGCTCGACATTTCCTTGCATATTCGATGGCATCAGACACCATAGAAGGCCAATAATAACCCATTCGTCGGATACGATCTTGTAGTTTAGGGCCGAGTTGATGTGCTCCGCAAACACCATCATGAGCTTCACGCAATACTTGCTTCGCTTTATCACTAGCAAGACAGCACAAGAGTAGGCCGTCATAAGTCCGTCGATAGAGAGTCTTGGTAGTCTGATTGTAGTAGAATCGAAGAGATCGTCGACGAATACTCGTAGCCTCCTTAGGATCTTCAGGAAGTATGTCATGAACTACGAAGTCGATGAAAGGAGCTCTCCAATCTTCCTCGATAACATTGATTTCAGCAAAATTACTGAACTCAATGTTACGATTATTTTCAATGCAGAACAACTCTCTGTTAGAAACAACAACCACTTGTTGTCTTTTAACGGGAATTGCTAAGACTACTGCAAGATTAGTTAAAGCATCTGCCTCAGTGTTACAAGCTCGTCGAACATATTCAATAAAAAAAGCTTTAAATGATGTCGCCATGTAAATTACAGCTTCATGATAGGGCACTAGATCTTGATGGCGAACTTCAAATGTTCCTCTAACCTGATTGACAACCAGTTTAGAATCGCCATAGACTTCAAGATATTCGACCTCCAACTGTTTAGCTAATTGGAGTCCGCTAAGCAAGGCATTGTATTCAGCCACATTGTTAGATCATGGCTGATCTAAGGAATAGGCTCTTTGGATAGCTAATCCTTCTGGAGAGACTAGAATAATTCCAACTCCTGCGATAATGGTCCCATTGGGTCCGATCCGGGATGCTCCGTCGAAGAATAGACGCCAGGTAGAAAATTCTTCAGAGATTATGTTTGATTCCAATGTTTCGTCTGGAATCTCATCATAAAGCTTAGATGTTTTCGAAACAGGATAAGCTGCTAAAAAGTCAGCTAGTGCTTGACCTTTAACAGACTTTTGCGAAACATAAACCATGACGTATTGGGCTAGCAGAATGGCCCATGTAGCCAGTCGAAAATTGAGTGTGCTAGGCTTCTTCATCAATACCCGAAAAGGATTAACTCGGAAAATGACGTAAATGGTTTGGCCAATGATATAATGTCGAGTCTTTTGAACAGCGAACATAAGAGCTAAGCATTCTTTCTCAACCGGACTATAACGATGTTCAGCACCAATCATAGTACGACTAAGATAGTAGATGGCTTATTCATGGCCTTCTTTGTTCTTCTGGGCAAGTAAAGCACCCAATGAATGATCCATAGCACGGACATACATTAAGAATGGTATGCCTAAAATTGGTGGCACCAAGACTGGGGGGTTCATAAGATATTGCTTTATATCATCAAATGCTCGTTGACATTCTTCAGTCAAAATAAAAGATACACCCTTCTTCATTAACTGGGTAAATAGTCTACAGCGTCCAGACAGATTTGAAATAAATCTCCTGATGTACGCAAGTCGACCTTGGAATCTTCGTAGCTCTTTTAAGTTGCGTGGAGGACGCATCTCTTGAAAGGCTTTGATCTTCTCGGGATCCACGTGTATACCCTTAGAGGTAATGACGAAGCCAAGAAATTTACCACGAGAGACACCCAAGAATGACTTGGTAGGATTTATTTTGAGCTGATGTTGGCGCATTAGATTGAAGATAGTTCTTAAATCTTGGATGTGATCTTCCTTTAGACGACTCTTGACAGCAATATCGTCAATATAGCATTCAACAGTCTTGCGCAGATGATCTCGAAAGATGGTACTCATAGCTCGTCGGTAAGTTGCACCAGCATTCTTGAGACCAAATGGCATCACTGTGCAGTAGTAGACTTCGCAAGGAGTACGGAAAGAAGTGTGTTTTTCATCTTCATGATTCATCTGAATCTGATTGTATCCGGAGAATCTATCCATGAAGGATATCCTTTCGAACCCACAAGTGTTGTCGATCATGATGTCTGTAATAGGGAAAGGAAACTCATCTTTTGGACAGGCTTCATTAAAATTCCGGAAGTCGATACAAACTCAAACTTTGCCAGTTTTCTTCAAGACTGGAACAACGTTGGCTATCCAATCAGGATGTTATTCTTCTCGAATAAAGCCACAAGCTATGAGCTTTTTGACTTCATCATCAATCACGTCCATCATTTTTGGCTTGAACCGCCTCTGTTGCTGTTTAACTGGCTTTGTATTAGGCAAAATATTCAGTTTATGAGTGGCAATTTTAGGATCTAAACCTGGCATGTCTTCATAACTCCAAGCAAAGACATCAATGTATTCTCGAATAAGAAGAATTAAATCTTGCTTATCCACCTCTGGAAGGTTCTTGCTGATGAATATTGGACGAGGTGACCCATTTTCTCCTACATTAATTTGAACTAATTGATCTTCGGTAGGAGGTTCCCATTGTTCGAATCGGAGTTCCCATTGGGCATCCATTCGTTGAGCCCAAGGATCTGTTTCGAGATTTTCTTCGATATCCTCGTCATAACCTTCCGGAAGTTCAGCGAAGACCATGTTAGAAGATACGATCAATCGATGAACTTGACCGATGCTGATGTCAGAATCCCAAGATCTGGAATCAGAAGAGTTAGAGCGCTCCTCACTATCAGACTCGGAGGCTACTGGAGATAAAACCTGAGGTGAAGTATATCCGAGACCTCTTTTCGTCATGCTGTAATACATCTCTGACTTTTCCTTCGGAACAACCGTACGGATAGGAGTTCGTCTACCCTTACCGTAATTGAGGCCATTCTTGAAGTCTTAATCCATCTTTCGGATGATGTCTTTTGATTGTTGACTATAACGACGAAGTTGGAGACGTCCCATATCGTTATTTTTGCTATCATCTGTATAGCTAAATTTTTGTTCTGGCCCTTTACTAAAAAAGTATTAGACTCTTACCTCTCTTTCGAGAAGGGACAACAAAATATGAGTCATCTGGATTTTCAAATAATACTTTCGTCTGAAGGGATTGTACGACTCCTATTATAAATGACTGAAAGCTGTCTAGCATATCCAAATAGCATTTAGTATGATAAATGACATCAGTATACTGGAAAGTAGATGCTTTTTCATTGATTTGTATATCCATATTTACAATAGGACCTTTAGCCTTAGCCGGCTTGGTCAGATTGATTACAAGAGGAGGAGAAGAAAAGCGAGGAGGATTGGACTTGTTGTGACGGAGGTCGATAACAAGCGGCTCAGAAGAGGTGAGCTCCCTTTGATCTTTGTTACGACGGAGGTCAATAACAAATGGCTCAGAAGAGGTGAGCTCCCTTTGATCTTTGTTACGACGGAGGTCGATAACCAATGGCTCAGAAGAGGTGAGCTCCCTTTGATCTTGATTATCACCAGTCGATTGCTTATGGGCTGGCAGATGAATAGCTAGTGGTTTGGAGGATTGAGGATGAGAGACACGCCCTTTGACAGGTATGATGAGAGTGTCACTGGGCACTGCTTCCTGTTCTTCTTCACCATCCATGGCTAATACCACCTTCGTAAACTCTTCTTTGTACATGCAAGCGTCGTTGCAATATGCTTCGACGCCTTTAAACGGGTAGAGATCCGCAACTTCTTTTTGGACTTCTCCTTTGTCATCAACGTATTTGAAGCATTGATGGAGAGTTAAAGGAACAATGTTGTGTTCATGCAGGAATGGTCTTCCCAGAAGAGCATTGTAGGAACAACCATGGTTGTCTATAATATAGAAGGTCACCTTCGTACGAAGATTGCCGATTTGGAGTTTTAGGCGTATCTTGCCTAAAGGTTTACTTCTTCCTTGATTGAATCCCAGAATGGTGGTGATAGTGCTGGAGAGGCTATGCACTGGAATCTTCAGAGCATCCAACATTGTCTTAGGTATGATGCTGAGTGCTGACCCTGGATCTATCAGAATACGATCGACCTTCATGGAGTCGACATATCCTGTAAAGTAGAGAGGACGGTTATGTCGATTGTCTTCCATTAACATGTCATCTTGTGTGAAGGTAATATTTGGAATTAATTCCAGCACACTGTGACAATGGAGACAAGAGACAGATTTTGCCTCAGGTTTCTTAAGAAGAGTTAGGCAAGTGTCTGCCTGCATCAAAGCCTCACTCGGTGTTTCTCGAGTCTCTTTAGAGAGGCGTAAGAGCTCGAAGATGGACAGCCTAGCCGGTGTGTTGGCCAGTTGAGCCAATATGTCAAAGTTATATGGCTTTTCAAGTCCAGAGGAGGATGACTTCTTCAAAACTTTGTCGAAGTGGACTTGTTGTTTGCCTTTGTCAGCTGTTGCCGGTTTAGGAGGAATGGGTTCTACAACCGGTGAGGATACAGAAGGGATGTCCTCAGTAGAGACAGGTTACACTGGAGCAGACTCAGAAGAAGAAGCAGGGTTTTCTTGAGTTTTGGGAAATTCCCGTAAATAGGCTTTCCCTGACCTGGTGCCCAACAGGATTTCCTCTTCAACTATGGTGTCAAAAGATACCATATTGCAGATCTTTGTTCTGCCTTTGGAGTGGTCTTTTTGCTTAGACGAGGAAGGAGCCTCGAAGTCTGCGACAAGGTCAGGGTAGATCCACATCATCTCACCGTTATCAAGGGATAAAGGAACGAGACCTTCACTCCGTGGAGGAGGGAGATTCTCGATCTTAAGAGTGGCCTTGGGGATAGGGATGACACCATGCTGTACCATCTATGGTGGGAAGTTACCGAACTGTACTGAGACCATGTTCGCGGTAACAGTCTTCTCATCTTGCTGGAGAGTGATGACACCGGCGTTGACTAGCTCTTGAATCTTGCCTTTGAGCACATAGCATGCCCGAGTAGGATGTCCTATGAACCTGTGATAAATACAGTACTTAGGATGGTCAGTCTTACCGACTTGATCAGGCTTCTTCGGATCAAGAAGTTGTAATTTATTGCTCTTCAGCAGACAGTCGAAGATGCTCGATGTATTATTTTCATCAAAGGAATACTCTACTTTTGGGCGAGGTTCCTTTGGTGGAGGTGCAGAAGGAGTAAAGGTAGACGTGGGTTGAGCCACGTTAACAGCCAAAGATTCCTTGTTCTTGAGATTGATATTCAAGGTTTCTTTGTTCTTGTGGTTGTTCTGGCGATTACCGCCACCGGATGCAGAAGATTCATCTCGATCAGGGTTAGACATATGTACCCCCAACTGCTTGAATTTCTCGGCACTCACCTCAGCTGCTTTAGCATTGACAATGAAGTCTGCGACAAGGTCAGGTGGATCCACATGCTAATGGTAGGCAACAAGTTTGATTTACAAGTGTCTATTATTACAACCGATGGGGTTCCGGGAGGCATTTTAAGTGCTTCTCGACGGAATCGTTCAATGAAACTCTCAGTAGTTTCATTATGTCTTTGCTTGATCTTATTGAGGACGGATATAGTCATATCGTTGATACCCTCGTAGAAGTGTTCCAGGAACATTTGCTTGAGTCCAGCAAATAAAGTGATAGAGCCATCAGGCAGGCTGCGGTACCAGTCATATGCCGTGCCGGCTAAGCAACCGACAAAAACTCTAGTAAGAAGGGCATCACTTGGCTGGAGCTGAATAGTCATTACCTCAAAGTGGTTAATGAACTGACTCGGAGAAGTGCTGCCGTCAAACAGCATGATCGTAAGAATCTTGTACTTTGGAGGGAATGGGACTTCCTTCCATTCAACCGGATAAGGTTGTTTGATTCCCAGCCTCTGCAGACCATCTTTCTCTTTGAAGGCCTCGAACTGAGTTCATAGAAGTTTTATAGGCTCATTAGCATCTCCCGAGGATGGAAGAGTAATGGGCTGGCTTACCGTATTAGGAGGAGGAACAACATGGTAAGCACTACCCCCAGTCCCTGAATGACTAGGTGTAACTTGAATAGGTATTGAGGCTACAGGAGGGGACGGTACCCCCAGACCTGTATTGACAGGCACCGACGAGGCTATAACCTCAGGACTTGCAGCAGGTGCGGTCGGTGGTACTGTATGTTGGGCCACGACGATAGAATGCATACTTGCGACCATTTCAGCCATGGTCTTCAGTTTATCCTCCAGTGCAGCTATTCGTTGTTCTTGATTTGCCGAACTAGAAGCATCTGGATCTTCAGTGACAACATAGGCTGACACTTCTCTGGGTACAGTAGAAGACACTGTCTGTTCAGAACTTTCGCTGTATGCATCATAATTAGAGAAGGAATCATCTTCTGAATAAGAAATAGGGAGATGACCAGAAGGATCTTGGAGAAGATTTCTATGTCCGATTGTGTCTCGACTTCGGGATCGGGTGTGTCGAAATACTCCTTCAGATGATTCTTGGAGTAAATCTAAGTACCGCTGGCTGGGCCTACGAGGCTTACCGTGTTTGGAAAACTTTCTACCCCAGTGTCTCGAGAAGCCATGTTGACGGAAGCATACAATACTTCGTCTTCGACTTCTGACATTGGTTCAGAAGTTGCAAAATTCAGATGATCGAAAATAGATCGT
Organism: Iris pallida; assembly: GCA_029216955.1. NCBI lineage: Eukaryota > Viridiplantae > Streptophyta > Magnoliopsida > Asparagales > Iridaceae > Iris > Iris pallida. The sequence goes on along the minus strand of JANAVB010030816.1, from coordinate 10,358,253 downwards.
TTTGTTGTCTGGCAACAGCACTTGATGACAACCTTGTGATTACAATGGCGTTCAAGTGATTGAACTGGAGGTGTTGAGATATTGTTCCGCTTTTGCTTGAGGTGCTCTCGGAGGTCAGGAACAATGACGGTACGAGAAGAAGTTTGAGGGACGTATTCTTTGATAACATTCGGAACATGGTTCCGGCTCTTCAGATGTTTTTCCCGTGAGTATACAGGGAAGTACTTACTTTGTTAGCATAGGTGTCAGAATTTTTCATCCTGGTAGTTTGCTTCTGATGCAGGTTCATCTTCGGCATTGGCTGCTTGCGTTTAGCCGAAGTTGTTATAGACCGAGGTCTATTGAGATAAACCCGTAGATCAGCAAACTTACCCCCAGGGGTTTCTGTCTGAGACACCAGTAATTTTCCCTATTTTGAGCGGGACATCCGAAGAGTTGGAAGATCTTGGAAATGTGCAACTGGAGTAGGCAAGATGCCTCTTTGATCAATGTTCTTCCTTTTAGCAGGGAAAGGTTTTGTACTGTTTAGTGCCGAGGCACATTCAGATGGATCTTCTGCAGTAAAAACAGGAGAAGACTGAGAAAAGACCAAAGGGGCTTTTCCTTTATTTTGTGACGAAGGGTTGGCTAAAGAGCGTTTCCCTCTGTTATTTTTCGAGTTCTGGACTGCGGAAGATCGAAAAAAAACCAAAGGGCCTTTTTGTTTATGCTGAGACGGAGGAGGAACAGTCAAAAGACTACCCCCTGTGGGTTGCGCAGGAACAGAAGAAGCAACAACTTGCCCTCTGGAGATGATGACAGAGGGTTCCTTGGCCATAGAACAATCAGGAGGTGCAACTAAAGCTTTGGCAACAGAGGACTTGAGTTGCGCTCTGTTTGAAGGAGTAGTAGATTGCGCAGGAGGGAAGGACTTTGCCAATTGCGTCAGAGGAAAAGGGGTTTTGGATTTTGCCAAAGCAGCATAGGTTGTGGATTGTGCTGCAGCAAGAGGAGCAGTGCACGGCGCACGGACAGTAGAAGCTCTGGTTTGCGCTTTGGCAGTACATGTGATGTTTTGCGCAAGGACCGGAGAGGCTACTGGTTTCTTGGCAACAGAGACAGCAGGTTGCGTAGATGACTGCACAGAGGATTGCGCAGAGGACTTCGGAGTCCACACTGAACAGACCCTGTTCTTGGCAGAGGCCAAAGTGCGACGAGTAGCCCCAGATTTGATTATCGTTTCACAGACAGTCTGGTTGACCTTCACAACCAGCGTCTTCTGCGTCTTTCCGATAGACGCAACGTCACATTGAGTTGTCACTTCCTCGTCGAAGGAGAAAGTCGTCTCCAGCAGAGTCGTCATTTTGTTTGCAAAAACAAAAGTCTTTATTTTACTAACTTTGTAAGAAGATTACAATTGAATTCTGGGAAAGTACAACTATAGGAATCCGATCTGAAGACGATCGCTTTAGCCCTGGGACGATGTGAACTTTGAAGACGATAGCCTCTGAAGAATGCAACAGCACTTGGACAAGAACTCCTGATCTCTAATGATAAATAATAATCTGATCCCTTTAATGAAGGATTTGAAACTCTATTTATAGAGTTCTAGAAATAACTAATTTGTAGTTATTCTGGATTGTGCATGATGAACTGCCCTGGCGACAGACTGCGCAGACTGCAAACTGTGCTGGCCTATTGGGCAGTTGCTCGATCGTGGGCTAACTGTATTCAGACGCGTGACATTGTTAGATTAAAATGCGCTTGGTCGTGTACAGGTGGTTGCCACGTGGAGAGCAATTGATAGCATGTAAGCCACGTAATAAATGTCAGTTATTCGATAAATTGCGCTAATCGAATAGCGCTAGCTTCAGACTGCGTTTCCTTCTAGTCACTGAAAAGCGCTGAGATTCAGGCTTGGTCAAACTGCGCTGAGGTTGGACTGGCAGATTGTGCTGAATTTGTACAGTTGTTCTCGAGCGCTATGCTGCACAAGAAATGAACAGACTCCTCGTTTTTCGGGCTATCAGGCTGTCAGAAGATCCGATCTTTGTCAGGTAATGATAGCATTGCCACTGTAGAAGCATGAAATTTCACAACCAGAAAGCCCATGCGCCAGACACTACATGCACCAGAATTCGGACAGAACACTTCATAGTAAAGTCAATAAGTATAGACATTTGAAGAAGGACTTTTTTATTTTATATACAATAGTCTATTACATATCTAGAAAAGGTTATACAAAAGAGAATTTCTACAAAGGAAAGATCCTAAGTCTACAGCCAGCGGCCACCATGCGCCTCCAGATAGGCGCAGCGGCCACCATGCGCCTCCAGATAGGCGCAGCAGTCACCATCTGCCGACAGTTAAGCGCAGCAGATACCATGCGCCTCCAACCAGGCGCATCCCACCATCTCTTCAGCAGCTCAGTTATGTGCATCCAGCTCAGTTATGTGCATCCCTTCAGCAGCCCAGTTATGTGCCGCTCTTCCAGCCAGGCTCACCTGATAAGTGCTTCGGCTAAACAAAGTATTTAACCCTCTGGCTGGAACCAAGAAAGAGAAGAGCACCGCAAATCTGTGGCCAGGGGAGGCTTCGAAAGAGCCTCCAAAGACCAAGGAAGACCGTAATCGAAATACAGCTAAAGGAGCAGCTTTCAACACAACCAGAGTGGGCGACACCCACTTTGAAGGAAGAAAGAGCCTAGCACCGCCATTCCGATCTACGGCTCTTCCGGAACAACGGAGACGAGGCCCGAGCATCCCCATCTTTGGATGCAACAGGCACCTTCCGCCTGCCTCGGAAGCCCTGGACTCCGTCTTTTGGATGTAACAGTCACCTTCAAGAGCATCAACGACGACATGGCGTCTCATCTTCACCCTCGGGAACACTTCGTCAACAGAATGCACCCGAATATCCAAGTTCATGTCGGAAGTACGTGAGGGAATGAGAAGCAAACCTTCTCTCCATGCCACTATTTATAGGCCGGGCAGATCAAACCCATGCGCCAAGTGGATGGCTCTTCGAATTCCGTGCAATGAACTCACATTAAATGGATGAACCGGGCACCTCGACTTCAGCCAAACGGCTATTTAAAGGCACTCGAGAAGCGAAACAGCCGCATCATTAAAGACGTGTCGGATGCGCCGGCTGGACAGCACATCATACCCCTTCAAACACCAAGCGCCTCCCACAGATGCGCCCTGTACCGAGCGCATCACAGAGGATGCGCCCCCATACGTCCCCATACGCCTAGTGGAACGTCAACCAACGCGCCCACTCAGCGGTCCATCGAATGTCACCAACATTAAATGCTAAACTGACAGAGTTGGCAGCACGCCTCCCCAAGTCTGAACGGTTGACAGCTTTTACAGAAAATGAAGCGTCCACAACATTAGCATCACCATGACTTTACCACCGACGGCTACTGCCACGTGGCCACCCAATCTGCATGCGCCTCAAAAGCCATGCGCCTCAGACCCTTTACTGATCCCTAAAGACAGAAGAAGAGTCTTCAGTTGAAGCCTCGCATGCGCCTCAAAAGTCATGCACCCCAGACTGATCTCTGATCCCGAAAGACAGAAGGAAAGTCGCTCGCATGCGCCTCAAAAGCCATGCGCCCAGAACGGTTCGTGACTCCTAAAGGTCATGAGCCAAAATCTCATCATGCGCCCAATCCGAGGCACGTCCCACCAAATCATCCCCCCATCAGATCCGAGATCTCCGAGCCATGAGTCGACGACACGTGTCCTTTGACTCAACTCATCCAAGATTTCAGCAACGGAAAGATCTTCTCCTCTGCTACGTGCCGGTTCACAACAGCAGTATGAAGAATTCAACCCCTCGAGTAGGGCGCATCATCCATGCACCTCCATCAGCCATCAACACGTGGCGTCCCCACGCACCGGCGCATCCTACATATGCGCGCATAAGCAGCCAAGCTGCCCAGCTATAAATAGAGGAATCATTTCCTTCTTCCACACACACAGACAGATACGAACGAACACACCACCAGAGAGGCAGATACAGACATTCAACGTCTTCCTCCTCTCAGCAAGCTCTAGCACCCAGAACAATCTACACCTTCAGAGAACCGATAACCGTCGTCAGCCCGTCAACGGAGTTAACGCATTACCACTCGCTCCATTGGCACTAAGGACCCAGATTAAACAAAAGTGTACTCCTAGGACTACATCTAAGTCCTATATTGTGACACTGTTCTGTTTGTATTAAGATTTGCAATCAAACAATTTTAATGGCAAACAGCCACGTCAGCGTAGCGCGCTCTGGTGGTAGCGCAATTCAGCTCGTGCATTCGATTTGTAGCACAATCTGTTTCCTGGCCATTTAAAGGGTGCGCAGTTGAGAATTCTCTGCCTATTTGATAGATACAACTTAATTTTGAGGACATACATGACGCACATGGTCATTTTCAATGGGCTATGTCTACTAATAAAGATGGTGGTTCTCCCATTCAAGCCGAAGCTCTGGGGATCCGTTTCGCTATGGATATTTGCAGGAATTTCAACCTTTCTCATGTCATCATTGAGGGAGATTGTAAAGTCCTGATTGATTCAATCAATTCAACAGAAGTACCTTTGCCATGGCGGGCAAGACACACAATTGAAGATGCAAGGATTTTCAAAAACACATCAACAGAGATTTCCTTCTTGTACTCTCACAGAAATTCGAATATTGTGGCCAATGAACTTGCAACGAATGCCCTTCTCCAGGGTCATTCAAATTCCATCTTCACTTATGAAGATGTTCCTACCTGTATTTCTTCCCATATCAATATTGATATGAATCATGTAATTCCTTAATCTATCAATGAATTAATGTTCCTAAAAAAAAGAGAAAGTACGCCACTTCTTCTATATATGTCTTCTATTCTTTAGGCGCGTACTTTTTATGCTTCTACACTTGCTAGTATGACAATTTTTGATTAATATGAAAGTTTGAGTTAGTGTAATCAGTAAATAATGATATTTTTAAGAAAGAAAGTGAGAAAGTGTTACACCAAAACACCAATGATACCCTTAGTATTTTTGTGTTGTATATTAAAAAATTTTCTATGAAATAGTATATTATCAAGGAATTAGATGTATGAAAAAAAGTTTGGGAAATTTTGCGAGAGATAAAGGTTTCACCAGTTGCACTGTGTTAATTTTAGATGCCAAAATTTTGCTAGACAAACTCATAATTTTCTCAAATTAAGTCAGTCCATCTAATTTGGGTATGTAATTTAAAAAAAAAGTCAACAAATAAATAATATCACATATGTCATCATCCAAAATATATGATAGTTTTTTTTCCAGAATATGATAAAATTTATTAAGAATATGGATGAAAACAAATTTGATAAAATAACAAATTTTATCACTAAACTGCAAAAATATGATTTTATATCGGACTAGAATGACATCCATATCACTATTTGGACAAAATTTGATATCACTGTTTATTTGTAAAATAGCAAAATAGATAAAATATTATACAAATAGATAAAAGATATGATGCCAAAAAAAAAGGTTTCGATCAAAACCCAGGTACAAACCTTAAAATGGTAATATCGTCTTAGTTTGGGGATGGCTAATTCTAAGAGCACACCACATTTTGCTCCACATTTTTCTAGGGGCAAGTCCTTATTAGGGGACCCATGAAAGTAAAACTTTTACTAGGGACCGACCAAATTTAACTTGGGGCTAGCCCACCCCCAAAAATTAGGGTTTCTCTGCAGGCGACCGCTGGCGAACGCGTGTAGGAGAGGCACTGTCGGCGCGGTGGCTTGGCGGAGGCGGAGTGCGTTCTCCTGCGTGTTCCACAACGGCGCCGCGTCCGCCAGAGGCTCGCTGGCCTCAAGCCCGAGAACGTCCTCCTCGTCCCCCCCCCCATCAATTCCGCCAAGGACCCCGTGTGCTCCGGGCTCGCCCCGGTCCTCGATAGGCCCAAGGGGATCCCTATCGGCAACATGGCACTCTCCACCACCAGCTTCATCGAGAGGAAGCTGAAGATGCGGGCCATCATCATTTCAAGACTCTGCAGAAGCCTGCTCCTACTACAGTATATTTGGAGTCTGTAATGAGTCTTAGGAATCATTGTAAATACAAGAAATAGATGGCAAAATCGAAAGCTAGGGTAGAAAATAATCCAGGACAATCTTCGAAATCCTGGCGGATAATCCGGTAGATCTCCGCGGAAATCCGACGGATGATCCGAATGGTCTCACAGAATACCTTCTGTGAGTGTTCGGATTATCCGACGAAAAACTTCGAAATTTCGGCGAATTTTTCGCCATATGACCGTTTGCATTCCAACGGTCAGATTTTACGAATGATTGATCCCAACGGCTCTATTTATATCCGTTGAACTATACAGGCGGATGATCCGGCGAATTTTCGCGAAAATTCGGCGGATGATCCGTCAGCCTGAGAAAGTTGCATTATTGCACTTTCATTTCCTTTGGTTATAAATAGCCTCGAACCCATTCATTCAAGGTTGATGCTTTTAGCCTAAAAATTTCTAAACCACCAAAGCCTATCCACAAACAACTCTACAAAGCTTTCATTTGTCATCCACAAATTGTGTTAAAGTTATTGAGTTGAAAAGTAAGATCTTCATCTTATTGTATAAGGAGATCAAAACCTATTGTGAAAGGTTGAAGTTGGAGAGTCTTCGTATCCAAACTCTCGGTTGAAGTTGGAGAGTTTTCGTATCCAAACTCTCGGTTGAAGTCGGAGAGGCATTCGGATTAAAGCTCTCGTGTAAGAAGTTGGCGAGTTCTTCGGATCCAAACTCGTTTGTAACTATTTGCTCAAATAGTGGATTAAATCCGGAGAGTGTTCCGGGACTGGATTGCCTCTAGGGAGGATACCAGGATACATCGGGTGTCGGTATTGTTATTGCTTCTTCTCTTGCACTTATATTTTTAAATTGTCAATTAGTTTGTGCTAAGTGCTTGATTAGTTAGCTTGACCCTATTCACCCACCCTCTAGGGGTTCCTACACCTCCGTCAGCCGTCCCGCCACCGAGCTCCGCTGCGTCTTCGTCGACACGGACTGCAACTAAGTTGGCAGTTATAACATAATGTAGGACTGACAACTTAGTTGCAGTCCTACTTGCTGGAAAAAAAATTGGACTAGTCCCAAGTAACTAATGGAGATGATAAACTTATAAATTTTAAAAAAAAATTTGGACTAGTCCTTAGCAAAATCTGATGTGCTCTTAGAATTTAGCCTTTGGGGATTGCAAAAAGTAAATGCATAAGGCAGGGAAGCTGAGGCATGGGTCATGTTACACAAATGTTTCAATCAAAAACCCAGGTACGCCTGACTAGGGAAGTGGAGCAAGTTAGAATGAAGCAGCAGAAATTTTACTTGCACCATTGAATTAGTATGACTACAGGAATGGACAATATACCAAAAGTCCCCGGATAATATATACTCACACGCAAACCACACTGTAATTCTAAAAATTCACTCACTCGAAGGGGAGGAGGGGAGGCAGTTCCGGATCCGGAGGAGAAATAGGAGGAGAATTCTGCGATAATTATTTTTCTTCTTTCGGCCATCTTCCATTATGTGACATCTGACATGGCAGATGACATAACAGCTGACATGACAAATTTTAATCCAAAAAATTAATTATCCAATTTTTTTAATATTAATATTAATATTAATATTAATATTAATGTTAATGTTAATGTTAAGGTTAATCTTAATGTTAATTATCATGTTAATTTATTAATTTACTATTACTATTAATTTTTATTTTAATATTAATTTTATTATTAAATTTTGTCATGTCAGCTGCCATATCAGCAACTATGTCATCTGCCACATAATGGAAGATGATATTACCCAAATTTTTTGAGAGCTGAACAACATTTTTGATAATATTTTTTTTTATCCATCTCCCTATGTTTAGGGCAGACGAGCATTTTTTTTCTCAACTGAAAAAAAAAAACAAACTGTTCCCTCTCCCTCTCCTGTTGGATTACATTACTAACACTGTTGGACTGTTATTGACAAAATCTAAAGTCTCCCAACAAATCTTCCTCTGTCTCTCTCTATATCCAATCCGCAGGTGTCTATCTCTTCCTTTCTCTCTCCATATTTTATTACATAATCTTACTTTCTGTTCACTATTTACTAACAAACTTTCAAGACTTTTAGTTGCTCGTTTGCATTCTTCTTCTTCTTTCTTCTTGTAGCTAAGCATATAGCTTGAGCACTCCTTTATGGAACTTTCTTATGTTTTATATTTGGTGATTATATTCAGTTGCTGATACTTGAGATCGGAAACAATTTTCTGAATGTAGTTTTTATCGACTTATATGTCCATTCTAGACCTACTTATATGTCCATTCTGACATAACTGGTCTATCTACCCTATGATTCTTTTCGAATAGTTTTACGAGGTTCTCGCTGATACAGAGTATTGATTTTTTATTTTTTTATTTTTGTTTTCGCAGATTCTGGTCTCACTCTATGGCACTCAGTTTCTACTCCAATTGGGAAATGGACAACCTGGATCCGATCCTAGACCAGTCCGAAGTAGCCGACGCGCTAATAGCCTTCATGGACCCTATAGATGTCCCGATCGACTCCCTCTTCGAAAATACGCAGAGCAACGGACTCTTCAACCACACCGGGCTGACATCCAGCTACAATCTGATCCTCCCTTGCCACTCCGACCCTTCGGTACTCACTCTCCCATCCAAGCTGCGCCCCGAGGCAGTCGACGAGTTCGACTGCTGCAGGTGTTGGAATTGTGGTAGACCAACTAGCTAGGAGGAGCAAATTTGGAGTGGAAGAAAATTATAGAGAGAAGATTTTGTGGAAGAGAAGAAATTTTATAATTGCACTAAGCTTCTTAATTTTTATTGTGTACAAAGTGAGGGGAGTGCACCCCTTTTTATATGGCTCTTGGAAGAGTCTACACACTTATTAAATATATTATGGAATCATTCTAGACTCTTTTACAATTAATATGAAGATATCTATAGAACATAAATATTTTTCATGAACATAGATATTTTTCATGAACTTTCTAGGTAAAGAAGTTCCTAGAACATGGACTAAACTCAAAACTAAAATGGGCCTAATGGACAAAGTCCAATGGTAGTAGATTGACAAGATTTGTTGGGCTCAACAAATCAAGTTTATTTTCCAACACTCCCCCCTTAAACTTGATTTGTAACTCCAAGTAGTCTTCTTAACTTGAAATATGCATCTTGTTTAAGTGGCTTGGAAAAGATGTCGGCAACTTGGTCTTGAGATTTTACATACTTCATTTGCACTTCCTTTCTTGCAACACATTCTCTTATGTAGTGATACATTGTGTCGATGTGTTTGCTTCTATCATGGAAGACCGGATTCTTCGCCAAGGCAATAGCTGTACTATTGTCGACATAGATCTCCGTTGGCTCCTCTTGTGGCATGTGAAGCTCCTTCATTATACTTCTAAGCCAAATTGCATGACAAACACATGAAGTAGCGGCGACATATTCGGCCTCACATGTTGAGAGTGTCACAATTGATTCCTTTTTTGAACTCCATGTAAAAGTAGTATCTCCCATAAGAAACACGAATCCACAAGTACTCTTTCGATCATCAAAGTCTCCAGCCCAATCACTATCGCTATATCCGACAAGCTTGAAATCACTGGAAGATGAGTAAAGTAGGCCATAGTCAAGTGTACCTTTGATGTAGCGAAGAATTCTCTTGGCGGTCTTCAAATGGATAGTTGTTGGTGATTCCATATAGCGGCTAATGAGTCCAACTCCATATAGGATATCTGGCCTTGTACATGTCAAGTAGCGCAATCTTCCAATAAGACTTTTGAAAAGTGTAGGATCAACTCTTCTGCCTTTTTCGTGCTTTGACAACTTGATTCCACATTCCACGGGCGTGCTTATGGGCTTGCAATCACTCATGTTGAACTTCTTGAGGACATCTTTTGCATAGCTTTCTTGGGAGATGAAGACACCATCTTCGCTTTACTTTACTTCGATACCAAGGTAGAAGGACATAAGGCTGATGTCGGTCATCTCGAACTCCTTTGTCATAGCTCTCTTGAATTCTTCAAATAACTTTGGGCTATTTCCTGTAAATATCAAATCATCCACATACAAGCAAACAAGCAAAATATCTCCATTCTCGTACATTTTAACATAGAGGACATGTTCATGTAGACATTTAACAAAGTTATTATCTTGAAAATATTTATCAATTCGACTATACCATGCCCTTGGTGCCTGCTTCAAGCCATACAAAGCCTTTTTTTTAATTTTAAGACTTTATCTTCTTGTCCTTTTACCTTGTAGCTTGTAAGCCTTGATATTTTAATTAGTTTAAATTAAGGGTTTTAGAAGACAAAATGATTATTTTATCCTTAAAATAATTTATTATAATTACTAGAAATTTTCTAGAATTTTTAAATAATTTTTAAATATTTTTTAAAACCTAAAATATCATTTTTTTAATTTATTAAATTATTTTCATAGCAATTTGTAATTATTTTAAATGTTTAAGATAGTTTGCAATATTAGAATCTTATGTGCAAATTAAATTTGCACAGAACTTGGCGGAGGGGTGTTATGCAAATTGGGATTTGCATACTGAAAAGCGGTGGGGGGTTTTGTGTAATTTACAAATCATGGCCGGGGGGGGGGGGGGTTCTGCAAATCGCCCTGACCACCGCCTTCGACTCTGCCTAATCCCGACCGACCTCGCTGTAACCCTAACCCTAATTCCTAAAAACTCGGCCAAAAACCTAATCTAAACCCGAATCCAGCCCTATAAATAGGCCCCCAACCGAAACCCTAACCCTATTCTTCTCCCCAAACCCCACAGCCTCCACCCTAAGTTCTTCTTCCCCGTCACCGGAACCCTAGGACTATCCTAGGCGCCACCCCAGCCATCGTCAGCCGCTCCGACCACCACCAATCGACTCGTCTCAACGAGGCGACTCGACCCTAATTTTCTTCGACCACCACGACGCCTCCTCCGCCGTACATCAGCCCCGATCATCGGACACGTACGTATCTGTTCGTGTCGGCTTCGTGTCTGGGTCTCGTGTAGGGCTGTGCACAATTAAGTCAAACCGACCAAATCGAACCAAGCCGAACCGAACCGATTGGTTTTAAACCGAACCGATGGTTCGGTTGGTTTGGTTCGACTTCAATTTTTTCAAAACCGACCGGTTCGGTTCGGTTCACGGTTTGGTTTTGCCAAAAACCGTCTAAACCGAACCGAACCGAACCAAATCTTTGTTAAATAATTAGGGTTGGCCGGTTGGGTATGGGCTCATTGGGTTATATTATACAAGTTTGGTTCATTTATTCGCATCACAACCATTTATCAAATTAAAGTTGAAAGAGCTCTCTCTCTCTAGTCTCAAAGAGGAGTGCTGACGGCTCCTATTCTTTTCTAATTGCTCATGTGCACATGAAAGGGACTTTTGGTTGAATTATATGATTTTTTTATGTATAATTGACATTTTTTCCACCTTCAAAGCGCAAGTTGAATTGAAGCTGCTGAATGGTATTTACTGTTTCAAAGTGGCAAAGTGAAAGTTGACTGATGTTTCACAAAAGAAAAAACATAATGTCCAATTTTTTATGTGATCAAAACAGACCAAATCGAACCGATCCAAATCGAACCAAGTCGGTCGGTTCTAAAACCGAACCGACCATTTGGTTGGTTTGGTTCGGTTTTGTTTATTTTTAAACCAATTAACTTCGGTTCGACTTCGGTTGGGACCAAATAGGTCGACCACCGACCGCTGCACACCCCTAGTCTCGTGTACATATGGAGGAACTCGCCATGTGTCAAGGAGTGCAGTGATGTGCTTGGACACGGAAAACTCGTGTCAGATTCGTGTCAATCACGGTGGACACAAGACTTCGTGTCGGGTTCATTTCTCGTGTCCCTAACTGTTCGGACACGAGAATAGTTTAATGGGTTAACGGGTTTTATTTTACGTTATTGGGTTTAAACTCATTTGCTGATGGGTTCAGGTTCGGGTTACTGTTCCTATTGGGTCGGGTTTGGCCCATTAGCCTATTTGGGCTGGGTATATATATATATATATATATATATATATATATATATATATATATATATATATATATATATATATATATATATATATATTTATAAAAACCAAAGCCAGTGGACGACTCCACCCGAACTTGGCCCGGAGGTCGTGGCCACCGCCACTCAGCCACCTCCGTGGGAGGGAGGGCTCGAACCCGGCCCTCACCCCCGATGCACGGTGGTGTTACCAGTACACAACAACTCGATGTGCATATATATATATATATATATATATATATATATATATATATATATATATGTACTTCTACATTTAAATATTATTATAATATTTTAATATACATATGTATATATATTTAAATTCGTATTTTTATGTACTCTGTTAATTAAGGCCATTTAAGTCCAGACTTAGCATGGGTTCTGTGGACTTAAATGAGTCTAAATATATTGAAGGCCTGTATGAGTCATATCAGACTTGATTCATGGCTTTGGGTCCCGTATCTGGACTCCGGTTCAATTTCGTATACGTGGATAAAATATTAAATAAATAATTATTTATTTTTCCGAAATTGTAACTTGCTGTATTTGAATTTTTATATGTAATTAAGGTACTGTAAAAATCTGGGAAAAATTGTATTTAAATAGTATGTTAATTTAGCTAATTTAATATAATTTTTCCAGGATTTAGTTAATAATTTTGTTATTTTATAAAAAAAGGAAAACAGAACTCATTTTTAAGGTACTTATGTTTACTGATTTTTAATAAATATCTATAATGGTCTATAAATTTTAAAAAAATTAGTATAAATTTCTACAATTAACAGGGATAATTTTGTACTTTATTTCATAAATATTGGAGCTTTTTATCTATCTTAATAATTGTTGGAACATAGTGTGCAGTCTGATTTATTAAGTAAATAATTACGACTTATGAAGTTATGTATGATTTTGGGATATTTTAGTGTTCGACCTTACCCTACCTTAGTATAGAGACCCTAGAAAGTTGGCTTAGGTATTGTGTCTGTCACTCTTCGTTCTCAGAATACGTATTTTAATACGTGTACTGCTTGAATGTATTTATTTAATATTTATTATGCATTTGTTCTGTATTTAATTTCTTTAATTTTATGCTAATTATTTTTCTATATTTTATTTTCTGCTTTTGCTTAGCTTTTGGTTTATTTTGACTTGGGTTCGGCTTGGGTTGGTTTGTTTTGGTTTTGGGTGGTTCATCATGAACCCAACCCCCTACCTACCACCATTTCTATTTAAAGTCCAACTACTTTCTCTCTCTTCACTTATTCTCATTTACTCTCATTCTTCTTCCTCATAACTCTCTCCACCTACCAAGAGCTTAGGCAAGTGCTTCTTGCTTCCACATGATAACCCATTTTTATGGTTTATTTATCTCCCTCTCGTGATTCAAAGATAATTTAGAACTTGACATTTTGCATTTTGAAATTTTATTTTTGTAGATCTAAAAATTTGCCATTTTTGAATTTTGGTGATTTTGATCTATCAAACTTCCTTATTTTTAAGTTTTGATCGTTCCAGGTTGTTGATATTTGTGTTATACCCTATTTTGATCTATGGAAGTCCCATTTTTGGCTTAGATTTAAGGTTTCATGAAATTTGGAGTTCTAGAGGTTCTCTACGCCCATGTTTATTCGTGCCAGCGTAGTATCAAACTCTACGCCCACGTTTACTCGTGTCAGCGTGAAATCTGGATTACGCAAGTCAAGACTATTTTATGCGTAAAACAAAGTCTACTCTGCCTTGGCATAAAATAAGTTTCACGCGTAAACTTTATTCCTTTACATGTAAACTTTATTCCTTTAAGGGTAAACTTTATTCCTTTACACGTATTTCCTTTACGCGTAAACATTATTCCTTTACGCGTAACTCTACTCTTTTATGCGTACTTCTTTTACGCGTATTTCCTTTACGCGTAAACTTTATTCCTTTATGCGTAACTCTACTCTTTTACACGTACTTCTTTTACGCGTATTTCCTTTACGCGTAAACTTTATTCCTTTACGCGTATTTCTTTTACGTGTAACTCTACTCTTTTACGCGTACTTCTTTTACGCGTATTTTCTTTACGCGTACTCCTCTGACTTGAGTATTCCTTTGGCGTACTCCCCTGCCCGGAGGCTTCCTAGCACTAGCGTATCTTACCCCATTGTCCGGCGCAGTATGGCCCTAGCATCCATTGCCCTAGATTTGTCTTTATTGGGCGCATGGCACCCCTTATTATATCCTTACGCCTTTTTGACATGAACTCGATATAATCATGATATGTTAATATTTTAATACATATAATTGTGTAGAATGTGCCCTGTGTCTCGATTGGTTTATGGATATCCAGTATGACTGGAACTTAACCCTGAGAGTTATAGACTCGACCATACTAAATACTAGGAACACATCTAATTCATGATTGACGTAATTGATTATTGGGTAGACTAGCCTTGCTTGTACATTGTAAGAACTGAGGAATCCCTTATTGCATATTTCTAGGACAACTTAGAACTTGCAGTTAGCAAGCCATAATAGTTGTATTGCCGTTTAATTTGATTTATTTGTGTACTGTACCTACTCTGTTAACTACTGAGATGATCAGAATGTCAGGACATGACGGGTCAAATTCTGTCCTTGTTTGGTTAGAAAATTGGTTTGAAGTGTCGTGATGTTGTGTGAATCCCAGTAGCAAGCGAAGACTTATTTATCATATTCTTAACTATTACCACTGGTTCTAATTCTTCATGTCGTGCTTCCTTTGTGGTACTTGCTATTGGAGGTCTAACCTCTCTGGTTTTGTATGGCCAGATTTAGAGCCAGCTCCCGAGGACTCAGCTTACTTCCACCTTCAAGATGGTCAATACTAGAGGGATGATCGTAGGAGGACACGAGTGGGTTCCTTGCTTTCCTACTCGTTTTTTTACTTACTTTATATTTTGCCGCTCGGCACCGACATGTTAGTCGGACTGTCTTGCGCTTACTTTACATAATTATAACTAAGTCAGACTGCAGCTGATAACGATTGTGTATACCTTGTCATATCATCTGGCTATATTTTGTAAAGCCAGATCTCAAGAATACTTTGACTGAGCGTTTAGGACGCCTTACTGCTTTATCTTACATGTTCTCTATTACTGCTTCTTGTTTGAATGATTGGGACAATAGATGTTGAGTAACCCTAGTGAGACTTTTATGTAGTATGCACCCCCTCGTCTTTTAGACAGCATTGATCGTATTATACGGTATCCATCTACCCGTAATACGTAGATGGCTGAGTCTTTTTCCCGCTCTCCGGTATTCTGGTTTTGGAGCGTGACAGTGTCACCCCACATTGGTCTCCTATGCTAAAGTCATCACTTGGCTAGCTGTCCAGTCAGAAAGTCGTGTCGCACCACTAGTGTCCTAGTATTTAGCTTAGTATAAAAACTAAGTTGTATATCCTTTTTACAGTGACGGAACACCAGATATCTATGGCTTCATATACATACCCTTTTTTTGTACGAGACAAGTACCCCTACAAACTTTATTTACTGTATGTGATAATAATTGTGAATGAATCGTATTAAAATACTGTTTCTTAAAACTGTAAGTCATGACTTCACCTGTTTTATACTGCTTCCAGTATCTTTCACATGTTTTAAGCTACCCTTGTATCTCTCACATGTTAAAACTTGGGTTATGAAAAAACTGATAGTTGAGTACGTGATCATGCCCCCTTCTTCCGTACGTATGTACCGAGCAAGGTCATATTTTATATGCATACCTTGTCGTAGGCCATTATCCTGCATTTCTGTATGTATGTACACCTATGCTTGTACACTTGTACGTATGTACGTTTTATTACTTGTAGACTTGTATACCGGTATATTTTATACCTATTGACAATCACGTGCCTGCTCCAGTTTTAAACATTACATGTACATCTGTCGCCATGACAAATGTATCTTTGCCATGATAGATTATGATATGCCATGATTTTCTGTTATTACATCTCTGTTTCATGCTCCGTATATTTAGTTTGTAGAATCTGTACTTGCTCCCGTCCTGACAGGATAATGTTGTAGGTATACTTACCGAGGGGGAGTCTCTATGTGATTCCTATTATGGGGTCGCCATGGA